>OX596008.2:31056988-31686073 GCA_951394115.2 Drosophila phalerata | reverse complement strand
TTTTTTCTTAAATATAGTTTGAAAAATAATTGTTAATATTCCAGGTTTTAAAATACAAATAACTTTTCTGTTTTTTTTTTTAAAGTTACATGACATTTTTATATCTAGATTATTGGTAGTTTGTTAAAGATTTTTATAAGTTTGATTTTGAAGAATCACAATTCAATTCTGGGAGATTGTTAGTGATACCTTATGACATCTTTACAATGATATTTGTTTTTGTGTTAAGTTTTCTTTCTGTGATCTTCTTTGCTGCATTGTTGTTATAATTGACAGTTGTACAATTATGACCAACTGCAGTTTGTAATAGGGATGGGGGAAGGGCTAGGGGAAGGGGTGGGGGTAGGGGCAGAGGGTTGTTTCATAATTTAGTTGGCATATTTATTATTATGTCCTGTCATGTAACTAACTGTAACTGCAATTGTTCTCTCCGGAATCCTAAGCAAACAAAGTAATGTGGGAGAGGGAATAACAGGGAGAAAGAGAGTGAGCAAGAGAGAGGGAGGCTGAGTGAGAGGGCAACGGGGTCCCGTTGTGTTTGCTTGTTTCAGATCGCTGCAATTATGCAACTCTCTCTATCTCTCTCTCTCTCTCTCTTGCTTTCACACCGACTCTATTTCGGTCTCGCTCGCACTCAGTGATTGAATGGACCGTGGTCAGTTTAACAATATAATTTACAGCGCTTTTGTGAAGCGAGGCGTGAATTTGTTAGACCAGAACAGTGTCCTAAACAGTGTTGTCATTTTAGCTAATTTATAGCTAGAGCACAATAACTTGTTAATTAGAAGAAATTAGAAGAATTTAAGTAACTACAAATTAAGTTTATTTCAAAAATGATTTGCCCATTTTATTAATATTGCCAGTTAACTTTAATATACTGGAAAAATAAATAATTCTTTGTAGAATATATTTAACATAAATCGCAAAAATTAAATTGTAGAATGTTTGAAACTAGGTTTTTTTTTTTTTTTACCAATTCTAGTTACAAGTTCAAATTATGCATTTTCTTTTTACAAATAAATCAGTCACTTTAAGGCACCTTTAGCATTTTTTATAGCTTTTTTTAAGCTTACTTTTGTTTTAATATAATTAGATATTTCTTATAACTTTTAATCTGGCTTTTTGTATTATAAGCTTTATAAAAAACTACAAAAAAGTTCTTTATTATTATTATTATTATTTTTTTAGCGTTTTCTAGCTACTTTTTCTGATTTTAACTGTGTAAATTAGCTGTGACAACACTGTTGCTGGCATGTCCTGCGGCGTTGCTTTAAAATTTTACTACCGTCTAATCGCATTTGTTGGTCTTGTAATTAAATAAATGCAATTTTCAATGATTTTGCTATTTCAATTTGTTCGGCAACCGCAGGCGACCCCTTTTCGTCCTGTCGTCCTTTCGTCCTTTCGTCCTGTCGAATGGTCAAGCGGCGGCTGCGCAGCTGCCAATAAGTCAACGCGTGCGCACAGCAGGATATCCTAGACGAGTCCTGATTGAGTCCTGGTCGAGTCCTGGACTCTCTGTCGATATCAAAGGATGCATGTTTTTCGACAGTTTTCACCTTTTGAGTGGCAATTTCATTGGGTTGTTTTTACTAAAAGGATTAACTCACGACTTGCCACAATCCTTTATCCCTGCCCAATTTACCGTAAAACTCTCCAACCATATAATATCTACAGTGTTTTGTTTTTTTTTTTTCTGTTATTGCAGAGAAATTTTGGTGTTTTTTTTTTGTATCTTTTTTGTATAGAATTTTCACCATTTGTCAATTGTTTTGTTGCAGAGAAAGTGACAAATTTTCCGTTGTCTCTTTTTATTTTCGAGATTTATTGCCACATTCGCTTTTCAAGTGGTTGAGTGGTTGCATGGTTGCATTGTGTTCTTGCCACAAGGGTTGACTATCAAAGGGGCGTTTTTCCAATAGATCAAAAGTTACTAAAAGCGAGAGGCAGCTGTATAAGACTTTTACCAAATGCATAAAAAAAAAAACAAAGTATTCACCTTATACTAAACTTTCATAGTTGTACAAGATCTTATGCCAAATATTTATAAATATATTATACCTTTTACTCTTAGTTTATGTTTGTATAAGACTTGTTTCATAGTTGTATAAGACTTTCGACAAAATTTATTAAATTATTGAAGACTTTTAATTTTAACTTACTTTAAATATCACTCATTCTTATAGATCTGTTTGCGGTTTACTGGGATTTTTCTAATCCTTGCTATATATTTTAATTATATTAAAAGTTTTTAAAAGCGCTCTTACTTTCAAACAATTTTTCTTCCAACTTAAGATTTAAATTGGAATATTACCTATGCCAATCTATTTATTTATATTTTTTAATTATTAATTTTTGTTATTATAAATTTTTAAACTATATTAAAAAAAAGGTTAGACAAATCATTAAATAACAAATTTAAAATAAAAATCAAAATCTTTTGTATGCTTCTTTAATATTCCTTTATAATATTCTCGTATTTCAAGTTTTCCAGATATTTTATTTATTCAAACACTTTTTTAGTATAAATATTGCTAAAATGATATTTTAATATAATTTAATATGCATCGATTATTATTTATAACTATTGTTTTAAGATCTGGAAAATATAGAGAAATTTTTAAATACTTAATTACTTATATAGATTCTCAAATAATATCTTAGCTTGACCTTACTGTATTAAAAATGCATTGTATATCTATGCAGTCTTATTTAAGCCAAATTTATTTATAATTCAATTCGATGTGTTATTCTTTTTTTTATTGGCTCTCTTTAATTTAAAACTTTAATTCACTTTGTGTTCTCTGTTTGTTTATATTTTTTCGCTGTGGGCCAATCTGTTAACCAATTTCGAGCAACCTTTCCAAAATAAACAACTAAAAAACTGAAAAAATGCAACAACAGCTGTTGCTCACCTGTTTCAAGTCCCAGTGTGAGAGGTGCAGAGAGAGACAGAGATAGAGAGAGAGATAGAGTGAGAGAGAGAGAGAGAGAGAGGGGGTCACATGGTCAATGCCATTGCTGGTTAACTGTTCACTGGCCGTTGGCTATTTTGTTGGCAGCGAAAACAAAAAAAAAAGAAAACTAGGGGGCTCCGCCCCCTGCTCGCTTCGCTCGCCAACCCCCCGCTCGCTTCGCTCGCGGTGCTACAGTCGAGCATACTCGACTGTCGGAGACCCCGTACTTACTATGGAAATAGAAAAGACTACAAAAATTAAAATAATAATTTGGCCGCTTGTTGCTGTTGCAGAGCGTTGTAATACATTTTCGACTACTTTTTTCAATGACAGCTATATGATATAGTTGTCCGATTTGAACTTACATCGGTCATGATATATAAAACCAAGCATACTGTAATAGTTTAGTTGAGATATCTCATAAAACAAAAAAGTTTTTCATACTAAGACTTGATATTCGGCTGATCGGTCCTATGGAAGCTATATGATATAGTGGTCCGATTTAAGCCAACTTCGGACAGGCAATATAAAACCAAGTTATTTGCATACTGTATTAGATTGGTTGAGATATCTCATAAAACAAAAAAGTTTTTCTTACTAAGACTTGATTTTCGCCCGATCGGTCCCATGGCAGCTATATGATAGCTATGTATAGTGGTCCGATTTGAACCAACTTTGGACAGGATATATAAAACTAAATCTTATGCATATTGTATCAGTTTGGTTGAGATATCTCATAAAATAAAAAAGTTTTTCATACTAAAACTTGATTGTCGACCGATTGTTCCTATGGGCGCTATATGATATAGTGGTCCGATTTGAACCAACTTTGGACAGGATATATAAAACTAAATCTTATGCATATTCTATCAGTTTGGTTGAGATATCTCATAAAACAAAAAAGTTTTTCATACTAAAACTTGATTGTCGACCGATTGTTCCTATGGGCGCTATATGATATAGTGGTCCGATTTGAACCAACTTTGGACAGGATATATAAAACTAAATCTTATGCATATTGTATCAGTTTGGTTGAGATATCTCATAAAACAAAAAAGTTTTCCATACTAAAACTTTATTTTCGACCGATTGTTCCGATGGGCGCTATATGATATAGTGGTCCGATTCAAAAAAGAAATGGACTTAGTATGCCTGCAATGTAGAGGAACCTACATACTAAGTTTGGTGTCACTAGCTTTTAAATTGTTCTTATAATTTGGATATGAAATTTTTGTTTTCGATTTGTGGGCGATAAAGGGGGCGTGGCCAAATTTTGAAACAAACTTGACCTGCTTGCAATATAGGCGAACCTACATACCAAGTTTGGTGGCTCTAGCTCTTATAGTCTCTGAGATCTAGGTGTTCATACAGACAGACGGACAGACGGACAGACGGACAGACGGACAGACGGACATTGCTATATCGACTCGGCTATTGATGCTGATCAAGAATATATATACTTTATGGGGTCTGCCACGCCTCCTTCTGCCTGTTACGCACATTTTCGTTAAAACAAACCCAATAGACCCCTGTACTTTTTTTAAGTACGGGGTCTAAAAAACAGAGAGAGAAAAACTCAATAACAACAATATTGTTGTTTTATTTATCAACCGTTTTTCCGCCATTCAAAATTATTCTCGCATGAAAATTACAAAAAAAAAATAAACAAATTCTCTGGGAAATTCAAAATGCGTGTGGACAGTAAATGAATGGTCATTCATTCAGTTATTCATGCACTCACTCATTTTTAGTCACTTATTCATTCAATGCACAACAAATTGTTGACAAAAGCTTTTTTTCTGGTTGTCGTACTTTTTTTTTTTGTTTTTTTTAAATAAAATTGAAAAATTGCATTTGCCATTTGTTTAATTAAAAAATCTGAAAGTCCTTAACAGGCAGTCGAAATTAGCCTCAAGTGCTTAAAATGTGACACGCTGTGCGCCTGCGCCTCAAGTGTGCGAGCGAGAGAGCCACAGTGAGAGAGAGAGAGAGGGTAAATTGCGCCTGTCCAGCTGTCTATAAGTATAATCATTCATCCATCCAAATAGAAATTTAAGCCATGTTACGCTGATTTCGCACGAATTTCAATCATTTTTTACGCTTCTTTTTTTTTTTTTTTTATTTACGAATGACCTCTGTACAGGCAGCCCTGTTGACCCCCAACGGACAGCGACATTTAGGGGAACGTATTCCGTGGTGGTTTCCTATGGCTAACTCACTCTGTCAACCACTATTATTTTTCAACTTTCATACTCGACTTTTCGTGTTCTGTTTTTATGACAATTTATGATGTTTGCTTGCATAAACTCAAGTGTTTGTTGTGCTTGTCGGGAGGGTTTACTGTACAACATTATCAAATGCCGAAATTGAAATATTAGCTAGCAGTTCTTTTTCATTTTTACTGATCTCTTCGAACTGATCGATCAATGAAGAAAGATATGTTATATTTATAAAATTACTACAAATAATTTTCAAAATAAATTCTAATTTTATTTTCTTTTAATTTAGTCAATCATTAATTAGTATAATATTTTAGAATTTGAGTTCTATTAGAGTATCTTTTGTATCTTTGAGTTACATTTCCAGATAATTCTTTAGCTTACTTGAGGTATTATTAAATATATATTCAGATCTATTGCCTTTATCAGAGCTTAACTTCAATTAGTATTTTTAGTAATATTTTTAAACTATATTTTAATCGTAACAATATATTTAAAGCTATATTTTTGAGAATTTTTAGCAATATTTTAAGCTATATTTTAATCTAAAGTCTTCATTATTCGAACTCTGCTGAGTCTTCCCTGACTAAATTCAAATCGATTCCGCCAAGTTTTTCTAAATCTATTACAGATTTTGTCTCAATCAAAGTCCAGACCAAATAAGCATCATTATGACATAATCAAAGTCATCTATAAGACAAAATTGTTTCCATTAATTTTGGTTTTTTATTTTTGTATTTTTCTTTTTAATTGTTGAAAAACTTTCTTTTGTGCTCGTTAAATGGGAATACACACACATGAACAAATTACTCGAATGAGTTTCATAAGTAACTGATGGACATATCAAGTGTCCTCAAGCCAACGTCATTATCATCAACATCAGCATTATCGTGACGATCATTAACTGGCGCACTTTTACCATCAGCTTCAATTTTAATCATCATTTGGAATGTCAACTTGACGAATAGATTTCATTTGATGACAGGCCACAAAGTGAGGATTATTTTTTATTATTTTTTTTTACAACCGGATTGTTGTTGTCTTCAGAGTTTGTGCATTTAAATTTAAATTTTTTAAAATATATTTTTCTATTAATTTAAGTCCAATTTATTTTTCTTTTTCTGCCTTTTATTAAACTGTTGGATTTTCAACAATAAATTAATGTTGCTCAATGTTGGAACACAAAGAAATTTTTGAAATTTTAGACTGATGTCTTTTACTAAATATGCCAAAAAATGAAAAATTCAAATATAATGTTCTCAAAAGTCTAAAGAGGGAAGTCTTTACATTAAAATCGAAACCAAGTTCTTCCTTTAATTTTTTTTGATAGGCCTCATCTGTATGGATCTTTCTTTTACCATTTGTTCCCCCTCCATCTCCTGATAACCCCTGGTGTTATCTTTATTTCGTTCGATGACAATTCTTTTTTTAAATCCTGTGCGTGTTTTTTATTTGGCACACGACATCCTGTGGTGCGTGTTGATTGTCTCTCTTTCAATTTCTTTATATTGCACAACAATTTCTCTCTTTGTCTCACTCTCACACTCACTCTGCGGCTTTCTCGCTATCTTTCTCTTTTGGTTTTTGCGGTTTTGTCATTCAATCTGCGACATCTGCGTTGTCTCTGCAATTGTCACCCGGGGTGTTTTCAATATAACGAATCACCGGGAGCTCAAACTCCAATCGCGAAATTAAATACTTGATAATTGTCAGTTGTTTGTGGTTCAGAATATGCACATAAATATCATTTAATAAGGAGAAGCTTGAATAAGTACTGTTAACTTTACAAAATTTTCAATGAGAAACACTAAAAAAAAATTTATAAAAATATATATAAAAAAAATCTTTAAAAGTATGAAAAATAAATGAAATGTGTATATATTGTTATTGCAGAAGTTTGCTTGTGCGTCTGACTGGCGACTACATTGGAAATACAGTTTTTTTTATTATTGAAATCGGCACCCGTTTGATGGAGTGTTCTAGCTGGCGCCTGAATTAAAGATGGATCTTACTTTATTGGTATGAATCAAGGCTGCAAACCTCCACAATTGGTTTATATACGCCCTTAACCTGTGGGTTCGAACCTTGTGGGTTCGAACCTTGGTTCAATTTCATACAAAAAAATATTTTTATTGTTATACATTTTTCTCTACATTTTGATCTAATTAAATTTTTTTTTTTAAATCAAATTTTGATGATAATTTTAATTTATTTGAAGACTTAAATATGACTTATTTAAATCCAAAGTCTCAGATAAATGCGTAATATTAGAAAACCATAAAATTGATGTAATAATTATTTTTTTTCGAACCGAACCTTTTATTTTAGAAAGTGGTTCGGTTTAGGTTCGGGTTCACAAAGTAAATAATTTCAAGGGTTCGGTTCATGATCCGGTTCAGGCTGCTTAAAAACCAGAACCGAACCGGTTCTAAGAGGTTCGGTTCAGAACCATTTGCAGCCTTGGTATGAATAGAAAGAAATGGCAGTGTTTTAGAGTAGAGAAAAGTTTTAGAGGGATAACGAGCGAGAGGTGTACGATTTCAGTGCTTTATTCCTAACCTCAACTGCCGCCCCTTAACCCGTTCACACCCCACGGTCTTTTTCGCTTGGCGTGCAAATCCTGACAATTATGCGGGTTTTAAAATGGACGCCTCCTCTCGCCGCCTTTCAGACTCTGCCCTTTGGCTATTTGGGTAACACTTCGTGATGTCTCTACTCGCATATTAAATCGAATTGCCAGCTACATTACATTTTCATGGATCAACTAAGCGGACACACCTCAAGCAAATGGACTCCTCATCACTCCATCCCCCATTGAATTCTAAGCTACAGCATCCGCCTCGAGGTGTACTTCAGACAGGCAGCGGGCGAGTGGACAGACCGACAGATGGACAGACAGTCGAACGGACAGAAGGGTCGGCGGGTCCAGCCTATAAATGCAATCAACCACTCGACGAACTCAACTGAGCAAAAAAAGCCGTTTTTTTTTCTTTTTTTTTTTTTTTGGTGTTGTGTATTTGAAACAAAACCTGGAGCGGTTCCAAGTGCTCTCATATGTGTGCCTGGGTGTCTGTACAATTGTAACAGCGCATTGTAGGGCATCAGAAAGGTCTCTACGCTAACAAATGCAGTTTGTTACACACAATTTTAAATGAAAAATTAAAAAAAAATTTAATATTTCAACTCAAAATTTTAATTTCCTTAGATATTTAAGAAAAATATAATTTTAATTTAATTATGATTCACTCATATTCATATTTTAACTATTTATTAAGTATTATTTGTTATTTAAGTAACGTCCCAGCTATGCTGTGTACAAATTTCAGCTCTCTAGTTCTTATGGTTTGGGCTTTGCAAAGGTCAGTCAGTGAGTCTGGTCAAAGAGTTTTATATATATTAATATAATATTTAAGATATGAAAGAGTAGTTAGTGTAGGGTATTCAATCTCTGTTATGTGGCACTTTTAGACTTAGCTTTTGATATTTTTTCAAGTGCTGGCGGCAGCCACTTCAATGCATTGGTCCTGTCGAGCGGGAGGATGATGCTGGCTGGGTGGTGGCAACCCTGGCAGCCTTGTCAACCCTTTTACCCAGCATCCTGCATCCTTTCTGGCCACGTAATTTATGTAAATTAAAGCGCACTCCATTTCGCGCCATTGGAAATATTTTCGTTTATTTATTTTTTCTTTTTCTTTTATTATATTTTATTTTTTATGTTACTTGTGATGTTGTTTGATTTGTTGTTTGTTGTTGCGCCGGCGCAACTTGCAAGTAATGTTGTTGTTGTTGTCGTTGTTAATTGTTTCTTTTTTTTTTTTTTTTTTTTTAGAGTGCAGACACAAAATGTGGAACGTGCCCCTTGAGGCTATAAATTGCCGTTAATTGACGGCTGCAACGGTTTCCCTACCCTTCCCCTCCCCTCTCTCGGTCAGCCTTCAAAGTACATGTTCTTATCTATTCATCTTATCTTCAGATTTGCACACTTTTCAAGTCTTAAACATTGTTTTGCCTGTCAAAATATGACACCAAAATTTGTGATAAAAATCCTCTGAAAAATTCGGACCCTACTTAGAAGCAAGGTAAACTCAAGTGCCACATAATGATCATCATACGTTGATCATCAGCATTGTTGTCATGTGTGTTTTTGATTTATTTATATTTTGTTTTTTTTATATTTAAATCTCTAATGCTTAGGTCCACTTCAGAGTTTAGGTTGGTTGTTTTTGGGTTCGACTTGGGGTCAAAATGTTTCAATTTGAGCGGAGATTTTAGCGCGGATGCTGTCAGAAATGCTCTCTACCAAAGTGATGGTACCATTTTCGATCCCATTGAAATCTTTGCATGTTTGTTGTGTTTTTAAAACGTTTTTAATGTGGAAATGTCACAAAATATCAGGCAAACGGGTTTCACTCAATTTGAATGACAATCGAGGGCTGGTCCATGCAGGACCCTTTCAATAAAATGTACAGCTCGGGGGAGATACCGAAACAACAAAAAAAAAAGGGATTCTCTGCCGTTGATGAGCTTGTAATGCGCTAGAATTCTATTTGGGTGGATTGGGCGTGTTTTTCATCTCTGCAGCTGTCCATTGCACACTGTCAATCTCTCTAGGTTGTTGTTGTTGTAGTGCATATTTTGCCTGTCTGAGGTTTAGACTACATAGTCTCAACCTAAGCCTCAACATCACATCAGATCTGATCTCAGCGGGGCGTGTCCATTTTGGACTGCTCACTTATTTTTTTCTGTTCTTTTTTTTTTTTTTTGTGGCATGATAAGCTGACGTTTTCTATATGCAATTTTGCATGCCACATTTAACAATTCAACAGAGTTGTTAAAGTCTACAGAGGCAGATGAGGTTGGATTAAAGTCATCGCTAACCTCAGAAAACTCCTGACTATGTTACTGCAAAAATCGGCGCCTAAATCTGAAAGCAAATGTATGGCAAATTCTAAAAAGAAAAAAAAATTTGTGGATCAAGCGAACCCAACTTTGAAAGACCCTGTGCTTATTCTGTCTCTACTTCTTTCTTCGACTGTGAAAAATTGTTTCTTAAATTATTTCTGGTTTGATTTTTTATACGTTCATAATAAAATATTCGGGACACATCTACGATATTTAGAATGTGTGAAAAAGTTAAAAAATTCTAAGTGTTCAAACACTTAGACCCTTAGGAAAATAAAAGAAAAAAGAACTTGTAAGGAAAGAAAGCGATGGAGACACTGAGAGAGCGAAAGAGTGAGACGGAAAGAAAGGGTTAGGGGAAAATAGATATAATGTGGATTGCTTTTCCTTAAATTATATTTAATTATGCATAATTAAATTAAGGTATGTGAATCTTAATTGATACGAGCAGAACAGATTTTTCATAAAGTAGATACTTTGAATTCACTTTTTTGGTCTTATCATCATCACGGCTTTTTTCAGGGAGTACTTTTCACCCCGAAATGTGATCCAAATGACGCCCTTACCATTTAATTTATCCAATCCCAAAAAGAACTCGCCATTCAGATCTCCAAACCCATATTTATACTCATTCCAATTACGATAGAAGTTGACACTGCCATCCATTCTTTTAAGGATAACAGTCCATCCTCCTCCACGAGTTGTCGAATCACAGACAACTTCAACAGGTTGATTGCTAAATTTTGAAATGACTATGTCGTTGATCCCATTAAACTTGACCTTAGCACACCGCCGTCCTAAGAAATACATATGTAGTTTAGTTTTGGAAAGTTTTCGATATTTGGTATCTTACCTCAACTCGGATAAAGGAGAATTCGCTGAAAGAATTAAATTGGTCCTATTAATTTCGGAATACGGAATTGCATCTGAGAGCAAAGTAAATGTGCTTATTATAAGCATTGAGCAAATTATTTTCAACATTATTAAAGGTCTGAGAAGATTGACGTATGCAATGTTAAACTTGTTGAGAAGAATCGAATACTGAAGTAATACTCGCAATAACTGACGTTTTATATACCCTTCAAGTTCATTTATTTTGTGTAATAATCATATTATTTAACTTGACCCGACTTGGCTTAGAATTCTTTGAATAATTTGAGCTAGAGAAAGAGTAAGAAGAGAAGAGAGAGAGATAGTGGTGTGATACAGATTGATAAAGAGAGAAACAAAGAGAGATATAAGGAAAAATGAAAAGAAAGAAATAGAGAGAGATTAAATTGATTTTATTTGAATTGTGCTCATTTTTGCATAATTCACTTAAGATTAAGGAATCTGACAAGACTTTAAATTAGATTGATACGAGTAGAACAGCTGTTCATATAGTGCATGCTCCAAATTCACTTTGTAGGTCTTATCATCATCACGGCTTTTTTCAGGGAGTACTCGTTACCCCGAAAACGCTGCCAAAAGACTCCCTTTCCCTCGGTGTTGTCTTTATACTTCCCGGTCAATTGGCTGTAAGAAATCAAGTTAATAATTGAGACTTAAAAAAACAATTAACATTTCATAATACCTGACGTGACAACGATTGTACCACCAGGCTCCAGTGTATGATATAGCGCAGCTTCTCTTGTCATATTTGTCATTCTTCTGATCAAATGTTGAAAACTTCATGCCACGATGATATGAGAGGGAATCTCCTGCAGTTCCATTGGCTTTCCCCAGAGTGTGTAGTTCATATTGTTGATCCTCGTTGCTAATTGCGAAGGCATCATAGGTTTCGAATCTTTCTTCTCCTTCGAAGTCCTCAAGCACAACAAGTAGTTCCTGTTTCCTCTCAGCAGTTAGTGCGTGTATCTTATCCAATCCCAAGAAGAATTCGCCATCCAAATCTCCAAAGCCCCTTTTGTACTCAGACCAATTCCGATAGAAGTTGACACTGCCATCCATTCTTTTCAGAATAACAGTCCATCCGCCTCCTCGAGTTGTCGAATCGCAAGCAGCTTTAAATGGCTTACTACTAAAGTTGGGCATTAGTATATCGTAGATAAGATTAAATTTTGCCTCGGCACAATTGAGTATGTAAGACTTCTTAACGAGTTCATCTATCAATTGTCTCTGTTGTTGAAGCTCCGCTTTTAGTTGTTGAATTTCCGCCTCCCTTTTAATTAGATTGTTCACTTCATATTTTCTTTGTATTTCCAGCTCCGCTTTCAGTTCCTTTTGAGTACCATCTTTTCTCAGTTGTTCCAGCTCCGCTTTTAGAGATTTAATATCAACTGCATATTTCTTCTGTAGTTCCAGGTCCGCTCGAAGGGATTGAATAGTATGAGTGAGTTCATCCAAATACTTTTCTTTACGTTCCTGAATATCCATTGACTTAACAAGTCCATCTATCGAGCTTACGTGACGTTCCTGCTCCGCTCTAAGAAATTCTTTAAATTAGGCAAATTACGATATTTAGAAACTTACCTCAATTCTGATAACTGGGATTTTATTGATAGAAGCAAATTGGTCTCATTATATTCAGAAATGTGAATAGCATCAGAGTTTGAAACATATGTATATAAAATACAGATTAAACCAATTATTTTATGCAACATTATGCGACTGTAGTTCACAGATCCCCTGAGAAGACTAACTGAGTCGACATTGGACTGGATGCGATTTATATACACTTACTTATCTACAACCACATCCACTTGACCTTGTTTCACAGTCACAGTTCCTTCAACTTCCTTTTTTAATAACATGTTCAGCTTATTTCAGGTTATTAATGTATTCCAAGAAATCAAGAATGAAACCATATCATTTACTAAGTATATTCTGATTAATTCCGGACTAGTTTCTAGAACTCTCGAGAGTGCAAGACTTCGAGATACCCTGTGCACATTCTATTAGATAGCCTAAAATATATTTGCACAGTTTTGTATCAATATATATCAAAAAAATCATGTTTTTCGTATTAAAAATATAATAAATATATTAAATAAAATATGTTTTGAGGAGATTAAATTTTTGTTGCTTATGATAAATTTAAATGAATTCCATTGAAGCAGAAATCTATGTTATTCTAAGATTTTAGAATAAATAAAATTTTTTAGTTTCAATAATATTTTTTATATAGTTGAAATTATTACAAAATAAAATTTAAAACTAAAATTGATATTAAACTAGGACACCATTATTAAAAATTATATATCTGGGAATTTTTATATCAATTAGATAAGTTTTTTTTTTCAAGTTGGATTTGTTAGAGGTTTACACTCAACCTTTATTTGCTATAAATTAATTTTGTTGTGGTTCAGAAAGTTGCACATGTCAAGCCGTTTTTCCAGCTTTGTCCTGTTGAAACACTTGAAATGTCCCTTCTCCTGCCTCTTTCACCTTACCTCCTTCATTAGAGCTGACTTTGTGGCGCTGTCTTTGTCGCTTTTATCTTAATTACAAAACGCCGAGTTTTCACGGAGTAATTTGCAATGCGGAAATGCGACAGTTGCGTCGCACCACGAAGTTGTCGCCGTTTAAGTCCTTAAATGCGATTGCAATGGACGAAGGAGGATGAAGAAGGATGAAGGAGGAGGTTGAAAGGACGAGAACACAGGACATTCAAGTGTCGCATATATAAACATGTTGCAGGAGCCAACAGAGTAAACATCAGTTGCAGTTGGGAACGAGGAAATCGGAGGAAGCGGGAATAACATAACCTGACCCACAGTCTCTTTAGCAATGTGTCTGTGTATGCCTGCTGGCCTGTCACTTCTCAAGCTAAACTACAGTGGGTGTAGCTTATAAAATAGTGAAGATAAATATGATGATGTTAAGTTGCGATATTCCGAAATTGCTAAATAACATTAATCAAGCATTTTTTTTGGGTTCAAAAGTATTTTTTACATAAAAAAAAGTTTTTTTTTTAATGCAAGAAAATTTAAATTTTTCCATTGCTTGAATTTTCAAACAAGAACTTTTTTTAAGTGGCAGTTACCTGCAAAACTAATAATCCAATTAAGCTCAAATTTGGACACAGATCTTATAAAGGCTAGAACTTTCGGAAAATATATGAATTTATTATTTGTGGCACTAATTATAATTATATGTCAGGCCCGGAACTTATTAAGTGATGTGTTAGCTGTAAAAATGAAGCGTTTGCGATCTGGAAATAAACATATATAATTGATAAATGATTTCTTGGAATGCCTTTACGCTCTCATATACCTACTCGCAAATAGCCTGAATATTTTTTAATCAGAGAGGAAGTTAAAGTTAATGTGGCTGTATGTGTAATAATGTTTATAAATAACGTATTATTTCATTGTGTTTACGATAATTTCCACAGAGTTGACTTTTTTCTTAAAGTCAAACGTCGACTCATTCAGTTTTCTTATTCATTCTGTAATGTTCGGTAACAAAATGTTGAAGAAAATATATTATATTTTTGTCTTTTAAATTTAAGTTTTAATTTAAGTACACTTTCAGTTAAAAATAAATTAAAACATAAAATTTCAGCTAATTTGATTTTAAAGAATTTGATTTTGTGTATTTTTTTTAATTTGAACTTGATAAAGTGCACTTATTAAAGTTAAATATATTTATAAAATGATGGGATTTAAATAGTTTTTTATTTTCTATTTTTTTTTTTGCTAAATGATGTTTGCTGACCACTGTCTCTGAGCCTGACTGCTCCTGGTTGTTGCCTCGTGTCTCGTGCCTCGTGTCTCGTGCCTCGAGCTGTTCAAAGAGCCGACACATTTTAATTTTCACTTTGCTGCTGGGCAGAGTTCACGGCTGTCCTTTTCAGCTGCCAACTGCAATTACACTAAACAGCAAAAAAATTAAAAAACAAAAAAGAAATGAAAATGCTAAACAAAAAAAAAAAAGTAGAAAAATTATAATTACAAGTATTATTGTGAGCTCCCTTATCACCTCTCATTTGCCGCCCTTCTCTTACCACAAATAATCGTGTACTCTTAGCCGCAGACCCTTTGGCAATAGCCCATTTAAAGTTTTTGGTTTTTGTACGGGGAAAATGTTTTGGCTAATTCTTTGGGCCACTCCACAGCAAAATGCCAGAAAACAATGCGAAATATCAACATAAACAACAACAACAATTGAAATGTAATCAAAAATAAATACGCTGTAAAAGTACAAATGAGCACGAGGCAACAACAACAACAACAACAACAACAATAACAACAACACTCGATAGCAATGCTTAAATAAACAAAGTTGCAATTTCTGCATCAGCAGCAACAATAAATACAAAAGAAAATAGAAAATGAAAAAAAAAATAAGCTGAGGGAGAAAAATCCGCGCGTGGAAAAATCGAAAACGCATCAGAAATTCAAACGAACGACAAACTCACAACTTGCAACCATTGAGACAAGAGGCAAGTGGCAAGCAGTGTTGCCATCATTTAGAAATACAAAAAATAACTGCCTTTGGTGGATAACAATTCGAAAACAAAGCCACATTTTCAAACAAAAAATTTACCGATTTTTTTGTCATGATTATAATATTTTGTTTAATATTTTAGGCTCATCATTATAAACCTTTTTATTTTTTTTTTAATATTCTTAATGATTTACAATCATCATACAATACATACATTTTCCAACAACATAATCTAAAGAAATACACAAATTTTTTATCATGTTTATAAACAACTGAATTTTCAAAACTATTAAATTATAACCAATATTTCATCAAGATTCAATTATTAATGTCAATATGACATGAAAACTTATCATACAATAGGAAGATTTTGTTTTAAAAAACGCATTGTTCGTTAAAGTTTATCCAGATATCACACTACTTATTTGTACTGTTAATATTTATTGATTCTAATACTAAAATGTAATGTAACAAAATCAAATTCAAAGACTACTACGCGAGGTAACAGTCTAATTGCGAAAGCATATTCAAAACCCAAAAAATTACTGATATTGTTATATATGTGAATTAAAAACTACTATATGAGGTAATAGTCTGTTCGCGAAATCATATTCAAGACCCAATATTTCTGATATTGTTATAATATATATATATATATATATATATATATATGAATTATTCTTAAATTAAAAATTATTATTTAATAAATACTGTTTTCTGTTAATTTTGAAGTTTTAGACCCTATTAAAACCAGATTTGACGAGAATAAAGCTGTTCTGACAACACTGGTGGCAAGAGTCCCAAGTGTCGTGGTACAAATCCACCCAACTCAGCCATCATCATCATCATCATCATCATCATATTTGCCCACATTTCTCTATTTGCCATGTCCTGGCTGGGAATGTTGCCTGCTTTCAGCTCCTGGTGCCTGGCTCCTGGCTGTTGTTGCTCCTCGAACTGCGTTGTTGTTTGTTCCTGCCTCGGGCTGTCCAGGCGTTTGCTTTTGCGTGTTGCTTTCTGGTTAACTGAACTGTTGTTTTCCTTTGCTTGAGTCTGAGACAGGGAGGGGTATAAGGGAAGGGAGGAGGGGTGGATGCCTGGTAGAGCTTTTCTTCATTCCAATTTCTAATCCGATTCCTGGATTGCATGTTGTTCTCGCAACGCATTCAATTTGAAGTTTTATGCGTGCAGCTACTTATCGTCTAAACCTCAAGAGAAGCAACAACAACAACAGCAACAACAACTAACAATAGCAACAACTATTATGTCGGCTGATTGAAAACTAAATTGAATTCAAACTGACACATTTGTTCACCCCTTACCTCTTCTTTTCAATTTCTACTTCTTAGTCAGGTGTACTGAACTACTTGAAGAGCTCCCTAGTTAAAAGTGTATTAATAAGTGGATCGATGGAATCAATTTAATATTTACTTTTGTAAAAACTAATTTTAGAATTCAATATTTCTGCAGTTAAAGCTGATAAAAACAATACCTGAAAATTGGATTTCGGCACTGCGCAAAAATTTATTTTTATGTACAAAAAAGCTAACCCTTTTTGCGCACAGTGCAGAGTGCTAATTTTCAGGTATTGTTTTATTGTATTTATTTAATTTTTTATATTAAACCTAATTTCGTTCACCACAAAATGTGATATTAGAAATTTTGAGGCTAGAATATGCTTTCGTCACTAGACTTTTACCTCGTGTAGAGGTTTTTTGGTGTGATATACAATACTATATAGAGCAGTTTTGCTTAGAAAATTTTGTTAGTTCATTAAAAACAAATTTATTGGAGAAGTTTATTTGAGAATAGGTAAATTCAACAACTAGAGATTTAATTAAAATTGTCACAGGAGTTTTTCATTAAGTTGCATTTAATCCAATCAATAGGATTTGAAAATTGTCTTTTTGCCTAAACATTGTTTGGTTTTGGGCTTAAAGTGTCCATTTGTTTGCTTTGGACACCTGGCAATATCTAAACCGAATTTCCTAATTTCTGCGGCTTTTGTCTCTGCTGATTGCTGCATTTTCACACTCAACCATAATACACAAGTATCGATTGCCTCTGTTGCAGATACAGGTAAATATTATGGTAGTTAGTCTCTTGACAGTCGAACTGGGAAGAGAAGAGAGGGGAATGATAGCAGAGGAGCAGGATTTTAACCATTTGCTAAGCTGCAATATTTGCTTATCTGAGTGGCCAATGTTTTGCATATTGGCAATACAAGGGAGATGACCAACAAATTGCTAGACAAATGAATTTAATGCTGCAAACCGTTATCGTTGCATAATTTAACAATCATACAAGGGTAGCTTAACTATGTGCTGCAGTATGTAATAAATAAGTTAAAGGTAAAACGATGTGGAGTATGCAGTTTTAAGGAAAACATTTTGGCCTCTGACTTATCATATAATGCGAAATATGATAAATTGTTGAACTTATATAAAAAAATTAAACTAATATATGTAATTTTTTATTTTTTTTTATATATATATTTTATTTATTTAATTTTATATTATGATATTTTATTTTATTTAGTGTCAACTTAGAACATGTTATTTTGAAGTGGATTTCACTTTGATTTTACTTTGAAATGTAATTCTGATTTAATTTCAGTTAAAATGTTTTATATTGAAATTTTAAAACTTAGTTTATTTAAATGTAATATTTCCAAATTAAATATGTCTATTAGGGTTTTTTTTTTATATATTTATTATTTTTACTTTGCTTTTTTTTTTTGTCAGCTTTTCTAGATACATTTTAGAGTTAATTTTCTTATATTTTACAGAGTACATATATTTCGAGCATATAGACAGTTACAGGGTATATTTATATTTGCATATTTAGTGTAATCTACATGTTTGGTTTATCAATTAGGATATACTTTAGTTGCTGTCTGAAATTGTCAGTGAATGACAGATGCTCAAATCCTCACGCCGAGAGTTACAAGCCCAAATTCCACTTCAGACCTTGTCTAACACACTCCATAAATGTAACTGTAACAGTTTGATTTATGTGTGTTGTGTGTACAATCCAATTGCCAGTCTATGTTCCCCTCTCTCTCTTTCTTTCTCTCTCTCCTGTGATACATCCTGCATTCAGCATATATGCAAATGATGAATGAGTCCAGCTGTTGGCTTGGCTTTAACCCTTTTCGCCCCCTTTTTTTTTCCTTTCCCTATCCCATTGCAGGGTTGCGTTCTGTTAATCAATGCAGCTCTCTATCCCTTCTATTTTCTAGACGAAAACGCTACAATTTTCTATAGATTTTTTCACTTAATTTTTATTTGTTTTTCTAGTTGATAACAAAAGTGGAAAATACAAAAAAAAAAATATAAAACTAATGTGCGATCCTCATTAGGTATGCAAATTATGCAAAAACCACTTGAATGTGTAAACATTTAAATTCGATAACATGGGCATTAACGATAACGATAGCAGGCGATGACTGTGGCAACTGTACACGCTTGGAACTAGTTCCCTAATTACGCTTAGCACGTAAATCCTATTAAGCACGCCACTGACCACTTCAAAAAAAAGGTAACCTTTTGTTTTAATTCAATTTCCTTTGGTCAGTTGCCCCTTTTTCCTATCATCGGTGACTGACCGCTGGTCACACGTCACTCAAAATTCCAAAAAAAAAAAAAAAACTCAAGGGAACCGGTTCGAACGGTTCTCGGTTAATATACCTATCCCATTTCGGTATATAACATGACATGTCTGACCTATCTTATCGCTACTGTAGCGATCTATTCTATCTGCGTATAATTGCTTGAAATGTTAATTGAATAATTCTCAAATTGAACAGTTTTTTGATTGACATTATCGCGTGGGTGCGATATGGATCGAACAGTTGGCCTAGTCGAAAATAGTTCGGAGCGACAGTTGGTCGACAGCTCTGATCCTTTAATTTACAAAGCAGTCGTCCAAACGTCTATAGGGGTTGCTACCCCTAAACCAAGAGACTCTCCCTACCCTTAACTGTGAAATCGGGAAAATTTGCCTATGCGTGTTGGGAAAAACCCTTTTACGTTTTGTCTACACTTTTCGCAAATTTGCGAATTTTACACGCATTCAAAATTATAATTAAATTATTTTTGGCCACGTTCCAAAATTTCGCCCCTTTCCCTCTATATAGAGAAAAAGTGAGGTAAACTTGCTCTATATCCATTGTTTACCTTTCTACACGGCTTTGAATGTTTTGTCATAAATTTGCATGGCACAATGCTGGCACTATAAATTTCCCCCTCCCCCCCTTTTTTTTTTTTCCGAATTTTCCTTCAATCGAAATTATAGATTTGTTTTGTTGTATTTGCTGTTTTTGTGTGTTTCTTTACGGGTTCCGTTTTGCTGGTATAGCTAATAAATGGTTTTCAGTTGAGAAATTTCAGAGCTGTCATAATTTTCGCAATCATAATTTTAGTATTTTAGTATGGGGCGTGGCTGTGACCTTGGCAGGGGGTAAATGAGCAGCTGTTATGCCAATTCTTGCCACTTTTCTCCCTATACTACCCAATTAGATAAGGTTTAGAAGAAAAGAGTAGAGTTCAGAGGCAGCTGACTTTTTTCTTCGTTCAATTTTAAATTGTATATTATTTAAATTTTTATATTATTATTTTATAGTATTATTCGTAGTCAATCAATTTTGCATTCTTAGAAATACCTTAATGTTCATATTTGAATTTTTGGAAATGCTTTAATGATCGAAATGTATATTTTAATGTTTTGTGCGTATTTGTGAAAAAGTTATATATATTTTGTATACTGAATTCCAAAAGTATAGAGAGTTCATGTTTTAAAAAATTTTATTTTTAATGTTAAATAATTTTTTTGAGTCAGTATCTTGAGGTTGTCGCTATGTAAATAAATTGAGTCTTGAGTCTTACAGCGTTATATTCAATTTAATCTCTAATTTTTAGTAAGTATCTGGAAATGAAATTTTAGTTTTTAATGATTTTCAACTTTTAAGATGACTTGAAAAGCGACTAATAACACATTTAAAACACTTCATTAACTAACTAAGCTACTAGACAAAGAAAAGACGAGGCTGAAATATTTTTGTTACAGCTCTTCATTATATAAAGCAAGAGATTGGGGTCTCATCCAAGTTCCAGTTTCAGTTTCAGTCTCCATCTCCATCTCCATATCAATTTTATTTCAGTTAAAACCCGAATTTGTTTATCGACTAATTTCGCTACACTTCAAAGCGTTGTTGATGTAAATGCTGATGATGATGATGATGCTGATGGTAATGGTAATGCTGTTAATGATGATGAGTGTGGGTTGTTGGCGGAAGTTACCTGATGCCTAACTGGGTCTTTACTGCTGCCTACCTGGCGACTTAATAAATTGGAGACACTTTTACGCGACGTTTATGGGCCACAAATGTCTCCCAAATCTCTCTCCTTCTCCGCATAAATATTCAAAGCGAATCCAAAAAAAAATGTTTATTTATGCCGCATATATAAACATTATAATCAAATTAATACACTCACTAAGTGCAATCAAAATAACATAAATAACTTTTCAGCTGCGTGGCCAAAAAAAAAGAGTTATGCGTTTATAATTTGGACTTAAAATTGCGCTACCTGTGAATTAATAATGCAGCTTATCGATATCAATAGTCATTTGGTGACACACTATTTTTTAACAGATAGTTTGAAATTAATTATTATTCAAAATCAATAATTATATTATTTATAACTAAGCAATAAATCATTTAAAAATTACTGACAAGTTTATGCGACTTATGACTTTCGACAGTCAATTGTTGATACTCAATTTATTATTTAATTTTTAATTCATTAGTCTAATAAATCATTTGTGACAGTTAATTGGTAACATACAATTAATAAATAAATAAAAGATTAATAAATGAGACTTAATGAATATTTAATTTTAATAAAATTAATAATAACTCATTTCAAATGAATTAAGTGATAAGCTAAGAAGTTTTTGGAATTAACTATTTTGATCTGAAAATGGAATAATACGAATTATTAAATATTCCGGAATCACTTTTATTTCACATAATGTCTTTGACTGTAAACTTTTTTCCAGAATCATGAATAAAGAATAAAGATTTTCCAAATTTTAAGATACAGTTTAAATAATGTAGATTTTAAGATAAAATTCTTTTTTAATTGATTACATATAATGTTTGGCTTTTGTATTGATTTTTATGATTTTTTGATTGATTATATACATTTAAACAATCCTAAAATTACGTGTAGTTTTTCACTCTGGCACATTTATCCGAGTGTAAACTATTTATCAGTTAAGATTTTGAGAAGAGCAACAGAGAGAAATTGTTTTTTATTTTTTCAAACAGTTTTGAAAATTGAGTCTGAATATTTGAGGCAAATAGTCTGATTTGAAGGCAGCCAAGCATTACAGATGTGTTTCCTAACGACTTCCCCATCAATACCATAAATTGTATAAGCTTACAGTGTTTGAAAACATTACATAAAAAGTAATTTATAAAAAGAAAAGGTTAAATATGGTATTAAATATATATGATGATATTAAGCATATTGATTTTCTTTTGAGTGTAATGATTATATTATCGACTTAACACTTGACTTTAATAGTTTTATAGGTAATTCAAGTATCAGGTTAGCTTCTTATCACTTTTCGCTTGGTTTTGAATTGATTTTTGGTTTTTCTTTTATTTTTAGTTTGTAAATTTTTTGGTTTTTATGACGCGTGCAACGAATTTGATGACGCTGCTGTTAGCCAAATCTGTTTCACCGACAACGTCATGCACTATGGGCAAAAAGTCGGTTTTATTGGCTTTAATACAGTGGTGTCCAATACAGGCGATAAATGACATTTTACTAATGCAAGTGAAAAAGTATTTTTAAATCTACTTTAATAAAAAATTCAAAAAAATTATAAAAAATTTTTTTTAAATCAATTTAATAGGAATACCAAATTTTCAAAACCAAAATTTTCATATAACATGCAAATAAAATTAAAAAAAAAAACAAATACGACGGTTGTAAGACGTATTTGATTTACAGTTTATGCTGAAAAAAGTGTATTTTTTGTTGCCAGTAGTGGCAACAGCAACTGCAACATCTGCAACATGGCTGATGAAGTCAACCCACGCACAACAGGAAGCCTTTTTTGGCCATTGCCTCTGCCTTTGAGACATTTGCTTTTTGCTTTGGTTCGTTGGTTTCTTGCTCGGATTGAAGCCATGGAGCAACTGCAACATCAGACACGACTTTCATGTTATGTTTGCCATTTGTTGTTGCTGTAGTTGTTGCCTGTGTTTTGGCAGCAATTAATCGACATTAAAATTTATAACGCTGTGATAATTAATGGTCTGCTAATATGCCATAAAATTAGTTTGCTTGCAACGTTCAATTAAGGATTTTGCTTGTAACACAAATACAAATGTGTATCTATTTATCTTTCTCAGTTGCGTGTGTGTTTAGTTGTGTGTTGTTGTGTGTGTGTGTGTGTGTGTGTGTGAGTGTGTGAGTATGACTTCCCCGTTAGCATAAATCAAAATGCTTATCACGCACTTATGAGTGCGACGCCTTCGAAGGCAACTTTATCGGCTCATTTTGGCTGACTCAGCCAGTGAGTTGAACGCGTGTCGTGTCACGATGAGGAAACGAGTCACGATAGCAAATTATAAACCCAATTAAAATTATTTGATTTATAGAATTATGATTTATTTATATTTAAAATATTTAAAATAATCCAAAAGTTAATCAAAAATATGAAAATTTCATTTTCCGATATACACAGAATCAATTTACTCTCATTTATCAACCATACGGAACACATCTGTCATATCAAATAGAATATTCTGAATTTGAGGTAAAAGTCTTATGACAAAAGCATATTCAAGACACAAAATTTTCTCGATAAAAATGATAAATATCAAGGTTAAGGTTAAGGTTAATTATAAGTATAAAATTTTTTTTATTTTATGTTGAAATGTCATGGTTAAAGCTTGCAACCTAACTAAGATTTAGTATGGCATCCGAGGACTTTAGCTCAAAAAATATAAAATATAAACGCA
Organism: Drosophila phalerata; assembly: GCA_951394115.2. Classification (NCBI taxonomy): domain Eukaryota; kingdom Metazoa; phylum Arthropoda; class Insecta; order Diptera; family Drosophilidae; genus Drosophila; species Drosophila phalerata. Next base: position 31,662,566 of record OX596008.2, on the reverse strand, counting down.
CTTTGCCAAAACTCCGTCTAATCTCACGATGAATTTGTCTTACTTATGTTGTGTCAAAATTTCAGAGTTGTACGACGTATGGTGAGTCAGTCAGTCAGGTCAAAGAATTTAACATATATTTAAAAAATTGTAACTTATCGCATTCTACGAAAAAAAAATTCTATGTTTCTTGTGACATGTTTTTCTTGCCTTTTTTCGAATACCAAACCAATTTTATCGATTTGATCTGACAAAATGTTCATTAGCGTGGATTGCCGTTTACTTAAATTTACTTGAATTATATCGTGAGACTCCTGTGCCCATCTCTAATTTAGTAGTTGTTCCAAAGTTTCAAATACAAAAGTTTTTGACAAAGTATAATCAATTTAAAATATATACTATTAATATAAACAAAATCAATACTATTTTGACTTCATCAGCAGAATTTTACGATATAAAATTTAGTGAAAATATCGTGAGTGTCACGTGCTCATCTCTAGTTAAGAAGGAGTTCCCTAGATGCGAAGCGACATCTCCTAATTGCCTTCAAATTCCCAACGATTGAGAATGTGAATGCGGCGCGTAATTGCATAACTTGTGCTCCTACAAAAGGTGTAGAGGGCAGACGAACAGGGGGAAGGGAAGGAGAGGAAGGCAGGGAGTCAGGAGTCAAAGGTCAAGGAGGAAACGCCATAATTCGCCGTATTGTGTTGACTTTGATTTTCGAGAAGACGCTGCCCAAGGGGCTGCTGCCTTTTTGCCAGTTGCCAGTTGCCAGTTGCCAGTTTCCATTTGCCAGTTGCCAGTTGCCAGTTGCCAGTGTTGCCTTTCAAATGTCATGAATTGAATTGAAATGCGAAAATTCGAAACATGAGATGCCGAGAGGCGACTCAAAAGTCAATAACGAACGCCAGGAAGTCACCTCGCAAGGAGCAACCGGTTTCCTTTTCAGTTTCTCATCCACCTCGTCTACAGCACAGTGGATAAAATTACTAGATTAGCTTACAATTACAAGTATATTTTAAAGTCATTCTGTGTTTTCTCAAGTAAAGTTATTTCGCTTAAAATACATTTTAATTTTGATCTTAACATTTCAATTAATTGTTACTTTAAATTTATTTTTAAAAACTGTAAAATAACATGTAAATGTTACAACCTAAATTTTTTGTTATAGTTTTGTTTATTCAGAACACATTTTATACGTTATAAATAAATAATAATATAAAATAAATATGCGAACGTAAAAAACTTATTATTTACTTATTTAGTGTTAATGAAAAACATTTAATTAAAATTAAAATATAATTACGAAAAGTGGCTGAATATTACAAATTTAAATTTATTATTAAAACTGTAATAATAAAAATAAAAAAAACTTACAAATTTAAAAATAAATCATTACAAATGATCGTCAAAACTTTAGTAAATTATCATAAAAAGTAAACATATGATTTTTAAGGTATTAATAATAAAGTTTATTTAATTTTATTTATTATATAAGCTTAGGTATCTTTTTTTTCCCACTGTGTAACGTCTCTAAGGCTCGTACTGATTATTATGTTTATTGTTGATGTCGAGTTGGTTCCGAGACCGAGAGACCGAGAGTTTGCCTCCTTTGTGGCCTGTTTTCTTTCTTTATTTTTTTAATATTTTTTTTTGCAACTGACCTTTTGGTATGGGAGTATCAACAACAAAAACAACAACAAATATGCCAAGTAATATGAATAACTTTGAAGCCGATGGAAATGCCGTCATCATCATCATCAAAAGCAACAGCCAGAAGCATTAACATGATTAACAATATTAGCATCATCAGCATCATCGTCATTTGATCATCGGTATTTGTCGTGTTTGGTTTTAGTATTAAAATTGCCACAGTCAATATGATTTATGTAAATGCTAATGCCAAAATGTCAAGTGCTTAGATGAGTGGGAAATTTCATTTTGTTTATAGTCTCGATGATGTTTGCTTATTTTTGTACCACTTTTATTTCGACAACAATCCAATTAGCTCAGCTTTTACCATTTAAAATAAAAGTACAGAGCCGATGAGACTCCAATTGAATTTTGCATATAGAGAAAGAGCTTTGAAAGCATCTGAAAGCTGCAAGTCTTTGGGAAATGCTTAAAAATAATATGAAAGCTGCTAGATAAACTAATTGTTTTGGAAGAGTTATGTAGCTGATTTCTTACTTATTCTATGTTAAAGATATAACTTAATTTTAGTATAACTTTAAAAAAGGAATTTTACAATTAATTCATTATTTTTGAAAGTGCATGAGAGCTGCAATATAAGATTTAAAAAAATTAATATCAAAGGTTCAATCACATTAAATTTGAAATAGATTTAAGTGAAAGCTCTACTTTGACTGAAAGTTGCGAGAATATTAAAGCAGCTTTAAGCCTAATCATAGCGTTTAAGCACATTAAAGATGTTAGGAACTATAGCGAAAGTTCTTTGAACTGGATGCTTAGTAAACTTATTTTTCTGTTACTAAAAGCAGCTTATTCTGAAAATAATATTTTTAAATCAAAAGCTCTATTAATATTAATTTATTAATTTTGAATTTTCAATGCTTAAAAAAAGCAAACTTTCAGTTTTTCCAATGCCAAGAGCAAAAGATTAATTAATTTAAAAATAAATGCAATTGTACATTTGGCTTATAATCTACTTTAATTATACTGAAAGTTCTGTTAAATGAACTTTTAGACTCCCCATTTACCTGGCAGCTATACACACTTTAGTTTGTAGGCTTTAATCAATTCTAAAGTAAAGTAAAGCCGTAAGTCAAGGCCTTATTTGGGCGACCCCTTTAGGCCAATTATTTATTTATAAGTGCAGAGAGTGACTTCAAGGCTGACATACACTATCTAATGGCATGATAAATTGGTTTATTTGAACTTAAAATAAACTTAACAGAGCCGACAAAAAGACAGACAGACAGATAGATATGTGGCTCCCTTTCATATTTTGAATGCAAATTGATTAAGTAGAAAATTGAATATGTTCACTTCTCGAACTCGAACTCGAGATCGTTCTCGACCCTCCCAATGCAATCAAAAAACAAAATTCTAAAAAAAAAAAATTAGAATTCTAAACGCATTAATCATGAGAGTATTTGACACTTTGGTGGGCCACATATAAAATTGATAAAGGCGTTGACTTGAATGCACTTTATCAAACAGTTGTCACTACTCGAAAACTCAACGGATTGAGTTCAGTTTGTTGCAAGTTTCTTGCATAGTTGAATCGTGTTGCAGTTGCAATTAAGAAAAAAAATTTTCAAAACAGAGAAATTGCCAAAGTGACATAAATAGAAATTAAAAGCGCTCACAAATGATATTACACCATTAAAAGTGCCATTTAAGTGCAAGGCACGATTTAATTACAGCAAATTGCTAGTTGTTTTCGCCGCTAGGTGGCGTCCCAGTGCATTCAGCAATGTGTTAATCCAATTTATATGACCATTAGATGTGGGACCCACTGACCCAATTGAAGCTATACACACAAGACAAGTTAAGCAAGTGTATGGCAAGAGTCGGGCACGCTCGCCAGTTGGATACCCTGTACCCATGTACTCTGTACTTAAAGTTGACTTTCGATATGATATAGGAAACCGATTTGTACCCAAATTTGATCAGGATAAATAACACTAACTTAAGTGTATACTTTATTTGTTTGGTTAAGATATCTCAAAAAATAAAAAACTTTTCATACTTAAACGTGATTTTCGACTAAGCCTTTCTATGGTAGCTATATGATATAGTGGTCCGATTTGATCCAAATTTGGTCAGGATGTATATTAATAGCCTAGATGTATATTGTGTCAGATTAGTTGAGATATCTCAAAAACCAAAAAAGTTTTTTCTACTAAAAATTAAATTTTGATCTATCGTTCCTATGGCAGCTATATGCTATAGAGGTCCGATCCAAAAAAATAAACAAACTTGATCTGCGTATGGTATTCAGAAACCTACTTACCAAGTTTGAAGTCTCTCAATGGGCTAAGGGTATAAAAAAGCGACTCAACTCTTGCTTCAGTCAACCGACCGTTTCAGTCAGTCAGTCAGTCAGTCAGTCAGTAAGTCAGTGAGTGAGTCAATCAGACAGTCTGTGTAATGTTGAAGCAATGTCAAGGTAACCAGTTTTGATTACAAACACGACAGCATGACATAATTGGCAATAGCTGGATAGATGGATGGATGTCTTGCCAACAATAACAACAACTCAGCCAGGATGTCCGTCTCTCAGAATTTCATAATTTGTGCGAAATGTGAAATTGAAGGCCTGGCACTTGAATTGATTGATTGCCATGCCGATGCAAGACGAACGGAGTCACCGACCGTTGACTGAGCCAAGTCATTTCCACTTGAGCAGCTCCAGCTACAGTTCCATCATTCAGCTCCCTAAAAACACCTCCATTGACTGAATCAACATCATATGTGGGTCGATTCACATTCGCAATGTGCAAATTTGAACAGTTCAAACATTTTGCATGCATCATAATCAAACTGTGAGTTCTTATGCTTGGGGAAAGTGTATTTTAAAACGAGTTTGCTACTACACTACGATAAGGTGTTGCTTAGCAATCTTGAAATATACAGATTATATATTTTAAAGATTGGTAAAATAGAGTGAAGAATGTTCTATGCAACATGTTATGATTAAAGTATAGTAAGTAAGAAAGTAAAGGCTAAGAAGAGTGAGACTTTTTCAAAAACTTCAAAGGGACATAACTTTGTCAAATCTTAAACGATATCCATACGGAATATAGAATCTATATATATATATCTATATTATAGATTATATTATTATTTGGCCTCTATTTTGATTCTGCATCAAAGTTGTAAAACTTAATTTTTTTCCATCACTGTCCATTTTTTTATACCTTTATACTTGACACCTATTCCATGACACTTTTTCAAAAACTTCAAAGGGACATAACTTTGTCAAATCCTAACCGATTTTCTAGCGAAATATAAGTTCTTTTCTTATTTGGCCTCTATTTTCGTTCTGCATTCAATTTGGAATAATACATTTTTATATCCCTTGACGCTTTTTCATAAACTTCAAACTGTCCTAAATTTGTCAAATCATGACCATATCAATCATATATATAAATCATGTCATATCAATTTTATGATTATATTGCCTCCAATTTCATTCTGCATCAAAATAATTCGAATTTTACCAGCTTTTAATTGTGTGAGAGTATTTAGGGCTCAGCATATCGAATTGGGTTCATCTTTCTTATGTTTTCAATGCTTGGGCGAGGCCAGATGCCACACTGCCACATGAGGCGCCTTGCCCTGTGTGCCACATGCCTCAAGCCTCATGCCTCATTCCACAATCTTGCTTGTTGAATTTGAATTGAAATCTGCTGCGAGTGTCGACGGGTAAATGACTCCAATTTGATTTGTTTGGGTTGCCGTTGCCGAGGGAAGACTCCTCTGTTGTCCCTCCCTCCCTCTCCCTCTCCCTCTCACTTCTCCCTCTCTTTTCTACTTCTAATCGTTGTCTATTATTGATGCCTGTTGTTGGTTTGTGTGTTTTTACTTGACTGTCTGGCAGTTAGACGGAGGCAGTCAACATTGTACATATATGCTAAATTGTAAATTGTCTTTATCAATTTGAAGTGCTGCACGGATTATTTATGCAACTTGCCAAGCAAACTTCCATAGATAAAGTGCACAGCTTACGACTTACGACTTGTCTCTGTCTCTATCTCTGTCTCAGTCTTTTTCTCAGTCTCAGTCTTGAAATGGATTGCTTTGGCTTACTTAGTTGCTTTCGGTATTGGTCTCGATTATGGTTTGTCTTGGGCCTGGGTCGGGTCTAGCCTATAACGCTATTCTGTTCACATGCCTCTATCTATATACCCTGTTTTCTATAGAAATGTGCAAGAGGGTATTTGTTAAATAGATAGAATTTACATATGTGTTTGATTCTTTGTGAAACTCAAGCTATATCTAAAATACTATTACATTGAGAACAAAGATGCAATGTTATTCAATCTAAATGCTGTGAATAAATTTAAGCATCCAGTTTGAGTTAGTTTTCATAAGAAAGGAGTATGTGAATTGAAATAAATGATACAGTCCTAAAATTAGGTTGATTTTTTGAGAAAAATTTTTTCGTTTCTTCAATTTTAAGACTATTAGACCTGTTCTGGAATTCACTTTCGGCAAGATTTGGTGGAAATTAAAGTCTTTAAAACTTAAACTATTCTAACTTTATTTCGGAAACATTTCGCGTTTTGAATTCACATAAAGTTGCTTAATTTAAGTCTGATCAAGTGAACAAATACTACAAATACAAATACAAACAAATAATAAATACTAAACCTAAAAGATTAAACCATATTACGAAATCCTACAGAGTAGAAACTTAAAACCGAAACTAGCCTGTATATGTTTAAAAGATCTACTAAAAGCAAGTTTTTTTTTTAATAGAAGAATATAATTTAATTGTATAATTGATTTTTTTAAATTTTTATTATTTTATTATTTAAATAAAAATTATTTTTAATTCTTTTTTTACTTTAGATAGCTTTTTTATTTATTTTATTTATCAATCAGTAAAATACGAGTCAGCTATGTAGCTGACAGCATTTTATTGTGATTGTAGGGTAACTCGCTGTTGAGCATACTCTGTTAGATTAGTCTTAAATGGTTTTTGGGTCAATTTGGGCTTAAATTACGCACTCGGGCACTTGGCCAACGATTGTCGATGGCGTCGACCGTTGAAATATATTGAAATTCAGTGCTGACAACTTCATTGCAAACAAATTCGGGGCGAGTTGACAGCTCAAAAGGCAGTTGCAGTTTCGGACATTGATTCATAAATGCACTCAAATGAATAAATGAATACATATACACATATACACGGAGTACAAACAACTAAATCAGAGCAAACAATGCACTGGATTAAAATGAGATGCCATCAATACACACACACACAATAGGACTGTAATCAACGTAGGTTGCTCCCTCCCTCCCTCACATTACCACTCCCTACCTCCCACCCTCCCTCACTCTGTCTCTCCCTCCCTCACTCTAATTGCAGGCCCTTTTGTTTTGTTGTGAATCGGAAGGCGGACAGGATTCTGGAATTCTTGTGGTTTTTGCCCAGTCCATGCAAAATTGTTTCATTTCCACAAATCGAATGTAATCGCCATCGTCATCGGCATCAGCATTGGCATTGTAATCGTAATCGCTTTAGTTTGCCGCCAGAGTTACCGCAACAATTTGGCCAGCTGTCTGTCTGGGGGTTAACCCTGGAATGGAATCAGGGAGTCCCTCTCTGTCCCTTTGTGGGTCATTCAATGAATTTTTCCACGCTTCAATCGCTTGACACTCATTGAAATTGCTTCATTTTCCTGGCATCCCATTGAACTTTCACTTTTTATTCACTCAATACTCTTCACAGTGCGTCTTTAATTAGTTTTTTTTTGATATTTTCAACCAAAAAAAAAAAGTAAAACCGAAACAGGGTTTCATATTTTATCATTTTTTACCCCTTTTTTGCTGCCTTTTTTTTGCTGACATTTTTATGGCGGGGAAAAAGGGTTATCGACGGTTTTGGTCGCATACTATTTGTGAAACTGTGAAAGCAGACCGTAGTTAATTTTTTCTGATTGATTTATTTGCCTTATTGAAAATGTTTCACTTTTCAACAGCGTGAGGAATGTACGGAATTGGGGATGAGAAAGGTCGCTATAAGATGAGCCTGATGGGCAATCATAATTTCATATTTATTTTGCGAAATTGTATTTGTTTTACTTTTGGGCGTTTACACAACTCATACCAATATGACATGACATGGGGAGGGGAACAGGAAGAGAGGAAAGAGGGCAATAATTGGAAGTGTGTGGATTGCATGCGAGTTGAGGTAGAAATTGAATCAAAAAGAAACTTTTAAAAGACTAGATATAAAAGTAAATTGCGAATAAAATACATACAGACAATCTTGGGTAGAAATATTGCCCTTAAAGTGGTAAAATCATTTAAATTTTCACTATAAATATATGTATACTTATTTTAAATAGAGTTTAGAGTTGTATTTAGCTCATTACCACCAAATTCATGATGTCGAAATCTAAAAAATAATTAGACAACCTTGATTAACAAATTTACAAATTGATTAACAAACTTTCCACTCTGGGGGTTCACTTTCTTTAAAATCTGTTAGAATTATCTCAGAGATCAGTAAAAATAATTAAAAATTTATTAAACTAGACTCAAGAAGCTAAAATTCGAATTGGATATATATTAATCAATCAAGTAATTTTTTAATAAACTTTCCAAGTATGGGGTTATTTTCTCGAAAATCATCAAGACTTCTTAAAATAAAATAAAACTACTAATATGTTAATCCTCACTCTCTAAAAAATGGCCTATGAATCAAGTTAAAATTCCATTTATCAGTATGGTCATCTTTTGTTATCACTTTTGGATCATAAAATTTCAATGTCAAATATTGTTTACAAAAATATCAATATACGAATTAGATATAGTCTTATTATGGCATAATCTTGGTAATTTAAAGTCTTTTGTAAAGAAATTAGCATTGTTTTAGTTGGAATTATGATTAACGAGTTAGCAGCCTACAGGTAAATGGCAACGTTTTTGACCGACTTGCGGTAGCAGTCAATGATGCTGTTGATGCTGATGCTGATGATTATGATCATTATGATTATGATTATGATTATGATTATGATTATGATTATGTTCAGTTAAGAGTTGTGTCTGTTTGGTATTCCCCAGTTTGTTTTATGGGCATGCCAAGTGCTTTATCACATTGAGTAGCATTTATAGCGCATTGTCTAGCGAGACTTACTAGATATGCTTATATATATATATATGCATATATGTATGGCTATAGCTCTACCTCTGATGTTTCAATGATGTTTCAAGTCTCTAGCCATTGGCGAGGGCGAGTCAATTGCTGTTGAAGCGCAACTGCCGCTTTCCCCTTCAGTTGAGAGTGTTTTTGAGGCAGGTTTAAGCTATGCATTTGGGTTAGGTTCGTCTCGACCATAAACACTCAGAGAAAAAACTCAGTAAGAAAAAATACAGTCATTTTCAATTTAAACACAATATATTTAAATATAAAACGTATTCAATTTAAATATAAAATACTTTAAATGAAGTAAAAATATACCTAAATGTCAAATTAATATGAATATAGTCAAGCCAATGTGAAGAAAGTTAAAATTGTTTTTGACAAGTTGATTTTAGCGTTTATTAAAATTTATTTTAAATATTCGCTATTGGTAGTTGAATTTTATTCAAAGTACTTATGTGTCATATTTATGTATAATATTTTAGAAAGAAGAAGAAATCAAAGATTTTTATAGTTTATTTGAAAATTCTCTAAGTTTTTTATGTCTAATATCTTATTTTAATATGTACTATATTTATTTTTATTATTTAATTTCAGTGGAATTCAAAATTATTGTTTTTTAATATTTAAATAATTTATTTATTTCTAATATTTTAAATGTTTTATTTAGAATTCTAGCTTCTGTTTTTATTTTTTTTAAATTTTAAATTTAAAATTCTTAATTTGTATATATTTTTGTTTCTAATATTTTATATATTTAACTTAGAATTTTAATGAGTTTTAGTTTTTTATATTTATTTTTAATATGCTCAATCCGTTAATTAATTTATAGCAATATTTTAAAAATTTACTTTAGAATTGTCGATGAGTTTGTTATAAGTAATTTTAAATTTCTCAATCAGTACTTTCTCACAAAATCCAAGCTATAAAAAGCCAATCAATAAGAAATAAATGTATACTTATTTTAAAAACATTGTATTTCTACAATTTAAATTTAAACAATTTGGTTCAAGATTTTTAATACATTAATAAAATAATATGCAATTTATTTAAATTGTCGGTACTCTTATATTTTATTTGTGATTAAAGTGCAAAGATGACTAAATCGTAGTGTAAGTATTAAAATTACAGCACACTTTTCTCTGAGTGTAGTGACAAGGGGAAGGTCGTGGAGTTGGGGAAGCGTAACGCTAAATCTGTTGTATGTCATGCACGTCCGCTTGTCTCTAGAGAGAGAGAGAGAGTGAATTAACTCTAATGACGTTTGACATATCGCGACGCACGCCTCTAAAACTGTCTGTCTGTCTGTCTGTCTGTCGATTTTCAAATGGAATGACGAATGTGTTGCGACATTTTCAAGTGCAAGGCGCGCAGTCGCAGAGTTGCCGCGTCACAGCAGCAGCAGAGTTGCCAACTCTGCCACGCATGTCAACTACAACGATTTGTCACAAATCAAAACTAAGGCAACCGACAAAAACACTAAATAAAAGGGGTGTCCTGTCAGAGAGATACCAAAGGAGACAAACAGACAGTGAAAAGAGGCGTTGTAATCCATCAGCAACATTTGCAACGCTTCGCTTCAAATGTTCGTCCTTCTTGTTGTTGTTGTTGTCCTTGTTTTTGTTGTCGAAGCGTGTCAGGGTTACGCCTCCTGTGTGGCAGCTGGCCAAGAGAGACTTCCTTCCGATTTCAACTCCGTATCAGCTTGAGTTTGAGTTTGAGTTTCAGCTCTCGTGCCCATGTTGCATAATTGCTCGTAAAAATCATTGACCGAACGACCCAAAAAGTTACACTCAGAGAAAAAAAGCATAGTTAACTACAACTGCAATACAACTGTATTTAATTTTTCATGTACGATTTAAATTTAAATTATATTAAAACAATATACAACACACTTGGATTTAAGGCCTGTTACAAGAAGACCACATAGACCTACACCATAAAAAAAGACGGTGCCGTAAAAAGAAAACGAAATATTTCACTACTATTCCACAGAAAATTTTTCGCAGCCGGAAATTTCCGTTCTTCTTGATTCCGAACTTGAACTAAAAAATACTTAAATATTTGTTTAAAGGCCTTTTACTTAAAAAATACTTAATTACTTATAATACTTAAAATTTCATGATAAAAATGTATAATAAATATATTTCATATTTAATTTAATATTTTCGTATTTTAAATTTGGAATCGATTGCTACATTATTGTTAGGCAGTAAATATGCATAGAAATTTTTCAATTCGAAAGCCTGGGCTCGAGTCTCACTCTGTGAATTAAATTTAAACTAAATATAAAATATTTTTTAAATGAATATATTTATTTTATTATTTAATATATTTATTTTAAATTTAAATTTAAAATTATTGAATCAAAGTGTAAGTATTGCAATATCAGAACATTTTTCTCTAGGTGTACATTTGAAAAATCCCTTGGCATTTCTCACTCCTTTCGTTTCCACATTGTTGTGACACAAATGAATGCGATTTAACGATTTTATGCGTTGTCTCTTCAGTTTTACAACTTGCTCTAATTAAACGCAATTAGTTTAACTTGCAGCTGCTTCTATTCTCCTCCTTTTTACTTCTGCTTTCAAAATCATTAGGAACAGCCGTAAATTAGTCGGAAAATGCATAAAATTTTGCTGTCACAAATCTCATAAAAAATGTGCACAAAAATTGTATACCAAGCTCAGCTCGAGAGCTATAAAAATAAAGAATTTAATTTGATTTTTTTCTGTTCTACTAAATTTTGGGCTGGCATTGTTGTTGGTGTTGTTACCCTAGGTTGACCCCCTATGACGACCCCTCATGTCGCCTGCCTCGGGCTGCCTCTTCACAAATGCATTTTTTATGCAAAATGAAAATAAGTTTTTCATATGTGCTATTCTCATATATTCATATTCATTTTTTATGAGTCTATTCACGCCTAATGACAACACACCCCTGAAAAAAAGATCCTAAGTATAATATTAGACTAAAAGATATATTAATATTTAAAGGTATGGCTTGGATTGTTTTAAAATATTCAGAATACATAAGAGATATACTAATAAAAAATTTCCTCAAAAATAAAAATTTTTAGCTGAAGAATTTTGGTAAGAACTCATTATTAAATAGTTTCGTAGGGCTCGAGAAAAAGGTTTACAATTGAAAAATAGCAAGAATTCTAGAAAATTCAAAAAAGAAATTAACTTGTGGAAATTTTGATTTGTAATTTGTCTTGAAAACCAGGTAAAATAGGCAAGATAAAATTTATTATTAATTAAGTAATTAATCATTTCTTCAAGTAACAAAAAATTAAAAAAGAAAATACAAAAAAAAGGTTCAATTTATTTTTATCGATATTTTGTTTTTAGCTTTTAAATAATAAATATTCAAAATTGATAAATTAAAAGTACGAAAATAAATAAAAAAGGGAAATAAACTTGATGTTCTGTTATAATATCTTAAGGTTTTATTTGTTGTTCGTTCAAGATACCCCATTTCCCTAATTTGTGTAGTTACAGGGTATACAACCTATGAATGACAAGCCCTAAGGCTTGTTGCTTAGACTTCTAATGCCGCTGCCTCATCTCGATCTTGGTATTTAGACCTTGGTTCGCTTTAAAGATGGAACTGAAAAGAACGTGGTGACGTTGTCATCGCTTAGAGCGTTTGTTGATAAATACCTGGGCACACCTGAGCACACCTTCTAATTAATTAGCAACAAAAAGTATTTTTGCTAGCTACAGTAGACCCCAAAAAAGGCAACGCTAATTTGTTGAACTCAGAGTGTCGTCGTCTCCATGTTATTTAAATGTCTATGAGTACTTTGAGTGTGAGTGCATGAATGTGGGTGGCTTTAAAACCTAGAGCTGAAGATGGGAACGGTCCTTTGGTTGTGTAATCGCATATGTAGGTAACTCCCACACTACACAACAATAACAACAACAAATAGGAATTCAGTTCAAGGTTGTGTTAAATGAACTCAATTGAACTTTTTTCAAGCTAAAGATAGAGCACAAAACGGAACAATTTACAATTTGAATAATATGCGTGGGCTTTAAAAAGTCTAGAGTTTCAGTTTCGATTGCTATTTAAATATATTGTACTTAGTAACAACAATCAGAATACAAAAATTCTATAATAATTGGCAAGAAAAGTTGATAAAAACATAGAAATTTACGAAAATATTAAAGCTACTCAATAAAAATGTTACTGCATTTAAATTTTCTCTTTCGAATGTCTCTCAAAAATGCATTATTCATATGCCACTCACATTTGCAATTTCAGATATTCGTTCTAAATGTGTCCATCAATTTTTCGGGAAATTTTCTAATTGCAAATTTTTGGTCAACCACTCGAGTATTTTCCATTTCGCATTTCCCATTTCAATTTCAAAATAATGTAAATTAATGAAGCATTAAGTTTTGGTTGAGATTCGTCAGATAATAAATAGAGACAGAGGGCTACTTGATTGCAATCAGAGCGAGTGCGTGTCCCTGGTTAAACTAGGATCATCGACGAGGGTTCGATGTGAACAACGACGGGGGGTTGTTTTTATCCAAAATTGCAAATTGCGAATTTCAAGAGATAAATTCACGCAACACAGCTTTCTAAAAATAAAAATGTTTAATCAACTGTAGAATGCAATGTGTATCGTTAGAATGTAGAAACTCCTTTGGAGTTTAATTTAAGGAACACTAGTCTTAAGAGATTTTTTAATAGAATGAAAGAGTGAAATGTAAAGAAAAGAAAATACAAATATCACTCATTTACATGAAGAGTGGCATAAGTGAAAAAACACGAATTTTGAGTTATTGATGCAGAAATGTCCGTTATGTAATAATCTATGTTGTGTCCAAATTTCATTATCCCAGCTTTAATATTTGCAAATTTTTGGTATAATACTATATAATAACAGAATTCCACATTCTTCACAACGCTGACTTCATTAAAATTAAACGTGGGAGCTCCAAGTGTTTGTCATATATCAAACCGACATCTAAATCAAAATCTCAATCGAAATGCGAACACAAACCTCAATTTCGAATCCAAATTCATAGTCAAAATTCAAAGCGTGCCACAGTGTCGGCAAAACAACATAAAAATAAATAAATAAAAACCCATTGAAAATAAATGAAAATGGTGCAATTTTGATTGATTTATAATTGTATGTGAATTGTTGATAAGATTATGATAAACGACATTCATATGCGGCCTCCAGCTTCAGTTTCCCTCAGTTTGTTAGCCGACAGTTGGCAGTTGCCAGTTGGCGGTTTTGTAGTTGACGTTGACGTTGATCGGCGTTGACTTGGCCGAAAAGAAAAACAGGTTAACGAACCATAATTATAAATATATGAACGGGGAGCTACCTGACAGACGCTGGAGAGAGGGTCGCCAAGAAGGGAGAGGGGATAGATCAGGTGGAGAGGTGGAAGGGAGGTGGGAAGTGTAGACCGTCCGCCTTTGGCGTCCGCGGCATTGCCAATAAGTTTGCCAGCAGAGCTCTTGCCTTCAGTTGGCCATAAACCAGATGGCAAGTAGCAGATATAATCGAGTTAACCGAAACTTGAATACACTGCAAAGTTAACATACAAAAAAATGGCCTAAACAACGATTTCTTAACCCAGAATCCCAATATTGTTATGAAATTTTTATTAAATCTGTTCCAATAATTAAGTCCATTTAATTAAAAAATAACATAATAATATAATCTAGTAAATCTTTAACTATCTCAACTCTATCAATCACAAACTATTTGATAATGAAAATAATTTTTAGTGTTCTCAGCAATCTAGTTCTAACCAATAATGAAAATGAAATTAAAGAAACTGTTTTCTTTTTTTTATTTTTTTCAGATACATGATATCAATTAGCACAGAAATCTGGAAGGTATGGAATAAATATTTAAAAATATATGTCTTTTATTTTGGGGAAAAATACGTTTTCTAACATTAAGAATATGTTCTAAAGACATTTTTTTTTAAATAATAACTTTACTTGAAATATAGGTAAAAGTTCAATTTTACAATAAAGATGTTCTCTTAATATTAATATATAGATGCATTTCAAGTGATATGATTTCATATGAAATCTGTGGGACAGTTTATTTCTTGAAGTTAAATCATTTTTATATTTCAATATTATTGAAAATAAACTTGTACGAGATTGGAAAAAAATTATAAAAATCAGTCATTATATGGAAATATATACCTTGTTATGGATGTATTAATAGTAATAATGTAATAATGATAATAATGAAGATATTATTTATATAAAACTATTATTTTTAGTAATTTTTATTATCAATTATAAATTAAGAATAGTAATTAAACGGAATTTCAGTATAAAATATGTACAAGTAATGAACTTTTCCTATCAATTATATTTCATTTCATTTATTCAATACAAAATTCTTATCATTTCACAAACTGTTTGATTAAGTTGTCAGACTCTTTTGTTAGTTAGAGTATAGGTCGTAAATAGTCGTATCGGCAAATCGTCAAATTGGCTTCGAAATGCATAATTTTTGGTCGTTTGGTATCGATATCGATTTACATTTTTGTCGCTGCTTTTTTGTGGCTAATAATAAAAATCAATAAACGCACACTGAAAACTGCATAGATCTTTGTGTAGTTTAGTGTGGTAGTATAGTGTATATTGTACACTATATATATATATAGATAGTTTGTTGTATTTGTAGTTGGGTTGATCGCCTGCTGTGGACCGCGATTTTTTTTGAAGGCGACATTTAATTGCCTGCTTTGAGATTTTTGAGATTTTGTGATTTTGTGATTTTATGCGTGGTTTGTTTGGTCTTAAGCCAGTCTCAGAGTCAAATCTTGCAGTCTACAAGCTGCAGTCTACAGTCTTACAGTCTTTCCGAGTTGAGCTGTAATTTTTTGTCACTAGGAAATGGTTTATGTGACTAGCTGTTGGTTTTCTCTCTCTCTCTCTCGATCGCTCAGTTGGCCGACTTTTAATTTAAACAGGAAATTATGAATGTTGACTGCAATTTGTTTATGCAGCTGCTGAGTCACATGCCACATTCTTCCCTCTGCCCTCATCACCCCCCTTAAGATTTGCCCCGTTATTGAACTCAAGCTGCACATAAATAAATGTATCGATAAAAGTTAATTTACTTTGTTTGTGTCTTACGATCTATTTTGATAGCAAATATTTCACGCTAGGTGTATATAGTATTGTTACCTGGTCCAAGTTTCTTAGCCAGCCCCTTTTTGTCAGGCATCATTAGTTCTGGCCAAAAGGAGTCCAAGTCCAAGTCGAAGTCAGGGTCTTATATGCAATGCAATAATTAGTCATGTGCAGCGACTGTCACAGTGTCTGAATGAGTGGAATGAGTTGACTGACAGATGTCCTATCTATTCTATATAATACCATACGCCGTTCTCTCTGTAACAATAAGAAAATTGCATTTGTAAACTCGCTCCCCGGAAGGTTATTAGTCATTGATATGCCGCACCTTTAACCCAATGGACATACAGTTACTCAAGTAATTTTTATAACAATTTACACAAACTCACACATTTGATATTGAAATAAATATAACTCCTTTTTTCATTACAATTGCTTATGTTTTATTTCTTAAATTTATTTTACTTTCTTGATTTTAAATTTATTTCATTGTATTATTTTTTTTTTTTAATGATTTGGAAATCTTCTAGTATTTTAAAGCTTGTAAAATAATGATTTTAGAATTCTTTTTACTTTCCAAAGAATCTATTATTATTTTTCCACTGCTTCAAAATTAAATTGAAATTAAATTATAAATAGTAAAATATGAAATTGTTGGAAATTATCAAATATTTTTTTAGGCTTCGATTTTTTTTAAATATTATTTTTTTGTGTGTATTAAAATAAATTTATTTTCTTAAAATTATTTGTATTCTTTTCTATTTATAAAAGCTATAATTTTTTAGATCCATTTAAATTGCGATTAATTAAGTTTAGCTAATTTTAAAAACAATGTAAACCAATTTGTGCAAATTTTTCTTAGTTAAAATAATTATTTGAATAACTGTAGGTATTGAAATGACTCTCGTTGAAGCTGTATATCTTGTCATTTTGTCATTGTCTGAGGGCGAACAATTGAAACAGCTGAAGTTGATGTGGAAGTTGAAGTTGAAGCTGGTTAAGGTATGGTCTTCATTAGGTTTGTCCATAACGGGGTTTAACAATCAATTGTCGCAATAAAACAGGCAACTACAATAGCTCTCTTGTTAATACATTTTACCATTTAGGCCATATTTCATTTCATATTTTATTATTTCTCTTCACACTTTTTGCCTTTTGACTTTATAAAATGCAATTCAATCGTCGAATTCCGGGTGTTTGCCCATTAATGAGCTCCTCCTTTGACTTCTCTTTCTTCTCTGCCAAATGGCTGCTCATTAGGGTCAAAATCAGCATATGAGTACATTCAATTACTTTATCTATACCCTTTAAACATAGAATATGTTGAGTCTGATCAATTTGCATCACAATAATGCAGTTGCGGCTTATTACAGGGTATTTGTTAGTATGCCAATCTCTACTAGAATATTTTAGTTTCATGACTATATGCGTTTAAACTATGTATTTACATTCTTATTCCATGTTCTCAATAAATTGGATAGAGACTGATCAATAAATGTCACAATTTATGAAATGAATTACAGGGTATCTTTTTAAAATCAAAGTCAAAATTTTTTTATTATAAGTTTCCAAACTTTTAGATTTTTATAGGTTGGTAATTTAAACTCTTTGTACCAATTTGCTTTTTATTTTAAATAAATAGAGAATGATCAATTAATGTCACAGTTTTAAAGACCTTGCTGCTTACTAGGTATTCATAAGCTCATTAGAAAATAAAGTAGCAACTTTTCCCAAACTAACAGAATTTTTTGAAAACTCTCAGATTTTTTAATCCTATTATAACCTTAAACTATGCATAGTATTTAGCTAATTAAAAATGGTTATTTAAATTCTACATAAATAGTTTATTTTAAATTTTAAATAATTTATTGTCGATTATTTTTACAAACTTCTGATATTATTTTAAATATATTTATCAATTAATTATAAAGTATTTCCTAGTCTATCATTCTGAACAGCATAATTCCCGCTTGTTTTCTAACTCGTGAGCTTGCAACATTTTGTTTCGTTTTTTTTTTGTAGCCAATCCCTTACCTCAGTCTATCTCTATCTCTCTTCTCTACTCCTCTTACCCCCTTCTCGGCACACTTCTCTCGATCAACTCCAGCTTCAGTTTCAGTTTCAACTTCAGCTCGAGCTTTGAGCTGGCCAATTAATTACCCATTGGACGGGGAGCAAAAAACAACAACAGAAAAAAGTCAGTAAATCATTTTGAACTTGACATTCAAAATGTGTCGGGGCCGCATGCAAATAATATTTAGTTGTTGTAACAACTATCTACAGATTAGGACAGGGGGAGTTAGGGGGTAGAGGGTAGTGGTTAGGTCAGGTAGAAAATATGTTGAAAACTGGATGAAAAAACAACTTTAACTTTGTACAAGCCAACAGACATTTGGCCAGTACACAATGATTTAATGAGCATTTATGCAAATCAGACTCAGAACATATCCTGCTACCAGATCCTGTTGACCAGTGTGTGTGTGTGTGCTGCTTACAGTGTTACCTCTCAGTGGTGTCCACAGTGGTGCAGTGGACTGTAAACCACTCGTAAATCATTCCCTTCGACTTTTCGTTTTGTTTGCATTGCGAGGCGTGGAGTGGGCAGGCATTATAATGTTTTAACTTTTAATAAAATACATTATTTATTTTATCTAAATAAAATAATTAGAAATAATAATAATAAAAATTTAAAATGCCTAATTCTAATAATAAGAATGAATCAAAATGTTTATAATAAAAACATTTTATTAAATAAATATTTTATTATTTTATCTGAATGAAAAAGTATGAAATATTTAAATATATATATGTAACAAATAATTTTAGAAAGAATTGAATACCTGATTTTTTAAATATACCGTTTATTTCAATATTTATCCTAATTTTTTTTATTATATTTAAGAATAATGTATAAAGAAAAATCTTTTAAAAAAACTAAAACATAAATAAATAGCAATACTTTTGGTGTAAACCACAATCATTATTCCAAATTCTTTTTAATACGATCATTAACCTAGAAATTTCTATTTGAAAAACTATTAAAATATTTGATTAGACAAGTTTTCAACTAAAAATTGTAAACTTAACTTTTCCCTCAAATTTATTATATTTAGAAAATAACCAATAGCTTTTTATAAATTGTTTTTAAAGCAAAAAGTAAATTTTATTTTAATTTCTATTATACAAATTTTTAAATAAAAATGTATTCTTTTCCAGGACACAACATTCAATATAAGTGTATGTGGAATTTTTGTATTCATGCAGATAATTTTTTTTGTGGGTTTGTAGAGTGGTTACAGGGTATACCCTGTATTTTTGTTGCGTGTGGGCAGTCTGTCAAATCACACAGAGACATGAATCTATTTATGTGTTACTAAAGAGGCAGTCCAAACACTTTTCAGGTGCAATCAGGCGTAAAAAGATGCTGCCCAAAAGTAATTTTCACTTTGTGTGTGTTGTCGACTTTTCCAACAATTTTTTCAGTAGCTGATCTGCAAGGGATGTGATAGGGAAATGGCAAAGGGAGAGGGAAAGGAACTCAGCTGAGCCAGAGGCACATTCCGAATCTATTGCGCCTCATCAATTTTGCAACAATGCGACAGGAGGAGACACGACAAAACGCAACTGCCAAATTCCCCTGGCCAACATCCCCTTCTCTCCAATCGACGTGACAAGCTGGTCACAATGAAACAATTGTCTGTCTGTCTGTCCGTCTGTCTGTCTGTCTGTCCGTCTCGTCTGTACTCGTCTGAGATAGGGTCTCTTTTGGGTCTGGTCTTTTGCCGCATTGACAATCTCTGGGCTGCCGTGTCTCGTGTTGCGGTTGCCGATTCCCTACATTTCTATATTATTTGATTTTTGTTTTGTTTTCTTTGATTTTCTTGCGTTGTGTTTTGTTTTGCCTTTTGTTGCCTTTTGCTGCTTATTGATTTTGGCCAACTGTTTACTGTCTTTTCTGTCTCTTTTTATACCCTCGCAGTGGGTATTAAAATTTTGTCAGGCTAGGTGTAACGCCTTCAAAGTCCATAAAACGGCCTTGGGAACGATCGGTCGAAAATCTACCTTACGTATAAATTACTCTGTTTTTCTTGAGATATCTCAACTAATCTTACAGGCATTTTTAAAATCGGTCTACTATATCATATAGCTGTCATAGAAAATTTGGATTTTAGCTTGAAAAGTTTTTCGTTTTTCAAAGTATTTTAACTAAATTTAAAAGTATTGATATTTTTACATATTAGTAATATTTCGGATTTTGCAAGAGTATTAAGTCTTCGGCGTGTCGGTTAAAACCTTTCTTTATTGTTTTTTGCTTGCGGTTAGTGCGTGAAATCAATCGGAAAATGCACCTAATGATTTTACAGATTCATTTATATTTCTTTTCTGCCACTTATAGGTCCAACTGTACTTGAGTTTCTTGGTGGTATGCTATGCAAATCTCTGTGTGACATGCCACGCCCATTTCCTTAGTGTAACAACTGTCGCAATGGAATGCAATAAATATATCGTCAGTATCATCATTAATGGCACCCCGAGGACATTAGAGGACAAAAGGGTGCAGACTGGCCTAAGGGTTGTCCCTGTCCCTTACCCCCATTCCTCGAGACAATGACTCCGTAGACAGGTAAAGGTTAGCGGGGTTTTTCGTCCTGCTGCTGGCATAATTATGTCAACTTCTTGAAGTGCCGACATTGCCATCGCCCATTTAAATCCACTTTTCAGCTCGAGTTCTTATTCTACTTTACCTTTTCCTGCTCCCTTTTCTTGTTCTTCTGCTTCTGTTTCTGTTTCGGTTTCTTTTCCTTGGGCGGAAGTACGCCGATCGCAATTTAAAAACGATCAAGCGTAACTATGAACACGATATGATGAGCTCGTAATTACGGGTGTGTATTTAGAGCACCCGACGGGACATGTCTGAAGGACCTATTCCCGTGGAATTAAGGTCTTAAAGGATATATCTAAAGGGGGCTGTTAAATAAGTTGAAAGGTCAGTCGAGCACTTAAGGGTTAAGTTCTTGAGCATTACTTTTAAAGACAGAACTCTTTTACCTTAAAAAGAAAAGGTGTAACTCACTTTAAATTAAACTTCTCTTCACTCTAGATCAAAAGTTGAGCTAGCTCTATAAATACTTACTCAGTTTAATATATATATATTTTTAAGAGCTTTAATATCTCGAAAAAATTTCAGAATATTAATAAAAAGGTTTGAATAAAATCCTACATCTCTTAAAGGGCACAGAAAAGGCGTAATTGACTTTCAATAGAACTTTTAATTGAATTTATTTAGGCAGTTCAAGAAAATGAAATTAATTTGAAAAGTGTATATTAAAAGAAAATGTCTTTCATCTTTAATAAGTACGTTATAGACCTATTGACTACTGAGTTAATATTTGGGAACTAAATTCTGTTAAAGTTTCTTTAAGTAATTCGAAAAAATAATATTTTTCTACATTTTTTCTTCGTTGAAAAGTCAATCTTTACCCACGTCAACTAGCTGGCTTAAAGCCAAAGTTCCTTTTAGTCAATTGTTAAGGAAGAGAAAGGTCACTAGAATAAGGTTCAGACAGCATCGTCTCTTTGGCAACGCACTTTCCATTAATTTTATGGCCTGTTGGGGTATAGATAACATAAGAACACCTTCATATGCTCACATATGGCCTCGCTCTAGGCAGGATAAAGGGATAAAATGAGGAGACTCCGTCTCAAACCCAAATGGGCCATTACAATCGACTCCATTAACAATATTGGTAAAGGTCCAACAGCAGGCCAAAAAGGGGTACTAAATGAAAATTATGCGTGTGTTCCACTCAACCATTGAACCATTGAACCACTGAACCATTGAACCACTCAACTCGTGTCCTACAACAAGGCAAGTGAAATTGTGAAAGCTTTTAATGCCCTGTTGCTTTTTCTCTTCCCTTCGACTAAAAGTGAGAAACTGTCTGAAGGTCAACGCCTCTACCCCTCTACCTTTTCCCCCATTTTCACCTTTATAAATGTGGGTTGGAATATTTTGCGCCCTTTTTTTCTGAAGGCGTTGAAAAATTGTAGAGAAATCAGCTGAAAATCAGAGCTGAGTTGAAACGATTAATATCACTTAATTAAGGTGAAAATCTAGACGATTTTCGACAGCTGTCAAAAACGTATCAAATGCCAAATGATAACCCAAAATTACAAAAACTAGAAAAACACCCAAAAAAAAAAGGAAGGAAGAATTGAGAAAAAAACTGTGTTATTTTTTATCCCGTTTTGCGTTGCAATTTCATTCCTGATGCAATTGTGCATGAAAGTTACGAGGTTTGGGATTAGGGATTGCTGAAAACATATATTAATAGTTATTGTCATTGTGCAGGGAGGACAACAACAGGAGTACAGGACAACAGCAATCAAATCGCATTTGGCGTTATGCCAAAAGCGGATTTCTGATGCCAATCAATCAGAAAACAGCCCAAAAAAAAAAGGTTACTTACTTTTTTTTGTTGCCAGGGGGTGAAATCAAAATGCATTTAACTTTTGTGGTTCAATTCGAATGCGACTCGGGTTCGGCTTCGTTTTCGCTTTCTGGAACAGCCCCTGTGCAAAAACTGTGAACTGTATTTGTTGCCATTCGGCACTATGGGAAAAAAGTCATTGTTATTGGCATAAATTTCAATTTTATTTTATTTGAGAGAATGACAATAAAATATTTGAATTCTCTAGAAAATGTAAATTATTTTAATGATTGAGCAATCTGGTCTAATTAACAGCTTGGACACAATAGACACTTAGATTTCGATTCTTGACCGTATCATCATTACGGCTCTTCTAAGTGAGTATTTTCTACCCTTAAAAGTCTCCCAAGTGACGCCATTGTCAAGGGTGTTGTCATTATATCTCCCACCCAAGTTGCTGTAAGAATACAAGTTAATAAACAAAGTTTTAAAGCACAGTTATCAATTTATCATACCTGAAGTGACATTGATTGTACCACCAGGCACCATTGCATTTTTCAGCACAGTTAGCACTCCAAGGATCATTATCCCGATCAAATGTTGAAAACTTCATACCACGATGATATGAGAGGGAATCTCCTGCAGTTCCATTGGCTTCTCCCAGAGTGTGTATTTCATATTGCTGATCCTCGTTGCCAATTGCGAAGTCATCATAGGTCTCGAATCTTTCTTCTCCTTCGAAGTCCTCGACAACAACAAGTAGTTCATGCTTCCTCTCAGCAGTGATCTCGTGTATTTTATCTAAACCTAAGAAGAATTCGCCATCCAAATCTCCAAAGCCATTTTTGTACTCAGTCCAATTACGATAAAAGTTGACACTGCCATCCATTCTTTTAAGGATAACAATCCAACCCCCTCCTCGAGTTTTCGCATCACAGGCAACTTCAAAAGGTTGACTAATAAAGTTGGACATGAGGATATCGTGAATCCCATTAGATTTGGCCTCGGCGCAGTTGTTTGGGTTAACAAGTGCATTTATAAATTTTCTCTGTAGTCTCAGCTCTGATCGAATATCCATATCCCTATCCACTCCAGTTTTCATCATTCTTTCCAGATCCGCATTCAGTTGTTTAATATTAGATTCCTTTTTAGCTCCATCCATCTTTTGTAGCTCTAGCTCCAAATTAAGAGATTGAAGATCTAGTTTTAGTTGTTCAATATCAGATTTTTGATTAGCCTCATTCTTTTTTTGTAGATCCAGATCCGACTTAAGTTGCTCAATATCAGATTCCTTATTAGAGTTATCCTTTTTTGGTAGTTGCTGCTCAGTTTTTAGAGATTCAACATCCCTTAGATATTCGGTATACTCTTTTAGAAACCGAATGTCCGGAAGTTCTAGTTCTTCTCTAAGGAATTGATATTTCGGAAAATAAATCAATAATTATAATATTACGTAGTATCATTGTATTATTTTTTTAAATTAACTAGACCAAAATAATGATCAACCCTATTGTTGGGTGCAAAGCTATAGATTCACTACATTCATTGCCATTAGCCGCAACAAAAAAAAAATTTTTTTTAAATAGATACAGAAATGTCAGACCATCAATTTTTCACACAAGGTCTAAAAATTCGTAACTTTTATAAGTTTGCGAGAAACTTGAAATCATTAAAAAGCAACCCAAAAGTTGGCGTTCTTGATTATCAAAATTGATTGAATGATCAATTTGAGAAAACTAAGTGAAATAAATTTTCTATTATTGATTTTTGTTGTCAGGTCTAGTTAATTTACACAATTAAAAATACCCTAAGCTTTTCAAAACTTACAGCAATTCGGAAACTTCATTATTGAATGATATAAGTTCGGGAATATAAGATCCTTTAGAGAACGATGAGAATAAATTCATCACAAGAAATATAAAAATTATTTTTGGAAACATTTTTCGATTGATCGATACAGAATAAATTTGAAGACTGGCTGAGTCAAACTTTCACTTGAAGAGAATAAGTTGATTTTATATTGATTCTACTTCAAGCAATGCTTTTATACTTTCGTTCTTATCAGTATCGCAGTTTTTTGTGGATTTGACAAAGAATTTTTGTGTTTTTTTTTGCTAGTGGGTAGAAATTAAATTTACTCAGAAATTGATATTTGGAGGGTTTTTTCGCATCAAGTGCAGTGATGGTCAAGGCAATGAACACGTCATATCAGTAGCTTAAACTCACAAATACACACTCACAACACGCGCCACACACACACAGAGTGATAACAGATGAAGACAGAAATGCGAACAGTTGGGTTTTTTTTTATACACTGTAAGAAATGATTGAGCAATATCTGTTGGGGAAAATGCAGACTATAGCTAAAAGCGGAACTTGTCAACTTGTTAAACTTAATCAGAAAGAACTTACTCAAGTTGTACAGTGTGTGCACTAGAATATGAATATGTTCAAGTTATGCCTGGTCATTAAAGTATTTTAAAATCAAATAGTTAAATATAAATAAATATGACTTATTTTAATCCAAAATCTCAAATAATTGCAAAATATTAGAAAGTCATAAAATTTTTATAATTATTCTTTTTTTTCGAACCGAACCTTTTATTTAAGAAAGCGGTTCGGATTAGGTTCGGGTTCGCAAAGTAAATAATTTCAAGGGTTCGGTTCATGATCCGGTTCGGGATGTTTAAAAATCAGACGCGAACCGGCTTTACGAGGCTCGGTTCAGAACCGGTTTGCAGCCTTGTATTTAATTCAAAAATTTAATTATTTGTTTTATTAAGATTTTATTAATACTTACAGATTATATTAAAAAAATCCATTTGTTCTTTCATAATAAAAGCTGTGAAATAAGACTGAGGGAGTGAGTTGCAGTTGATAGTTGGGAGACATGGAGAGAGTGTAATTTAATCTGGATTTATTTGGACCGTAGACTTTATTGAATAAGTATCTTGTGTTCCGTGTTGCAGTCATGTCATGTGTTGCACAGGGAGTTGACTCGAGTGGTTGTATTGGGTTACACTTCTATTCACATTTTGTGTGTGGGTGAATGTCTCTAGTCGTAATGGCATTACGATATCGATAACAATGGATCTGTTAATTGAATGAGTTTCGGTGCGTGGGTTGAGGTAACTCCAAAAACTCGAAGGTCACCGTGAAATTATAATGCTGTCCAGAGTTTAATTGTTTTTTTTTTTATTTTGGGTTCGATTTCAGTTGAATTTGAAAATGGCATAGAGAAAGAAAGACCCTCTAGATATGTTTATGGCATTTCGAAAGACAATGGCTTTATGAGGCTCCTGGCAAGGTTGTCTCTATGTTAAACAATACATTACTTGTAAAATGAAATAAAATGAATATATTCATACAATTGATTGGATTGTGATAGCTTTTGTTTTAACTACAAACTTATCTTTATTATTGCTAAAATACATACATATACACACACATTCCACAGTACGGTCTGCGGCTGGTACATAAAAATAGTCAAACAATCTACTAACAACTTAAGATCTAGCCAATTATCATATACAATAAATCATAGATAAGATGATCAAAGAAGAAGAATAAGTATATAAATAATAATATATGTTGATAAAATTCCAAATAATGTACAGCGTTTTATTTTCTACACATCCTAGAAATCCTGAAGGAATCCTTAAGGAATGCTTAAAGAATCCCCAAGGAATCCACAAGGAATCCCCAAGGAATCCTCAAAATCTAGGACTTGGGCTTTCGACTTCGATTGGGATTTGTTCGCACCGCACGTTTCGTTGTTGTTGTTGTGGTTGTGGGTGTTGTGGTTGTTGTTGTTGCCGCTGTTGTTGTTGTGGTTACAACCCTCGCACTTGGTCTTTCCCTATAGACACACATGATCTCATCGGCAGCATCAGGACAATCCACTTGCTGCAGATTGAGGAGAACGTTTGATTGTGGAGTTTTCTGTGATTTTTCCTCGAGATTTTCCTTACCTTATCGCATAGTTGGTTAACTGTGATGCACTTGCCACTCACACAGCGCAACTCGTGTGGCAAACAACGTCCTGGTGTCCTTGTGGGTGCAATCATAGTGCTGGAAGTGGTGGTGGTGGTGGTGGTTGTGCTGATGGGACTGCCAGTGGTGCTTATCAATGTAATGCGTTCCCTTTCCCGCTGCTGGGCCAGGGCGGAGGGGGGAATTGCACTGGCACTTCGGGTGGGAACGGTGGCGGTGGGTATTGTGAACTTACTGGTGGTGCGATTGGCCCTTTGGGCGGAATACTTAAACTTGGTCTCCGAATCACTTGTCATCATGATCTCCTTGCTGTCCCGAAAGTTCACTAAGACGCACAGGGAGCGCAAATCAGAAATTTCAAATTTAAATACGCAAAACACAATAAATAATTTTATGAAAAACTTAAAAAAAATGTTGAAATATATTCAAATATGATATAGACTTACTTTGCGCAAATGAGAAATATCAAATATTATAAAATTTAAATACATAAAACACGATAGAAAGTTTTAAAACAAAATTTTGAAAAATATTCTAAAATGATATACTATCATTGCGCAAATGAGAAATATTTAATTTAAATAAAGAAAACACAACAAATAACTTTTAAAAAACTGAAAAATATTTTGTGAATGATATTCCAAAATGGACTTAATATGAATATTTTATTTTAAAATAAATTACATTAAATTGTTTAAGCTTCGTTATCAACAAAATTGAACTTTATTTGGTCATCATATTAACACTTTTATTGTAAATTCATACTTTACAAAAGCAATTGAACAAATTCATTATAGAAAATTTAATGAAATTTTTTTAGAATTTTGTTTGCAAAATTATAAGTCCAAAAATTTTCATTCGATTTTCATTTAAAATTTTTATAGTAAAAATTGACATAAAATTTTACTTTGTTCTCATAATTTCTATTTTGATAGTAATGAAAGAGGATTTAATTTTAAATTTTTTTTGCATTTTTTAATATTAGACGGAAAAATAATTAAAATTTAATTTTAACGATATTTAAAAAAGCTTTATGTTTTAGGCTAAAAATTTTTGTATTTAGCTATAAAAAATCAATTAATTTATGTGTTTACTGATAAAAATAAACATATTAAAGTTATTTTTTAATTATATATTCTGAATTATAATCATATCTGTGCTTGCTAGGTCATGGATAACTTTTCTACGAAAATTGAATATTATAAAGACAAGCTTACTTACCAAAACCCTTGGTTCCACCAGCTGCTGGATCCTCGGAGCTAGCATTCGAGGAGGCAAGTGGAAGAGAGGCGGGGGAAGGTGCTGCCACTTGATGCAGTTGAAACTTGGTTTCAGTGCCAGCTTCCTCATCCGTCGTAGCTGTAATATAGGTGTAAAGCTTCTCATTCGTCTCGTTGGGTGAAAGG
This sequence comes from Drosophila phalerata, assembly GCA_951394115.2. Lineage (NCBI taxonomy): Eukaryota > Metazoa > Arthropoda > Insecta > Diptera > Drosophilidae > Drosophila > Drosophila phalerata. The sequence continues at coordinate 31,634,778 of OX596008.2, read as the reverse complement.
AAACTGGCATAGGAAAAGATGCGCGGAAAAGCGTTCAATTCAGCCTCATCAAAGGGTTCGGTATCCCCCGATCCGAAAGTGTCACAATCCTCCTCATCGCTGGCATCGAAGCAATCGTAGTTGAGATCACAGCGCAGATTCTCCGCAATGCATTTCTCATTGGAGCGACAACGAAACTCCTCGTGCTCACACACCAGACACTGTTCATCCTCATCCTCTCCGCCCACACAATCCTTGATATTGTCGCACTGCCACGTCTGAGGAATACAACTGCCATCGTGACACTGAAACTCATTCCCGTAGCAATAATCCCGCCTCCTTGTGGGATCCTCACACTTGTGCGTCTCGTGTGCATCCGGATATTGACTGCAATCGAACAATTCGCTCAACTGATCCGAGTTGGCAATCGCAATGGAACAGGCCTCGAGAATGGCTGAAAAAAGTTCATTAATAAGTCTTTTAAAGTGTTTCAAATATCAAATGAAAGTAAACTATCAAGTTTTCCGAAATATTTTTCGAATCACTGTCGACTCTTTCCATACTTTCCCCTAAACACTTTTTCAATAATTTCAAACTGTTATAACTTTGCCAAAACTTGACCGATTTTCTTGCGGAATATCATTTTATTCAATATTTAGCCTCCAATTTCATTCTTCATCAAAATTTTATTCATTTAGAAAATTTTCTTTTTTGGCCATTCCTGTCATATTTTTCCATAATTACCCCTTATCATTTTATCAATAACTTCGAACTCACATAACTTTGCCAAAACTTAACCGATTTTCAAGCGAAATATAATTTTGATCATTATTTTGCCTCTAAAATCATTCTGCATCAAAATTTTATTCATTCAGAAAATTCCATTTTTTGGTCATTCCTGTCATATTTTTCTGGATCAAAATTTTATTCATTTAGAATTTCCTTTTTTGGTCATTTCTGTCATATTTTTCTATACCTACCCCTTAACATTTTATCATTAACTTCGAACTCACATAACCTTGCCAAAACTTAACCGATTTTCATGCGGAATATCATGTTGATCATTACTCGGCCTCTAAATTAAATGTGCATCACAATTTTATTTACTTACAAAATTCACTTTTCCCTTACTTTCCTCTTAAAATTTAAATATCTTCTAACTACCATAACTTTGTCAAAACTTGAGCGATTGATGGTTTTTGGAGATTTGTAGAATATGATTCTTCTTCCTTCCTGAGTTTCTCCTCTTACCTTTGCAGATGCGCCTACACGGCGGCAGCTGTCCAATATGCGAGGGTCGACACTCGGGTTCGAGGGCAGCGCAAATGAATTCCACAGCACGTGCCGAGCAGTTGGCATTGATGAGTTCCCCATAGGCTTCCAGTGCAGCAGCATCCCGCGGTGCTCCATTTCCATTGTTGTAGGTCAGATCGTAGTCGAGAACTCCACGACACATGGGCAACGCCGTGGAGATGCAACCGCTGACAATGCTGCTCGATGGTGTCGTTGTCATCGCCTCTGTGGGTCTGCCACTGACCCCCGAGGGAGGTGGCAACGTTGGCGAGACACGGGTCAACAGATGCACATTGGCCGGTGGCGTGGACTGAGGCTTGGGCAGGAGCTGTGAGAGATGAAAGAGAACCATAGATGAATATTGAGAATGAGAGAATAGATAGTTGAAAGAATTAAGGGATTTTAGAAACTAAGGTACCATAATTTTGTGAAGACTCAACAGAATTCAATGCGAAATAACCTTTTGATTATGATAATAATTAAAATACAATTTTATTTTTTAATTTTATTATTTTTCTACAAAAAAATCGTATAATAAAATGTGTCCAACTTGCAAAAAAAACATTCCGTGTCTTTTTCGTAAAATGTATTATTAATATATTTTAAATCTCAAGGTTGTTAGTCCTATGATTAGAAAGAATTTCTTAAAGATTTCAAACTGATAGATTTTAATGCGAAATGTTTTATAGATAAAATAAAGTATTTAAGCTCCTACTTGATTCTGTAAAAAATCAATTTTAAAATTCAACTGTTTCCGAAAAATAAAATAAAAGTTTCTTTATAAAATTCCTAATTCACTAACAACAATCTGTCTTTTAAATTGATGTACCTTCAAATCTGACGGTTCTTTTATAATTGTATAAATAATATTCAAATACTTAAAAGACTTGGGCATTTTTAAGGATAAATAATTGCATTTTTTATAGTGCTCCCTCTGAGACCTAGAGCTCAGTTAAAGGTTAGTCAAGGAAATCAAACAGAAACTGGTTTTTCGATAGATTTCATTTGTTACTTACATCCTTAAGGAGCTGAAGCATTCGTTTATCCTGTTCGAGGGGTACTCCGAAGCTGTTCTGATGTCCCGAAGTGAAGCGAATGCTGTCGGCAGGTAGCAAAATATCATCATAGTCATCGTCTGCTCCCTCGGGAGTCTCTGCCTCCGTCACGGACATTACTGTGGTGTGTTCCCTGCTCATATCGACGGCTTTGAGTCTCGTGGACTCTTGCATAATGTTGACGTTCTCTGTGGTCGTTGTCATCATAGAATCTGTGCTATCATCTTCACTCAATCCCTCCCAATCGGTGGTTGTACTGGACACAGTTGCCTCATAGCGACGTTGCAGGAAACGCGCTCTGGCAACACTGACATCGTGCAACCAAAGGCAATAAGTGATCAGGCCGAAAAAGAGTAGCACACTGGCCACAAAGATGATGGGCCAACGAAGATACTTCCAGCGACAGGCGCGTCTGGCATAGCCCAACATCATCAGAGGCGTCGGCTTCTCCTGCATTTGTCCCGTCGACGGAGCAGCTCGATTTAGATAGTAATTAGCAGTGAGCGGATATTTGTAGCGTCGCACCTAAAGTCGGGATTTAAATTCCAAATGAACGTTAATATTTAACAGCCATTTTAAAAATCAATACTGCTCAAAAACGATCTTCTTTTATATGAAAACTTATATATGTGTATTTCACAAATCTCTCGAGATTTTTTAATTAAAGGGTTTAAAAAACAACGTTTCGAAATGTGAGTGTTCTTTAAATGCCATAGTTTACGTGTTTCGAATATATTTTTGGAGTCCGAAAAATAAAACTGCGTAAAGTCATTTATTTCAATAGAATCATTAAATTTAAGTTTATGTGAACAAAAAATACATTCAAAATATATTTTATGCATTTTAATCAATATGAAGGATAATTTTCTTTAATTCAATTAATTTTAAATTTTTTCTAATCATTCTTTGTATATTTATAGTTGTCTATTGTAACCAAGCTTCACTAAATTCGGACTATATTATCGTTGGAATAGAAAAGACATAGAAAAAATTTTCGAAACTGAACTTAAATGTATATTTTTTTTTTAATCTTTTCAGTATTTAATAAATATGTAATATTTCTTATAGTTTTCACAAAACATTTTACGATTGTAGTGATCTAAAATAAATAAATGTTGCATATTTTTTTTTTACATTTTAAGAACATCTTTAATGCAAGTGCATAGATTTTTTGAAAATCCTAAGATATAAAATGTATCTTTCTAAAGATGAATGATAATAAAATAAAATATTTTCAAAATGTTCTTTTTCGTTTTTTTGTCTAAAACATATTTAAGTTTATAAGAGAAGTTTGAATAGAATATCTTAAAAACCAATGCACAAAGCTGAGTTCGAAAAATGTAGTTATTTTACTTTAAAATTTATAATTAATTAGAATTCTTTTTTCTTGAACCTACTCACCTGAAGTTCAGCGAGAGTTTCAGGACTGCCGAGCATTCCAATCCGATACTTTTGGGTGTCAGTCCAGCAGGATTCGTTGCTGCTGTTGCTCCTCAAGGTCGAGGCACGGGAATAATCCTCGTTGGCCTCGTCGACTGTTTGGACGGTTATGTTTAGGCCATGTGGATATTTTGTGGGCTGACGTCGCAAGGCGTTACCTGTTGTATTTGTATTTGTTGTTGATGTTGATGTTGTTATATTTGATGTTGTCTCATTATCGTTGGCGGCATCTTCAAGCGAACTGTGTTTGTCCATCTCACAGCAGCTTCTTTGATTTAAAAATATATATATATTTTTTTTCTGTTGTTTCAGGTCCAAATGTCAATTGTTGTGCCTGCTGGCAATGATTACATAAGCATTTGCAGGAAAGAAAAATACAGAGGGGGGATAATTGCAATTGTCTCTCAAAGTGGCAGTGCCATTTGCTAATGTCAGACCGATCACAGACCCCAAAAAATCGGGCCAAAGATTAAGTTAAAGTTTTAGACTGAGTCTGAGGATGATGTCATCACTTTACACTTAGTTTGTCTCCTGAAAATGTAGTTTTTTTTGTGGTTTTTGGGAAAGGAAATCGAATTGCAAATCAAAAATGAAAGTGCTGTCAATATTTCATTTCCATTTGAAAGTTGTCATCCGACTTTGAGGCAGCTGCTTCTTCTTCAGTTACGCGTGACTTTTCCAACTGCCTAATTTCCCAGTAAATTACTCAAACAAAGACAAACAAAACCTTCCACTCTACCGACTAAATAACTAACCAACTAACTAATTACAACCACAAAAACCGCGCTTAGGCTTCTTCAAATTTGCTGCAATTTAATTTCAGTTTTCCACTCACCAACTGCAATAGATAATCGCATATTGACTTGGCCCCCAGAAGGCCTCCGTCTGTAAAGTGAATTGGCCAATAGTTTAGTTCGATTAAAAAATGCGAATACCTCAACGAGTACGAGTTACTCGCAGATTGGGTAATCGGACAATCGGACAATCGGACAATCGGACGAGTCAAGTTGAGGCTCCAATTGCAACTCCAGCTGCGCCTCTGGGCCAAGTGTATTTCCAACTTGTTAGCCAGCCCGGAAAAATGGCCAAGAAAATACAACTGAAATTATTACATACACTTGCCAATAGGCAAAGACTTAATGGCGTATATTTACCAAAATTCTCAAGATTAACAATAAATAGAAATTATTAGAAAAGTTGTCTTAAAAGAAAAGCTTTATAGTCTGAACTAAGTATCGTTTAATTTGTGCTTGGAATTGAAAAAGTTATATCTACGAATTTAAAATAATATCCAAAATTTTTTCACAGATGATCAGTTTCTTAAATATTTAAAGTTAATTTTTGATTTGATAGTAAACTTTAATCATAATTAATGGTGTTCCTCAAGAGTCTTAAGCTGAAACTATTAAGTTTTCTAGCGAAATACAATCTTCTAGAGAGTCGGAGTCATAGTTTGGTTTCATTTGTTTATTTCGTAGAAACTAAACTCAAAATGAGAATTGAGTAAAAAATTTTTGGATTTCATAAAAGTTCTTCAAGCTGACTATAAAATAAGTATTTCACAAATTGTACTCTATTGAAATTAATCATATTTTATTATACTACAATAAATTGTGCAGAAATACGTTAAGAATTCCCAAGGGAAATATTGATCTCCAGTTGATTGCCTTGATTGAGATATTAAATTGTTAAGATACAAACTCTTTAGTAGTTGAAATCGTAGTTTGTAAAAGGGTTGCAATTTTTAAGTAAAAATTTAAGCAAAAGCTTTTAAATAAATCAAAAATTGTACTTGTATTAAAGACAAAAGATAACAGCTAAGTACAATCTATCTATATAAATTTAAAATTAATTGAAAAATGTATTGATGAGACATTTTGATCAACGATTAAAAGTACTCAAAAAAGGCACTGTGCTGAGTTTATAGATTCTGTTGTAGTGCATAAAAAATATTAATATTTTCAATAATAAACAATTATACTTGCATTAAAAATAATAGTTGACACTTAAGTGCAATCTAACTAAATTTAATATTAATTGGAAAATTAATTGTGAATAGCTATCGATTGAATACAATCAACTGCAGTCAGTTGGGAAACTCTCGGTAAGGGTATACTATATCGTATCTATAAGACTGGTAAATCGCTTGAGCTTAGCAGACACAGTTGGTTGAGTTGTTGAGGTTTCTTCTTCATCATCTTCTTCGCTTGTTTCATCGTCTGTTTCAGTCTTCTGCATCTTCATCTTCATCTACAGCTGAATGACTCCCTGACTGGCTGCTGACCTTTTCACTTTTGTTTTCATTTACAGTCGCGTCTTGCCTGGTTGCCTGGTTGCCTATTTGCCTGACTGCCCTGGCGTTGCAAAGTGCGGCTTAAATTGCGGCTCAAAGTGGCAGCAACAACTGGAAGAGAGGCAGACTCTGTGGCAGAGACAGAGACAATGACAGAGAAAGAGACAGAGACAGAGACTTTAAGCCAGCTGTTGCCCGTTCGTTGGTCGCTTAATGAGCTGCAGCATAACTATCAAATCTCAACTCAACTTCACTTCACTCTTGCCACCTCAGGTTGCATGCACTGTGCAAAAATTCGTTGGCCAGTGTTATTAATAGCATCACTCTCGGCTTTAAACATTTGCTAAGGTCAGTTGTGTGGCGGGAAAACAGCTGCTCGCTGCTTTTTTTTTTTTTTTTAGCCATAACTCCAAAAGGTCATAACAGCAATTGACGGTTTTGCTGAGCCAAGTTGTGGCTGCTGTGAAGAACCTTGTTGTAGGGTCTCGCCTTGGGGCATAAATGGGTGTAACACCTCTCTGACTCTGTATCTATGAACTGTGAATAAAGCAAACGATGTAATTACGTTTACCTTTTAAAGATCGCTGGACATTCGACCTAACAACGCTTTTAATGTTGCCTCAAAATGGGGCCAAATGTGTTCCGGAATTGGGAAATATTCGTAATTGCTGAAACTCAACTCATCACAATGTTATGTCTGAGATGTTCGTGATCTGGAAGAGTCTGAGGCATTTGTGGTGAGTTGGTTCATGCAACTGGGAAATTATATAGAAAACATAACAATCTAATTAAGTCCCTTAAGCAGTTATTTCAATTTGGAAAAAGTAAGGCATAAAGTTGAACTTTTTTTGAAGCCGAAGTTTCCTTTATAAACTTTAAAATTTATCTAGAAGAATTTAACTTTATATTTTAATTGAATAAACATGTAAATCATTTAATAGAACTAACTTATTTAATTTAAGAAATCTAAATTAAAAGTTAAACATTCAGAAGAATTTGATTATTTAAAAAAAAAACATGTTGTAAAATAAAATTACAAAAATTATTTGGTTTACTTCAAGACATGAAATGAAACAATTTAACTCTTCATTTGAGGTGGAGCAGGTACTTTGAAAAAAAATTATAAAACACTGTTATAACAGCGATAATTTTCAACAAAAATCATAATTTGAAGTCATTCGAAAACTTTGAGAACTAGAATTAATAAAGATCAGTCAAAAATATATATTTTACCAACTAAATTACGATCATAAAGTTACATCATAAAAATCTATTTAAAAATTAAGTTATAATCATACAATTTAATGCTTGTGCCACAAAGACAGATTTTGAATCTAATGATAATTAAAATCAGAAATTAAATGACTATTATTTTTTTTTATTTTTAAGTTTTTTTTTGTAATTTGGCTGTTAAATTTGAAAATAATTTTATTTTATAATTTTTAAAGTTTATATTAACAAAGACCACAAAGAAATATTTTCAAGGAAGAACTTCTTTCTAATAAAGTAATAATTTTGTAGTATTGCCCTTATTTTATCTAAGGTTTCAGAGCCTATAGAATTGATAAAGTCTAAAGAGAAAATTATTTCTTTAAAAAATGACTAGACTTAGATTCGAAGTGACTAGAGCCATAATTAATAAGCTTTTGCTTAATAACAAATATTTAAGTTAATAAATTAATTTAATTAAAAAGAATTCTTTTCTACAATCCATGAATTTGTAATATAAATAATGCTGAACAAGTTTCTTTAAAGGTGTCTACGAAGTTTTGCGGCAATTGCTCGTCAAATTCTTGGCAATTAAGTTGAAACTTGTTCGATTGCCACTCACCTGTTGGCTACTTATACTTGGCTAAGTTAGTAACAGTTACTATGTATGCTTAATTGATATCTACCGTGTAATATCTAACAAATTGTGTGTATGTTGAGTACAATGAATGGGGCTCATTTGGGCAATCATTAGAACACCTTTAAGCAATAGAGTTAACGCCTGAATGCGTCCCCTTACCAAAAAAACCGAATACACTCGTACTCACAGACGTATTCATAGTCTTACTTGCGGTTCGTGTTTAGTGCAATCTTCAATCTTAAGTCGATCTATTGCAAAACCTCAATTCTGTCGGTCTATTCACACGTCAGTCTCAAAAACGGACTCAGATTCAGATACAGATAGAAATTCAAATTCAAATTCAAATACAGATTTAGATTCAGACGGAGACGGAGACGTGTTTCGCATTCGACCTATGAACCACATTCCTGACATGGCTGGCGACTAAATTGCATTGATTACACCAACTTGTTGCGGCATCACTAGCAACAACAACAACAACAACAACAGAAGCAACAACAACAACAACAACAACAATGACTGCAACTGCAACTGCAAATGCCAAGAGCTGCTTATAAGTTAAGTCATTTTGTGGCTTTTATCTGCGCTAGAAGCTCAAGCTTCAGCCAAGGGCGTAAGCAGGATGAATTTTAGGGGGGGCATTCATTTTTATACCCTGTGCCCATCAAAAATAGGCAAAAAAGGGTATAATGTGTTTGGCAGAAGTATATATATATAAAAAAGTATGTATACTATATTCTTGATCAGCAACAACAGCCGAGTCGTTTGAGCCATATCCGTCTGTCTGTCCGTCTGTCCGTCCGTCTGTTTAAACGCGTCAATCTCAGAGATTATAAGAGCTAGAGACTTCAAACTTGGTTTATAGGTTCCTGAACACCGTACGCAGATCAAGTTTTTTTTTTTTTTTGGGTCGGACCTCTATACCACTTAGCTGCCATAACACGATAGATCGAAAATGAAGTTTTAATATAAAAAACTTCTTGGTTTTTTAAGATATCTCGACCAATTTGACACAATATACATCTGGACTGGTATTATACATCCTGACCAAATTTGGTTCTAATCGGACCACTATATCATATAGCTGCCATAGAAAGGCTCAAAGGTCAAGTTTTTGTATGAAAAAGGTTTTTGTTTTTTTGAGATATCTTTACCACACTGATGGGATATGCATTTAAGTTGTTGTTATACATCCTGGCCAAATTTTCTACGGTCAGGTTTCCTATATCATATAGCTGCCATAGGAACAATCGGTTGAAAATTAGCTTTTAGTGCAGAGTACCTGGTTCATAATTTTCCTTGGTATACAATTCTTAATTCAATCTTATGCATTTTATTTATTTTTATGGATCTATGGAGGTGAAGTGGACGGGGGAGGGGGGATAGAATTGTCAGTTGCCCCTTCTACCTACTCCCTTGGTTGCAGAGACTCAACTGCAATGTGTTATTTTTTTTGTTTTTTGGATATAAGTATTTTTTTTTTCATTTAGAAAAATAAATTGTTTATGCTTTTTGATTTTATTTGGGTAGCACGTAACGCTCTTGTCGAAGCATTTAAGTATCTGCAAGATGTGCGAGGTGAACCAGCAACAAGGCAACTCTAAAGTCCGCAGTTTGCAGTTTGCAGTTTGCAGTTAGCAGTCTTGGCCATTTAGTTAGCCAAGTTGCAAGCACAGAGACTTGAGGCCAGCTGCTTCAAAAGGCGGGTGGATGTGTTTGTCTCAGTGTGTGTGTGTGTGTGTGTGTGTATGAGTATAGATGTGTATTTCAACATTATGGCAGTCAAAACATCTATGGTCATATTTGTGCATGTTACAATTTACAATGTAAAGTAATTTGCTAGCTGTCTGTCTATAAGTCCAAATGTATCTGTAACTGCAACTGTGAAGCAATATTGCGATGCGTCATGACAGTGAATAATCGATAATTGATAGAGTATGCCAAGGATGCTGCACTTGGGGGTGAGAAAAGCGACCCAAATACTCAAAACTATCAACTGTGTACTGAATCATGATCGATCGAATTGACGGACGAGGTGAACTGCACTTGGCCAGTTATCAAATGTGTTATTCATAATCGATTAATCGATCTCAAGTACAGTATATATACAACTGAGTAGTAAATTCAATTTATGAAATGCCAAACAACGTCACAAATTCCAGGCATAAATTAATATAAATATTCTTTATGTACTAGAGTAATTAAATTTGTTATTTATAATCGTTTTATCGAATAGAATTAGCTTGTGAAATAGTATGCAAATCATTTAAATGAAGTGTTAACAATCTTTACTGATGCTAGTAATTAATGGACTTTTAAAACTGCACTGAGTAATATTTAAATATATATATGCAATTAATTAAAAATGTATTTAATTTAAGTATATATTTAAAATGCAAATAATTATTCTCACAAACGGTTCAATAATTTTATTTTAAACCAAAAAAGTTGAGAAATTTGCAATAGATCTGCAATTTACAAAAAAGTTAGAAAAAATAAACTATTAGTGTGTTTGAAATGAATCTTTTGTCATTGAATTTACAAAATATTTGAAAATGATTTTCGAAATTATAATGTTAAGTATCTTTTGGAACATAATAAAATATTTATTTGATTTCTTCAAATAACACTATAAAATTTAGCACTTATAGATATTATTAAGATATTAAGAAAACTTTTCCTTTTAATATTTCAAATAAAGAATTTGAAATACAAAATAAAAAAATTAAAAATTTCCGACAAGATAAATTTAACTTGATAATTGTAGAAGAATCTGTATAAAAACAAATTCCCAAATAATAGATTTTCTATATTCTAATGACATATTTTAAGGATTCCTTCTAATAGCTTGTTAAATTATATTAAAACTGGATTTCAAGTATTTCTTAATAAACAAATAATGATGATTGAGGATTTCCTTGAAATACTAACTAATCTCATAATTTATTTATTTCAATTTAAATTCTTGTTATCGAATGTAGTTTAAGCAGGTATTAATATGCATTACGATATTTCAAAAGTTCTTCGTTTCTCAGTTGTCAGCTTATGCACCAGAATTAGACATGTAAATATATATATATATATATATTTTAAAGAATTAAAGATCTGTTGATGATGATGTTGTCAAGCTTCTAGTTTGCAATGATTGCAACATGATTTTTAATGATCATCTTTTTCGCACTTGATCGTCGTTCACCTGCTGTGTTAAGTCTCTGCTCAGCTGTCGGACTCATTTAAATAGATTTGTAATTAATGCAGTAACTATCCGACTCGACCTGTTCACACTCAAACACACTCACAAACACTCAGATTAAAGTATTCATATGTTATAATGATCACAGATCACACGAGAACCTCACACTTGACGCTTTTCCACGGTTTTTAATTTTTGTTTTTTTTTTTTTTTTGTTATTATAGTTTTTTTGTTTTAGTTTTAGATTTGAGTTATAGGTCTTGGATCTTCTGCGGTTGCTTTGAATAAATTTGTGAATATGTGAGTACAACTATGAGTGCACTTGCCATGTTGTATGTTAATCAACTTTGATTGCAATTTTTCTTTTTTATTTAATTAATAACGCAAACTTTAAATATTTTCAACTAGTTTTTTTGTAACTATTATTATTATTATTTAATATTGCTGCTAAAAAAAATGTGGCGTTGTTGCTGTTGTTAGTTGTAGTACGTTAATTGCAAAAGTCATAATTTGCATAAAAGGTTGAGTTGAGTTGAGTTGAGTTTGGCGAGCAAACTATCTATAAGATACAAGCAGCGCACTTGCAGATACATTTGTATCTGCAGCTGTAACTGTAGCTGCAGCTCTTGCTGCTGTCAATACCATTTGTCTTTGTCAATATTTATGCACTTTAAACCATTGAACTATTGATCTTGTGATCAACTTTGTAAACTTGTTAAAAACGCTTGAAAACAATTTTATTTTGTTGATTTTAAATATTTCAACTCACGCAAAACGCACTTGTTGTAATTGAACTCGTTGTTGTTTTGTAGTTGTAGTTAATTTTTGGTTAAGATGCGAGCGTAAGTTGGCCAAAAGCACCGCACGTTTGGCTGCCAAAATAACGACTGAAACCTTTGGTAGTTGTTCAAATTGCTTGAAGACGCCAAAATAAAACTGAGCATGCGCAGCGGCGCCAACGCAAGCAGCGACGGCGACAGCGACGTCGACTGCGACGGCGACAGCGTTGTTGTCTCTCTTTGATTTTAGTTATTTTTTTTGGTATTTGTTGTTATTCTTTCTTTCTGCAGCACGAAGAGACGTCTTTGGAGCTTTTTTTTTTGAGTTCAGCTTCGTCTGACTTTCGGTTTCAATTTGATTTCGCTTTCAACTTGGCTCATTCAACTGGCCCAGACAGTGGCCGGCTTAAGTGCAACCAAAGCTGGTAACGTAACTCTCCAGATTGGCTTTTAACTTTGTCTCAGTCTCAGTCTCAGTCTCTTTGTCAGTCTTTGTCTCTGTCTCTTTATCTCTCTCTTTCGACTCTTAGCTGATTTTGCCTGCGCACTTGTTGTGCTCTTAACTTGGCTTTAATTTTATCTGGCCACTTGGTTGCTAGCTCAGTGTGTTAGCCATCTCAATGGCAACCGACTGCATTTTGTGCCCAGTTAAAGTCGCTTTTGGCCATTGTCACAAATGCCTTAATGCCGACATTTATGTTTAACTTATGATGCCATCTTTTGTGTCATGTCTTGTTGTTTGACTTTTATGTGTGTTGTTGTGTGTGTTGTTGTGTTTGTTGTGTGTGTGTGTTGTTGTGTGCTTGGGATTGCCTTTTGCTGAGTGGGTCATTAAAGCATAGTTTTGCGACTGGTTGATGATGCTCAAAGCGTGCCTCTATCGAAGAAGAGAACATTTTATGCCTCGCTTTTTATACCAACTACTCATAGCGTGAAAAGGGTATACGTATATTTGACTCGTTGTCATATTGAAATGTTGAAAAAAAAACTATAAATAAATTGTAATGACCTAACATTAAAATTGGAAAAAAAAGAACTGTAAATTTGATTAAAATAACTATTGAAAATTAAATGAATTTAAAATTCTTGCAACAAATGTTGGACATTTTTTGAATTCCTGACAAACTATATTATCCACAAAAAAATCCGTAACTTTTTGTATAATTTATTCTAGCTTTAGATTCACACCCACAATGCTTTAGTTAGAAGGTATTTTTAGATAGTGAAAGTTCCTATTTATTGTAATCAATTTTTCTACATAATAACACCAAATTCGCACTGTTATTAAGAACTTTTGTACACAATTCATATATGTATGCACTTAAAATTAATTTATTTAACGGGTGTCTCTAAGTCGGTGACTCGCCTATATCGTTCTAACTTGTTATTTTTCATTTTTAACTATATAAAAATATAGTTTCTGTTGTGAAAAATATTGCGCATGCTTTGCTTTTAGAGCTGGGATATGAATGGGGTAGGTGAGCTACGTGAGGTGAGGTGGAAAGTGGAATGGGGATGCATTGTGAAATTGTTGAATTTAAAAGTGTTGCAATTCATGGAAAGATGCTTAATACCCAATTAGTGAGTTATATGATCAAACTATCTTAAATGTCGCACATTGAATGATTAACAGCTGTAATTAAACAAGACAAGGATTAAATTACTTATACCTTTTTTACCTAAAAAAGGAAGAGAGACGAAGTGAGAGAGAAAATGGAGACAAAGAGGAGGAATAAATGAGAAAAAGTGAAAGAGAGCGAAAAGAAGCAGAAGAGAGAGAGTTACAGAAATAAAAAAAGGCGACAACGTCAAGACAAAGAATGACATTTATTTATTTAAACTCTCTTCAAATCATTCAAATATCTCGATCAAATGTTGAATATTTCATTCCATGATGAGCAGAAAGTGAATCTCCAGCTGTTCCATTGGCCTTACCCAACGTATTTAAGGCATATTGTTCATCCTCGCCAGAGATTCCAAATCTCTCATAGAATCCAAATCAACTCTAGACCGTAATCTTCATTCAATGCGTGTATCCCTTTAAAAATGGAAGATTTATAACAGCAAAGACTGCTTTATTTTAAATAACAAAAATTAAATAATAATTAATTTTTTTTTATAAATTATTTTAAATGTTTAATCACAAAGTGTTGACTGCTAAAAATTCAAATAAATATTTGTGAGAAATTTAGTATTTTAATGCTCTTTCATGTTTAAGTACAAAATTGACTTAAGTTTCTTCTGTTGTAGATTAAGTGACTTAATTTAAATAAGATATTATTCAAGTATTTACTTGCAACACATGCAACATTAAGAGTTTATGCCTCAGCATTAAATCACAGTCTACAATTCAATTTTTAGATACTCCCACCCAGGTCTGATTTCATTTTTGCGGTCGTGGTCGGCATCTTGGCCCACTCCAGGGGCATGTGGCAAGTGGCAAGTGGCAAGTGCACTGTAATTGGCCTGGGCACGACTTCGACTTGAATATCGATTCAATAGAAAAGACATAGATAGAGGGAGTAAAAGCGACAGAGAGGGAGTTAGAGAGACGACGGAATCAATACGCAATTTTTGTATGGTCGGGGGCACAAGGTTAGTGGATTTGTAGATTTGTAGATTTGCCCACTTTCAGCTCGTTTCTTGACTTGACTTTGCAGTGCGTTCGATTTATCGATTTTCTTGATTTTTGTCAGTTTTCTTGATTTTCTTGATTTTTCCGACACCAAATTATGAATGGGTTCGTGCCTAACTGCATTCTAAATGTCAATGTTATAGCACACATACCAAAAGCGACTCACTGAATATCTATGTATCTCTGAGATACATTTGTATCTATAATTATTGCAGGCGGTTGACTTTTATTTATGTGTGTGTGTGTATGTGAGTGTGTGCTCATGTGGAATTTCCGCTATTCAAAACACGAACACGAACACGACGCACCTTAAAAAGCCACCGACTCCAGCGAAAGATCACCGCACCACAGCACCACAGCAACACCGCACCACCGCACTCCACAGGCAGGTGGAGTGAGTCTGTGCAAAGATATTGAAAAATGCCTGACTTGGATTTGGAATAAAATACAATTTCATGCGCTTGGAACGCCATAAATAATCCCGGTAAATGTAGATATACAGTTAGTCAAGAAAGTGTTTTAACAAAATAAACAAGAAAATAAAAATATTTTTTTTTTATATTAATTAAAACAGATTAAGTTAATTTTTATTATTTAATTATTATTTTATTTATTAAGCTTTATTTTTTCATTCAAATTTTCTTTTTTTAATTTATTTATTTATTTATGCATGACTAAAAGCAGTCGGCAAAAAAAATAAATTCAGTAAGTAAAAATAAAGTTAAGAATTAAAAAAATTAATATTAAATATAAATATATATAATGAACTGTAAAGAAAAAATTTAAATTAGATCTGAGGTAAGCAAAAAATTTAAAACTGATCCAACATCTGTTGCAGTATTGGGGAAATCAAGAAAAACCCAATCAGATCAATAAAGTTTAGTATTGGTATTAGTTTATTTATTTTTATAAGCATGCAACTTATAAATTTTTCAGAATCATAACAAGATTTTTACCAGATATTAACTTGGGAGCTTAGGAATCGAACACTGTTATTTTACAAGCTAAATCTCTAATTATGTAAGGGGTCGGTAAATTTATCTAAAAAGCTACAGGATCACAACAATTAAAATTATTTTTATTTATTTTAACGTGTTCTAAAATCCTCAGAAATAAAGTAAAAATCAATCAAATATTTATATTGTGGATGTCAAAACAAATAGTGTATATTTTTGAATATTGTCAAAACATATTCTTGTGTAACTGTATATACAGATGTGTGTGTGTGTTGTCATTGTGCGTTGGTTGTTTAGTAGTAGTAGTAGTTGTTGTTGTTGTTGTTGCAAGTTGTTGTTGTTGAATTGTTGCTTCGTTTCTTGACTTGGCGACTGTGCTGAGAAATCAAATCAATCATTTTGCACGGAACGATACTAAAAAATGCAATTGTTACTGTTCATGTGGGTGTGTGAGCGAGTGTGTGTGTGTGTGTGTGTGTGTGTGTGTGTTTATGGGTATGTGTGTGATTGTACTGTTATGACAGCGTCAACAAAGCGCAGCGAGATATTAAAGCGTTTAATTAACACAAAAGAGTTCAACAACAAGACAGAGACACAGCAAAAATCGCTCATACGCTCCGTTGAACTTGGATGCAAAGAAACACGCACTAGGGAAATCCAAAAATATTGTATGCTATGTGTGTGAAAGGGGATGTGTGTGTGTGTGTGTGTGTGTGTGCCAAGGTGTACCAAGCGCATGATTAATTGTGCAATTGCAATTGAATTAAAAGCGTGAAAATAACGCGAAAAGCCAAAAAGGAAGAAATCAAGAAAACGTCACAGAGATGCTAAAAGAGGAAGAGACGGAGCTAAAAGCTGAAAGTAAAGCAGAAATGAAAAAATAAAAACTATTGCAAAACAATATAAGCAGGCGAACCCGACTCTAAAAGACCCTGTACATAAGAAAATCTATTAGAAAATTTTAATTTTAAAGCCTCAACTTTAAATTAAATTTTGATTAGTTTTAAGAACTAAATTTTATTAGAATATAATTTAATTGTAAATATAAGTTTTTAACTTTATATTTGTATTTAAAATATAATTATTTTTTTTTACTCTGTCGACTGTTTATTTCAGTCGACTTTAAAAATATAAATAAATATTTGAATTCGGAAATTAAAATTTTATTATAAACAAATAATGAGTTGACTGTTCGATCATGATGAAATATTAGGCCATAGAGTTCAAGATATAATGTATTAGTTAGTTGTATATATAGTTGGTTTAAAATTTAATTTATTTGAATTAATCATTAAAGAAGTTTTTCACTTATTTTTCAATTCAAACATTTTTAAAAAGGTAAGGAAAAATTTTCATTTCCACTTCCGCAAGCCCAATATACCTTTTGCACTACTTAAGTGCAGGGTCTAAAAAGAAAGAGTTTTCGACGGACAGTTTAATTGAATTTATGGTAAATGCAAATGAGTGGGAAACTGAAATAAAAATCAACATCAACAGTGAAATTGATTGAGGCGAGCGAGAAATACTTGTGAGATACATTTATATGCAAAAAGCCAGAAAACAGCAGCAGCAACAAAAGCAACAAAAGCAACAACAACAACAGCAACAATTAAAGCAACAACGTTGTTCACATTGTGCACACGAGCGAGTTGCTCTGACTTCGAATTCGACTTCGACTGTGGCGATAACGATTAAACACGCTTGTAAATACTGGATCATAATAGAGGACGGGGGAATACGATAAAATGATATGTACTCGAACGAGAAAAAAACATATATGCATAATAATAAAAAGTCAACAGAAATCGAAGAAGCAGATACTGAAGCTTTAACTCCAAAGGCAACATGTGGCATGAGGTATGAGGCAGCACGAGCTGCCACTGAGATCAGAGTTAAGACGACCCGGGAAGGCGCTGTACTTAACATACAGATCATTGATCGATTTGATTTAATTGAAAAATATATAAAACGGAAGAAACTATTGAAGATTTCAAGTATTACAGAGAAAACAGGAAGAAATCATAGATGAAAGATGATATACAGTTAAAGAGAAAAGGAAAGTTAGAAGAGGAAAGAAGAGAAAGAAAGGGGAAGATAAAAGTTGGGATGAACAAAGGATCAAAGTAGCATAAGAAACCAAAGAAAACAAATTTTTTTATGAGAGTAAAGATATAATTTTTATACAGAATATTAAAGAGTTGGGATGCACTAAAAATTTTAAGTAAAAGTATGGTGTTATATAGATTTTTTAAACTTTTTTTTTTAAATAACTTTGGTGTTTTTATTAAATAATATTACTGGGAAGCAACTAAATAAAAGTAAACATATTCGTCATATGTATGTATAAAAATATGTGTGTATGTATAAAAATATTTGTAGGTTTAGAAAATTTTGTTATACATATATCTTTGTATTTTCTCATAAGAATGGCAAAATTTAAAGGCGATTTCCAATTTTCAGTGCGTTTATAAATATATGTTTTTTTTGAAAGTCTAAATTTTTTACTTTATACTAGTGTTTAATTCTTAAGAACTAATATAGCCCATAAATGAGATTGTAGCGCATTTCTGGCTTGTTGTGTGCGATTACAACTTAACGCTTGCTTTTTTTGCGTTCAATTGAATTTGCGAGCTGCTCAGTTGAATGAGTAATGTCCACATGCTTGAGATGATTACCAGGAGTGGGAAGTGGGTAGGGGTAGGGGAAAGGGGTGCGGAAGTGGGAGAGGGAGAGGGTGGTGTCAGTGTCAGTACAACAATTACATTACAACACGACAACTGGCCGAGTTTAATGCATTGCCAAAGCCAAAGTTAATGCCAGACTCAGAAACAGAGACAGAAACAGAAACAGAGCCAATCATGCAAGGCACACACACTACACACACACACACACACACACACACACACACACACAACACACACTCCTCTCTTTTTATATAGTACACATAGTGCCTTCGATTTTTTTTTTGATTTTTTTGATTTTTTTATTTGTATCCCACTTGAAGACGGCGAATCTGAATCCATGGCTCACATATCTTTATTTATTTTTGTTTGTTTTCATTTTCATTTTAGTTTTGTTTTTGGCCCCGCATTCGCATTAAAGTTGCACGTTTTTTACATACCAATCTGTAGTTTATTTAAGTATAAATATCTCGGGTCTGTTGTTGTTATTTGTATCTTTGTATCTTGTAGTTGGTGGTCAAACGAGTTTAAGTTTATTTATGATTGCTTTTGATTTCATTTAATAATGAAAACGAGACACAAAATCAGCGGGTGATTCGCGTAATTGCACGACGCCCGCAACGTTGAGAGGGTTGACTGAAGAGTGCGGAGAATTGACCCACCTATGTGGTCCTAATACAGTTGTAAAACAAAGAAATCGTTTGGCCAGCAACTTCCGCATTCGCCACAAAAACTCACATCGACACTTGCCTCAAGGGGGCAACAAAAATAAAATTAAAATCCAAAACCAAATGAAAAACAAAAGGAAAAAAAGAGCAAAAAACAAATTGAGCATTGTGAGATGTGGGCCATCATCATGTTGGCTTGGCTCTTGGCTTTCTGGCCTAATCACATGGCTTTTAGGTTGCCTCTTTCTGTGGCAAGTGATCGCACGGCATTTCTGACTTTTCGTAATGCAACTTTTGTAATTGGCCGCCAATGACTGCGTCGGAGTTGGAATCGCACACGAAATTGTATCTTAAGTCAGCCTTTAAGTGATAGTCTGTCTTAGGGATGGACTTGTGATTTAAATTCATTGCGTCACTAGCGTGAGTTAGCTTACATATAAAGTATAAGCTGAGTCTCATCTGTAGTAAGTATTCTTAGACTAAGTCATTGTATTTAAATTTATAGGATTTTTCGTCACTAGCGTGGGTTACAGCCGTCGACGAGTCATGTTTCTTTCTTAAGCTGTTTTTCATTTGATTTTGAGGCTCGTCACTAGCGTAAATTGGCTAAAATATCTAAATTAAGAGTATTTAAATTAATTTGTAATACAGAGTTTTAGTCTGTATTCTTAGTCTTGGTCTCAGTCTGGCTCAATTTAATTAATTTCGTCACTAGCATGAAGTAAGGAATATATATAAAAGCAGACAGTTCATGATCATTAATAAATTAAATTTTTAGTCTTAGAACCAATTGCAGTCTAACATAGAAACTGACAATTTGCGTTACAGTTCCAATTCTTCGTCACTAGCGTGAGTAATTGAATATGAATGGAGCAAAGCAGCTGAAACTTAAGTATATGATTGAGAATCTGTTATTTTCTTTAATATACTTATTGAAATGCACAGCCTCTTTCGTCACTAGCGTAATTTGTACTTACTTTATAACTAAATTTTTTTTGAGTTAAGCTTAAACTATATTACATTCATTGACTGAAGCTCGTTTGATTCATGTTGATTAAAAGTTCCTATCTAAGTTACTGAGTTGCGATCGTCACTAGCGTGAGCTTTCTTTTTGATTTATTGAGACAAATATTTGGCAGCTTGATCACTAATTCAGTATTAATCCCCACTTAGAGTCTTAATTAGAGTTAAAATTTATAATAAACCGTGACTAGCGTGTAAAATCGTTCTCGACATTTCGTATATCGACTTAGATGTCATCTCTAGTTTTCAGTTTCACTTTCAGTCCCTGTCTGGAGTCGCTTCGCCTGCATTTTGTCAGCCAAAGTATTTGCACAATGTGCACGTAGCCCAAACTCGTATTTGTAATCGTATTCGTATTCGTATTCGTACTCGTATCTACTATAATTTGACGGGCTATTTTTGTGTAGTTGCTGCTGCTGCTCCATAGCATTGTGTGAATCCAAGTTATCTAGTCCCTCCTCCACATTCTCCTCCTCTTCCATCTGCAACTTCTTGAGCTCAGTCAAAGCTGTTCGCTTTGTTTGGCAATTACAAAATTTTTAATATTTTTTTTTTTTCGCGATGCGCCGCGGGATTCTGTCGACGTCGCATTGTCGCTTGCGCAAAGACACTACCTCACCTTCTTCTTCTTCTACACCTCCTCTATGTACAACCTACTCTTAAAGTAGAAACTAGTTAGAGCTGCATATGGTAATCGGGGAGTAATCAAAGTGATCTACTAAAGAATGTAGACGGCGATAATTGAAAGCCTTTTGGCGTAGAATGTCAAACAGACAGACACTTTCCCAATTTTGATGGCAACAATTTATCGTATATCGATTACCGATTCGGGCAAAACAATTTTCGGTGGGAGTGCCCCATTCAAATGTGGTAGCATATCATTTACTCGATCCGCTTGAAAACCCTTTAGTTGTTTTTTTTTTTTGGTGAAGACAAGTATCTATTTTTGGGATATTAAGTTGAGCTTTAAGTCTGATCTGATCTGCATACAATGCTCAATCCAAAAATGATATGAAATCCATTGTTAACTCACTTGAAATGTGTAGCATTGAGGCATAATCCGGCCTGGGGGCAAGTGGGATATTGAAAGAGGTAGAGCCCTCTAGTCGAGTGCTTTAATGATACTAAACAACATGATATTGCGGTTTTTCAGCCTCAGCATCATCGTTATCGTCATCGTCATCGTCATCATAGTCAACGGCCTCTTCAGCGAATTTTAAATGGGTTTTCAACTGGGTTGATCTAAGGGAAATGTTGATAGCGCGAGGAAAGGGGAATTAGGAGCTTTTGGGCAGGTAGACATTGAATGGCGCTTCAATCGATTTAATCGATTCAATTGCCCGATGAGTTTCGTCTACCTATTGTTGTTGTTGCTTTTTGATTTTTTTTTTTGGTAGCCATGAAATTTGCATAGTTTAGCAATGGAACCTATCCTAGTAAGGGGTTAAGAGGGGGCGAGTAGGGAGGGAAAAGGAAGGGCAACGCGACTTGGCGGCAATTGAAATCGGCTGCTGAAAAGGTTAAATTTAAATGGCAAGCGAACAATTGAACTCAAACGAACAAACAATCAACAGGGGCCATAAAAATGCCAAAAATGATTTGACAGCCAAAAAAGCTGTGGTGAAAAATGTGAAGCAAAAGTATAGCCTGACAAAAAAACACCCTGTAATGAGCTAAACTTTCTTAAATTCTCATTGAAATTGAAACGGAGATCCAGATGGAAAAAATTTTTTTAATGTTATTAACTAAAATTGAATGCAGAATGAGTAAAGTGGCCAAAACATAATCAAAATGACATTCTGCTTGAAAATCGGTGCAGTTTTTTCAGAGTTATAAGGGTTGGAAGTCAAACTTTGGACCGATTTTAAATGATTTTTTACCATAAAATGAAAGGTCTCAGAATTAAGTTTAAAGTTTTGTTTTATACTAATTAAAATAAGGCGTTGATTAAAAGAAAAACTTGAGTTTTAAAATTTTTAATAAAAATTGAATTGAATCGAAAATATTTGAGGGTTAATGCTATGTTGGGCTTATTTTTCTAATAAATCTTATTTTCTATTAGTAGAACAAAGCTTAAAATTTTTTTAATGTCGATTTTCTAGTTTGCCGACTATTAGAAACACACATCAACTTATTTGTACAGGGTATTGGAGACTATTTGAGTAAAGATTCGGGTAACAATCTGTTGGCACATTTGCACATGACTGATAATCCTATTGCTAAGATTTAATTAAAACATTTTCGTTCTGTTTTGATTGTTTCGTGAGAGTTCTCATTTATTTTTTTGATTTTTTTTTAGCCTTGACTTTTGACTGAAATACAAAATTATTTTATTGCCACTTTTTAATCGTATTTCCTGAAGACAATCAAAGCGAGCAATGTTTTTCTGTCGCTGAGTCATAAGAAACCTGTGCTGAAATCTCCAGAGTGTTGTCCAAACTTAACCTTGACTCGCCCGGCTTTGGCACATGCCCTGATTAACTCCACAATCATTTCTCAATAGTCCAAATTAGCCCCGCTTTTCCCCTCTGTCCGATAGACAACATCAGAGCCCAGCCCAATCTGGGTTTCATGTGGGTTTGTTGCGACTATCTTCGGGTCTCCACCTCTCATTTCTGCCCTCTCTCTCTCTCTCTGTCTCTCTGGGTCTCTAAGTAAGATTAATGAAAACATATGCCAAACAAATGCGAATGCGTAGATCGCTGCGAGCTACGATCACAGAAACATATATACATATAGTTAGAGTGGCGTAATTGAACATAACTCGTTGTCGTTGTTGTTGTCGTTGTTCCTCGCTGATTACAGCGACTTGGAGATGAGATGGACGCGTGACACGAAATATTCCTGAAAATGCAAATAATGCTAAGAATAATGTAAATATCCATAATAATTATGATAATACTGCCAATGATATATGAAATGAAATGTACATCATTATTAAATATGGTGATGAATATGATTATTATGATTATTATATTACAAATAATGAGGCTATAGTTAAATCTAATACCAATAAGCTAATGTAAACTATAGATCTGATGTTAATATTCATACTAAGCTTCAGATCTAATGTTTATTTAATTACCTATTCTAATAAAAATGGTACTTATAATGTTAATGCTGATTAAAATGAGAAAGTTTATTCTATTGCTAATGCAATAATTCATTTCAATGCTAATGTAAGCAATAGATTTAAAATTAACAATAATAATAAAAAGTCTAATGCAAACTATAAATCTAATGTTAATTTTAATTCTGATGATAATGCAACTGTTATTTTTAATGCTATGTTTATGCTAACGATGAAGCTAATGCTTGAGCTTTCGCTGTTGCTAATGATCGATCTAATGATAATTTGAATGTGAATGTGTACGACAGATTGAACCTTTTGAGAGATCTAATGCTAATCATTAAACTTATTCTAATGCTAAAGTCGATTCTAGTGCTAATTCTAGTGAAATTTCTTATGCTGAATATATTGCTAATGAGATATCTATTATTATTACTATTTATGATGCTTATTCGAAATCTAATGCGAATATCAATGACAAAGCTTATGATAGATATTTTGATAATGCTGAGGCTTATTATGCTGCTGTTAATCATAATGTTTAAGACATTGGTACTATTAATTTGTAAGTCAATGCAAATGTTAATGCTAGTAACATTCGTATACAATTGATTTTAATTGATTCATAGCAAATAAAAATACCTAATCGATACTTCCGTTAAATCGTGTCACGCTGTCAGCTTTAGCTACAAATCAAAAGGCAAACAGCGAGGAGTGTACGAACAGTTGTTGGCCCCCGGGATTTGCACTTAGATTAGCATAAATTCAACGACTTGTAATTGCCAATATATTTGTGTGTGTATGTGCGAGTGTGTGTGTGTGTGTGTATGAGTGTGTGTGTGTTTCAGCTAGACGCCGGCAATGCGACTAATGAATACATTCGTCTGGGCATGACGGTTACAAGGTGCCTCCAGTGTAGATTTGTTGTTGTTATTGTTGTTGTTGTTGTTGTTGATTATTTAGTGGGGCTGTGGAGGGATCGCTGGTTTCATGGGCTTGTCAATTGGTATGCAGATTATAGCTGTAACTATGTGTGTACATAAATGTATGTGTGTGCGTGTGTGTGAAACAGCTGATCATTGCAAGACAGTGAAATGAAGAGAGAGAGAGAGCGAGAAGGAGACATGAAGAAAGAGTGAGGAAGAACAAGCGAGTCAGTGTTGGCAGAATTTTAAAGACTAAAATAGATAAGTAAATAAAAAAAAGGTAGAAATAATTAAAAAAGTGCCACTTTTTCAAAAATAAATATTCATATATTGTAACAAAGTTTCTGACATCTGTATTTGTAAAATTCTAAGGACTAAAATCATAATATAAAAAAAAACAAAAAAAACCAAGAAAAATATTTCTAAATTCATCAAGATTGGCAGCTAGTAATAAATAAAAATATTAGTATAACTTTTTCAAATATTTTCGAAACCAATTTTAATATATGTGTATTTCTTATAAGTTTTTTTTTCGCATATTGAAGTTGTTTTAACACCTAATATATATATTTTTATAGTGGGCATATCCTTGAATTAAGTTTTGAAAATTTTTTAATGTTTTCATTTCGCCCAAAAATGAATATTTATTAAGTTTTAACATAAGTAGTGTAGTTTTGGAAATATTTGTACATGAAACAGCAACAAATATACAATCAATATACATACGTTCCTGTTTAATTTTTACATATTTCCAATACTACATTAATTTTGTTTGAAATTAATAAATTTTCCAAAAAACTTTAACAGATTTTCTTTAGTAAGCAATTCTGAAAACTTCTAGATTTTTAGTTACATTTTTAATCGTATACAAAAAACCAGGCTATGCTTTATAAAAGCTAAGATGGCAACACTGTTGCAATGTTGAGGCGCAACAAAAAGCTGTGACAGAGTTGCCAAAGTGCCTGCAATAAAAATGCACTTATGCATGCGTATATTGTTGTCGTTGTTGTTGTTATTGTTGTTGTCTCGCTTGCACAATTAGCTCTAATTGTTTTGTAGTCGCATTTGTAATGCTCTCATTGATGTTGTAGTGATTGTTGTTGTTGTTGTTGTTGCTGCTGAGTCACGCAAAATGTATTCAAAGCAATTGCAATTATTTTATTTTTTTTTTTTTTTCGAAATAAACGCAACGTTTTTATAGTTTTCATCCTTTTTTCGGTGTTTTTCGTAGCATGTTGATAACTTCTTCCGTATCATTATCTCAAGAGAGTGCTGGAGAGATGGCGAGAGAGAGAGAGAGAGGGAGAGGTGAAGGGGGTAAAGGAGTTGAGCTGCAAAAGCATCCTTCGTTTGCCATTAAGCTGACAAATTGTTATCGTGGTCGTCAGAGTCGTAAATTAAGACAGAGACACGAAACAAAAAAAAAATATAAAAGAAGAAAAACAGACAGAGTTGTTTTGGTGGTGCAAGCAACGTGAAGCCTTTCACCCACTTTGTGCCACTGGGGCAATGCATCATGCAGTTGTCAAAAAAAAGTAGATAGCACACGGACAGACAGAGAGAGAGAAAGAGAGAGACAGAGACAGGGAGAAGGAGAATTAAGAGGGGGTAAAAGAAAGAAAAGAAAGATTGCTCCACTTTCAGCTGCGTTACGCAATGCAAACTCGATGTCTGCAACGTTGTTACCACTTGCCCCTTTGCCACTTTGCCACTTGCCACGACCAGACAAAACAGAGCTGAGAAAGACACAAGACTCAAGACTGTAGACTGTAGACTGAAGACTGAGGTCTGCAGACAGTGGCAGTTGCTGACCAACATGTTGATTGGAGTTTCATTACCAGAGACCCAAAAACCAAAGTAGACAACTTGGAGAAATGCGTTACCAGTCTCCCTCCCGCCCCCTCCTCTCTCCCCTCTCTCTTTCTCTTTCTCTGTCTCTGTCTGTCCCACTTCTCGACACACTTCTCTTCCCTTCTTGAGCAGCAGTGATATAAATCAAATGTCTTGAAACAATACATCAACTGAAGGCGCCTGCGTTGACGTCAACGTCGCACAGTGGAATAACAAGCTAAAAATCATTACCAAATTTTAATAATTGAAATGTTATTTATAAGTGACTTAATTATATTCGATGGTCTATTCTAAGCAGTTTAATATTTAAAAATGATCTCATTCGAGTGATTAAAATTTTGCAAATATATTTCTTTACCTTTTTAAATTTTTTATTAATTTAAATGTTAACTTAAAATGTAAAAATAGTGAAAATTATAAAAAAAAGAGACGATGAGTGATAGAAAGAGCGAGAGACACAGAGAGAGAGAGCGACTAAAAGAAGAGGGAGTAGTTTTAGAGAAAACAAAAACAAAATGAATGTACATATGTTTTATTAAAATTTTCAAGGAATATACATCAGGGTGCATCGATTTGTATGGGCAAAAAAATATTTAAAAATGTTAACCCAAACTCGTAAGCAACGGTTAATTCTAAGGTGTTTTCACCAAGAAACCATAGTTCTTAAATCAATAGATTTCGAATTTGGTCTCTTAATTCTATTTCCTAATGATGTTTAGTGCAGTTTATTTTGGCCAATTATAATTGATAATTATCATTGTCTCGATCCCATCAGAGATCGAATAAAATGTATATATTATAAGGAATATAGAAATTGTTTTCAACAACATTTTATGACCGATCAACATTAGACTTGAAGAGAAGAAATGAATTCGAAAACAAATATTATAAACACAAATATAATTCGAGTACATATTAATATGTATAATCTTATATACACTTAATATATATTTACTCAGTTGTAGCATTTGGCAGAATGCCCTGAACTTCTCCAAGAATTCATATTAACATATATATATACAATACAATCTGATTTGCTCTAATAATTTTTTTTCAAGCGAGATAACGAATTTTTGGGAATTTGAATGAAATTTAAATAAAATATATGTTTTTTTCGCATCAAAAATATTTTTTTACAATAAATTTTTTTTCCTAAAAAAAAGTTTGGAAATCCCACTGTGCGGCATCGTCATCTGTTGTTAGTGCATCTGAGTCGCTAATGGCCTTTGGCTCTGCACTGTTGTTATTGTTATGGCCATTGTTGTTGTCGATGTTGTTATTGTTTTTGTTGTTGTTGTCATTTTAGGAGGTTTGTTTCAGTACTGAAACAAATGTCAATGGTATTGACATTTTCGTTACGTTTTCTCAAGCGATTCCAAATCTCAAATTGACATGAGAAACTTTGAAATCATGTTACATTTGAGATTCCAGATTCAGTTGCGGTTACCTCCATTTATCTCTTCCTCTTTCACTTCTTTTTCTTTATTTTCTTTAGTTTTTTCATTGTGCCATTTATGGAGAAGGGCACACTTTTTTCTTTTTCTTTTGTATTTTTTTTTAAAGCTTTTATTTGACATTTGTAAACACTTCCGCGTGCTCTTTTTATTTTTTTATACGTTTTTTTTTATATCTGTTGTTTTTGAAGTAATTGATGGTTTCGTTTTGCGATTGCAGCTCTGATTTGTGTGCGTGTTTTTGGTCGCATTTAATGAGAGCTATTAGCGGTTTAGTTTCTGTCTTTTCCCCAATCGTAATTTGTTGTCTGAGCCAATTAAACATCTGCCTCAACAGATTAGCTCAGACAAGATCTGTATTTATTTTTATATTTGAACAATAGCTTGATTATTAGATAACCAATTTTAATATCTCATTCTGTTTTAATGATTCAACAGCAATTTAAATACATTTGTCAAATTAATATATACTTATGTTATATGTGTATATTTCTTTCAAACAGGCAGATTATTTAGATTACAGATACTTTTAAGTCTTACAGATACTTATCAATACAATTTATATATTTATATTTTTTGTTTAAGAGTTAATTTTCCCTCTAAAATTTTGTTTCTATACCAAAGATACTTTTGTGTTTTATAGATACTTTAGTAGCTCGCAGATTCTATTGTATTTATTTAAGTATTTCACAAACCATGATTGTAGTTTTCTTAGAATTTCTTATTAATTTACAGTGAAATATTTCTAGATTCTTAAGAAATATATAAATAAATTACTGAATAAATAAATTTAAAAATATGTCTATTTTCCTTCCTTTTTCTAGTTTAAGTCTATTTACTTTATTCACCTGTCGACATGATTCAGTCAAGTGAGTATTATCTACTCCATTTAATCATCTATGTTGAATCTTTGACAACAACCTAGGACAACGGTAATTACATTAATCCTCTCAATTCTCACGACTCTCCCTTACTGACTATCTTCCTCTCTCCATGAATATCAAATAACCAATCAACGCATCAAAATTCGCACTAATCCAAATGTGAAAAATAGCAGGCAAATCAGTCAATAGACCAAACCAAGGACCAAGAAACGCAGGGGATCAAAATAAGGAAGCGGCAACCCAAATCAATCAAACTTTTTGTATGCTCAACGAAAATATTTTTAACTTTTTATACCCGTTACTTATAAAAAATAAGTATAAGGGTATATTGTGTTCGTTGGAATGTATGTAACAGGGAGAAGGAGGCATCTCCGACCCTATAAAGTATATATATTCTTGATCAGCATCAATAGCCGAGTCGATATAGCCATGTCCGTCTGTCCGTCTGTCTGTCTGTATGAACAAAAGGATCTCAGAGACCATAAGAGATAGAGATACCAAACTTTCACTAAAAGACTTCTATATACCCCACGCAGATCAAGTTTGTTTCAAATTCAAGCCACGCCCCCCTCCGCCCCCGCAAATAGCGAAAAACATTCTGAACAAAGAAATCTCAGAAACTAAAAGAGATAGAGTAACCAAATTTGGCACACAGATTTATATATACCTCACGCAGATCAAGTTTGTTTCAAATTTAATCCACGCCCCCATCCGCCCCCGCAAATCGCGAAAAACCACCACAACCACAGTTTTCAAGATAATACGTTTTTTGTGATTATTACCGTTATCTATTAGCATTATCTATTATCCCACTAAATCGCATCAAGATCGGACATGTAGAACGACAGTTATGGCGAATTAAAGTTTTCAGAGCAAAACAAGTATTTTCTTTAAAGTACTTTTCAATATATTTAAGTAAGTAACGGGTATCATATAGTCGGGATCTCGACTATAGCCTTTCCCGCTTGTTTTTAGCTGCTGTTGACTTAAGCCACGTGTAAGTTGCGTTGTTTGTCATGCCACACAATGACGCACGCACCAAAAAAAAATAAAAAATAAAAGCCGCGCGGATTACTAGAGCGAACTCGACAGTGCGCTACCCTGTGCTAAAGACTTGATGCCTTTGCAGAGCACTATGAACAGAAATAACAATAATTTTCATACTAATCCTTAGTAATTCATAAGTTATTCCTATGGCAGCTGTATAATATTCTGAACCGATCTGAGCGGAATTTGATCGGGATGTATTAAACTAACTTTAATGCATATTCTATCAGTTTAGTTAAGATATCTGATAATGAAATTTTTTTTTGCTTACTAAAACTTTTCTTGCAATCCATTTTTCTATGGCTGCTATAAGTTTTAGTGGTCTGATTCAAACATCAAAATATGCCTGATATGTGTACTATATTCAGGAAGCTATATACCAAATTTAAAGTCTCTAGCTCTTATAGTCGCTGAGGTTGACGCATTCAAACAGACGGTCAGACAGACTGAAGAAATAGTCTATATCGACTCGCCAAATGATACTGATCAAGAATATAGTATATATAGTTTGTGGGGTCTGCACTGCCTTCTTCTGCCTGTTACATACATTCCAACAAAACCAATATACCCTTTATGACATTTTTATTGGGCACAGGGTATCATTATAGGTGACAACAACAGCAATAATGCAGGCATATTTATAAATCTGTATAAAATGTACTCAACACACCCTTCACTCCTCTATGGCATATTTGCAAATTCTGCCTGCGAGTTGCTTTCTATCTCTCTCTTTCTTTCTCTCTCTCCCTCTTTTTCGCTTTTTGTCTGCTTGATAATATTTCAAAAAAATGTATGCAAATGTTTTGGGAGGCTGCTCAGCTTTCTTATCAGCAAATTAGCAACAGCCGGCAGTCAACGATTGATTATCCCAAATGCAAATTGAAACTGAAATCTGAATCTCTGAAATGTTGTTAGCGTATCATTTGTCAACTTGCAACATTTGCCGAGTCCAAAAAATGATGATTAATTTGCACATGATTTAAGCTGCAAACGGCAGGATTAGAGTTTGACTCCACTGACCACTGTGCATTGGCTACTGTCTGTTTGCACAAATGTTTAAGTTGTTGAGTCAACATAGAGGAGGGAAAGAGCGTGAACGTAAAAGAGAGTGTGAAAGAGAGAGAGAGAGGGATGAAAAATAGTGTAAATAAGAGAGAATGGGATAGAAATTGCCTTGGCAGACAGCACGACATTATAATTAATGATGATATGAAGGTACAAGCAGAGCTTTGACACATTAGCATGATAAATGGACAGTCAACCAGTTGACCAGTTGACCAATTAAACAACTGACCAGGTGACCAACTACTAATCCATTTACTTACTCGTATATTTTATAACGTGCAACGTCAATTTTTAACAGCTTCGATCTTCTAAATCAAAAACAAGCGGGAAAGGCTATAGTCGAGATCCCGACTATATGATACCCGTTACTTACTTAAATATATTGAAAAGTACTTTAAAGAAAATACTTGTTTTGATCTGAAAACTTTAATTCGCCATAACTGTCGTTCTACATGTCCGATCTTAATGCGATTCAGTAGGATAATAGATAATGCTAATAGATAACGGTAATAATCACAAAAAACGTATTATCTTAAAAACTGTGGGTGTGGTGGTTTTTCGCGATTTGCGGGGGCGGATGGGGGCGTGGATTAAATTTGAAACATACTTGATCTGCGTGAGGTATATATAAATCTGTGTGCCAAATTTGGTTACTCTAACTCTTTTAGTCTCTGAGATTTCTTTGTTCAGAATGTTTTTCGCTATTTGCGGGGGCGGAGGGGGGCGTGGCTTGAATTTGAAACAAACTTGATCTGCGTGGGGTATATAGAAGTCTTTTAGTGAAAGTTTGGTATCTCTATCTCTTATGGTCTCTGAGATCCTTTTGTTCATACAGACGGACAGACGGACAGACGGACATGGCTATATCGACTCGGCTATTGATGCTGATCAAGAATATATATACTTTATAGGGTCGGAGATGCCTCCTTCTCCCTGTTACATACATTCCAACGAACACAATATACCCTTATACTTATTTTTTATAAGTAACGGGTATAATTATACTTATTTTTTATAAGTAACGGGTATAAATAGCCGAGAGTTCGGTTTCAGAAATAAAATATACGTATTTTAAATATATAATAAATATAATGAATATAAATAATTTCTATTTTATTTATGTATGAAATAAACAATTTTTGAGTTAATGATGTAGAAATATTTTATATGTCTAGTTCTATATTGTTTTCATGTGGGATATGACAGTCTTGAATTAATAGGACTTCATTTTGAATCCTGTGAATGAGGCATTTATATATTAAGTTATTTATTCCTATATTTAACGTAAACTTTAATAAATTTTAATCTCCTCTCTCTTCCTCTTTCTTGCTATTTGACTTCCTTATGTATTTTTTGTTATTGCAATTAAGTGTAAAAGAATCTATGGGCTTGTTTGCATGCACTCTCGTTTAAACAATCAAATAATTTTAATAATTTAAAATATTTGCTTATAATAATTATATTTAATATTATAATATTGCTTATAATTTTCAATGTCTTTTGTTTTCGAAATCAATTTAAATCTAATATTCAAATGTTACTTTAAACTAGTGTCATTGCCAGCTTAAAACAAATATTTTTAGCAAAGGCTTCAAGGTCTTGACCCAATTGTTGTGAAGTTGACAGGAAGAGGGGTTAGAAAGAAAGGGAAGAACATTTGTTGCATTATTGAGCAGTTGATAAAGGTTCCCACTGTGCTTTCGCACCTTAATGTGGTCGCATTTATCTTTATGGTATTCACTATACTACAAACACTCACACACTCAAACACTCACACACTCACACACTCACTCATGCCACATTAAGATGCGACTCACGTGTCTCGCTGATGGCGACGTCATTTATTGAATTACTTCGAAACTTGGGCCCAGAACTTTTTAGAGTCCAGTCAAGTTTTTGAAATGCTGCCACATTGAAAAGTGGCTGACAGGATACATTGGAGACACACGCAGGGACAGACGGACAGATAGACAGAGAGAGGAGCAGAGAAATAGAGACAGATACAGAGATACTCAACTTTTAAGCTCTGCTGCAAATTGACAGCAATTCTCTAGGGACTAATTTTGGGGTTCTCTACATTTAATGGCTTTTCATTGATAGGTTCACTTAGTGCACAGG
Organism: Drosophila phalerata; assembly: GCA_951394115.2. Classification (NCBI taxonomy): domain Eukaryota; kingdom Metazoa; phylum Arthropoda; class Insecta; order Diptera; family Drosophilidae; genus Drosophila; species Drosophila phalerata. Next base: position 31,602,519 of record OX596008.2, on the reverse strand, counting down.
TTTCTGGCTAGAGATGGGAGCGTGTGTGGCACGATAATCACGACACTTGTTATGACTTAAATTTGAATATAATTCAAATTTTAATTTTTGATTTTTCCTAAAAGCTGTAATTGATTTTAATTAAGTATATATATACAATAAACAATTTTATATAAATGTCAGATGTGACAATTATAAAAAAATTTTGTTGAATTATGTTTTTATTTAAAAATTATATTTCTTAATTTATATTGGTATCAAACTATTGATATATTTTTATTAGTGTAACAAATAAAATTATAAACATATAAAGTTTTGTAGTTTTTTCCCACAGCAATCACTGCGGACGGCAGTTCGTGACTGAAAGAAAGGCGACTAGCAATATATACAGCTAATATGGAAAGTTTGATATGACTGTCCGTTCAGATCAAGTTTTATACCGATCGAAAGGTATAGTCGTCACAAAATGGGATATCAGAAATATTGGGGCTAGAATATGTTTTCTTCACTAGACTTTTACCTCGTGTAGAGTTTTTTTTTTGTGTGATAATTTATGTAATAGTAAACTCTCATTTCACGCTTCCATCTCTAGCTGCTGTTTGCCCATCTCTAAGAACAACCTACCAGTTCACCTACACCTGTTGAGCACTTGGCCTAGGACCAGTATCCTCCCCGTGATAAAAGAAGGCTCTAGTTGGATTACTGTTTGAGTTGAAGTTAGAGTTTTCAGTTTGAGTACACAGAAAAAAAAAATCCGGGATTCCGGGCTAAAATTAATCCGAGCGGTGTCAGAAGTACGGTAATCCCGGATTCTCATAAAACAAGTATGAAATTCTTAAATCAAGCCCTATTTTTCTCAACAATATTTTCATTTTAATGGCTCTGTAATATCTATTTTCAGTTAGATTAAATAATATCGGCTTCTTTTACTTTTTTAATGCCGATTTTTTAATATCGTGGCCATTTTATCTACGTATTGTCTTAATTTAGAAATTATATCCTGAATACATACTTAAAAAATTCAAGCTAAAATCAAGTTTTTTAAACTTAATTTTTAGAATGGATTTTTTTTTCTGTGTAATTGCCACGTACGGCGTACGCGGCGTATGCTTAACTTTTAATTGAATTTGATCGAATGCATGTGATAAAATTAATTGAAGAGCCGCAGCAGCAGCGAAATTAAGTAAAAGAGAGAGGGAGTGAGAAAGAGAAAGAGAGAGAGAGAGAGAACTCTCATCAGTTGTGCTGAGCCACTTGACCAAAAGTTTTTAATTGCCTTTCGAGCATAAAATTTTGTGCGTCACACACAAAAACTGCAAAGCGGTTAAAAGAAGGCGGCAACTCTTGGCGGGGGAGAGATGCCACTAGTTTGCATATGTAAACGATTGCGAGAGAAAGAGAAGGAAAACAGGTAATTGATAATTGTCGTCGCTAGTGTTGTTATCTAAGCACCTTTGTAGCTAGACCTAGCTAGTTTGTAATCAAGAAATCTAAAAAAATGAGCAAATGCTATAAGTTGAAAATATGGATACTTAAAAAATGACTTAACTATTTCTTTGAATTTCATAATACTTGGTTCTTGTAGAGAAAATGCATAATAGGCAAATAAACTTGAGATTTAATATTTTATAATATTTCCGCATCAACATCAAAACCCAGATTCAGAGCGAGAATTAACATATTCAATTAAATTAAAACGTAGAATATATTTAAAAGCCAAACCATGATTAAAATGAAATTCCGCTCGAAAATCGGTTCAGTTTTGACAAAGGTATGAGTTTTTAAATTTGGTCAAACCTTTTCCGTACCGGCTCTGGTATTACTCCCTGGTTTCTAGCTACTTTTTTTGTAAATTCTAGCTAAAATCTGGCAGCACTTTCGTCCGCCACAAAAACTTTGTTGCTTGTAGTTTTGTGGCATTTTATTAGCGGTTCGATGTTTGCCAAGTGTTGCTCTTCAAAGCCAGCATGTTGGAGGCGTAGCAGACGCAACACGCAGCTTGCCACATTTTTGGGGCAGCATCAAGTTTTAAGCAGCATCAAATTTGATTTATGCACTCAAGCGAAATGCCTCTTCGGGTCGCAACTTTATCTGCCATAATCTGCCACATTTTGTGATAAATTGCGGCAACAACAGAGTAACAAAGTAATGTGGCAAACAACAACAACAACAACAACATTAACAGCGACAACAATAACAAGCCATAAACTCATAGCCACCGTTTTCAACCTCAAGCTCCGTTTCAGCCGCAAAGTATGCTACGAAAATGGCTTTGACGATTTATAAAGAAGTATTTTGTTTTCTTTTTATTTTTTTTTTTTTAACCAAATTTGTAACAGGTGGAAAGAGCAGGAGAGAGCTCAAGTTGGAGTGAGAGAGCAGGGGAATATTTTAAGAGCTGCCAACCGGATGTGGCCAATTTTGCCATTTTCATAATTTCCGTTCGCCTTTTTGCCTTTTACTTGCGGTTAAAGACGTTGCCCAAGTTCAGGAGTTTCCAAATTGCCGAGTTACAGAGTTGCCAGAGTTGCCGAGCTGCTTCCTTTTCCTCTTCCGCCGCAACATCTGAAGTAAACCCGCTTATTTATGGCTTAATAAGCTCCCCTTTCCCACATTATTGCCTTTCTTTCTTAAATGAAACCTTTTTGCGAATAAAACATAAATATGAGCTGATGAAAATAACAATAAGCCGCCTTTTGCCACTCCCCCCTTGGGGCTACCAACTCCGCCCACTTCTCCTACCGTTTTTTTATGCTCCTTTAAGCCAATTGTTAATGTTATGAGTAAAGCATAAGAATATAAGAGATAAACATCATTATCATAAATTTAAAGCGCCTTTTTGCTCGGAATCGGTTTCTTTTATTTTTGGATCAGCGATAATTCCATCAAGGCAGCACAAACATCAAAGAAGACAAGGTAAATATGTGATGAACGATTGGAAGATACTCTGTAAACAGTAAAATTGATATAGGATCATCGCGTTAAGTAACGTAAACCAATAAAAATATACAAGAAAACGTATTTAAATTCAAAAACCACATATATTAATTTTCATTGTCTACAATTTTATTTAAAAAAGTTTTATTAAACAATGTTTGCCCATTTCGCAGAGTTCAATAGTGCAATTGAATTGCTATTTTTTAAACAAAAATATTTTTTATGTTTCTTGTCACATTTGGCCGTACGATTCTAACTGAACGGTGCTGTGGAAATTACCATATTTTGTTGTTCTGGAGTTTTCAGAATTAGGAATGACTTAAAAAATAAACACAAATGTTAAGACCTACAATGTGAATTCGAAGCCTATAGTATATGAAAGCTGTTCTACTAGTATCAATCTTATTTTAAGTCTTGTCAGATTCCTTAATATTAATTCGATTATGCATAATTGAACAGAATTAAATTAAAAGCAATCCACTATATTTATTTTTGCTATCAGGGGTGTTCCAGAAATTGAAAACAACCGAAAGCCAACCGACACAGTATATGATTTTGGTTGGTTTTGGGTTGATTTGTAGTTCTGGAATGTATATCTCTTGTCCTTTCTCTTCGTCTCTCTATCTCTCGTAGAGATTATGATTGATTCTTTTCTTGATTGGTTGCTTTGTTTACGAACTATTTATGCTGATAGCCAGGCCAGAGTTGAATAATCTATTAATAATAGAGCTTAAATGCTTCCAAGAATTGTAAGTCGTAATTACAAAAATATATATAATAAGCTATTTTCTATATATTGATAAGAGTATATAAAAGGCCAGTGATTGCTGGTGTCACTTTAGTATTGAGTTCTTCTCAACCAGTTAAACATCTTTGACGTCAGTCTTCTCAGACATTCAATAAAGTTCAGTTCAAAATGATGATAATACCAATAGTTGGCCTAGTTATAGTAATAGCTCCTCTGATAATACCGATATCCATAATAATAAGTAATGTGACTTCTTGAGGTAAAATCTGGATAGATTGGTCATTTTTTTTTTAAGTCTTTTTTATTAATTTAAATTTTTACAGCAATTTATTCGCGATATATAATGACAAGAACGAGGGAAAGAAAGTTATTTGGACGTCTTTTGGGGTAACAAGTACTCCCTGAAAAAACACATGATGATGATAAAACCTGAAAGCTGCTCTACTCTTATCAATATACTTTGAATTCTTGTCAGATTCATTAATCTTAATTGAACAGATTTATAATAAAAACAATTTTTCTTCTCTCCCTCGCTCGCTCTTTCTCTCTATCCCACTCTCACCTTAACTTGCTTTTAGAAATTTTTAATCATATTATAGTATATTATTATCATACAATTTGAGTATTTGATTTTTAAAAAGGTTTGACAAACTATTGATACTTTATATAAACTTATAAATTTTCAATCATGTGTTTCAAATATTTAACATTGCTTTTGTTTTTTGCATTGATCTTTCAAAAAAAGTTTAAAAATTTTGGGATGAAATTGAAAGACAGTTTTTGACAATAGTTTTTTTTTTACTGGGAGTCATTTTCAAAAAAATCAATATGTTTGCATTAGTGAATATCTGAATCTAAAGTGCTTTTTTAAAAACATTAAATTTTTTTTTTAGTTCAATTTTTAGTATTTTATTAAATTTAATTTCATTGTTACTGGCTTTATTTTAAATGTTTAATTACTTTTTCTGTAGACTAACTTTGGCTTTTTTTTTAAATGAATAATTTAATAAATAATTATATTCTCTGTTGTCAAAATTCCACATGTATATGTGTTAACTTTCAATCTAATGATCAGTCAATCAATCTTTCAGTCAGTCAATCTGTTGTTTTAATGATTTTTAGAGATAAGATCGGAAATTTCAAACATTGCTCATTTGCTGTATGTACAGGGTATATCCCGAGTAGGTAGATAAATGCTGGTAAAGGGAGAATTTAGAAGGTTGCAAGGTAAATAGATAGGTAAAAGAAGATATGAAAACTGCTCTGACATTAATATATGCAAATGCGATGCTGTTGAGTTCACTTTGATTATGTTGTATGTTGTGTGTTGTCCCGACTGTGTATTAAAATAAAATCCTCTTTTTTTCTGGAGTAACTTTACACTGTGCCCAGCATAATTTGCATAGCTCAGAATTCAAATTGAAAATCCAATTTAAAATCAAACGGGATTGGCATCTGAGTGTTGGCAAATGATTTTAGAGTTGATTAATTATTGATTTGTACATTTGATGAGTTGTCATTTGATGCCAAATGAAATGATTAATCATTTCAATTTAAGCAAAACTCGAAGGCATCTCGAATTACAAAACTAAAACAGCTGGATAACAAAAAGTGGCTGCAATTCAATGCAATTCAATACCTATTCAACTGACCAGCCACAAGTTGTCCAGAAACCGCAACTAGTCAAAACTTGTTTTTCTTTTGCTTTAACCCTTAACAAAATAAAGAGGCGTGTGGATAAACTCCTCTTTCTTTCCCCGTTTCTCCTGCTCCTGCGCTTTTGAAATGAGCATGACAACCTGGCAAAAATGTTTAAATGAGTAAAAAATTGCGCGCAGGCGCAGAAAATTTAATTAAAACGAGTAGAACGCACAGTCGCAACGATAACACCGAAAGCAACCCTTAAAAAAAGAGTTGCTTACCATTGCAAGAGGAACGCATTGACAGACTGAGTGACGGACTGACACAAGTTCATCAATCCACGCAATTAGTCACACACGGCGCATTAACATGCAAAAATAAAACACAAAAGAAATAAAGGATGTGTTATTTCAATTCTTTCATAAACATTTTGAAAAATATCTATCAGACAAAGAGAGAGGGAGCGAGAGAAGAAAGCAGCTCGAATTATCCCTGAGATTGAAACCAAAATAAATCATATATTTAAATTTAGATTTTAGTTTGTAAAAGAACCAAGAAATAGACTGAGAAAATTAAAGATCTAGTTTAAATATATTAAATAAAAAGGTTTTCAGAAAAACTACACCCAAGCAGTTTGAGTTCTTTTTGACATTCAATTAATCAATAAAATTCCAAGAAACTAACTTTTACATTTTATCTGATCTCAATTGGTATACGAATAAAAGTTTAAGAACTAAAAAAAGGGATTGACAATTTCTTACTGAAAAAAAAGGGTACTCTCTAGGAAAATTATAAAAAGAGAAAGAGAAGGAATTTCCAACCAATCAAGCTAAATCAAAGATGACAGATACACTTTGCTTTTAACCTTATATCTGGTATCAAAACAAATTCAAATTTCAATATGAAAATCTAGAAAGAAACAAGCAAGTCGATTTCAAAACAAGATAGTGTCAATGTGATTCATAATCCGTAACCGTAACCTTAACCGTAACCATAATCATAATCGCATACCATATTGAAACTTCGTTTCGGGATCAAGGAATGGAAAAAAAGAAAATTCGTTGCACCGTTGACAACTCAAACGGAATGAAGTGTTTCCACTTCACTGAAAACGGAATCAAAGACAACAACAACAACAACAACAACAGCAACAGCAGCTGAAGATGAGAGAAACTTAAGAAATTTATATAAATAGGTCAGCAATTTGTTGGCCCTTCTTTAAGTCCTTGAGACAAACACTGACACCAAATGCAAATGTCTGACAAACTGAGATTTTTCACAAGTTTTCCTTCATTGTATTTATGCGTGTCAAAATTAAATCAAGTGAAAACAAAACGCATAAATAAATAAGCATAAAAAAAGAACCCACTTTGTATTTGAAGCTGTCTGTGGGTTTTCTTAATTGTCCTTCAAGAAGAAAAGAAGAAACTAGTTTTTTTTCCTAATTTCATATGCATTTGAAATACAAAAAATTGTGGTTAGTTTTTCTCAATAGCAAGTTATTGGTATATTTTTCAAACTGTTGTAAAACAAACAACCCTTAAAATTGGGCTGTAATCCAACGGGGTTGGAGTTGGCACTGAACATGTTGTAAATGATATGAAGCATGTCCTTTTCGAACATGTTGCAGTTGCATTTAGAGATCTACAGATACGGATCATAGTTTATTGTTGATGTTGAACAGATCAATCACTATATGATATATGATGTAGGATATAAATATAAACAGATTCGGTGGATCGGAAGGTATATAATTTGAAATTTATAAAATAACTTTGTCTAATATATAAAATAAATTCTTGAGAGATTTGACAAAATTTAGTAAGTTAAATTAATATATATTTAAATTAATGTTTGAAAATATAAAATCTCTAACATTTCAGGAACACCAACATTTCGAATGTTTATTTTAAAAAATATTTCACTTTAAAATCTCTAGAGATTTCTGGAACACACCTGATAAATTTAAAAACCTAAAAAAATGCAACCGTACCTTTTTCAATATTTTGAATATTTGCAAAATCAGCTGCTAATAACTTCGACACATATTAGAATAAAATAATTTTTTTTTGTAAATAAAATAATAAAAAAAAAATAATATTTGAAGATTTAAAGCCAAGTCTGTAAGTTTCCACACATTTAAAAAAATTTTAAAAAATATAGAAAGAAAATATTTGTTAGGTATTAAACTGAACAATTTAATAGAATTTCCTCTACTTTATAGAAAATAGAAGGATTTAAATGACATTATAAATTTCCGACCTAACGAAATTTTTAATGCGCTCTAAATCAAATGTTTTACAGTCCAGCGATTTGTCCAATTGGCAGCTCATAAAATTATGATCAAGCGTTTTAAAAAACACACACACACAGAATTGAAAGCGGAGAAAGCAAAGCGTTAATAATCGAATCTGATGCTAGTTTATGTGCTACGGAGATTGTGCTAAAAAATATGAGGTCATTAAAAATAAATCATATGACAGACAGGCAAAGGGGGCAGGAATAACTGCCTAACCCTTTTAGCAATACCAAACTGAACGGAACTGAACGGAACTGAACTGAACAGAACTGAACTCAGGTAACGGCCAGTCAAGTGTGCAAAAATGCATTAAACAACACGCGACTCAACAACACCAAAATTTGTGGCATGCACTGAATCAAAAATTCACAACTCAAACATTTTTGAAAGTCAGAAGCTGCCACTTGAACGGAGGGAGGAGGATTTTGAACAACAAGAACAACAACAACAACTGAAAAAATCTCCCCCTCTGTCTGTGTTTTTGTGTGTGCCTTTGTTTTTGATTTTAAAACCTTTTATTAGCTCATATCGATGGCAGCCTGACTGACTTTTTGTTTAGCACTTCCGGTTTTTCAGGTAGACGATGAGGGAGTTGAAAATCCAAATCAATGTCAACAGCAGCTGACCAAAATAGTTGGCCATTAATTGCGGCTAATTGCTCGGGCGATAAGACGGCTAAAACTGAAATGGAAACCGACAAACTAGTACTCGTAAATTTAGTCAACTGACTGCAAGTATTTCAGGTGTCCATAGGTGGGTGTATCTATTGAGAACTGGTCCGAAGTCTGTACCAAAGAGGCCAAGTGAATCTCATTAACACCTCGACCTGGATTTTGTGTTGACTGTCATAATAACAAACGAGGTTAGGATTGGGTTTCGATGAGTCCATTTCAATATACCTTATTCATTAAGGAAAGCGGTATTAAAATTTAATATATATATTTTATTCATCTTTTAATGCGTTATTCTTTCATTAAGAATTTTTTTGGCTCTCATAATACGAAACATATTTTAAAAAGGTTAAAAAATTATGATCGATAGTTATGTTTATTTAAACGGCGCCAGAGAGACGCACAAGCACTCAGCACAATAACATAATACAGTCGAATTTCCGTAATTCGAACTTCTATAACTCGAACAAAATTGAATGGCAATATTTCCGCTTTCATTACTCAAAAATCAAAAAGTCGAACATTTGTTTTGGATAATCGTGATTCGAGTTAGGGAAATTTGACTGTATATACAGTGCAGTTGCCTACCAGACGCACAAGCAAAATTCTGCTATAATAAAGTACACCTATTTGCAGCTTCCACAGACGTCGACTTTATTAATTTATTTTTATCACATTTACAAAATGGAATTTTTCGTATCCATTTCGCTGAAATTAATTATTAAATTAAATCGATTATTTTTTAAATTTATTCTTTGTTAAATTTTTTGTGTTTTATTTACTACAACTCGTCTTGAGAATTTTTTTTGAAGATATTTAATTAAATATGCTGTATAATTTTAAATTTAACCTTGGCTACAATTTCTTAGTAACTGTAATTTTCATTATAATATTTTCTGTGATACTTTCAACTGATGTCAGTATCAATACTTCATATTAACGATTACCAACACTAATTAAGTTGCTGTGTAGTTCCATGCCATGACCTATTAATCAGGAAGAATTGGTTTGGCGACAGGAATCGTTGTCGCCACTCGCACTTCATTAACTTGTTCCACAGCCGGCTGTTAATTAACATTAACCAATCATCCAATCTGGCAGCCACCTAGTTATATTAAGTAGCTGCATCAAGTTTTTGGTTTCGGTTCAACTGTTTTACATATCAGTCACAATTTGATTTGCAGCTCGCGATTAGCGTCTGTGATTACATATTCAAATGATTGCCACTGGCGGCGTTTAGTCGTTTCGTAGACTGACTGATTGATTGATTGATTGATTGACTGATGGTCCATTAAGCGCACCATTCAGGTGGGTTTTACCCACCTACATACCACAACTTGTTGCAACTTTGTTTAGCTGCTTAAGTGGCAAAGGAGGCGACCTAAAAGTTGAGATTGATAAAATGTCGAGAGTGCTTTGAAACTAATGTGAGAGTTTTAGAACGGAAGAACAGTTAGGTAGAAAAAATGGACAATGTTAGAAAAAAAATTTATTTTTAACGTTGATGCAGAATTTCCGCAAGGAATTAGGGTAAGATTTGGTTAATGGTTTGAAGTTTTTGAGACAGTGATGAAAAAAAAATTTAGTTTTCCAATTTGAATGCAGCATGGAATTACAGGTCAAATAATGGCAGAATTTATATTTCGCAAGAAAATCGGTTAAGATTTGACCAAGTTATGACGGTTTTAATTTTTTCGAAAGGTGTCGAGGCATAGGAGTCAAATACCAATACTATGTAAAAATGGACAGTAATGGAAAAAAAATAAACTTTTCCAATTTTGATGCAGAATGAAAATATAGGCCAAATAATAAATAAAAAATGTGTAATCCGCAAGGACATCGGTAAAGATTTGACAAAGTTATGTTCGTTTGAAGTTTTGAAAATGTGTCGAGGAATAGGAGTTAAGTATTAAGGTATGAAAAAAATGGAAAAAAATTAAGTCTTCATATTTTGATGCAGAAGTAAATTGGTTAAGATTTGAAAAAGTTATGACGTCTTGAAGTTTTTGAAAAGGTTTCGAGGCACAAGAGTCAAGTAAAAAGGTATAATAAAAATGGACAGTGATGGAAAAAAAATTAGTTTTTCAATTAGGTCATATAGGGACTAATTTGATATTCCGCAAGGAAATCGGCTAAGATTTCACAAAGTTATGGCCATTTGAAAGTTTTGAAGTTTGTATTTCAGCATAATTAAATTGAGCTAAGAACGCTGTAAAGATCTGTGTAGAGTCTAGACAGAGGGATAATAATTTACGATATTTATGTGGTTACTTTTATATTTCGGTTAGCTTCTAAAGCTGGAATACTTGAAAGTAGTCAAAAGAATACTTTCAATGCCATGCAGCATCTTTTCCTTTTTTATATGCTCTTTTAAGTATTTGTTGCTTGTTTTTCCATTTCCTATTCCGCACACTCAACACGCTCTAATTGTGCAAATTCCCACAATTTAGTTTAGTTTTCTTTTCTCTGCGAGAATTGCCACAGTCTTCAAACTGTTAACACTCTCGCTGGTCCACACAATGGGATGCCTTTTTGGCGAAATTGTTGGTCCAACATTTTCCCAGACTCGGACCGAAAGGGTTGCCCAAACAATGCAATGGAAAATCCATTTTCCACCAAAAAGAAAAACGGAAAATAGTGAAAAGGAGAATAACTAAAGCGTCAGCCACTAAGCCAAATAAACAAACAAGACAAAGCACAAGGAAAAACTAAAGAACAAAAAAAAAGTGAAATAGAAAAGCGACTGCCGAATTTTTGGATGAGTTGTGACTAGGTAACAGTCAGAGCGAGAGAGAGCGAGAGAGAGAGAGAAAGAGAGGATGAGGGAGACAGGGTTGATTTCCCTAAGATTTTTCCTTTCATTTGCAGGGCAATTGTGCGAGCTCACATCCTTCGTCCTTAGTCCTTAGTACTTAATACCTTCCGCGTCTTGCGAGCAGTTCCTGCATCCTCATTGTTCTCCTGCTGAGCAGGGAAGCAGTAGGAAAACAAAAAGAGGATGGCAAAAAAATAAAAGAAGAAGGACAGCAGAAGTAGAGCACGGCCAACAAGAAGCAGAATGAGAAGAAGAGGAACGAGAACGAGAACAATTAGAATGGGTGAAGGACTCGGGCAATGGACTCGCAGCATGAAATCAATTTGTGGCAGCTACTTAAAGTGCAACACGCACTTCAAGTGATCGAACTTGCCACTGCCCCCTATTCCCTATTCCCTACCCTTACCACTACCCCTCCCCCCCCCAACATCACTGTCCTATAAATGGCAACACGATTTGCCTATTAACGACAAAAAATAAATGTGACAAAAATTTATTTGCTTTTAGCAGAATACAATTTAATTACCTCAACAGGGCGAAAAAAAACCACAAAAGCCCAAACGATAATGCTAGACTGGAAAATACCCTGCAGACAGCATTAAAGTCAGATAGATATACATTGATATAAATTCAAAATCCAAACACCTTTAAATTAGTTTTCTCATCACAATTTTAAAACTTGCATACCTTTTTAAAGCTTTAATATAATTAAATTGACAATATATTATATTATTAAAGCAGTAGAATAATGTTTAAAAATGATTTTATTTAGTACTTTATAAGTCTGCTTTTTGTGTAGCATTAGTATTATATATATGAATTAATATAAGTAAAATATTAATATAATAAATAATTCAATAAAATAAAATATATATAAATATGATTTTCTAACAAGTAAATCAGTTACTAATATACAAATAAAATATTATAATTTAATTAAATCGCAATTAATTTAATTATATTTAATATATTCTTGACAAGGTACAAGGGTACGGTTGTAATAAAGTTGCTAACTCTAGGAGTTGACCAAATTTAAATTGTCATAACTTGACCAAAAACGAACCGATTTTCAAGCGGAATGTCATTTTGATCATGAATTGGCCTCTAAATTGACTCTGCATTTAAATTTTTATCATTTAGAAAATTTGATATTTTTTCGATTCTAAGCCATCTAACATCCAATTTTCCATACCTACCCCTTGACATTTTTTCAAAAACTTTGATCTCTCATAACTTCATAAAAAATTAACCAATTTTCAAGCGGAATATCATTTTGATCATGATTTGGCCTCTTAGTTGATTCTGCATTTAAATTTTAATCATCTAAAAAATTTGATATTTTTTCGATTCTAAGCCAGCTAACATCCAATTTTTCATACCTACCCCTTGACATTTTTTCAATAACTTTGATCTCTCATAACTTCTCCAAAAATTAACCGATATTTAAACGGAATATCATTTTGATCATAATTTTGCCTCTTAATTGGATTTGCATTTAAATTTGTTATCATCTAGAAAATTTGATTTTTTTTTGCTCGAGAAATTGTAAATTTTAAAGACCTTACATTTAAAATAATAGATGAAAAATATCACTTGCTTCTTTTCGGTACATACTTATGAGTAAAATGTTAATATACCCTTCTCACGCATTCAATTGGCACAGGGTAAATAACTGCAAAAGAAAAAACTGGCTAGGAAATTTGCATGCACACACCCCTTGAAAATGCACATCCTGTTGCAGAGTCCTCACCCAAGCACGAATAATGCATTTTGCATAACTGCACACACACACACACACACACACACACACACACACCCCATACACACACTCACATTTTGGCACACTTTTTGGTTACCCCCACCCCTTGCTGCCCATCAATTTTAATGGCAAAAAAGTCGAATTTTTTTTTGTTGCATTTGCCTCTTAAATGAAATGTTATAATGATATACGAGTAGGTAGAGCTTGAGAGGGGAGGGATACACTGAGGGGGGGTTGGGTATCCCATAACGATGCTTAATGCTCTCTCTTTCTCGTTCTCTGTCTCCCTCTCTGTCGATGTTTGATGTGTTTTTAGATGGCAAGTGGGCATGCATAATTTGATGCTTAATGGCATTTCAAACTGAGGCAAGGACACATTTCAAACATCATCTCAATCGATTGGCGAATTGTCCTTTAAATGGCAATTTGATTTGCATACGACAGTGTGTGTGTGTGTGTGTATGTGTGTGTGCAACATGCAACATTTGGATGCCACAAAATACTCGTAATGCTGCCAGCTGCAAGTCGAGTTGCCGTTGTTGCAGCTCAACGAGCACAGGATTTGCTCTGTGGCAACAACAACAAGAGTAACAACAACGACAACAACAACTACTAATACTACAATATGAGCCTTTTGGTATTTAGCTGCCTGATTAGGAGGCGCCTCCTCAAAACAAGCAGCTTAGACACGTGCCACTGACTGCAAATGAGCACAGAATGCCACTGACACTATCCCAAAGTTCTGAGGTCCCAACCCATATTTCCCCCTTTATGATAATACTCCTAAACCACCACATCACATCTAGAGAGAGCATTATGCAAAATACAATGATATTAACCCGAATCTTCCCAGCGTTACCATATGGTAACAAGCAATAGGCATTTACTAAAACTTAATTTTTAGACAACATATTAACGTTAGATTAACTTTTATAAGATATTCTAAGAGTAAATTGTTGTCTCTAACTGATAAAAAGTTGATTGAAACAATCTCTTGAAGTTAGCTGATCGAAAAATGAGCTTTAAGTTGCTCATTATATTCTGCAGTGCAAAAAAACGGCATTTGGCAATTCGTCGCAAGTAAACTTAAACCGTTTGACTAAATTTAGTACTGAACTATATGCAATGCACACATCATTAGAAAGCTAAACGAGTGCTCTTTTTAATTATGAAACAAATTTTAAATAAAAAACACTTTTTTAAAGTTAATTTACGCTTTTTATTTTCGTGTTACCATATGGTAACGCTGGGAAGTACAGGGTACAGGTTTTTTCCATACATTTTTTCGCTTTTAGGTACTGTTTTGTTCATAAAAAATGATTGCTCCTATGGCAGCTATATGATATAGTGGTCCGATTTGAACCAAATTTGGTCAGGATGTGTAGCAACATATAAGTCACATATTCCAAGAGTTTGGTTGAGATATCTCAGAATAGAAAAAAGTTTTTCATACTAAAGGTGAATTTGACCCCGATTGTTCCTATGACAGTTGTGTTATATATACGATATACTGCACCGATTTGACCCAAGTTTGGTCCTATATATCAAGGAAGAGCCCCCCTGTTGGATTAAGTTGTATTTATTAGACTTTTTCTCAAACATTTGTATTTTGAAGCATTAAGAAAACCTGTACCCTGTACTTCCCAGCGTTACCATATGGTAACAGCCGAAAAAATGGTCCTGTCGATTATCCTGACGAGGACGAACAAAATAAATGTGTTTTTCGGATTCAGCGAACTCAAATTTATCAGCCCTGAAATTTTCATTAAGAAATTCAAAAAAATGTTGCTCAGGACGATTCGGGTTAAGAGTTCGAAAATCGTATACTCTAATAACACTTCTTATCTGAATAACATTGGAATAAGAAAACAGATTACAAATTCAGTTTTCATAAAAGCGTTTATTTTATTGGCATTTATTTAGTTTTGTAAAGTCATTTAAAAAGCTTCGAAAAATTATACATTTAAAATTTCTAAGATTAACACTTGAGAAACTTTTGATATACAATTTTAGAATTATTTTTATCAAATTATATTTCAATAAAAATAAAGAGCGATTGCAACTTTTTTAGAATGACTTACAAATTATTAAAGTTTGAGAAGTGATATTATTAAAGAAAATAAATAATTTTTTTAAGAGAAAATAAAAAGGAAATATTATTAAAATATCAAAATAATTCGACTCTTAAAAAATCGTTTCTAATAAAGTAAAATATAATGAAATAATCATTAAGTGGAATATTCTTTCCAATATACTAAATGGTTAATAAATAGAGAAAATTTGAGTAACGAAAAATATATCTTTAGTCCGATTTAAATAGTAGGAAATGAAATTAAAGTATTTATAGCTTAATGACTAGGAAATATTTATCCGAGAACATTTTTTGATGAATCTGAGAACTTGACAATGGATATTATTGGTGAGAAATATAGAGATAAATGCAGTCAGTTAATATAATAATTGTCAATATTATATAGGTAAATCCTAACACTTTTAGTAGTTATAAATTTCGATATTGCCTAGCTCTCTTAAGTTGAGTATAGATGGAAGTTAACGAGTGCATAAATATTTTATTGAGCTGCGATATCCTGAAAAAGTTACGAGTATGAAGCACTTGAAAAGAGCATTAGAAATTTAAGTTGAATTTTGTTGCTGTTTCTGTGTGTTTGGGTTGCATTGTTGAGGGAAAAGCCACGGGAAATACAGTGAGAAAAATGGGGGAAGGGAAGAGGAGCAACAGCAGCAACTGGTTGCCTTTTTATGCTCGACCTAAAAGCCAGACAAATGTAACTAGAAAATCGATATGAAAAGAAGTTGCACAATCTGAGAGTTGGAAAATAGGGGGCGGGGAAAGAAAGAGAAAGCCGAGGAAATGCGTAAAGCGAGCGCCATATGAAGCCAATGAATAACAAATAGTTGGAAGGGCGGAGACAGAAGATAAGAAGAGGGAGGAGAAAGAGGAAGAGGATGAATGTGGAACTTATGTCGAGTTGGGGGCGCCGCGTCATTTTGGCGCCACTTTGTTTTATTTATGAATGCGAGTCGAGACATTTCAGTTTGTGGAGCAGTCAATGGGTCACCGCTGAGAAGGAGAAGAAGCTGAAGGACCTGGAGGAAGAGAGAGGAGTAAAAAGTGGCGGAGAAACTGTCGCTGGTCAGGAACAGTTTTCTTATTTTTATTATTGTTTGCTCAACTGATTTGCCAGAGCATTGGATGCTACTTTTATGGCCATTCTCATTCCCATTTCCATCTCCATTTCCATCTCCATTTCTCTATCCTCATCTTTCTCATTGTCGTCGCCTTTTTATTTGATATTCCACATTGAGTTGGATTTGGGTCAGTCAACCAAGCAGACAACCACACGCATATCCTTTGGTACCCATTTTCAGTTATGTTACTGGCGACGAGTCGCTTCTGTTATTTTTCTACACTATACACTATGACAACATTTCAAGTCTATGCGAACTCAGTCAGTTTTGAGTCGATTCTGCTGAAACTTGGTACAGACCTAGTATTTTAATAGAGCTTTCGAAATGTATAAACACTAACATAAAAATTGTATAATTAATGCTTTATTTGAAAGTTTTGTAAAAAATATTTCCTTAAAAAAATATTTTAATTAAAAAAGGAAATGGACAATGGAAAATGGAATACTGCAAAAAAATATTTTTAAAATAAATGCCTCCCAGGGGGGAAATGTGGAATAAATAAAATTGTTGCATAGCAAAAAAGTGATTATTATAGATGGATACAAAAACTTCTGCTGAACAAATGTAGTTTGCTTAATTTTAAACCCATATTATAAATAGCTGATACATTTTTTCATTAGATGAGCTTAAACGACCTAAGATTTTAAGGAACTGTATGATATAAAAAACTATTACTCTAGAAATATAGGTAAGGTTAGGTATAATTTTACCTTTAAGATTTCTGTAAGTATATCAAATATTCGTCATTTCAACGCAACATTTATTCTCCCTATATTTTCCCTCTTTATTCACGGAAATTGAATTGTTTTTCACAATTTTTGCATTGCGTGGTGCGGGCGGACAATGAAATTGTCAGCGTCGTCGACTTTCTTGTAAACAACTTTTGAATGAGGGAAGCGGGTTAGGTGACATAGATTTGTATGGTTCCGATGTTGACAAACTTGATGAAGTATTAATAGCACAGCGCACTGGGAAACTTTTCTTAGAAGTTGCTTTTACTCATCTCGCAGTCAGTTTTGTTTTGCAGCTGTATCTGTATCTGTATCCGTTCACGTAAATGTATCTGTATCTGTATCTGAATAGTGGCCATATTTTATTTAAGTCGCAGTTTATTATTGATTACTGGAATTATTAGAAATACGTGGCCTTGTAAGACCTGTCACAAGGTGGACGCCCCTTTTAACCAAAAGAAAAAAGAAAATAAATCAGAGAAATATAGAGAGATTGTCTATTACTTTTACTTAATTAAATATTCAAGCAAATACCTTTGAAATTAATTCTGGCTTTATCTTTGCTTTTTTCTTAATTCCTTTCAAATTAATATGGTCTTTATCCATGCTTCTTTGCAGAGCAATTAAAATTTAGCTGATTCTTTATACTTAAGCTTTATATAGAAAAATATTTAGTTTTCTATTAGAATAATTTCATTTACGATTTTCCCTGTCACTTAAGCATCAGTTGTGAATTTTATTACATTATATTTTTAGTTTTTACTTACAGCTGTCAATTTGAATCTTCACAATATATTTAGTTGGTATTTTTTATCTGTTTTAAAAGCAACTTAATATTTATTTAACAATTTTCACTACCTATAAATATTAAGTTGATCATTTTTGGTCAATTTATATTTGAAATATTTATCTATCTCTTTCTAACTACCTCTCTCTTTTCCTATTTCCCCCCTATCCTCATTAGAGCTGTCAACTAAAGACTCCTTGTCTATTTTCCAAAAACACAAAAAAAAAACAAGAAACGTGCAAATTTCAATTGCATTTGCACCCGAAAACAAAAAGAGAAGCAAAAGGAAAAGTTGAAAAGCTGAAAAGTCAGCACGTGACAATGGTCCGGAAATGGAAATGTGTTTTCCATTCAAACCATCAGACATTCAACCATTAAGCATTCATTCACTTGAACTAACATTCATTCATTCATTCGGAATTCGGAATTCGGACAACTATTCGGTTTTTGGGGTCGCACTAAAAATGTCATTGAAAATGGCAATAAAAAAAAAAATAAGCTCCAAAGTGGAAAGAGTGTGAGAGGAGTGGAAAAGGGGAAAAAGAGGGATATAATGTGTTGGCATCTCATGGCAAATTGCAGTCACAGAAGCTAAGGACAATTTGAGATGACAGTCTCCCCTCTTTTTTCTATCACATGTCCCCCTATTCTCTATTTCTCTTACTCCCCTTTCCACTTTCCACTTTTCTCTTTGACAGGTGCTACAGTTAATTGCCGTCGTTTCTGTCACAAATTGTCGCTCCTCACACAAAAGCGTCACTTCCTCAGCTCCCTTCCCTCTCTCTCTCACTCTCTATCTCTCTCTCTATCGCTCTCTTCTTTTCCATCTATCTCTTTCTGCCCTTCAACTGGTCAAGTTGGCTTTAATTGTAGTCATTGCACTGCACTTTTTATTGATTTTTAGTCAGTCACTTGACAAAAAACCGCCATTTACCTTTTCACTCTTTGCTACCAAAAAGTTTACAGGGCCATAACTTGGTCAATACGAAATTGATTCGACTTGGCCTGGTCAGCACTTGAACTTGAGTTGCGAAGCTTATCAAATCGCCAATTTGGGTTAGACCTTTAAATAATATATGTACATTGAAAATGGTTTACAATCTCAAGTAATACTGAAACTACAATATATAGAGTACACTCATTCAAACTTAATCACTTACGAGTATGTACAATAATGTTAGAGTAGAAGAGTATTTAATACTGGAAATTTCAATAGAAACTTTAAGTATTTACAATAAATAATTTTTTGATTCAGAAAAAATATGAACACATTTAATTGACGAAGAATGGGCTTAAATAATATAATCTAATGATAATGTTTTCCATTAAATATAAGCATAAATTACAATATGATTAAATATGACTATTTTCATGTTGTAATCTAGAAAACAAAATGTGTTCAAGAAATAAAAAATTATTTAACATGAGAAACAAACAATATGTGTTTTTTAATTCATGTGTAACTCAAAAATTTTTTTAGCATAATTCTAAATTTTTCATTAAAATGACAGTAAAATTTTAATAAAATGCTTAATGCTAGGTTTGAAAAAAGAAAAAAATTTAAAAAAAACTCGTAATAATTGCTTAGAAAAATTAATTAAATTTTTTTTAAGAAAGCCAAAGCAAATTTAATTGAAATTAAATATTTTCATATATTTTTTATAGTATAAAAAAATGTTAATAATTTAAAAAGAATTGTTTTACAGCTATAAATATTTTGTTTCGACTTTGTTTTATTAATTTCAGAATGCTTTAAAATTTATCAGAGCTTTTCAATAAATTCCAATAATTAAAGAAGACTATTCTCAGAAACGCTAAAAAATAAAGATAGCCTAAATATATGTTCGGAATTGCGCATTAAAATTTAAATTGCTTTCTCTAATTCGAAAATATGACAACTACAAATGTTTCTATTTTTTTTATCACTTATCAGATCTACAAAGTGAGTATTTTCAAGTGTTTTGCCCCAGTCGCAACACTGCACTACAAGAGTCATTTACACAGAACTCATAACTCAATTGTCTGCACTCAACACGCTTCAATTGTTGCCCAAAATGGGCAAAAGGAACATTTAAATATAGTTACTACAAATGTTTTGGCTGTTGAGCATATCAATTTGTTTGATAAAGTGTCAAAATTTGTGTCTGCCACGTGACAAAAGAAAAAAAAATGGGGGGCAAGAAAATGCAATTCATTTTGTATATTTTTTGTATTTTTTAAGTGTGTGCCAACAGCTCAATTAAGCGACAGGATAAGGATAAAAGATACTATAGGGCAACAGGACGCAACAATTTCAAATCTCACCTCGAGGGCAGGTAGAGAAATTGAGCTGCGAGACACGAGTCCCGTTTGTGCCCCATGTTGCACTTAGTTACGCAACATTTGCCTTGATCCTGTGCCAGATAGGGAACAGGATAAGGAGAGAGAAAGAGAACATTGCGTAGGCGTTTGACAATTTTTTATTTGTTAATTTAAATGCGTTTCCTTTTTGGACACCCTCAATTTTCCTATTTCCCTATTTTCGACTTTTATTTTCTTGCTGTCCAGCTGCTTATCCTGGGCTTATCCTTAGGTCCCGACACTCGACACTCTATTAATTAATTGCTGCAGGCAGAACTCGTATCTATGTATCTATGTCCTTAAGTATGCATGTATCTATTCGTTATCCTCTCTCTCTCTCTCCCTCTCCCTCTCTTTCTATTCGTCTGTCTGTCTCTGGTGTTAGCTCATTAATTTAGTATCCTATTCCACAAGTTTCCTTTCCCATTTCCTTTACTTCTTTCTGACACGTGTGCACACATTCCACAATTAAGTAAAAAGCCATCAAGTGTTGGCCTAAAGACTCCTACCAAGTCTACGGTTACAAGTTTTACACAGAGAAAAAAATAAATAAAATACATTTAATTTTATAACTTCAGTTTTTTATTTCCCAAATCAATTCTCTCTTAACTAACTTTCCATATTATATTTTAATATTATACTTATTAATTTAGGTAAACAATAACTATGTTCAGTTTAAATATGCTTTATACTAAAGTTAAAAATTATTCTTTTTTAAATTAAGTTTCATATTCAAGCAACTAAAAAACAAAGATAATGTAAATCATTATCATAGACTTTTAGATAGAGTTGAAATAATTTATTAATTAATAACATATTTCATTAATAAATGATTAATTGCTCATTGTATCTATTAAGAGTTATAAATTATATGAAAACCCATTACAAATTCAAAATGAAATACACAGGTTGTTCGGCAATATTTCCGAAAGTGAATGTCTTTAAACTGATCTTATTTCATGTTAGTGAAATTTTGCGAATAATTGTAATACTTAAATCCTTGGTCTAGAAGCAACATGATCAAATAAATGTTTTAAAACAAAATGTGTAAACATGAAAAATATTTAGCTAAAATATATCTTACGTTAAGCTATAAAAAAAATTAATTTTGGATTGAATTAAATAAAATGTGATTTATTTCATTAAGTAATAATTTAAATAACATTTGCGAAATGTTGAAATTAATATGACTTAACATATTACTAAAATTTGATTAAAATTAATTTAAGCGTATTTCCATTTTATTCTACATTATATGCATCATATGATAAAGTGATTTAAAAAGTAATAAAAAAATATTTAATAATTAATTTTGTAAGTGTAGTGTCTAAATAGATTAATTTATTATTTTTTTTTAGGTGTAGCCGTAATTAGTTGTTGCTGTTGACAGAATGCTTAGAAAAGTGACGGAACTGAGCAGACTACCCACCCATAAACAGCTACAGGGTATCCATAACTACATGAGTCATCTACTGAATTATTAAAGCTTACAACTTTTCGCAATTTGCAGTTGAGGGCAAAAGTCTAGGGTAATCGGATAGAGGCATCAAAGATTTGACCTTATGCACCTGTAAAAGCGATTATTCATGGCTTAGATTCAGTTAACAACAACAATGGAAATCAGGAAATGGAGGCAGAGAGAGTAAGCAAGAGAGGGGAGAAGAGGAGAGAGAGGCTGTGGAGGCTGTGTTTATAGTTTGTTATGCAAAGGAAGCAGGCAAATAGCCCAAAGTCAAACAACCTTCCCACCCTCTCACTCTCTCTCTGTCTCTGTCTCTCTCGTTTTCTGTCTCACTCTCTGTTTTCCCTTTTTGTTGTTTTATTACCAGCAGTAGAGTGGAAGGAGGGAAGTGTGGGAATCGGCAGCAGGAACAACAACTCCCAAGTGTAGCATGAACAGATTAGAAATGAGAATTGTTTCGAAAAGCACAAAGTCGAAAGCTGTATGCTTAGCCTAATAGTTAAAGCCGATTTGTAATTCGCAACTGGTTAAAGCTTGAGAAGAGTTAAAATTCTGTTGTATAGTGAAAAAAAAGGATATAAAAGATCAAATAGGTGCAGTCGAACTTCTCTAACTCGAATCACAATTATCCACAGAAAAAGTTCAAACTATGAAGTCTTCGAGATATGGAATTTTTTTTTTTAGTTTATTAAAAGAAACTACAAATTCATTTATGTTAAATTGTGACCATTTTAATTTTTTATATATCTAATAGAGTTTACAAGCTTACTTAAAAAATAAAAATCAGAACCTAGTGACTACAAACTTATAAATTCAAACGGCAAACTGTTATATTTTTTGTATTGTTAAAAAATCAGAATTTAGTTACTAAAATTCATACACTTCAAATAGCTTTTCTCTTACTTTACTATAATTTAACTCTAAAATTTTTTATTATTCTTCAAGCTAAACAGAACTTAAAAAATCAAAAAAACAAACAATAATATAACGCAATTTATTGGTGATTTCCCATAGACATATTATTAAAATATATAAATATTTTAAGTGAAAACCTGTTATAGATCTGAATAAGTTCAATAAGTACTTAAAATATACAGCATTATTTTTAATACTCAAACGAATTTAAAGTTTATTAAGCTTAACTACATTTATTTCTTCAAGACGAATGTCAAAAATGAAATACTACGATAAATATTTAGGAAAATTTGTTGTCGTGGCCAAGTTTTATTGCCGCGGGCAGTTTGATGGGTTCTAAACGTCAAATCTGTAACTGAACCCTTAACCCAACTCCCTTCTTGCCAGTTTAGAGTCCGTTTGTAGACGGCTGCGACACTTGGCCAAGAAAAAAGCGGGCAGAGCAAAAATATTAAATTTAAGCTGATTTGAGATTTATGAGCAAGCCGAGAAACGTGACGCGGCTGAGAAGAAGAAGGAGAATAACAAGTGGAATGGGAATAAAACTGCAAAGAAGAAGAGTCCTAAAAAGGGGGAAGGGAATGAAAGAGGGGCTGTAGACTGAGACGGAGACTGAGACAGTCTAAAAAGCTGACAGGAATTAGCCGTATTCGCAATTTCTTCAGCTGTTCTTCTTCTTTTCACTGTCTCCCTATCTGTCTCTCTCTCCCTATCCTTTCTCCTTAAACTTAAACAGCGCACAAATTTTTAATTAAAACTTTGCGTGTCTCTATTTTTTTCTTGTCTTGTTCAAAAAAAGCTCAAAAAAAAGGCTGAAAAGGAAAAACTTGAGCAAACTTAGAAATTGAGTGAGCTGATGACGTCGCTTAAACTCTGAACTCTTGGCAACTTTTTCTGCACTTTTGGCTTAGTCAACTTTTTTTATTGGCCAAATATTGGCCATAATTAAGGCGATAAAAAAAAGGAAAGATGAAGAGACTTCCAGCCATAATTATTTTGGCTCACTTTCCCTACGTTTCCTATTGCCTTCTGTCTTTATCCCTCTCTCTCTATCTCTCTCTCTCCCTCTCTCTCTCTCTGTTCTATGTCCGCCCTTTTGGTGACTTTTAATTTGCATTTTAATTTATGGCGCCTATAACTTTTATCGCCGTCGCTTTGACTGAGGAATCGCCCTGTTGTTGTCGAAGGCCAAAAGGGGCCAAAAGGTCACAAAAATAGAACGATAAAACAGCTGTTGGATTACCCAAAAGATCTTCCTTTAAAAAGGCAATTAGCAGCGAGGTCAAAGGGCTCATCGATAGTCTCCCAAAACTGAAGGTTAACTCACAAATAGCTCAAGCTGATAAGACCACAAGAAGAAGAAGAAGAAGACAAGGAATGTAACAGCTGTGGAATGAGTCGATTAAATGTCGACAAATGTCACAAATGCTCTTCAAGGCGGTCAGGTCAAAGGTCACTTGAAATATTCAATAAAAATACAACGTGTGAGTTTTTTTTTTTGAAACAATCAAATGGTGAAACTCTTTTAAGTATCACTGTGAAAATTCGATTGTATAAATATTATCTTTTGGGACTAATGAAGAAAACACCGTGAAAAAGAGATTTTTATGTTAAAGCGATAACGCTAATTACCATAAAAACTGTATTTTCTTAAAAATTTTATTATCTTAAAAACTCTGAGTACGGTGGTTAAATTTAAAACAAACTTGATCTGCGTGGGGAATATTAAAATCTGTGGGCCAAATTTGGTTACTCTATCTCTTATAGTCTCTGAGATCTAGACGCTCACACAGACGGACAGACAGACGGACAGACAGACAGACGGACAGACAGACGGACCAGGCTATATCGACATCGCTGATGCTGATCAAGAATATATATACTTTATAGGGTCGGAGATGCCTCCTTCTTCCTGTTACATACATTCCAACGAACACAATATATCCTTTAAATTATTTTTTAAGTAAAGGGTATAAAAAAAAAATAGCACCAACAAAGATTATAATTGATGTATATAATACTTTATCTGTAATATTAAACAGCAGAAAAAAAAACATGATTCCGTTAACTAAGCAGATCTGAAAAGCTCTCTAAATTTTGGAATTTCTAAAACTGAGTACAAACATTTTTTCGGTTTTCTTAAACTAGGAAATTTTAAGAATGATTGGGTGAAGTTCAAGTCTGTAAAAGACTGAAATTTAATAAATTATTATTATTATTTTTTAGTTACTTTAATTATCAACAAATTTATGAATTTGCGTTTTTCGATAGAGATTAAGTTTGATCTTAGAACTGTATTTGGTTTCTTCAACTTGCCACATCTGCTGCAGTGTCATTTTCGCCAGCTTTCAGTCAGCTTGCAACTGCCACAAAGTAAGCAAATAACAACTGGCAATAATGTTTGACTCTCCTAATGAACACATGTCAATTAAGCTAACGACACTGGACACGGTCCGAGTGTCCAAGTGTCCAAGTGTCCAAATGTCCGAGTGTTTCAAGTGTCCGGTGTCTGTTGCACCACTCGGTGGATGATGGGGAATGAATTATGTGGCAGTGGCAGACATGATTCGCGTGCCGTCGTCGCCTTGTGGCTGCCACGTTGTATTACGTCTACGCACTAAACAGTGGAGCAAAAATCTCTGACAAGTTCCCCACACAACAACCACAACAGCAACAACAACAACAACAACAGCAGCAACATTGGCAACAACAAGTTGCAAGTGTCTCGCATTTCAGGCAAGTCGCCGCTCTGATTTATGTCGCCGCCGAAGGAAAAGTGTCGCGGGTGTTGCGTGTCACACACACACACACACACACACACACACCCTCTCTTATACACCTACACAGAGAGAAATAATCTTATTAAATCAATCATAAGATCACCATTAGATCATAAGATATATCGTTAATCAATTTAAAATTTATTTCTTTTATCTATGAAAATTTTATTATCAGCAGCATAAAAATTACTGCATACATTTAGGCGTTTACTCACTCTCTGAAACATTTTAAAACAGACATAACTATGGTTATATTTATCAAATCTTGATGTGATTAGAGAAAATATTTAAATTAACAAAATAAAACATTCAGCAACAAAAAGATCATTCTATTTTATAAACTGCGGGTGATGTGAATTTTTTTTACAATTTCCCAAGGTCAATTGCCTCGGGTGTGAATTGTGCAAACTCTGTGATGTACATAGAAATAATACCGCATATCTGTCTACTAAATTTTGAGACTCTAGCTCTTTACTTATTAATTTATTTACCCCCACATAAGAATCATCAATAAAAGTTATGAAGCATTTAATATAAAATTAAGAAATAAAATTTGTATAAAGACTTTTTTTGAAATTAGCTGAGTGGTAAAAAAAATATAAGTGTAAGTTCCTGTTCCAGAAATGTAAAACAACCTTAAACCAACCAAAATCGTATGGTTATTTTTTAGTTTTCGGTTGCTTTGTAGTTCTGAAACACCGCTGATAGATCGCTTTATTAAAATGCTATTGCAGAAAGAGGGTGTTCCATATTTAAAGCAAGTTTAATATTCGTTAACCCTTCTTTAATATGGCAAAAAAATCTTGCACCTAGATCATAAATTACTTTTTGAAATTTAAATAATAATTACAAAACTTATTTAATAGATACTTGTTTTTTTTTTTTTAGCTTAAGAGTTAAAAATAACTTAACTAAATTAAAAATTATACCTAAATTAATTCCAATTACTTCTTAATTCCTTTTTAAATTCCCAAATACATGTTTACTAAATTCCTTAAATTTTCAATTTTAAGATTGCATTCCTTGACTTAGGTAATTTTAATTCTGGTAAGAAATATAAAGTTGTGAGCACAAATTGCTAGACTTTTTCGCACAGTGTACCTGCCGTACGAGTGACATGCGACGCTTGGCCAGCTGCTGTTACAGTTGTGGTCAACATTTTGGGGCGATTTCCGCTTTAATGTAATTTTGACAACAAACATTGAAGTAGGAGTAGAAATGGAGTCGGTGCTCAAAAGGGGATGAAGTGGGGTATAAGGGGATTGGGCCTCATCATGTTACGAGGAAATGGCACTATAAATCTTGGCTTTCGGTTTTACAGTAGCGATTTACGAATGACATTTGATGGCTGCAAAACTGCGATTTGAAACGATTCGAAATGATTCGATTCAATGCGATTGGATTTTATTGGGCAAGTTAGAGCTGTTAACGTTGGCCAAGTCGGAATTTTGGCTACCTGGTTAGCGGGCTTATCATGCGATTTGTTTGCCATGTTTGATTTATCTTGATTTGCCGCATATTCGATTACCGCGTACCAAGTGGCATTTAGTGCGGTTTCTGATAACTCCCAACTTGATAAGTCGTCGGGTGGGTTTCAATTTCAATATCGCTTTCGCCTTTTCACTGGAACGCACTGAAACCGTAAAACAACAGCTGTGCCTCAGTCTGACCACAAAATCAAGAATAGTCTGGAAATTCTAAAAATTATCTATTTAAATTTCAACTAAAAAAGCTCTTTTTATAGCTTTTAAAGCTCATTAAAGCTTCAATGGAGAATTACAAAACTTGTCAACATAAACTCATTTAAGCTAGCAACATAAATGAAAGTTTTTTGCCAAAAGCTCATTAAAGCTGCCAATGAAATTAATTAAATTGTAATCAAGCATTCAAAATCTCACAATTGGATATAAACTAAATTAAGTAACATATGTTCTTCTAGGACAAAAAGCTGCTGAAAGCTTCTGTCGGGATTACATTAATGTTTTTTTATTATTAAAGCTCACTTACAGCCGTTTTGTTTCTAAGCGTTCTATTTTGTAGAATAAAAATTATCTTTAAAGTTTTTATTTTAATTTCTATATTTATTAATTTAAGTGTATTAAAATTAAGTATTTAAAATATATTTAAATTTAAAAAGAGACAATATAGTAGATTTTTAAAGCAGTTAGCAGCAAGTTGAAAGATTAAGTGCAGCTATGTTAGACTGAAGTTCAAAGTTCGTCTATTTGTAGGTCAAAAATGTGATTTGTAGAAGCTCATTAAAGCTTTGCGTCAGATTAATTATATATGTCTGTTTAATAAAGTTTATTAAAAACATTTTAAATATGAGATTTAAATATTAGCAGCCTTTTTGGCTGCACATTAAAGCTCATCAAAGCTTCAATATTAATTAAATCATTTGTCCCTTATCAACATGAAGCTTTCTTGCTTAAAGCTCAACCAACTTGCTTCTGTATTTGTCACACAAAAGCTTTTAGTGACTGTGCTTGATTAATCTCAAATCGAGAGAACTACTGAAACGAGAACTTGTTCTAGATTCACAATTCCAGTTGGAATTGGAAGCGATGTTATCAGGCCATAAACGACGCCTTTAAGTCTGGGCCATTATCTTTCGCTGCGGGTCGAGCAATAAAAGCTGCAATGTTATGACCCACACGGTCATAAAATGATTCAATACTTGACTTATGGATGCATTGAGAGCAGTTCTCAATCTCGCTCTTAGCCTTGGCATTTGCAATTAGCCAAGAAAAATATGAAATAAATAAATACATTAAAAAGAAGTGGAGCAAAAGCGCCCACATAAGAAAACAGGAAAACTTGCGTCAACAAACCAAAACTGTAGAATTATTAATTGAAATGAAATCTGCAGTTGCGGTTTGTTGCAAGAACTGAAGGGGTAAGCTAAGGGGAAGGGGTGCGATTCGTTAGGGAATTAAATATATGATTGATTAGTGCCGCTAGTTGATTGATGACGACAGAGCTCTAATTGTTTTATTTGCTTATAATGATACTCGACTCGTCCAGCTGGATTCTTATCAATTCTCTATTGTTTTTCTTATCAAGAAAAAAATGTATATTGTTGAACTAACTAACTACACTGAGAGAAATGCAGCAAGTTTAAAGCAAATTGATTATGTAACTGAGCACTATGACTTTAATTTGAAAAATATCAATTGCCAGAGAAAAAAATTAATGGAAAATATATAAATAGCCTTTAAGAAAAATAGAACCAAATTATTTCATTTAAATTAAGCTAAGAAAATTTTAATATTTATTAAAATTTATTTATTTAAATAAAAAAAAATAAAAAAAAAAAAATTAATTCAAATTTAAAATAAAATCGAATTGCTTAAATATAAAACAAAAAAAAATATTGATAATATTAATTTAGCTGTTTCAAAAGTGTAATTTTAATGTTAAATAAAATAATATTTAATTCCAAATATTTATTGCCAAAGTAATAATTTTAATTAATTGATTAATTTCACTTTTTAATTATAATTCCCAATACAATCATAACTCTTAATATTTTCCAATACATTTTCAGTAAAAAAAAAATACGGATCTGTGTCTCCAGTCTTTGTATTTTTCCCAAGTGTAAACACGCCCTATTCACAGTACCATGGCTAATTTGCATGTCTTAATTCAGCAGGTTTCATTCATTGACCGATCACAATTAAATCAGGAACTTTTAATTTTAAAATACTAAATGATACAAACAATTTGCATATCTTTTAAAAATCGAGTATAAAAACGATTGTTCAGTTTAGTGCTTAAAGTTTTTCATTCAACAACAGTCGACAATATGTTGTTTAAAATAAGTTGTGTAATTTTAATAATAAATACATATGTTATAATATCTAATTCAATTCCGATTTCTGAGTTCAATGAGACCAAATCATTTTTGTCCATTAACTGCCAGTTAACTGAATTAAGGTGAGTTTGTTATGGATTAAATAAACTTTAAATCAAACCCATACATATTTTTTAGAACGGAATTAGAACGACAAGGAAACTTGCTTAAGGAAACCATAAAGAATTCAGATTTAGATCACTTGAGATCGTATCCACGAAATTGTGCTGAAGCAACTGCGAATTCCAAGTCGAGTGGAATTTACGAGATTCAAAATCCCGACTACAGTAAACACCCCTTTAAGGTGACTTGTGATGCGGACACTCGAGAAGGAAACTGGACGATTATTCTACGTCGTTTGGATGGAAGTGAGAAATTTTACCGAAACTGGAACACTTACAAAAAAGGATTCGGCAATTTAGATGGTGAATTCTTTCTGGGTTTGGATAAGATACACGCATTGACTGAAGACTTCAGTCAGGAGTTGATTGTGATCCTTGAGGACTTTGAAGGTGATGAACGCTACGAAACCTATGAGAGATTTGGAATCTCAGGCGAGGATGAACAATATGCATTGAATACTTTGGGGAAAGCTAATGGAACAGCAGGAGATTCACTTTCTTCTCATCATGGTGAGAAATTTAGCACGTTTGATCGGGATAATGACAATTGGCCGCATAACTGCGCTGAATACAGCAGAGGAGCCTGGTGGTATGGACAGTGTCATTACAGGTATGATGGAATGTAAAATGTTGTTTGTATCTTTGTTTATAAACTCAAATTTTTACAGCAACTTGGCAGGCACGTATAATGACACTTCCCCCGATAAAGGCGTCAATTGGTACCACTTTCGGGGTGATACGTACTCCCTTAAACGAGCCGTTATGATGATTCGGACAAGAAAGTAAATCTAAGCGTCAAACTTATTAAAATTAAATTTATGTATTATGTTTTTATTCTTATATCCATATATGGAGAAAATTTAAATAAAATCAACTGATATTCTTTGTATATCTTTATCTCTTCCATCCATCCTCTTTATCATTTTCTAAAACCTGTTCATAAAAATATTTTGTAAGCCTAGTAAAAATTATTAAAGTAATTTTCTTACTTTTTCATAAGAATTGGATTGGATTAACTGATTAACAACTCTCAATTATTCAGTTGATTCTACAAATATAAGAAAATATATATACAAATTAATCAGCATAATTTATTTAGATTCGATCGTAATATGTAATTAAATTTCCTGAGTAAACAATTTAAACTATATTTAAGTAGGCAGATTTATGAGTTTTCGAACCGCAAAGAACAAAGTAAAGTAATAATAAATGTGTTGATAAATTACACAATAAAAGCAGAATTGAAGTAAATAATAACAAAAGCGGAAAAAATGAAAAAGAAAAAAAATTAATAAAATGCAAATGAATATGAAAATATAAATTGAAACAATAAAAAGAGGTTATTTCCGACATGCCGAAGAATTGATACACTGTATTTAATTTTAATATTTTATAGCAATATAATATAATCGATCGAATTGAATACAAATTTTTCATTTAAAATTTTTCGTTACATAAGAGAGAATAGCAAATACACAACCTGAGATTGGTTCAGATATCTTAAAAATCAAGAAAGTTTTGCCTACTTAAAGTTTATGTTATATCCGATCCGATATATATTAAGTAATTTCTGCAAAAGGACGGAGCTTTAACAAATTTTATCGAGAAATCTTGAATATTGTTGAACTAGTTTGTAAAGAATCCGACGAACTTTAGTGTAAGTTCGTCGGATTCTTTACAAACTTTTTATCTTAATGATCAGGAATATATATATTTTAGATATATTTTTGTCATATTTGGTGTCAAATTGAAGATACCCCTTTGTAAGGGTATAATGAGACAATATGAATATGGAATACGAATGCGAAGTGCACTCGGATTGCAGATAGTACGATTATTGTGCAAGTTCTGTTCGTTTCTCATCGGTTCTGTTCGGTTCTTCGCTGTTCCGTTGTGTTCTTCAGCTGTTCTCTTCTCGGGGTCTTTCGGGGGGGTCGTCGTTCCATTGATTTCAGTTTGGTTTCGAGTTCGTCGCGAGCATCAATGTTTTGGGGGGCGTTCTCAGTGATATATCTTTGAACTTTAATCGAATATGAGTTCATATCGCACATTGGTGGATCATGCCACACCTGCCACGATCGGTGCAGGGGCAGGGGCAGCTGGTAGCGGCAACTTCCTCTCTGCCACAGCATCGCCAACCTTGCATCGCATGATCAAATATTGGCGTAATAGTTCCGGCAAGATTCCGGGTCTGCGGAAGAGCGAGAGCTTTGCGGACTATCGACGCCACTCGGGCGGTGGGGCATGCCACGGCACGTTGCCACATCGACAAGTTGTACAGTATCAGCGACTCGAGAGCTACGACGAGAGCAAACTGACACAAATGCGGTGAGTCCACAATGTTATTTATTTACTTAGTGATATATTTAATTCATCTAGAAATTAATCTGAAATCATTTAGAGACTTAAGCAATTTCATAAATTTATTATAAGTTATGAAAAACTGATAATTATCAGTCTTAAATCAACTAGTTTTTTTTATAATTATTTTCCCAAATATTTATTTATTTAGAAATTAATTTACAATCAAGATAAAAATTAACAACTTTTTTTTTTTAATTAAATTAAAAATAACAAATTTTGTTAAATAAACAAAGCAGTTTGTAAATAAACAAATATATTACATTTTAAACATATCTACGCGGTTTTTTTTTACCTTTTGTAAATTAAATTAAAATAAATTATATTAAAAAATTAACATTTAGCACTCATGTTTATTTTATAATTGTATGTATTTATTTAATTATTTTTATTAATAAAAATTTATTTTTTTATTTATTTTATTTGTTGTGTAAATAAAATGTTGCTATATTTAGAATGTAATAAACAAAGCAGATTTTTAATTAAAAATTAAATTTAATAATATATTATTTTTAAAAAGTCAACAAATAATAAATATAATTTCAATAATTCAAAATAATGTCATAAACCCTAATTTTAATTAGAAAATCAGATTTGAAATAATGTTAAATAAATTATGTTAAATTTAAACCAAAACAACTGTTAACTATCCATTGAATTTTATGAAACTTTAAATTTATTAAAGAAATAAAATTAATTTAAATGTCTGGGTGTTTATAAGATTATCCAAGGGGTTGGGAGAAACGAATACAGTGAATTTGATTGTTGCCCCATTAACTTTGATATATGCCGACACACACACCCCCACCCCCACCCCCTCTCTCTTCCCATGCCACCACCTTCTAAGTCAGCTGCATCCAAAACTGGAGCATGCATATTTGCTAATTCTATTGTTGTTGTTGTTGTTGATTGCTTGTGGCCTATTGCCAGCAACAGTTGGTAGCAATCCCCCCCATCCCCCTCTTCCCACTCCACAAATATATTCCGCAGATGCATTTGCTTCTTACTTTCTCTCTCTCGCTCTCCCGCTCTTGTCTTATCAGCAGCAACTCCGAAACTGCCACTTGCTTTATCAGCAGCAACAACAACTCTGTATGCTGTGTATGTGACCAACCACAACATCCACAACAACAACGAGGCTGTTGATAAACGCAAGCAAACAAGTGCACGACGCCGTCGCAGTCGCACTCGCAGTCGCAGTCCACGCAAGTGGATGCCATTCGTTTTGCGTGTGCTGTGTCTGTGTGGGAGAGAGAGAGAGAGTGTGTGTGTGAGTAGTTGCTCTCGCTGTTGCTGCTCACGCATGCTTGCCGTTTCATTGGCTTTCCAGCATCCACACACAGTTTGCGCGTGGTGGAGCTTATACCTGTGTTACACTAAACAACAAATTAATTTAAGTGCAATTTGAAGGTTACTTGCAATATTAACTTAAGTACTTTTTAAATTACTTCAAAATATTTGAGGAATGTCCATTTCATCTTAAATTATTATTATTTAAAAAAAATTTAAGTTTATAATATATACTCCTCGCTGCGCAGTGTTAAAAGCAACTGTTTATGTTTATATTCCAATGCAAGAGAGTGAGAGCGCGTATTTCTTACGCTCTGAGCAGCCAGCAACGCTGCTTTGCTATGCGCCGCTCTTATCTGCTGTGTGTGTGTTTGTCTTGGCTGTGCTTTAGTATTGGTGTCCCATGCCGGTTGTTAAAAGTTTGTTTTTGTTATCGTTGCGAAGCAAAGCAAAACAAAGCAAAGCAAAGCAAATGTTGGCAATGCATTCACTCTGCATACTTTTAGGGTAACCCACGAAATGCAAAAGAGAGGGAGAAGTTGAAAAAGTGCAGAGAGTGGGAGAGTGGAGGAGTGAGCGAGTAAGCGAGTGCGTGGAATGAGAGCTATGCAAATAACACTGCACTGCAAGTATTTTTGGTTTGCTTTGAAGCGGCCGCATTGTTTTTGTTATTTACTTTGGCTAATGCGGGCACTCAGTCTGTCTCTGTCTGTCCGTCTGTCTCTGTTTGTCGGTTTGTCGCTCTGCTAACTGTATTTACAATTTGCGCCAACTGTGCACAAAGCGGCGACAATAATCGCTTGCGTTTTGTTAATGTTAATGTTAATGTAAATGTAAATAAATGTAAATGTAAATAAACAAGAATGCGCCCCCATGCAACACAGCAACAACAACAACAGCAACAACAACACCCACACTACTCTCTGCATATTAAACTGCAACTGCACTTGCTCTCCCCTTCTTCCACTCTCTCACTCACACACTCACACTCAGTTGTCGCTCTCAGTTGAGCACGCTTAACGGCGCTTCATATTCCAGTTGCTGAGCGCTTTTTGCTTGTGGAAGCTATTTCGTATCGCTCATTTACAAGAAGAGTGACATAAGTCAAAAACACTAATTTTGACTTAATGATGCAGAAATGTTTGTTATGTCATAATCTATGTTGTGTTATAATTGTATTATCCTAGCTTTAATACATACAGCGTGAGAAGAGTTTATGTATGAGCGCTTTGCATGCAGCCATACGGCAAGTGAAAACTTTAAATGCGTTTATCTTGAAATGCCATTTTTTTGTCAGATATGTCACTCTTCTAGTAAATGAGCGGTATGTTGCGCTCTCACGCAGTTGCTCTCTCTAGCTTGCTCTCTGTGTTAGTTACGCTCTCAGCTGTTGTGGAACCTGAAATCTGAGCTTCGTGCGCCAGCGAGTTGGCAGCGCAGTTGGGGCAGCAACAGCAGCCGCAGCGGTTGTCCAATTGGAATATTCAGTTTCGTTTTGTTTATCGACTCGTGTGGGCGTCGAACGTGTCGCCGTCGTCGTCGTCGTCGTTCTGCCGTCGTCGTCGTCGTCCTGTCGTCGGGGCCGAAGCCGAAGTCTCTCAAATTCGCGTCCTACAAAATGCGATGTGAGTTGTTGTTGTTGCAGCGGCAACATTTGCAAATTAGCAGCAGCAGCAACAGTTGCAGGCAGACAACAGCAGCAACAGCAGCAACAGCGACAGCAGCAACATAAAATTCGTTGAACGAATTTCAACAACAACAACAACAACAGCAACAAATGTTTAAATTCTTTAAGCAGTGAGTGTAATGAGTGTATTTGTGAGTGTATTTGTGAGTGTGTGCCAAAATGTGACAAATGTTATCAGCAACAACAACAATGATAACAACAACAACAACAACAACCACAACAACAACAACATGAGGCCGAAGAAAGTCGAATTCTGATCGCATGTTTAAAAAGAAGATAAAGCAAATAAAAAGTGAGAAAAAGAGAGAATGAGGGAGATAGAGGTAAAAAGCAACATATCAAAGAAAACAACAAAAATGTTTAAAACAAAAAAGAAAGAGCTAAAAAAGCCGGCAAAAGTGAAAATTGCTCAAAAGAAAAAATGCAATTAAATCATTTATGAATAAAAGTGAATTAGTAATTAAAATAATTGAAATATATACAAACAAATATTTGTAAATAAATTCTAATAAATTTCAAAAAAATCCAAATTAAAATAAATTGATTGTTTACAAATTGAATCATTTGTGAATAAAAGTGAATTAGTAACTAAAATAATTGAAATTCATAAAAAAAATCTCATATTACAAATATCCCAAATTAAAACAAATAAATTCTTTAGAATTGAATCATTTGTGAATAAAAGTGAATTAATAATTGCACATACATATATAAATTAATAATATTAATTAATTATATTAAAATACTTCTATAGCAAACAAATAATATAAGAAATAATTAATTGTTTTATTTGTAAATAAAACTGAACACAATTAAATTAGATCAAATAATGTAAATAATAAATTCAATAATGAATCTAAATATTTAAAATACTCTGAATTCAATATTGAGATACTTTAATAATTAAAATAGGAATTTCAAAAATATAATTGATTAAGTTTTAAGCAACATTTGCTTAAGAAATATGAAATTGTTTGAATTGTGTGTAAATCAAAGTCAATTAACATAAACTAATAAATTAATGTAAATGCATTAAACATTTAAAAATATTTTAATGAATTTGAATCATTGAAATAAATTCGTATAAAGAAATAACAACAACAATTGCAATTGAATCATGCGTGAATAAAAGTGAATTCTAACGACTTATATGTGAATATATTTTAAAACAATTCTATTTCACTTTAATAAACTAAAATAAATACAGAAATGAATAAATGCGTTGCTTTTTAAGGTTGTCAGCAACAACAACAACACACAAATAACAACAATAAATAAAACGAAAGCGATTTTCACATTAAGTATGGAGTGAAATTTTTATTAACCAACAAATTACAAAAGTGTTGTTGATAATTGTGCAAAAACAGCAACAAAAATATACACAAAACAATAAACATAATCGTGTTGACCAATAAAAAGTAGCAGCAACAACAACAACAACAATAATAAGATAACTTTTCAACTCCAAAAAAAAAAAAAAAAAACAAAGCTCCAAAAAAGCAGCAACAATAAATACAACAACAAACAAACAACAACAGCAACAATGAACAAATCGCATCTCATTTGCCATTCACCGGTTGAACTTGTCATTTGTCAATTATTATTGTTGTTGTTGCTGTCATTTGTTGTTTGTGTTGTTGTTGTTGCAGTTCGATTGAAATGCGTCACGCGTTAATGTTACGTGTGTTTTTCTGCTTCTTCTTTATCTTCTCTTTTTCTCCATCTCATTCACTTTTTTTAATTTTTTTTTTTTTGAATTTTTGAATTTTTATCGATGCGATCGCATTGAATTTTGATAAATGTACAAGTTAAACATATATACATATGTATGTGTGTATATATATGTGTTTCTGTGTGTGTGAGTGTCTTTCTGTATGTGTGTAAGTGTGCCTGGTTTATTGATGAAGTGTTTTCATTGATGTTATTGATAGCTTGAACTGTCAGATTGATCAACAAGTTCAATAAACACTTTTGTTTTTTTCTTAAACCCATTTTTTTGAATGTCCACTACAAAATACTTTGAATTTTTTCTGAAATTAGAGAAAATAGTTAAGATCTTTTGATAACTGAATCCATTCTCTGAATTATAAAACAATTTAACTAATAATTTGTATAATTGAAGTGATATTAAAAATTTTCTTGTTGTTAAAAACTTCTATATTATCATCCTAGAATCCAAATATAGGAAAAAGGATATTGTTTATAGGAACAAAGTCCTTGTTAAGATATCTTTAAAAACATCTACATATTGGTTCCCATATATTTTGTACACTGAAATTATTATGACAAGTCGAAACAAACATAGTTGTCATATGTGCCAAAATTCAGGTTTCAAGTTCATTTCATTTTTCGCTAAAATAGGCTGGTTTTCTTTTGACAGTAAAATTTTTTATCAATGTTGCAAACTATATTGTTGAAAAATACGCTAAATCTATCCTAAAATAGGCCAAACAGGCAACACTGATGGAATACCAAATAAAAACTCCGAAATTGTTTACTTAAATTTTCTTCTAAAAACATTTTCTTATATAAAAATTTAACATATTTTGAAATCTTTAGTAAAATCGAATTTTTTTTCTTAGTGACTGTTTAGTAAATGGAATTTAAAGGCGGTCAATCAACTTCCAGTTTTGTCGTCATTCCTCAGCCTCTCTCGCTTTCTTTCTCTCTCTCTCTCTCTCTCTATCTCTCTCTCTTGCCCCGCATCCAATTTCCTTTTTCCGCATTGCAAATATGCAAATTAAACTTTACGCATTTTTTCGTTTGCCGTTTAATATGCAACATGTTGTTGTTGTTGTTGTTGCTGTCGATGTTGCAGTTGTTGTTGTTGTTGTTTGATTGCTAGCGGGGCATTTATTTTTTGTGGCTTGCAACACGTGAATTTCTTTCAAACGGGTTTCACATGACATCATGTTGTTGTTGTTGTTACTTTTCATTTTCAATTTGTTGTTGTTGTTTTGTGTCTTTGCAAACATTGAACATTGCAGTTATTGGCATGATTTTTAATTTTTCAATTTTTTAAGGAATTTTTTTCAGTTGTCGAATTTTCTCTGTTGTTGTTGTAGTTGTTGCTATTTTTGCTGCTGTTGTTGTTTTTGCGGTTGCAGCTGCATCGCAAAATTTGCCGCTGGAATTTTTCAATCTGTTTTTGGGGCGTTTTTTATACGCTTTTTTTTTTTTTTTTTTTTATTGGGTCCCCCTTTTTTTTTTTTGTAAATCTCTGTTCAGTTTTCGCTTTTTGGCTGTTGGTTTATTCATTTGCTCTCAGCAAATACCCAAATACCGCATCTATGTATATTCACGAGTGCACTCACATATTCATTTCCATAGTACGTCAATTAATTGTTTTGATAAAATACAAAATTTCATATTATCATTTTTTTTTTTTTTAAATACTAATTTTTGTTATTAATCTTTTTAAACGATAAATGACTTTAGTAGAAGAATAAAAATAAAAGTTTTATAGTATAGAATAAATACTGTGTTATTTTTAAAAATTTATTTATATAAAGTTAGTGACAAAACGTAAAAATTGATTATAAAAAAGGGAGTTCAAAATGTGAATTTAAAAAAAAAAAAAAAAAAATTGGAAAATATCCAAACAAATTGAAATTAAAAATTGATAAAATTATTATGTTCAACATTTGTTGCATTTATTTTATAACTTAGTTTATAATTTTTTTTCGATGGTTCCAAATAATTAAATAATTTATTTAAAAATATTTTTTATTAAGCTCACATAATTACTTAAATTAAAAAAAGGTTTTTTAAGTTTTATTTTTGTCACAATACTTTATTGACTAACTGTGCATTTTATAAGATGTCAAAACAATTTCTTGACCGACTGTTTCTTTTCACATTTCACGTGATTTCTTCAAATGAACTTTAACTGGCAAATTGCCTTCAAGCTTCGTCTACAGTTGAACAACAACAACAATAACACGAAGAAGAAGAAGAAGTGGAAGAAGTGGTAGAAACAGCTGCATTTTTGGTCACTTTATCTGCACATTCATTCATCACTATCTTTCAATGCCATGTGCTCTCTGGCTTACAGTGAGCCATATAATTGTTTGGACAGAGAAATATTATTAACAAGTGTGTTTTTTTATTTATTTATTTATTTTGATTTGATTCCTAGAGGGAATAAATTTGTACTTAAAACCATAGATAAGAAAAATATTAGCGAAAAAAAATATATAAAATTTTTTTAAAATTATTTTTTTTTTTGTCACAACAATTACTTGTTTGACTGTATATCTACCTCATTCCACTTTCAATACGCCCATCAATTGTCTTGTCATCTGTCAATGCTTTTGCTTTTGCTCTTGTTGTTGTTTTTGTTTTTGTTGCTTTGCTTGGCCGCAACTTGACCGAAAGTTCAAGTTGAAGTGCAGTCAGCTGAAAAGCTCAGCCTCAGTCGCAGTCGCCGTCGCAGCCTTCGTCTCAGTCGCCTTCTCAGTCGCCTTTTCAGCTTGAGCTTTATATTGAAACGCAGACGATGACTATGCGCTATCTCCCTCTCACTCTGCCGCTCTCACTAGTTGTTGTTGTTGTTTTTTTGTGTTGTCCTCTTGCCATGTCATTCGCCTGCATTGATTTTGAATTTCGCTGCAACTTTTATTTTTTATTTATTACCATTTTTTTTGTTGATTGCTTCTGCAAATTTACCGTTTTGCCAAATGCGTTTTGCTCTGTCGCTTATCTTTCGCAGCTGCCTTCTCTCTCTGCCTCTCTCCCTCCCCCCTTTTTGCCTTTCGCTCTCGCAGACAGACAGAGAACACACGCGAGTTTAATTTATGGGGCGTGTGCGTTCATTGGCCCACTGCCAAATGGCAACGACAGCGACAGCAGTGGGAGGGGGAGAGGGAATGTGTGTGACCAATGCACAATGGGAGATTTTTGAATATTTGCGATATAGATTCAAAAATTAATAATAATTTAATTATCATGAATAAATATTTTTTAAAATCATAAAATAAGCATTACCATGGAATTTTTATAATATAACGTTGAGATATCTTGACCAAGCTGACACAATATACATTTGTGCTGGTATTATACATCCTGCCCAAATTTGATTCAAATCGGATCACTATATCATATAGCTGTCATTGAGACGCTCAGTCGAAAATCAAGTTTTAGGATGAAAAAGTTTTTGGTTTTTGAGATATCTTAACCATTCTCATATACAATGCATTTATGTTGCTATTATATATCCTGAGCAAATTTGGTACAGATTGGTTTCCTATATAATATAGCTGCCATAGGAACAATCGGTCGAAAATTAAATTTAAGTACAGAGGACTGTGGCCACTCATTCGTTTTTTATACATATTTATTGTGTCGCAAAAATGTAGAAAAATCGCCCATAGTCCAAAGGAATTCTTTTTGCTAGAGAATCTGTGTTTGATATTCGCCTGGCGTGTATTTCGTTTGTTTACTTTAATTGCCTTTGGCAGCACGACAAGAGATAGATATAGAGAGAGTGAGAATGAGAAAGAGAGAGAGAGAGAGAGAGTGAGGGGGACAGAGATGGGTAGATATGCGTGTTTGCTTACGAGCTGTTTACACCTGTGCCAAATGTCTGAGAATCAACTCAATTTTTTGTTTTCTTTATCTTTTAGCTTCTTTTATAAATTGTTTATCATATGAAATATTCTATGTAATGTTTTTTGTGGGTAATACATACATATATTCCAGGGATTATGTGAAACACTTGTGAAGGTCAGGTTTTGGCTTGTTTGTTAAGTGTGTGTGTATTTGTGTGTGTATTTGTGTGTGTGTGTGTGTGTGTGCTCCTTTGTTGACTTAAAGTTTTAGAACGTTTTAAGGTTTGACCATTTGGTGCTGAAGGTCAGGAATATGTGTGAATTTTCAACAGTTGCGACCAAAAGTATACATATTGACTGAAGATAAATATTTAAATCTATAATCGCAAATAAAACTTATGGGTGTAAGAAAATCAAACTCGTAATGTTTGTCTTGTAAATTGTTCGAAATTATTAAAAATTTAATTATTTTTCTTTGTCCAAAATTAAAATAATTTAACTGTTCAATTTATTTAGAAAATAAATATATTACATATATTTTATTTTTAGAAATAATTGTAAAACGATTATTTAAAATGGATTCCAGAACAGAAAACTTTTCTCGAAATAAAACTTCTATGATTTCTTTAAAAAAAATTAAAATATAATTTTAAAGCTTTTTTTTTTTTTAGACATTTTTATTCATTAATTTATAAGAATCTGCAAATTATTCTCCTTATATTTCTTTTCAAAAAAAAATACTACAATGATTTCTTTCAAAATATTAAAATTAAAATATAATTTCAAATTTTTTTTATTTTAAATACATTTTTATTCGTTAATTTATAAGAATGCGCAAATTATTTTCATTATAAAAATGTATAGGTAATAAACAGTGTATTTTATTTTTTAATTGCTTCTTTCATCATCTCTTGTTCCATTTTTATTTTTATCCAAAATATTTGCCATTGCTCTTATCAATTTGGAAACTGTTGATGTTCTCAATTTCTAGGGTATTATCGCAGCTAATTAACTGTTTGATAACTGTGTCAAGTGCTTGACACACTCAAATATTTGTTTGCCCTTCTTTCACACTCACTCTCACTATCTCTTTCTCTCTCTCTCTCTCTCTTTCTTTCAATCTGTCTTTCGCTTGAAGTTGCGTCAACATTTCGCAATCTGATTTTAGTTTCTTTTGGTCGTTATCGTTATCGATACGTCATTTGGTTTCTTTGTGCCAACTTGCACCCACAACTCGTAACCCCCTGCTTCCCCCACCCCCTTGAACTCCAACTTACTAAGTATTACATTTAACGGTAACCGCAGAGCATTAATTCAACTTAAATTGAGTCAACACATTCAACAGCAACTATAAATAAAATATAATTCTGCTTGCCCAGTTGTTGGTTTCCTTATCAGTACTAAAGAAAAGGATGGGGGTTTTTTATCAAAACACACATAAACACACACACACATAAATTTAATATATAGATTTATAAATTGGTAACAGTCTGTTTTGACTCACTGTGCTACATTTGAAATTAGCCCAAAGCTATTTTTAGTTCCCTGTTCCCATTTTAAGCCCTTCCAAATTTCACAATTTTATTCAAGTTTTCCCTTAAAATATCATTAAAGCGGGTCTTATTAATTTTTTGAGCAAATTTGCAACATATAGAAATTTGTCATGGGCTAAGTATCGCTAAATAAATAAATTAGCTGTTTAGTTCGAAATATAAATTAATATAACTATAATATAATAAATAATATTTCATACTCTTCTTCGCTTAAAGCATTGCATTCTCTACTTTTCATTGAATTGTGAATTTAAAATTCAATTTTTAATTTAGAAACATAGAAAACCCCTATTAATATTACGTAGAGTATTAAATTTTAGATTATTCTATGTTCGACAAAATGTTTATTATTAAAAAAAAATGTCCGTTTTTAATAAATTTTTCAGTAAATTTTTTTCAATATTTTGTACAAAATTTGGCATTTCAAAATTTCATATTTATTTAGAAAATAAATTTTTAAAACATTTCTTATTTATTTAACGTGGGTCTCCATTGTCCATTCATAAATAAATTGTTAGGCAATTTTTATATAAATTTTCTGTTAATCATATGTAAACTAAATTGCTTAGACGTATTATATTTTCTTTTATAATACTTCTGAAGCACAGCTTTATCTGCCTATTTTCTATGCTTTCTAAAAGAAATATTTATAGATAAAAGAACGATTAATGTCTATTAAAATTTGTACTTAATTGAAAGGTATTTAAACATAGGGTATCTTTTTATCGTCTTGGTAGAAAAATAAGTTTTTCCAGCTTGTTTTCACTGCTTATTTTCTTTTGGTCTCTGGGTTTCCGTGTTAAAGTTACACGTGTTTAAATATTTATGCCATGACAAATTTTGTAAACAAACTTATTTTTTTCTCTCTATTTTTTTGGGGTCGTCGGACAGACAGTTGCCAGTTTCCAGTTGTCTGACACTTTTTGTGACTCCAGCATCAACTTTGTTCTGTGGGTTTCCACTGTTTGGTTTGAGCCATTTCACAAACAACAACAGAAACAACAGAAACAGCAGCTGTTGGCAGTTGCCAAAACAACAACAACAACATATGCCAACATATCTCACTTTTGTTGTGTTGTGTAATGTTACAAGAATTTTGTAAATTTATCTGGCAATTGAGACAGCCTCTCGAATGTGTTCCAGTCCAACTGCCACTGTGTTATCTAATCTTATCAGTGGACAACAACCTTGAAAGTTATTCCATTTGCCAGTTCAATCAGAGATTGAACTGAAAGATACTTTTACCATTAAGTGAGAGCTTATTTACTTATCTTTTTTTTAGACTCGTGATTCCACAATTCATTTATAGAACTTATTCATACGGCTTTTACTATCATTTGCCCTTTTATTTTTTGATAAGTCATTATTTTCATTAACTTTTGATTGATTTATTTTCTTCATTATATACATATCTATCTATCATATGTATAAGTATATATTTTCAAACAATAATGTAATTTATTTGCTTTTTTTCGCTCCTCCATCAATATCATTTCTTTAAATATTTGTTATTATACATTTTTGATATCGAATAGATTTTCAATAACTACAAATATTATTATTATTATTTTATAAAATATTTATTTGCTTTAAATACAAATAAATCTTTACTTTCCCCAGAAATTTTTCTGGAATTTTTTTTTATAGTTTTTTATTTCTCCAGATATTTCTTAAATTTTCCCTGTCTACTTTATTCCTTAATATTGTCAGATATTTGCCGTTAAATTTGTATATTTATCGAGTTTAGCTAAAAATTTGAAATGTCAATTTCAAATGTCATACTTTAATTTCCTATATATGTAGTATCCATCAAGTTGGCTTCTTTA
This sequence comes from Drosophila phalerata, assembly GCA_951394115.2. Taxonomy (NCBI): domain Eukaryota; kingdom Metazoa; phylum Arthropoda; class Insecta; order Diptera; family Drosophilidae; genus Drosophila; species Drosophila phalerata. The sequence goes on along the minus strand of OX596008.2, from coordinate 31,559,204 downwards.
TGACAGTCTCATTAGCCTCACTTACTTTATTTTATTTATTTATTAATGCACGACTAAAAGCAGTCGGCAAAGAAAAAATTATTAGATATAAAAATTAAGTTTACAATTTAAAATAAAATTAATATTAAATATAAATATAAGAAATATACTGTAAAGAAAAAATTCAAATTAGAATTATATCTGGGGTAAGCAAAAATTAATAATTTAAAATGATCCAACATTTGTTGCAAGGATTGGGAAAACCCAGAAAAACCCAATCAGATCAATAAATATTAGTGTTGTTGTTAGTGATTGATTGGTTTTAAAAATAATATAACATGTTATTAGTATTAGTAAGGTTAGGAATTTAACGATTTAAAATATTGGAAAAGTACGGATTTTAGGGAAGGGATAGGGAGAGAGAGTTCTGAGTAGAAAACGTGAAAGAGGCTATTATAATAAGAGCATAAAACCCGGAACGAACCGTGGGAAGCGTAATCAGTTGTGCATGTAGGTAAAAATAAAGGCCTGTAATTCCTAGTAGACCTGCGGGGGACCGAAAATCTGAGGCGGCCCAAAAGGGGACTAGAATCAATGTCGCCATTAATTAATTTGTGAAGAAAAACCACATTAAGAGTTTTCCTACGATTAATTAAAGACGGAAGGTCAATAAGACGAAGCCTATGGGAGTACGGTGGTAAACGCCGGTTGGGATCCCAGTTAAAACCACGTAAGGCGAAAAGCAAGAATTGCTTTTGAACTGATTCAATTCGATTCTGATTTATTTGATACTGTGGGCACCAAATGCACGAACAGTATTCAAGGATGGGACGGACTAAAGAGACGTAAAGGAGTTTAGTGGTGAAAGGATCATTGAATTCTTTCGACCAACGTTTAATGAAACCAAGTACTCCTTTGGCATCATTAACTATAGTGGAGATGTGCAAATTGAAGCATAATTTGCAGTCAAATAAAACTCCAAGATCCTTTACAGTTTTTATACGTTGCAAAGGGATATTGTCAATCGTATAAGAACCTAAGTAGGGCCTAGAACGACTAAATGTCATAAACATACACTTCGAACAATTGAGATGCAACTTATTGGCCGAACACCATAGTTGCATAGTGTTCAAATCATCTTGCAGACGATTGTGAAACAGGGGATCAGTGTATGAAAAAATAAGCTTAACATCATCTGCATACATTAAAATATAAGAATGGGACAGAATAGTGGGTAGATCGTTAATGAACAGTGTAAAAAATAAAGGTCCTAAGTGACTACCTTGAGGTACACCAGAAGTTACACGAACCGAACTCGAAATGGTTGACCTAAGAAGCACTTTTTGGGTTCTACCTTTTAAATAAGTGGAAACCCAACGTATAAAGGCGGGAGGGAAACCTATGCAGTTAAGTTTGTAAAGTAAGAGGTCATGGTTCACAGAGTCAAAGGCTTTACTGAAGTCAGTGTAGATGACATCAGTTTGCTTTTTCTCTGAAAATGCATCATTTACCAGGGAGGTAAATTCAAGCAAGTTGGTCGTAGTAGACCGACCCTTAATAAAGCCGTGTTGTGCAGGGGAAATTATCGATTTACAGAGATGCTGCAAAGAAGAAACAAGGATTTTTTCAAATAATTTAGGAATGGCTGATAGCTTTGCAATGCCTCTGTAATTAGAAATATCAGACTTACCGCCTTTTTTGTGGAGGGGAATGATATAAGAATCTTTCCAAAGATATGGAAAAATTGAAGTTTCAAGGGATAGATTAAAAAGCTTATGCAACGGAGCAGCTAAAGAAGAACAGCATTCCTTAAGTAGACAACTAGGAATGTTGTCTGGCCCAGGAACTAAAGAAGATTTTAAAGAGCTAATAGAAGAGATTACATTGTTATAGGAAATAGAGGGTGCAAACATAGTGTTAGATTGAAAAATAGAATAAGGATAAGTTGAGTTGGAAGTGGAGATTGGAGAGTAGGTGGATTGAAAAAAGTTAGCAAATAGTTCAGCGGCTGCAGAGTCGTTGCCAGCAATATCTGTCCCAAGAAAAAAAGAGGAAGGTAAACTGGAGGATTTACGCTTCAAGTTAACAAATTTATAAAATTGTTTAGGGTCACGGGAAAACTGTCTTTTGCAACGAGTTAGATAGTTCTCGTAGCATATCGAGTTTAAATTGGCAAAGTCCGACTTGGCCACTGTATACTTAGACCAGTCGAGACTTGAACCTGACTTCTTATATTTTTTAAAATATTTAGATTTAATATTTTTTAAATAAGAAAGTCTAGGTGTAAACCAAGGAGGCTTTATAGAACCAGACGATGGAATATAATTTGGAATGCACACATCTAAGAGTGCATTTAGGGTCTCATAGAAAGAACTAAGAGCATTATCGATGTCAGTCGCTTTTTCTAAAAAGCACCAGTCGGTAGCAAGGATAAGTTCATTAAGCAATGAATAATTTCCCTTGCGAAAACAACGACGAGGTGATTGCTGACATAATAAAGGTTGACTAAAAGGTTTAGAGATTGAGATAGAAATTTCTATAGTAGGATGATGTAAGTCCTCAGGGATACTTAATGGGGATGACCTAGAGACGGCAGTATTTGCGAAGTCATTAATAAAAACTAGATCGAGAATTCGATCATTATGATTTCTTATTGAGTTCATTTGAAACAACGAGAGATCAAGCATGTTATCTAAGAAAATATCTTGATTTAAGGGAATAAGGTAATTTGTGCTACTAAAAAGTGACCAAGAAATTTTAGGCAAATTAAAATCACCTAGCACAATAAATAAGTCGTTATCTTTAACTTTATGGTTAATTTCTTCAATACAGGCAAAATGTTGCAAGTAAACTGAAGGAGTAGCTCTTGGAGGGATATAAGAGCAGGTGATAAATATTGATCGAGTTGAAAAAGTTACTTTGACAGCAACAATTTCAATATCAGTAGTCACATTAAAAGAAATGCGTTCTGACTGAAGAGCCGAATTAGTAGCAATAAGAACGCCACCACTTCGAGTCGGTCGATCATATCTATATAAAAGGTAGTTACTTGACATAACTTCAGAATCAGACACTGTAGGAGTTAACCAAGTTTCTGACAATGCAATTATATCAGAATCAAAGGACATACTACTCAAATATAGATTTTTGAGCTTAGTAAGGAGGCCTCTAACATTTTGGTAATGAATACAGGCGAAATCGGGCCGCAGGTCTAGTTTTTTGAAGCCGTACTGGCGGGGTCCTGTACGTTGGAGCTGCCGGCAGTAAGAGAAACAGGCAAGGGTTCACTACGCCTTTTGGGCTTAAACTCATGAACAATCATATGTTGTGGCCAAAATTTTGGATCGCAAATGACAGAAAATGAGTCATGAGGGACACTTATTTTAAAAGATGCTATTTCGCGAGCAGTGGCAAAATTAAATTTAGTGATTGAGACACTAGCAGAAATTTTGCTTGAAATGTATGCCGCTACAGATTCACAAGTAGTGTCCGAGGATAACCTGGACACAAATACTTGCTTACGAGGAGCAACAACATTTAATATAGGGACCTCAGATGTAGGGGCAGCTACGTTATCAGTAGTATTGTTAGACGTTGCATTGCGAGGAGGTCTACCCTTTCGACCCGAACCAGTCCGCACCGAAGACGCGATGACTTGGGCTGGTTCAACTGTCTGTGTGATAGAATCACCTGCAGAAGGTGTAGGAGAATTGAATAGGTTAACAATACTCGGACTGGCCGATACTGACAACGTTGGGGAGACATCTTGATAGTGACGAGATGCCAATGGAGTCACGGGAGGCTGATTAATTGGTATATTAGGGGGAATTGCTAAAAATTGAGAATCAGGTGGTGAGTTAAATTTATATTGGCTAAGCAGATCGAGACTAGAGTCAAAATCACTCGAAAGAAGCTTAGCCATTTTGTTAAGTTTTAAGAATTGATTTCTCACAGAAGTATACATTCTTGAGAAATCAATTCATGAACATACGTTCAATTGAAACTGAGGCAAAACACGTCAATAAAATGCCAATTTAAGACCACAAGTGCAAAAAATATTAATAATATTGAATATGATTTGAGTATAAATATTATAATCTGAGAATTACACGATTTTTGCTGCAACACTTTACCCCCTTATCTTTAGATTTAACCACAATTAGCTGAGCAATCGTCCTACACAACAATGAGTGGTGCTCTCTCCCTCTCTCCCTACTTCTCTATGTCTCTTTCTCGCTCTCTCTCTCTCTCTTTTAAAAATATCGCTATAAACTGTAATATTCATTTAATATTTTTTATTTTTATTTGTACACTTCCATAAAAGGTCGTCAAAGTCGTCGTCGTTGTTGTTCGATGGGGGCGATGTTGGATGCTGGTTTAAATAAATTATTCTATATGCATTTTTATTGCATTTGAGCTTGAGTACCCCTGCCTGCTACCCTGCTATCCTCTTTTTCCGTCTCCTACTCTCCTACACCGCCTCTCACTCTGTCTCCCTCACACTTTGCGCCTAACCATAAAAAATAATGGATTATTTTTGCATAGAATTGAATGAGGAGAAGGGATCTGAGGAGGGTCTTGAGTGGGTACACTGAAAAAAAAAAGACCAGCTTCTTAAATCAAGAACATTCATCTTACATATTTTGTTCTTCAAATAAGATTATTTTTAGATCAAATAACTAAAACCAAGATTATTAATCTAAAAATCATAAAATCTTAATATCTTAAAGTGTTAGGAAGGTATAAATATGTACAATTTCAGATGAAATAAATGAAAAATAATTTTCAATATTTTTATTTTTTGATCTTAATTTTAAGAACTTTTATTCTTAAATAAGAACTTGTTCTTACTTTCAATATTCTTAAAACCAAGATCTGTTCTCCTAATATAAGAATTTTATGTTCTCGACGCATTTTGTAGACCAAAAGTCTTAGATCTGAGACCAAAATCTTGATTTTAGAAATAATTTTTTTATCAGTGTAAGGTTGTTCTTCTGTGCCTCGTAATTGAATTTGCTCACTTAATATTATTTTATGAGAGTTATATGTATTTTGTGATTGTATATATCTCTACATACATATATCATTCTCACCTGAGCGTGGATTATGTTGTACATTATTGTTGTAGTCGTTGTTGTTGTTGTTGTTGTTATTGTTGTCATTTCGCATGCGGAAAAGGCGAATTTGCAGCGGAAGTTGCGTGTCAAATTTGCGGCTAAAAAATAAACGTTAATAGAGAAATAAATATGTATATAAAAGAAAATCAAAATAAATCATCATTTGCTCTTAATTCGATTCAAGTTGAATGATTTTTATGTTATGTTTTTCAGTAATTTCAACGATTTCATATGAGATAATTTCCTAGCAATTTCCTGCCCCCTCCGCTTGCTACTTACCTCCCCATATAATGGGGCAAGTTTTGTGACATGACGCCACAGTGTAGACTTATTGATTTAGGCCAGGGTTAATATAATATTTTCCCATAATGATGAATGATATAATGAGAAAAATTTGATTTTATTTGGTTAAGTTGAATACACTTGCAGATTATTTTCTTATGAAATTGTCTTAGATTGCAAATACAATAACACCGTTTAATTTTTAGTACCGTAACCGAAATACATTAATAATATTGTTAAGACTTAACCAAATTTTAAGATGAATGTCATTTTGATCATAAATTGGCCCTTAAATTAATTTTTTTTTCTAATTTAATTAATTTTGACAAGTTTTCCCTTAGGATCTTGGTTATGATTATGATGCTAAGTTGCTAAGTCAAATGTTAGACCAATTTTAAACTTTCATAACTTTGGCAAAACTGAACCGATTTTCAAGCGGAATGTCATTTTCATCATTTCCAGGTCTTTAAATTCATTCTGCATTAAAATTTTATTAAATTTGTGAAAAAAATTATTTTCCTGTAGATCTCGATTTCGATGCTAAGGGTCCCCCCTTTGAAATTTTGAAAATTTAAATCTCAAGTTTTTACTTTAAATCAACTCCTAATATCAAAATTAGCATTATACAACACTTTAAACTTGATTCTGAGACCTTTCATTTTCTTGTAAAAAATCATGTCAAATCGGACAAAAGTTTTGACTGTTAAGTTGCTAACTGAAAGGCTTCAAGATTTCAAACACCCATAACTTTATCAAAAATTGACAGATTTTCAAGCGGAATATAATTTTAATCATGGCTTGGCGTCTAAACTCATTCTGCATTTAAGTTTGGTTCATAAAGGAAATTTCCTCTTTTTTTCGATAGATATATATTCAGAAAAGTATTCAAATTAAACATTTTACCGTATAAGTTTCGATTAAGAAATTAACTCTTGCACTTAAAGATAGCAACATTAATTACTTAGTCAGTTTAGGAGTTTGGGAATTTAGGAGTTAGTTCATCTAATTAAGTCAAGTGCTGACGTTAATTTCAGCCTGAGGCAAGCATAATCTTATTGCCACTTGTCATGAGTCGCGTTCAATGTTCCTTTGAGTGAAAGTCCTTAAATGATTCTGTTCTAGTCCAAAAAGTTAATACCGCCCGCACTCAGACACAAAAGGTGGTTGAGGTGATGTTGACTGTGAGTGTGGGGTTGTGTTGTGTTGCCTGCCACTGACAACAAGTCTAAGCAGTTGCCACATGCCTTCAGTCAATGCCATGGAATATAAATCATCTTGGCGGCACTTGGAAACGTGCCTTTTTAGCCATTACCTTTCCGAACTGACTTCTCTGTATGCTACAGTCAACCCTCCTCAATTGGAGACTTAAGCCAATTGTCAGTGGGGCAGGTTCAAGTCAACTTGCTTCAAGACAGCAGCCAGTTTTTTGTTTTTTGCCTCGAGTGCTTTTCATGATGGTTTTGTTCCACGTTTCCACTTAAATGTGCTTTGGGGGTATTCCCCCTTTATTTTTTATGACGGACTTTTCCACGTATTACACATGTGCGGGTTGTTTGTGCTCTTCTTAGACAGTCTGTCTGTCTCTCTCTCTCTCTCTGTTTGTCTGCCTGTCATTGCCTTTTCATATTGCACGCATTTTCACGCGCTTTTCTTCGCTTCGTTGGTCAAAAGCGAAAGCCAAAGCAATGCGGAAAGTGGAAAGCGGAATGTGGGAAGTGGAAAGAGTGGAAAGAGTGTAAAGCAATGCCAATGGCTTTTCAGCATTATTTCTTAATATGCCCAGCACTTTATTTTTTTGGGCTTGAGTGATTTCCTTTGTTTTTCACAAAGCACATTTGATGGGCTTTTACGACCGACCATAAAGTTGACTTCTCATCTACTCAACTTGCAGTTATTAAATTTCCATCTTTTTTCCATACTTCTTTATACCCTTTGCAAAGCGTATCTCTAAGGAGTCGTTTGGCTTGTCTCTTAGAATTATTCTTAAACATTTCAGATCCTTTTTTCTCAATTGTTTAGAGCTCTTATAAAATAAAAATTCTTTTATTATGATAAAAAAAAATGTCAATAATAAAATTTTAGTCAATAAAATGTGAAAACTTAGCGATAATCAGATAATTCATGTTTTTTATAGATTTTATTAAAGCTGTTCGATTTGAAAAACAAAATAAATAAGTCGAATCATTTTGATTTTAGAAATGTTTATTATTTATATTCTCTCTAAATTTTTTTGAAAACTCTTCTCAATTATTTTTTCATTGATTGACTTGACCTTAGGCTTAAGCTAATGTCTCTATGTTCCAATAATTTAATTTTTAATCAATGGGTATCTGCTAGTCGACTTCTAGTCTCTTTATTATAAATTAAGTATCCACAATTTTTTATATACATCATACGCAGTAAATCTAAATGATGTCTTAATCAATTTTAGAAGTGTGTATTTTTCATCTTCTGTCAATTTCCAAAACTGCTCTAAAATCTACATTTCTTAACTTATAGACTAGATATTTTGCATAGTTTTAAATAAATATATTTTTTTTATATTCTGAAAATTTCATTGTGATTGATGCATATCTTCAAGTCGAATATACTCTAAACAAGAGCATATTTGCATTTGGCCAGCCTGCTGTCATTTTACTACTTTTTCTACCTTCTTGAGCAGCTGTTCGTCATGTAAAGTCACAGATATTGTCTGCGTTGTGGCGTGTGGCAAGTTGCAAGTTGTTGTCTGTTGCCAGTTGCCGCATCGTAAACTGAATTATCATAAAAGGCATTCAAAACGCACTTGAAGTCAACTGACCAAAAATTTAATTAATGAACTTGGTTGTTTTATCTTTCTCCTCTCTCTCTCGCTCTCTCTTACTGCATCTCTCTGTCTCTATTTGCTTTTGATGTGCACGCAAATTGATTGCATTAATTTAAAAACAAGGCCACAAATAAGTTTCAATTCTCTACCCCCCTTCCATCTACAGCACATGCCGCAAAAGACTTGAAAAGTGAAAGAAAAGTGCAAAGTGAAATAAGCGTAAACCAAAAGCAACCAAAACAAATTAATTGAAACCAAATAATACAAAACCAAAAAAAAAAAAAAAAAAACAAACAAACAAACAAAACAATTCCAAAATCAATCCCAAAACTCAAAACAAACAACGTCAATCAAACATCAATCAAAGATGCTGAAAATACACATGCTGGAGCAGGTCGTCAGCACGGAAAATGTCTGTGAAAATGTTGCACAGGAGTTGTCGCCCAAACGGAAAGTGGCAAGTGGTGCAAGTGGTGCATGTGCTGCAAATGGTGGCAGCTCCTCCTCCACGAAGAGCACGCCCACTGTCTCGGCCACCTCCTCGCCGCATCATCAGCCCACTCCGCCGCAACGTCATATTCATGCAACGTCCGCGGTGGCAGCTGGCAAAAGCTTCAGCCAGGGATCCTCACCAGCCGGGTAGGTGCAACACACATATACCCTATAAGAATATTTTACAAACAAGTATAAATATACCAAAATAAGAGAACAAAAAAGGTAACATTAGGAAATTTTACATTGGGTAATAAAAGGTTGGAGAGCCATTCATTAAGATTGCATTAATAAAATAGAAACAATTTGGAAAATTCAAAGTAAAATCCATATCACTTAAGATCGGGGCACTTTTATTAATAAATTAGTTGTGTGCTTCCCACTTTTATTTACAGATATCAAGAATATTTTATTATAAATAGTATTATTTTATATAAAATATTTTTGATTCAAAATATTTAATTAAAAATCGAGGTTTTTCAAATAAAATATTTGTTATTTCACTTTTGAAAATTGCTTTATTTTTAAATACTTAGGATTTCGACGTCTTTCTTTAGAATTACTCAGAATATGTCTTCAGTAAACTAAAATAATAAATATTATATTAATCCGTATTATGACTATTACAATTTTAAGCAATTATCCAAATGAATTAAAAGTGTATAAAGCTACATATTAAAAAAAAAAGATATCCTTCGAATTTAACGATGATCAGATCGATTATAAATTTTTTTGGAACTTGAATTTCTTCCTTTATCTTCTTTAATTTTTTTAAAGCTATGATTTTTTTTAGTTTAATTTCTTTTCTACTTTTTAATTCTTGCACGATTATTCAAAATTTACAATTTGTTGGGACATTAAAAGGGCATTGCATTTCTGTCAATTGAGGGATAAAATTGACGCAATGTGGCGCCTCACAAAATTGCCAATGATGAATGACTTTTTGATGAGTTGCTCCAAAAAAACAATCTCACACTCTCTACATTTCTCTCTGTCTCTCTCTCCATTTTTTCCTACACATTTTGTCGCATTCCTTTGGTTTTTGTGGTCGTCATTATAATGGCTGCATTGCAACGTAGTTTGCCACCGTATGTTGCAGTTGCAATTACGAGTTGCCACTTGCCACTTGCCTCATCCCATCCAAATTTCACCGCAATTCTGTTGTGTCGATGCTCTTGATTGGGCCAAAGTTGTTGCTGCCAATTTGTTTCTTGCTTCGACTTGCAACGTGCAACTTACAACTTGCTACACAAGACGTAACAATGAACCATGGCCACCTATTGTTAATTCCATGAACTACGCGAGGGATACAGGGGAGCAGTAGGATTACTAATGAACTGGGATCTACTTGAAAGCCAATTCATAGTTCTCTGACGTCAGAGATTTCAGCTTGAACAGTGGTCTTAACTATATACATATTTAACTGTGCACCGTGGGACTATTGTGAATGGCTCTGATGTCGGAGACTTTCTTTGATCTAAGGAACTTAATTATATATGTATTGTGAATAGTATATATTATGAATCCTTAAAGAGAAGCAAGAAAATGGAATATCCTATTCTGACTTAAACTTTCTTCAGGTATTTTAATTTAATTTCAATAAAATAAGCATTAGAGTGACCGTGTCTGAATAAATGTGACATTTTGATAAGTTTTCTATTGTGAACTTTTAGTCTTTGTGAGACTGAAATTCTTATTCGAAATATTTCTTCAGCCGTTGTCTGTCAATTTTTTTATTGTTAGTAAAAATTAATTTATTAAGAATTAGAGTGACCATCTCTTCTCTCAAACTTTAGCGAAAGTTTATAAAAATCATAGAAAGAAAAATCCCTATATTAACATTGAACGATTTCTGGTAATTTGGAATTCTTTTAAATTTTTAAGTGACCATATTTTCTTCTTTGTTCAATTCTATATACGAAAGTTATGTGATAGTGTTGTGTCCTTTATTATGTTAAATTCAAATTTCAACATTTTTGTAAATATTTAGTGATTAGAGTGACCATATCGTTTCTCGCACTTAATAAAAAGTTAAGTTAATCCTTCTTTCCATCGAAACTGTATCATATTGTGATTTCAATTCACGATTTCTACCAATTTGAAGTTATTTAGCATTAAATATTCATTAGAGTGACCATCGCTTTCCTCTCTTGTCTCAATCAAAATGCTGATTAATTTCAAATTATAAGTTCTATTGTTGAATTTATTTTCACTTTTCACTCGTAAAGTTGCTTAATTTTCCTTTTATCACTTGGAAGTTGGTCGTAAATCAGTAAATAATAACTGAGAAGTCTAGTAGTATAGTTTTGTAACAATGGCTGCATTTCTTCTGCAATTGATAAGCGCTTTTAACAGCTTCAAAGCGTTTTTATGAGTCTTCTTTCCATTATCAACCATTTATTGTTGTCCATTCTATTAGAATTCCTTACATTTCAAGACGAGTTTCAGTTTGAATTTGTTTTCGCTTTTTCTTTAACTGTACAACCGTCCTCCCTCCTCTCTTTCTTTCTTTTTATTTTTACATTTTTTTTCTTTTTCTATTTCTTTCACTGACTGTTTACTTAATGCCCTTCACTTGCACCTGCCACAAGTTGTCACGAATTGCGCTGCGCTTCATTTGTATCGCGTATCTTTTACTTACTGCATTTACCTTCCCTCTCTCTCTCTCTCTGCTTCTGTCTGTCTCACTTCCTCTTGGTCTGAGACTCTTTCTCTCTGTCTCCCTTCTGTCTGTGGCTTTGCTTTGTTTTGCTGCTTACGTCTCATATTCGCCTTATTGTTATTTGTAATTCTTTGCTCGTTATATTTGCATTAGAGACTTGTAATTGATACCTGCGGATGCTTAACTCATTCTCTGTGTGTGGGAGTCCCCCCTTAACCCCTTAACCACTCTCTTCCCGACCCCCCTAAAACTAATTGAAAGCGAAAACTTGAACAATGCTTTTGTAAGCCACATTTCCCTCTCCTTTGCTCAATCTGTGAACACATTTGTAAATAATTATTATACAAGTCGCTTTGTCACTGGGGAAAAAATATAATAATTTTCATATTGTTTTTTTTTTTCTTTTTTGATTATGTTTTTGTTTTCTTCAGTGCTTTAGGGCTCTCTGGATAATATAACCCGTCTCTCCCTCCTCTTCCGCTTGAACTTGACAACCCTAAGGGATTTTCATTTGCTTTCGTTCAGTTTCTTTTTTAGCTACTCTCCCCATTTTTTTCATTTAGACAACATTTTCATAAACATAAACACTTCCGTTGCCCCATTTTCCGCCCTCAACTCTTTTGGTGCTATTTTTACTTAATTTTCTTGGCTGGGCTTAATCCTCATTTCCCATTTTTCCCCTTTTCTCCAACCCTGTCAAGAGTTCCCATCATTCTCTGTCTACGCTTCATCTTCATGCTCAACTCGAACTCGATCTCCATTTCGTTTGCTGTCAGTTAGTTGACCTCAAAAGCAGTTAGCCCAGTTTACAAGAATCAGTCAGTCAGTTAACTTGGTCAACTTGCAGCGGCATCTCATCTTCAGAATTTGGCCATCTTCAATTTCAATGGCATTTCCAGGCCAATTTATATGCAAAACTCGTGCCAAATAACTGAACACATAGCAGCTGACCAGGTTAGATCATTTATCACTTTTGCAAATACCCTGTAAATTTGAAGCTGCTTTAAAAAGGTTACTTAAAACTAGCACAGATTTATTTTCAAAAGTATTAATGAAATTTAAAATTTTTGACTTTAAATTATTATACATATCATTATTTAAAAAAGAATAATAAAAGAAATATTTAAAATATTCGATTATAAATTTACGGGTAAACATTTTAAAATATTAAAATAAAAAGTAGGTTATGTTATGATATTTTAATTTTAAAACATTCATTAGGTCAATTATTCAAGCTGTATTAATTATGCAAAAGTTTTTCTTTAAGTTGTTAAATAGAGAATTTGAAAATTTTAGCTGATTTAAAATTTCAGACTAGAATTGAAAGAAGAGAGACAAACCCAATCACTTTTTTTTTAATAAGTGAATTTTGTATATAGGAAATATCAAAAATTTCTAAGTATCAGTATATCTTAAGAATTTATCTGAAGATTAGAGTAAAAATTTTATACGGGGTATTTCCAAGTCGACTACTCTTAAGTGCTAATTTTATTTGTATCATTTGCCAGATAATTTTGGATTTTGGAAACTCTGCAATATCTGGACACGCAATAGAGTTTGTTGTTCCGCTTTGTGGGTGTCTCAATGTGACGGTGACTCTCAGTGTTGCCATTGTTGACCACCAAGCGAGTGTTGCAAGTGTTGCAAGTGGTGCAATTTAAATATTTTGAAATTGGCAAAACTAATGACTTAATGATTAGTTGAATGAATGGATGAGCTAAATTGCAATTTGAATGAACTAGTTTAAAAAGAGAAAAGCCGAAAGACAAGCGAAGAAAGAGGAGTAGAAAATGTAGAGACTCTCCTCCGTTTGCACGTGACATTTGAGGAGCCAGCTGACAGAGTTGCCAACTCGCTGCAGTCGCGACTTAGACTTATTTATGCCCCAGCACGAGGAGGGAAAATGAGAAGAGGGGCATGGAAAAGGAGGGGCATGTGGCAAGAGTTGGAGTCGCTGACTGAAGGCATTTGGTGGGCTTTGGGGCATGGTTGCGTACGTGACTCTTTAGCAATTGCCACAAACTGTCGCTGGCCTCAACAAAAATCAATAAACAGCAAGTGGGTGTGATCGACTAGGTGCTACCCTAGAAAAAATTCGAAAAATTTGACTCCACAAATGTTGTCAAAATTATCTCGGTTGAAAAATCTACGCATTTAGAAAAAAAACAGTAAGCCCAACTCCATGATATCCTGTAAAAAATATCTAAATTTGAGTGTACCTGATCTACTAAAGTTCTCTAAAGATTTTTTAAAGTTAGATAAATGGAAAGGTTTAGTAAAGTGAGCATGCCCGACTAGTTAACACCCTGTACATAGCTATTTATTAGAAAATTTAATAACAAATTAGTATATAAAGTTTTCAATTTTAGAGAAAGAGAAGATTTAATACCTTTCTTAGTCAAATAACAATGTAGAATCACTGAATATACCCTGTAAAATGATAACAGGTTAAAATTTGTAATATTTGCATGAAAAATTACACTTTATTTTATGTTAAAATATATAAAAGTTATATACCCTTGTCAAGGTTAATTACAGGGTAATTGAAAGTTGAAATTATTGCATTACGCAAAATCTTGATAAAGAATTTCAAGTTATTTTCTATGAACAATCAACGGCGACACACTTAAAAGTGCCAAGCCCCCCGAGGGTTTCTCAAAGAGTAACGGCACTTCAAGAGCACCGTCTGTCTGTCATTTTTATTTTAAGAAGAAGAGAAAGATAGATAATAATAAAAATAGACAAACAGAGACAGAGAGAGAGAGAGAAAGAGTGAGAGAGATACTTGTGATTGAGCTACAAAATGTGAGCCAAGTTCAAGAAACCTGAAAACGGTCAACGTCAAAACTAAAAAAACACAAATCACAACTCACGATTCGTTATTCACAATTCAGCTTATGCTTATTCACTATTCACTATTCACAATTCGCGATATTCAATCAATTGTTAAATACAGGAAACAAGTTTTGTAATCGACACATAGGTTTTTATACCCTTGTAAAGGGTATTATAGTTTTATTACATAATTTTGATTCAATTTAATAATTATAAAAATTAAAGTATAAAACTTTACATTTAATTTAACCTAAATTTGTTTATATTTTTAATTAGAAATAAAAATTGTGTTATATAATTTAATTGTACATTTTTATATATGTTAAATTCGATTTAACAAGTTTATAAATAATTAAAAAACAATTAAAAATGAAAATAATTAAAATAAACATAGGAACGATCGGTCGAAAATAAAGTTTTATCTTATTAGTTTTTTAAGATATACTAACCAATCTCTCAAAATATGCTTCTAGTGTAGTTATACTGACCCAATTTAGTTCAAATCGGTCTACTATATTATATATCTGGTACGATTATTGCAAAATAAAGAATAAAGATCTTTTATGAAGGTATTTTTTTTTTTTTAAATATTTTTTAAATCTAGGGTATCAAATTTTTGGCGTGCTACAGATTTAATTTTTTCTAGTGTTTTTATTTTTATTTTTTAGGGGCGGCAGAGATCAATGGGTATTACTAACTTACGATTGTCAAGGCACATAATCGCTCCAAATTAATAATTTATTAGCAGCTGACAAGGGCGTTGGCAAGGGAGGGGTTGTTGGAGGGGATACAGTTCTTGGAGGTGTCGCATTCAAAAGTTCAAAGATGCTGACAACAATTAAATTAAAGTCACGCCAAGTGAGACAGATAAAAAATCAATAAAAAAAAATATTAAAGAGACGGCGATTGTAGCAACAGTTTCCCTAGGGAGACCAGTGAGGTAGTTAGGGAAAAGAAGTGTAGGGAGTGGTGAATGCCTTGTCATTTTCCATGTCACTGAATCGGAACTGACATCGTCGACTTTCTCTGTTGTCTGTTGGCCTGTTGCACACAATTAGAAATGCGACTAATTGGAAACTGGGGACACCCAACACCCTCAAAAAACCCCTACCACCCTCTTGTGGGGCAGGGTGGTACCTTCCCTGATCGACCCGTTACAGCCAAGTTTGTCTGTCGAAAGTCAATTTCGCAGTTTGACGCTAATTTATGCCTCGACAATTCATTTCCAGCTGTCGAATCGAAGAAAGAGATGCAAATGGAGCTGGAGACAGAGACAGGTGTATACACCTTTGTCAGTGGACCATTCTTTGGAGTCTAGGTTAGATTTTGCGTTTAGGGACAGACTGTTAAACTGACAAACTGATGTAACTTTTGTTTTCTTCAATACACACAAAACTTACCTTTTCTTTTCTTTTTTTTTGTTTATTGTTTTTGGTTCGGTGTTTTCTGTTGTCGCACAATTATGCAAAAATTGAAAAGGTCCCTCTATCTGTCTTTCTCACTCTCTCTCTCTTGGTCTTTCTCTTTCTCTCTTGGTCTCTGTGAAATGAGGCTAATAAATGCCTACATGAGTTATTCATGAGTCTTATGTATATAGAAGGTAACTTTCTGTCACTTTGGCAATTGGGAAAATTGATATTAATATTATTGAAGAGGGTGTAATGGTTTTGTGGAAATATACGTAACCTGCTTAAAGAGATATGTATGCTTCCATTAAGTATATAACATTTTGTATATACACTGAGAACAGTCATCTTCAATATTTTGTTCATAAATTATTATAAATAATTACGAATACTAAGAATATAAACCTTAAAATCTCAGTTCTTAATATTAGAAAAAAATACCAAATTTTTGGTAGTCATATGTCATATTTTATTTAATTGTTTCAATCTCTTTTCTCTTTTCAAGGCAGAAAAAAATGTATATATAACCAAATAAAACAGCAATAGAAGAATAAGAGATTTTTAAATATTGCTTAGTTTTTTTATTTGTTAGGTAAAAGTATCTCTAAGTCGATCACCATCGAAAACAACGCAATAGAATAATTCTTGTTCTTAAAATTTTCGTTCTCTTAAAATTTATAGAGCAGATCCATCATTCAGTTTCTCATAATGATTTGAAAGACACATAAAAAATCAAGGAAAAGTCATAAAATATGAATATGCCTGAAATATCATTCATAATGAATGTATGACTAGACTCATTTGCTATTCACTTTTATTCACAGCACAAAAGTTAAAGAAAACAAACTTAAAATGCAACTTAATTCACTTGGCAACTGCAACTGCAAGTTTTGTATCTTTGTATCTCATGTTGCGGCTGCGGCTGCGGCAGCGGCTGCAGTTGACGTCGACGTCGACGTCAGCGTCATCTGCTTCACTGGTAACCCAATTACGAAGGCAGCTCAAACAAATTTATTTTTTGTATTTTGTTTTTTTTTATGCTGCAAACAAATTGCCAAGAAAAACAAGCAACAACAACACCAAGTGTTGGCAATTCAAACAGAGAAAAGTGGTGGGGGGAAGGGGTAAGTGGAAAGAGAAGTGGGGGGAAAACCATTGGGAAGAAGCTGAGGCAAATGTTTATGAATTATTAATTGGAAATTGTAGACAGAGTTGGGAAAATGCAAGAAGCAGAAAAGCACGCTGTTGTCTATTAGTTCTAAAAGTCTCTCAGTTTCTCACTCACTCTCCCTCTCTCTCTCTCCCTCTCTCGGTTGTAAAAAGTCAAAAACACTTGTAAAACTTTTACATTTTGCGGTGAATGACATATTGTGGCACTCAACTTTGTTGTTTTCAGTGTTGTTTTTCCAAATATCTAAATATCAAATGTGACAGACACTTTTTTCACTGCTTCCAACTTTGACCATCTCAAAATTGACATATTTTTGAATATTTCATGCGATATTGAATTCCTCTATTAGCTTGCTAAAATTTCACCCATAAAGATGAAAATTATATGGAAAACTACTTGGATTAAATGCAATTTATATAATCTATCCGCTCTTAATCAAAAAATATTTGTATTCACTACAAAAATATCTTCAGAAACTCTACCAAAATTACTAGCAATAAACAATAAAAAGTCGCCGTCATATATAGCAGAATTTTGCTTGTGCGTCTATCTGGCGCCAAATCTGTCTGCATATAGTTATACCTCGCTGGAGATCGGCACATTTTAAATCATTATCCTTTTCTCTATTCAACATTCAATATTAAATATTAATATTAATTAAACAGGAGTATAACTCTGGAAAAATTCTCGTTTGTTTTAGTATATTATATTATATTTATTCAAAATTCTTAGCACTTCTAAGCAAATTTTTAAATTTTAATATTATTTCATTTTCTTTAGTCAAAAAAAAAAATATTACTTTTTAATTGTTAAGTTTTAGGAAACAAATGTTCTCTTAAACTTTAAAATCTTGTCATATTTTCGGGAGTTTTCTTATCTTGTGAGTAGTGTCAAAAATCAATTTTTTAATCTTTTAGTAAAAAGTGGCAAATACTTTTAGATGCTGTTTTGGTAAGGAGAGTGTTACAGACAGGGGGAATTGAGTAGGCCAAGTGGCAGTGCCGGAGATCAACTGGCGCCCGAAATGTTAAACAAGTTAATTGCATTTGCAACAACAACAACAACAGCAACACAATGCAACAAACTGGAAACCGACAACCGGCAAAACTGAAAACTGCAAAACTTTTTGTATATCAGTCAGTGGGTCAAAAGCAGCCGCCACTTTTAGCGTTTTTGGCATGCGACTGTGACGATAAGTTGTTGTTATTATTATTGTTGTTGTTGTAGCTGTTGTTGTTGCTCTCGTTGTTGTTGTAGTTGCAGTTGCAGTTGTTGGCAGCGTACCAAAAATAGTTGCTGCTGCCAGTTGATTGAAGCAGACAGACAAACATCACAGACAATCGCATCCACAGCAAACTAGAAAACGACTACTGTTCACAGACGCGGGCAACTAAATAGAAACTATATTTAGTTGAAAATAAACTACAGACAGTTTTGCCATCAATTAATAATTGCGAGCATTTCTGAGAGCTTTATGCCATTAGCTTTAATAAGCTTCATAACAAATATGATTATTTTGCCAGCAACTTAAACATATTTCTAGCTATGTATAAGTAAACATTTGTATCAATATGAAATAACTGTGTGTATTTATTTTATATTTAAATTCTTAGAACGATTTAAAAATTGAACACATGCAAAACATTCTATAAAATATATGTTTATATATAAGTTCTCGAAATAATTTTACGATCCGATCTATATGCAATATACACTTATTGACTGCAGCAAGAAGACAGTAATTGTTTGTAGTCCTTGAGGACTTTGATTAATGACCAGGGTATTAATTGGTACTATTTTAGGGGCGCCGAGTATTGCCTAAAAAGATGGTCATGATGGTACGGCTAAGATAATTAAACCAAAAATTTATTTAAAGACTTGTAATATTATTGTCGCATTTTTACAGGGTATTGCTTGGGCAAACAACTAGTTTTTTTCCCTTTAATTTTGTTTGTGTTGTTATTGTGACTCTGTGTGTGGCAACACCGATATTTTGGTTTAGCGATCGTCGAGATCGTCGGAATAGAGATAGAGACAGACTAAAGTGAGACCCAATGACGGGCAGTTTAAATGATTATCACGCAAATTTATGTAAATATGCAAATGACGCCACTTTGCCAGCTGGCCAACTGATCAGAGAGGGGAAATAAAGAGGAAGAGGGGGGAAGAGTAATCGATCGAACAAAAGAAAGTCAAAAAGTTAGCGGCCAAGTTCATTGTGCATATTGTTTATACAGATGAAGGTCACAGCTGGACCAAAAGCTAATTATGCAATTTATGGAAGAGATGAGGGAAGAAAATTGACAGAAGAAAGAAGAAGACAGAAGACTGTAGACAAATGCAAGGCGTATACGTAATGTGCATAAAATTGAATTTGTCACACGTGAAACTTTCGTTTTAACTGAATAAATTTTTATCAACAAAGAGGAAAAACACTTACATATTTATTTAAAACAAAATGATAAAATAATAATTATGTTTCCATTTTTGTTTAATTTTTTTTTTCGTGTAACATAACTCTAAATTTTCAACATTATTCACACCTAAAATTTAGAAAAATTGATTGTATATTTTAAAATTCTTTTCTTTAATTATATTTCTTTTATTTCTTTTCTTATAAGAAATTTAAAATAATATGAATTACTCAGTTAAAATTAGTATTAGTCTTGTTTTTTTTTTAATCTAAATATTTAAAACAATTAATTATGACAAAATTATTTAATATAAAAGATTGTTTTGTTTTCACTGAAAACTCCCGAGATATCATACAATAATAGTTGTATATCGAAGGCTTCCCTATTTCTTCAGATAATTATTTTCATGGTTCGATTTATTATAAAATTATAACTCCTATTTGCGATCCCTAAACTAAAATAAAGTCTTGACTCTAGAGTCTTGAGTTTAGTCTCAGCCTCGGCATTCTTTATGGGCACAATTAAATGTTAAAACTGAGTTAATTTATCTCCAACTACGAGAAGTCTAACTGAACACCTCTCTAGAGTCTAGAGTCTAGAGTCTAGAGTCATTTTCAGACACTTAATTGGCCACGTTTAATGCACAGACTCATTAACGCCCAATTAAGTGGAGCAAGTCGAGTGAGTTGAGATAAAATTCTAAATTCGTTTGCAATTAAAAGCAAATGGTTTCGATTTTAATTTACTTTCGATTAACGTGAAATATCAACTAGGGTTACCCTCCCCTCTCCCCTTTCCCCTTTCCCAATACTCACTTTGACACTTCAAGTCTGTTAGCCATGTTGGGTTTCACTTGGCTAATTACGTGTTTCACTGCTGTCTCTTTCAATTTTCGTCTCACAATTTTGTTGCATTCATTTGTCGGCCATAAAAGTCGCCGTCAACGACAAAGCACCAAATTCACAAAAGCTGCTTTACCATATTCTCAAATGAGCTGCAAATATTTGTCGTATTTTTTACAGCAGCTTTTTCGATTCGAAATACTCTTTCCGAAACTAAGTTTAAAAGCTCACTAAAAGTAAATCAATT
Source organism: Drosophila phalerata (assembly GCA_951394115.2). Taxonomy (NCBI): domain Eukaryota; kingdom Metazoa; phylum Arthropoda; class Insecta; order Diptera; family Drosophilidae; genus Drosophila; species Drosophila phalerata. The sequence goes on along the minus strand of OX596008.2, from coordinate 31,538,951 downwards.
AGAAGTAGATACTTGCAGTTAAAAACCCACGAAAATTTCTTATTGTTGCTTTTAACATTAAGAGAGCTTTAATGAACTTAAAAAAGCTGGAAAATAAATTCATTTGGAATATATGCTTGGAGTGAAAACACAAGAACATTCCTTAATGGAGCTTTTAACTTCAAGACAGCTTAAAGTAGCTGAAAGCTCACTAAAAATAAATTAACTCAAAATATATGTTTAGAGTGAAAAGCGCATTGGTGACGCCATCATATTTAGCTAACTTTTGCATTTTATAATTAGATTTCCCTTCATTTAATCTTAACCAATCTTGTTTTAAAATTAATCTTTCAACATTTAAAGATTTCAATTTATTAAAATTATGAAACTATCTATTTTTTTTGCTCTGAAAGCTCTTAAAATCTCCTGAAAGCTTCTCAAAGCTCCTGAAAGCTCCTAAAGCAACGGAAAGCTACTTAAAGTTACCAAAAGCTTATTAAAGCTACTAAAAGCGCCTAAAAGCTTCTGATTAATGAAATATATGAAAATATATATGATTTAGCAACTTTTATTAGAGTATTTTAACTTCTCTAAGTTTGGCAAACTTTTGATTTTTTATATTTTGTCTGCTAGAAACTGACATTTTTGCACACACACACACACACATACATACACAAACATGCCCAACTTAAGTCTCGGCTGCAATTCCCTCAAGTTGCTTATCTAATGTGCCTCGAGACGAAGTGGGCGTGGCATGGCCGCCCATTTGAATCAACAAGTACGAGTAAATCATATGCGCATTGTGGATGACGTCAATTTTGAAATTCAAATTCAACGACAGCCTGGGGAGCTTTAGAAAGAATGAGAGGTGGGAGGATTCTCGAGAAGGTGCTGAACAAGAAGAAGTAGAAGAAGAAAGGCGGTATGTGTGTGTGTGTGTGTGTGTGTGTAAATGTGGTACAAATTGTGGTTCAGTTTCACAGTCAGTTGTTATTCCCCATCTCATCTCAGCTCATCTTATCTCATTTGAAGTCGCATTTTGTATGCTATTATTGTATCGCCCGTGGCTGCATTTCAAATTCAATGAGACTTTGGAGGCGCCGCCAAAGCAGCTCATCAGCAATTCAATTGCCAGGGGGGGAAAGCTTTAGGGACTCGCTATAAATTTGTATGCAACTCAATGATTCGATTATCAACATGGGCTTTGATTTGAAATAACAAACGATTTCAACGCCTTGACGATTCTACAGGGTCCAGAGCTGCAAAATGTGTCGCTTTAAAGTGTGATTCTTCAAGTTGTCATTCCCCTCGGGAATCTTGCCACATGGCCACCAAATAAGTTACCCTCCATTATCAGACCCTGCATATCTGTAGCGCACAATTTGTAGCAATTTTTTGTCTGTTTTCGAGATGCTTTTTCGATAACTCTTTAAAATAAGCCATAACAATGTGTGTCCCAGACATAAAGATACACCATTAGTGGGCTCTATTTGTTGCACAGACAACAACAACATCAACATCAATATCAACAGCAATATCAACAGCTTTGTGCCATTGTAGCGATGCGGCACAGTGGGTTGAAACTTGTTGGAATGAAAAATAACATTGAATGCGGGAATCAAATCTAAAAAGTTGAGTATAAGTAGAAACTTCAGATTTTAAAATAGAAACACACAAATTAAAATGGAATTCTGCCGAAAAAAAAATAAACAAAATAATAATATTTTAAAAAAATGTAAACTGTCATACCTTTGACAAATACTAACCAATTTCTATGCATAATTTAAATTTTAACATTATTTGGCCTCTAATCTAATTCTGCTTTGAAAAATTCAATATTTTTCGTCCTTTTTTTTCGTACCTTCCCGTTGAACCTTTCTCAAAAACTTCATAGTGTCCTAACTATAGTAAATCTCAACCAATTTCCATGCGGAATGTAATCTTTATCCAAATTTTAGCCTTTATTTTTATTCCGTACTAAAATGTAAATATTCAATTATTTTACTGTCCATTTTTCGCCTACTTACCAAACATCATATCTTTGCCGAAAAATCGATGGCAAAATACTACCACTGCCCACTGTGCTTAGTACTTTAGCAGCCTCACACTCCTCTTTCCCACTCTTTCTCTCTCTATCACACTCTCAGTCGACTTTTCCGAACTTTTTGTCTACTTTTCGCTGCGTCTCTTCCAACATTCGAGTTATATCATAGATTTTGTATCATTTTGTGCCCAGAATGTAAGGCACACACACACTACCAGATATAGCTCTAAATATATATATATATATAAATATGTGCACATTATGGACTTTTTGGGAACCACAACAGCAACAACAAGAAGAAGAGCAACAACTATGACAACGACGACATATTTATGATTCCTTCGCTTGCAACAATATATTTATGACTTTGTTGGGCAAAAATAGAGAAGGGGAGTGAGCATAGGGAGGGAAAGAAGAGAGTCTGGCGTCTAGAAAGTGCAACTATGAAATATATTTGAAATTTTTTTTTGGTAAAAGGAGATTGTTACACGCTGCCAAATTTATAATTTCCACACAGACTTTTGCAAGTTGGCGGCTTTTTTATTTACTCGAGACTCTGGTGAAAATGCCTCAAGAATTATGAAAAATGCTGCGGCAAAAGCGAGAGAAAAATGCGAGAAATGAAAATGGCGTGCGGCACGAAAATGTGCAACCAACAGAAAACCAAAAAAACAAAAGAAAAAAAAAAAGAGAGGCGAAAAACTGTGTAAAAATTGCCTGGGGTTCAAATTTGGCAGGCAGCCTCGCAGACAAGACTGCAAATTGTCTGACCAGCAGCTGACATGGGGAGACAGAGGGAATAGGGGAGGAATTTGAGGAGGGGGGGGGGGGATGAAATGGGGAGAACTGGGTGAGTGCAATAAACGCTAGAGTGTCTGGTCGCCAATTTTTATACCCTGAGCCCATTAAAAATGGGCAAAAGAGGGTATAATGCATTTGGCAGAATGTATGTAACAGGCATGAGGGGGCGTGGCAGATCCCCCAAGAGTATATATATTCTTGATCAGGTTCAACAGCCAAGTCGATTTAGCCATGTCCGTCTGTCTGTCCGTTTGACTGTCCGTCTGTCTGTCCGTCTGTCTGTCCGTCTGTTTGAACGTGTCGACCTTAGAGGCCATAATACCGTACGCAAATCAAGCTTGTTTTCTTTTTTTTGGATCGTACCTCCATATCATACAAAACGATAGATAGAAAATCAAGTTTAAGTATAAAAATATTTTTAGTTTTCTTAAAATATCTTAATCAAACTGATAGATATACATTTCAGTTTGTGTTATTTATCATGACCAAATTTGTTACAGATCGGTTTCCTATATAATAAAGCTGCCATATGAACAATCGACTAAACAGTCTAAAATCAACCTTAATATTGAGTAGCTGGGCACAGGGTATCGTACTATCGAGTGTACTCATCAGCAGCAACTGACTTGTTTTATTTTCTTTTTTGCATTGCGCGTACTTTTAGCAGCCACTGTTTCACTGGGCTCGATCATTTGTTTCCGGCCTTTGTTTATGAAAGTTTCACGTTTTAAAGCGCATTTTATTTCGCTTGTAATTAAATAAATATATATATATCTCAAAACAAAAATTGTACTCCCAAAAAAAAAATCAACAAAACAATATTTTTTTTATTTTCAATTAAGTGAAACAATTTTGGTTTGGCTTGTGTAAATAAAGCGCTTTAAATTGTGCCGCCCGTTAGCAATTTCAGATTTCGGTTGAATATTTCCGATTTTGACAGCCAATACAATTTTCACGGCATTTTCTATAGCAATTTTCCATGAATTTTTGCACTTTGTTTTTGTTTGCCATGGAATTATTTATGTGCTATTTAATGCGCTTTTAAGGCAAAAAAAAAAAAATAATAATAAAGATAAATGTTAATTTTGGAATTGTGAATTTGTCGCACGTGCAAATTGATTGCAAACAATTGTGAATGGCATTTTTAATGTGCAACAACATTTAAAGTGCACAACAATAATTGCAATTGAATCCACAAATTGTAGTTAAAAAATTTTAAACAATTAACAAAACCTTGATTTTAATATACAGTCGTGGATATAAAAACTTTGCAGGTGGCAACCGAGAGAACTGTGTGTATATGTTATATAGTATCTATATTGTGTAGTTATTTGAGCTATCTTGAAAGTTTTCCAATTTAACTGTCATTTTAGTTTCGAAGCTGTATTAACAATTCCAGAGAATTTCATGAAAATGCTACAGCTTCTTGCAATGACATTTTCAGTGAAAAGTTTTCATTTAGCTTTTATGATAAGTTCTTGGCAACCCTGAAAACTATGCATGTGGCAGCTCTGCTGTATGACGAGAATTGAGTGTAATTTGTAATTCTTATTTAATTTCAGCTTAATATGATAAGAAATTTTTTAAAAATGTGAGGATTTAAAATGTTGATTAAAAATATTCTTTCCGAAAAGTAAAAAGGAAATTCGTAATGTTCTCGGAAAGACGACAAAAATCTAAAATGTTCAAATTCATATCCATTTCACATAATAATCGGATAAGTTTTGACAATGTTATGCATGATTAAAGTGTGGAAAAAAATATGAAACTATCAAATATATCAAATGTTTGGTCAGTTTTGGCCTGATTTATATTAAATTTAAAATGTATTGTAAGTGAAAACTCAAGATTACACATTTTGAATTAAATATTTTTTTCCGAAAAGTCAAAGGGAAGTACGTAATGAGGTCAGGAAAAAAAAGAAGATGAAAAATGTGTTTTAATAATCAATTAAGATAATCCAATGGTGAACAAAATTACATTCCGCATGAAAATCAGATGTTTTGACAAAGTTATGCAAATAAACTGGCGAATTATTTCGAGTAGTTTAAATAATTTTAACTGGGCTTATAAACTGCATTGTTGCCAATCTCTCTCTTCTGACAATTTGGCTTAAATTTGGGCTAATGTGACAAGAGGAACGATTTACAAGTTTACAATTTGATTGTTAACCCGACGGCAATTTTTGGGAAGCCTGATTAATGGGCAAGTGTTTAGCATAGAGTCGATTTAAGTCGAGAGTTTTGTTGACCGACTCGACCACTAATAACTGGCCATTCATTTTTTCTGGCAGTGCAAGTGTTGGGCCAATTAACAGGCCAAATTGCACACAGCCATTAGCCAAGTCTGACGAAAACAACGTGGAAAACACACTCGAAAATGTGGAGCTTGAAAATTGCCCGCATCGGGAGAAGGCGCTACTCGAAATTAGAGGCTGCCTGTAAATACATGTTCTTGTCGAGGTGTTAACCAGATTTTTACAGGGTGGCAACGAGACCAAAGTGTTGGGAAAGTGTTGCATTTGGATAGACGGCAGAACTGAAGGGTGCACGACAGCAAGATTCCCTGTGTCTAGCTCTTAGAATTTCCTAAGACTTTATTACAGTCATATCATATCAAATCAATTCAGTTAATTTCAAATTTTTTATTTATCTACTTATTTAGTATTAGAATTAATTCTGAATTTCTCAATGAAGTACAGTCAACGCAACAAAAGTCTTTAGGCAGTAATTTCAAATTTAACCATACGATATTTATGAAATTTTTAGAATATATCACAAGCTTAGTAATATATGGACATACATATATTCAAAGCTGTATCTAGCTTTTTTGATGAGAAATTTGCAATATATATGTTTTGTATGTGAATTTTATATTCCTATGAAATTTTAAGAATATATTAAATTCTTAGTAATATTTTTTGAAATTTTTTGGATATAAGCTTTATAAAGCAATATGAATATATTTTACTTATATTTATCCTTAAAACAAATTAAAGGACAGTCTGATAAAAATACAGAAAACAAAACAATAAAAATTACAGTCAAATAGAAATACGAAAGACTAATGAGCATTACAGACATATATAAAAATAGTAAAATAATATTTGGAATATAATCAATAATAATATAGAATTAATTGTAACAAAATAGACAAGATATTTACTTTTTTTGATGGGTGAATAAACAAAAAGTTATTTCTTCTGTTTGTTCCTGTAGTCAATTTTCCGCAATTACTGGGAATTTCCAATGACTCATCTGAAAGTAAATTCGTACAACTGTAATTGCTTACTTGGCTAAAAACATAAGACCCCTTTTAAGGGATTTCAAAAGTTGACTAATGCTTACAGTGAGCTTTAGATGAACTTGTACGAGTTCCTTCCACTCTAATGCCGTTAGAGTTGCAACTTTTAGGCCGTACTTCCGTCAAAGTTAAATAAACTCAAACACATACACACACACACATAAACACACATATATATATATATATATTTAGACACAGACAGACTGTCTTGGATTTTTCGAGTCTTCGTCTGGCTTTTAATTTTGCACTTCCGATTGTTGGCCAAGACAACAACAATAACAACAACAACAACGAATTTCAGCTAAAACGCACATTAATTTTTTTTGTGTGTTTCCTTTTTTTTTCATCTTACATTGAGCAATGTTTATCTTCTTCTTCTTTTATTTTCTTTGACTCTTTCGTTTTTGTTTGCTTTATTTAAACTAATTTTGATTGTTGCAGTTGTTGTTGTGCCACAACAACTTTATTAGCAGCAGCAACAAATTGTGTGATATAAGCTAAAGTGGACGCCCCAAATGCCACGCCCCGTCTACAACGAGATGTTGTTGTTGTGGCTGTTGCTGATGTTTTTGTTGTTGTTATTAAAGTTGTTGTTGCCACCCCATTTGGCAGTTGTTGAATGCTCCAGCGATTTGGCGATTGCAACGCATTAGTGATGTAAAAATATATCGAAATATCGACAATTCGATTTTCGTGTAAGCGATAATCGAGTACTGCAACTCGATGATTTTTTGAATATCTTGAATAGTTTTGTCGTTCAATTTTTGATAAGAATCCGTAATATATAAGCTAAAAAATTGTGAAAGTTTGGAAAACGATGCAAGAAATATAAGATAAAAATTTCGATATTTTATCGATCTACTATTTTCCGATATATCAAAAACTCGATATATGTTTTTGGGGATTTTCGTTTTCGATATAAAACACGATCTAAAATTTGGATTTACATCACTACAACGCATTAAAAGCCAATTTTTTTAAAGTTGTTGTTGCTGTTTGTTGTTGTTGTTTTAGTTGTTGTTGCTATTTGTTGTTGTTGTCGTTGTGTTGCAACTCGGTAGCATTTTCCACATTTATTCACGCGCCCGTGTTGTTGTTTTTGGCTGCATTAAATTAAATTACACGCTTATTAGGTTTTCTTGTGGCTGGCTGACTAATTGTTGTTGTTACGGTTGTTGTTGTTGTTGTTTACCTTTATAATTTATATTGAATGAAATTAGTTAAATTACATTTTGTAGTCCCAGTATTTTGTAGTATGTTTTGTGGTCTTTCGCCTGTTTGCATTTTACATTAAATTTAAAATTCAAATTGCATACAAAATTATAGTTTATTTAAAAATGCAAAAAAAAAAATGCTCATGACATTTAAACCGACAATTATTGCTAATGAAATTAATAAATAAGTCAAATTGAGCTCAATAAATTACACATATTATATATCTATATATATATTTCAGTCAATTAATTAAAATATATAAAACTCCTTGTCCTGACTCACTCACTTGCGCACTGACTTATCATTGTATGCACTTTGATCATGACTTTTTGGAAAATTCAACCTTCTGTCGATCAAATAAAGCTGATCTGATTTAAGTTTTAAGTAAGCTTAATCATATTTAGTAAATAGAATTGATCCGTTCGTTTCTTTCCCAAGCTTTTTCATTCTTATCAAGATTAATCGAATGCGTTTGCAGCTAGTGTCATTATTATTTGATTTATCGAACTTTGGGGCAAATGAAAACTGACATAAGTTGTTTAGATGTTGTGCCATCACTCGATTTATATCGTCTGGTGATTCAATGTGCTGATTTCCCTCTGGATTTCCACTTTTCAAGTTGAGACACTGAGATATTCATTCGTACATTCATTCGTTTATTCGTTATGTGCAAAACACATTGAGAATAATTTCATTTTGACTTCCCTAGAGCAATAGACAGCATATTGCAAATTGGCCTCATCATCATCATTATTATCAATGATGATTATTATGATTATCGTCATTATCAATATTATCGATTGAAAAAGGGCATCGTTAAATTAACACAAAAAGTTTGCAAATTGTTTTTATCGTTTTCGGATGTTGTATAAACTTTGTATAGAGCATACATTTAATTTGATTTACTTAACTTTATAACAGGCCCCAAAAAATGACAGGAAAAAAATAAACAACAATGAAATGTTGCACATATCAAATTTAATTTTATTTATTTAAGCAAACATAAATGACATTTTTTGACTACATTTTGTTTGCATATTCAATTAGCAGATAAACAGAATAAACCCTCTTCATTGTTTATGGTTTAATTTGAAATTCAGATAGTAAAATAAATAATTTTTACTTTTCGTCAACTGGCTTTAGGTGATGTTAAATAAATAGATAAATAAATAAATAGACAGATAAATAAATAACTAAAATAAAAGTCTCGAATTTATTTAAATATTTTTTTGAATTAGAAAAATTCTCTCTTAATTTCATGATAAAATATGTATTATATTCAATTAGTAATATATTTATTTATATATCAAATTATCTAAATATTTGTATTTCTTTTTCTTTGCAGGTAAGAAACATATATATTTCATTATTTAAACCGGATTGTTGTAAGTAAAGATTTTCAAGAAAATTTGCCTTTAAATATTAAGTCAATATTTCCATTTGATATTCCTTCCGGTAAACACCGAATAAGACTCTCAATTTCAAATCAATGCGACAGCTTCCGTAATGCGATGAATTTTTTATCGTATTGCATGAATTTCGTTGTCAATATACCCTGTAGAAATTCACTTTAAATGGGGAATATACGATGCAATTTTAACTTTAATTTGATGCATTAAATTGGCAACAATTGTTGCTTTGCGAGACGGTTCATTGAACTTACGAGGTGTCTCATGTTCCATCAACATTTCCGTTCAATTGCGGTTGTTGTTGCATTTTGTCGCTTTCAATATTATTCATGTTGTTGACAGCTTGAACGACAATGGAAAAGCGAAACATGAAACCGCCCAGCAAGTGCCAGATAACGGCACATTGTGGGAACTGCTCCACAAACTGAAAGCTGGAAAACTGAAAAAACCAGAGAACAGCAAACTGAAAATCGCAAACTGCTAACTTCATTTAACGCCAACAGCAACTGATGGCATCTCCAACTCCAACTCCACTCTCAACTCCAACTCCAACTTCAGTTCCATTCTCAGTTCTAGTTCCATCTGCAACTTTACATATTGATAAATGCGTTGCCGTGACAATCGGGGATCGGGAATCGGGAATCGGGAATCGGAAATCGGATGGGAATGGAGCTGAAAATGGGCTGGTAATGGAGACAAACATGACACACGCCCACCTTACACTTGACAGTCGAGGCATTTCATATGTACACAGAGCGAAATAATCAAGTATATTGTGCTGAAAATTCGACATTTTAAAATTGATATTTTCCAAAACATATTTTTGAATAATTACTTAAGTTGTGAATTCGATAGGTGCAATATCTTAAGTACGAAAATTTTTAATTTTTTTTTAGAAAAACTAACTTTAAATCATATTTTGAAAAATTCTTTCGTTCTTGATTTAGGCACAGTCTTGATTAAACTATTTCCAACTTTATTTAATTAAAACTAAGTAAAAACTCATACTAAGACCAGGCTATAATATATATGATACTTGATCTACTTGCTTTGCTTCATTCGTAGATATAAAATGTTCTTTAAAAATTAAATTTTAAAATTGAAAAAAATATGAAAGAAATAATAAGAAAAATCTAAAGTATCTGCATATTTTTTAAACCATTTGGAATTCATTGTTTTTCCTTGAGCTTCTAATTGTGTACCTCATAAAATTATTCAAAGTCTTTCAGTTATATAGAAATTAATTTTTCCATTATGATTTTTAGTACTTGCTAGAGGAATTTATATGCTAATTTACATGAATTCGTGATTGTATCAATTTTAAGTTAAAGCAAAACATAGTTTTTTCGCTCAGTGCAGAGTTGCCTTATCAAGAGAGAGAGAGAGAGAGAGAAAGAGAGAGAGAGAAAGGAGGAGGTTAACTGGAAATGGGCATTTCGCATAAATAAGACTTTTGTAGCCACCCAAAAAGTCATCGTGAGAAACTCGTCGCTGTCGCAGCCTTTGATAAGGAGTGAAGTTGCAACTGCAACTGCAACTGGAGGGGGCACAAGTGTAGAGAGGTAGAATAAGGGGCTGAGAATGAAGCTGATGCTGCGAATTGCAATATTTATCGCTGCAAGTGAACCTTTCAATGGTCGGTCATATATTGTGCCTTGACGGGGAGCGACAATTCATGTACGAAGACCCCAGAACGAAAAAAAGACTCGAGATTGTATCTGTCTCTGTCTTTCTCTATGTGTGTGTATGCAACAGGGAGGTTCCTACATTTGATAAATGAGACTCGAGTGTAAATTCCGATCAAATATGAAAATAAATAGCATTAAATTTCCAACATATTTAACAACATTTATTTGCATCTTTCACAATAAAGTGAAACATATGATTTAAAATACGATGAGAAATTTTTAAATAAACTTAATATAAATGCTCAAAAAATAAAAAAAACAGTTGTTGCTAAGACAAATTTTCATAAAGGCTCTATTCCCTTAATAATTATAATTTGTTCAGCCGTTGAAGAATATTAGTCTACTTAAATTTTATCACATAGATATTCTAAAATATAACATTAATTTTTCTACATTATACGTCAAAAGATCTTAAATTTTAGTTATCAAACCGCTTGAAAAGACATTGAAAAACTGGCACTTACAATTTTTTAAATATATTTTATGACAAAAAGTTCTCTAGAAAATCACAATTAAAATTTCTATTAAAATTCTGTTTTCTTTTTATTTTTTATTATAATATGCCAGGGGGTGTACAAGTCAGATAAATTAAAAAGCCCAGGAGCCTATAAATATTGCAATGAAATAAATAAAAGTTTAATTAAGCTGGATGGCCATTTTGCCCGTGGCTGCCACGCCCCTAAGGCCCTACGCCTACAGCCCACAGTCTTCTCTTGATGTCCAGCCAGACAACAATTTGCCTGTCATTGCGACGTCGACGACAGAGACTGTAATCACGAATGAGAAATGGCTAAACCTACAGAGAGTGGGAGCAACAAAAGAAGAAGAGAGTGAAGGAAAGAGAGTGAGAGTCAGTGTAGCAACAAAAACTGACCTCAGACCACAGGAGGTGGACAATAGGCTCAGCTGGATAGCCAAATTTGAAGGTTGAAGGCTTTTGCATAGCCACAGGTGCTGAGACTGTTGTTGTTGTTTTTTGTTGTTGTTGTTGCTGCTTTGGCATCCATTTTGTTGCCTGTCAGAGGCAAAACTTCAATAAACGCATCAATTTTCAAGTCTATTTTTGGGCGCACTTTGTGCGAAAGCTGAATTATTGCGTAGGAGCTTGACCCAAACAACAAATGACATTAATTGTTCGATAGCAAAAGCATAAAGATCCATAGGAGAGTAAAGAAATCAGAATGTACATAGGAATTCGAGAATAAGAGCAAATTAGCAAAAGATGCTCTCTAAGACACCTGCAGAAGCAAAGAAGAACCAGTTCTTAAAATAAATATAAATTTTCTTCAAATTTAAGTCAAAAAAAAACTACAAAAAAATTAAATTAAAACAAGTGGGAAAGGCTATAGTCGAGATCCCGACTATAGGATACCCGTTACTTATTTCACTACATATAAAAGTACTTTAAAGAAAATTTTCTAACAATACAATCTATTGCATACTCTAGGGGCATGTATTGCCATGTATTGCTTAAAGAATCATTTTCAGACAATAACTGCTGTTCTACTTGTCCGATCGTGTTGCGATTCAGTGGGATAATAAATAATAATAATAGATATCAGTGACTACAAGAAAAACTATATTATCTTAAAAACTGTGGGTGTGGTAGCTTTTCGCGATTTGTGGGGGCGGAGGGGGGCGTGGCTTAAATTTGAAACAAACTTGATCTGCGTGAGGTGTATATAAATCTGTGTGCCAAATTTGGTTACTTTATCTCTTATAGTCTCTGAGATTTCTTTGTTTAGACGGTTTTTCGCTATTTGCGGGGGCGGAGGGGGCGTGGCTTAAATTTGAAACAAACTTGATCTGCGTGGGGTATATAGAAGTCTTTTAGTGAAAGTTTGGTATCTCTATCTCTTATGGTCTCTGAGATCTAGGCGCTCACACGGACGGACAGACGGACAGACGGACAGACACACATGGCTATATCGACTCGGCTATTGATGCTGATCAAGAATATATATACTTTATGTGGTCGGAGAAGCCTCCTTCTGCCTGTTACATACATTCCAACGAACACAATATACCCTTATACTTATTTTTTATAAGTAACGGGTATAAAAATTACGAGTGGGATTCGAACCTGTGCGTTCTGCATTCAGCAGCGACTCTAACCAAAGCACCACAGTTAAACAGTTCATAAATTAGTACATACTTATACTTTCCGAACAATTTAAAATTTTTTTTCTTGTAACTTTGCTCTTTTAGAGTAATATTCCTAAAGTCGGTTGTTAAAATTCTCCATAAATTTTATAAAATAAATAAATTCAAATTTGACATTGATTTGTATACATTTTACTTCAAAATATTTGTTGTATAGTTATCGAATCCCTTAAATATACATTGAATCATTATAAATTTTATTATAAAACTCAAGAATAATCATTAGTCTATAAGTTTTATTATTTTACTTATGATAACTTTTGAGAAAAAAATTAATGAATAAGAAATAATGATTATTTCCGAGCTTTATTTTTTTTGCTCAACAATAATGATTATTTCCTGAGTAAAATAATAAAAATCATAAATCTTTAGATCATGGTTATAGTGCATACATTATCTTCAAAGAAACATTTTGGTATATTTTTTGTTTTTTTTTTACAGTTACTAGAAGTGAATGATTTTTTTAATTGAAAAAAAACAACAAAATAATCATTATTTACAGTCCCTGTTAAAATGAACAAAGCACATTTAAGAACGAGTCTAGGTAGGCAACAATTATTAATTAGATGTGACCAGAGGATGTTAATGGACAAGGGCTGAACAAAGGGAATAGGAGAACCACCCAAGACGCTCTTAACGACAATGTGCCATAATAAAAATCAGCAAAAGGTGACAAATATAATGGGCCCAGAATGTGGCTGGGATAAAGGTTGGCATATTAAATACGGCAACTGTGGCAACTTGGCCATAAAACTGCGCCTCAATGCGCCAACTAATTGATGGTTTGGCTCAGATCGTGTTTCGACTGTGGCAACAGACTGATGGGCAGCAGCGAAGGGGGCGGGGTGAGGGGTGAGGCACATGCCACGTCACAGAGACAAAATTGAAATTAATTAATATATATTTAGTACTTTTTATACCCTGTAACAGTGACAAATGTGTCGAAAAAGTGCAGTTACTTAAACTTTCAGTCTATAGTTTTAAACATTTTTGAAATTAAATTAAATTTATTATTTTTAAAAAACTATAAATAAACAATTTGTTAGCTAATTATACGCTATAATCACTACAAAAGTCTTTTTCAGAGTATAGAACTTTGTTTTCTTTCATTTGGGTTTAAAATTTGAAGTATTATAGAATTGTAATACAATTGCTAATTTAAAATCTCAATTTTCAAAATTATAGTAAATAAAAAACAAACCCAATAGACCCCTGTACTTTTTTTTAAGTACGGGGTCTAATAATTTTCTGCACCTGCCTAAGTAAATATTTGACCGTATGCAGGGTATTTCCCAGTCGAGCACTCTCAAATCATGTGCTGTTCAATTATTGCAATTTGGTTGTCAACTTTTCGCGCTAACGAGCAAAGCGACGAGTAATTATAAAGAGAGAGATAGAAAGAAAAAGAGAGGGACAGAGACAGAGACAGGTAAATGGGAGGCGTGTAGGCGTGGCGTGTTGCGTGTGTGTGTGGTCACACTGTGCATATTTCAATCATCATCATTTGGCACAGAACCTTTTAACATTTTTACACCTGACATATTAAAAACACATTTTGTGACACGAAAGAGGTGTTGCTATCATTGCTATTGTTTATGTTGCTGCTGTTGTTGTTGTTGTTGTTGTTGGTCTTATTGTTGTTGTTGTTGTTGCGTATACACATGCCGTGTTGTCCTTTTGAGAGCGAAGCATCAACACACCTAGAAACGGTCGAGGACACGGCTCATTAGACAGAGACACGAATAATGGGTTTTTTCAAAGGTGTCCTGAAACACAACTCAACAAATTAGCTCCATTTGAAACTCTATAGAGTCCCTAGTTAAGCACGTCCTAAATATTTAAGAACATATTGAAACCATTTCAAATATTCATAACCTATTATGTTGAAAAGTTCTTAATGTTAGTCTCACTGGAAAAGGACTCTCCTAAATAATTAAGTGCTGGTCTTTTATTTACCTTCATGCGACTCTTTTATTAATTGTTAATTAGTTACTGAGCTTATAAAATTTATTAATTGATTTTTTTATTTTAAAAGTACCAAAAACTCTGCGTTGATTCGATTTTTTACATACGTTGTATTTTGAAAATGGTGGGTTTTTAGGAATTTTCATATTTAATGAAACCATATTAAATGTTGGTAAATACTGAGCAGTTTTCTTATAACAGTATTGTCTTTGAGGCATTTTAATATTTATTCAAACCATATTAATTTTTCAATTGAATTATTTATTTAATTTATTTTGAAAATATCTTAAGGATATTCTTTTTGGAAAGGGAATATTCCAACTAACTGAATATTGGTCATTGATCTGCCTTTAAAAGTGCTCCTTAAATAGTTTTTAGTTATTTATTTAGATAATATAATTTCACTATTATTATTTTTTTACTTAATAATTTAAGAATACCGCAAATTCTACGCTGATATTTCGGCTTTTACCGTGTTCTCTTTATTTTGTCTTGGGTAAATTGGCTATCGTTTCTACTTATAAATGGCTGCAGCTTAAAAGTTTTCCTTGATGAAAACTTTTTAGGAATACAATTTGCATATCGAAGTGATGACTAGGGAAGGATGGGGAGAGTGAGGGGCTAAGAGAAGGAGAGTAAAGAAGAAACCGACCAGAAGCAAAATGACATTTGCCAGGATGCGGCATCAGACAGGATCTTGTTTAATTGAAAAAAATTAACTCGGAACAAGTTGGACAAGCAAATGTAGAAAAGCGGAAAGAAAAAGAAGTATACGACTAGCAGATACCCTGGAAAAATACTCAAAAAAGACCAACAGACTGAACAAAAAAAAAACTATATACTTGAATAAAATAAAAGTTACAAAATTAGTAAAAGTAGTAAAAGGGAGTGCATAACCTGCAGATACCCTAAAGACACTTTTTATTAAACGAAAAGTCGAGTCTGGGCATTTATTAGTATTTACTAAGTTGCAAATAAAGCAAATTGACTAGAAAGAGAGTGATTGACTATTAGATACCCTAAAAACGCTTGTTTATGCCTAGACATAAATAAAACAAGACAGATCCACTGGACTAGACTTGTCCCCTACAACCCTTTTTTGACACCTTAAAATTAGCAGGGTATAATGCGATGAGATGACCAAGCCCAAGATAAAAGCAAAGTGATGGATGAGACTGAAGCGATGAGCGAGAGTTGAGTTGAGTTGAGTTGAGAGTAGCTGCAAATTGGCATTTGTGGCATGTGGCAGCAAATTTGCATGCAACACAACAGGACAGAGAGACTGGAAATGGGATTGGAAAATGGGACTTGGGACTAGAAAGGACATACACAGAGAAAAAAAAATTGATTCAATTATATTTGTTAGTAATTTAAGGCGTGTACACTTCAATCTTTGTCTTAATAAAAAAATATTAAGGGCCGGTTTTTCAATGTCTATTTATAACTTTGATAACTATTTAACAGATATTTTGACGTAGAATGTATAAAATCAAAGTCAAACTTGAATTTTTTTTGACTTAGAAAATATGTTTGAAAAAAAACAATCTCTGAAATTTCAGGAATACCGACATTTCGAACGGTTGATTTCAAAAGCAATTGTCTTCAAAAACTCTAGAGATTTCTGGAACACACCTGATTAAATACAAATACGTTTCACTGAAATATTGTCGTTTTTTTTTTTCAAATAATATTTTTATAATTATGAAAAGTAAATTTATACATATTTTTTTTTAATTTATTGGCATTAACTTTTTTTCAAATAATATTTTTATAATTATGAAAAGTAAATTTATATATATTTTTTTTTAATTTATTGGCATTTACTTATATAAAATGTGGTATAGTTTATGTTTATAATATATTATTCATATTATGAATTATGTTAGTTCGCTAAAATGTATTATGAATACACAAATTTTTGTTCAAGTGTAGCGATAGGGAAGAAATCATGTGTCAATGTCGGGCCGACTCGGTTAACGATTACTAAGGCCCATCAAGAGACGATGAGTTTGTCAACGTTGATGAAATGATGTCTCTCTGTCTTGCTCACTGTCTCTATGTCCCTTTTCTCTCTGTCTCTGTCTCTCTGTCTGTCTGTTTGTCTGTCTGTCTGTCTGTGTGTACTTGTAAGGACTCGCTGTGCACAATGCAGCGTCGGGACATTGCACTGTCTGCCTGAGCTCAGGCCTCAATTCTCCATTTACCATCCTACATCCTCCATCCTTGTCCTCAATTCTCATCCTCGTCCTGTCTGCCTGCTATTTGCTCTGGGACCAGCATGTGAGTCGGCAACTTTCTCAACTTTTCTCCCTGCTCTTCTGTCCCCTCGTCTCCTCTCCTCTCTCCCCTATGTCGAACTCTGACATTAACCCCTCGGCACAGAGCTAAAAGGGTCGTGAGGGTCGTTCCATTTATTCTATATTTATTAGTTTTACATTTTTTGCTCATTGCTGTTTTTTAGTTTTTCTCATTTTCAATATTATCTCTGAGATTCATCGAGTGTTGCGCTCAAAAACCTGTTTCTATTGACATTCAATTAATATGCCTCAAATTAGTTTGTCAATTGTTTTCGCAGCATTTTTAAATTGTATATTTTCCGCTTTTTCAGACCTTTAAGCATTTTGTATAAATTCTGCTTTTCCAACTTCTGAATTGTTAAGCTAACAACAAAATTATAAAAAGTTCTCGCTATCTCTCTCTCTCTCTCTCTCTCTTCCCCCATCTCACTCTCTTCAAAATGTCAATGTCTGCGTCGGCGTCTGCACTGCGAGAAATGAATGCATCAAATGAAGGCATCTCTTTTGCTTTGGGAATCTGCTTAAATTGCATTTGCTGTCTTAAATAGGGAAATTATATTTGTATAGACCTTGACAGTTTTTAGAGGGGGAAATGGAGATTGGGGGAATTGCATTAAAATCTCTTCAAGTGCCAGTCAAGTTGCATAAGTAGCAAAGATGTCTAGGAAGTTAAGTTATGTCGAAACTGATATACTCTAAAGTATTGGTTTCATGTTGAATACAAAAACCAAATATTATTCAACATTATATATCATAAAGATACTATATATTTTTATTTATTTCACTTGTTTGATATCTATACTTAATATTTAAATAATTGATTTATTTTTATTATCTATTTAAAATTCAACTTTTAGGCTTAACATTTTTGTTACTTAGTCTATTAGTTAATGCCAAGGTATATACAAATTTAGTGAATACTAAAAGGCTCGGTATAAAAATACAAGGGATGTAAAAATATATAGAAATGTCGACAACTCGATTTACTCGCAAACGATTATCGAGTACTTCAACTCGATCATTTTTTTTGACGATCTATAGAGTTGATTAAATCGATTTTCAAACCAAAAACAAAACCCCTCACTGAGGATTGTTCATTGCAGTTAATTTGTAGTATTAAGTTTGGCCCGTGTCCGTAATAAATTACCTACAAAATTACCAAAATTTGAATAAAATATGAAAACAATACAAGAAATATAAGATATGTAATAAAATACGTGTTTTCGAGTTAAGAAAATTTTGTTTTTGAGAAAACTCGATATTTTTAATTCGAACTACTTTTTTCCGATATATCGACAACTCGATACTTATTTGTGTAAATTTTCTATTTCGATATAAAACTCAATCTAAAATTTGGATTTACATCAATAAGAAATACCCTTGGATTAGTGTATATAAAAAAGTGCTGACTACAACGATGACGTTTTAATTATGTGTGCCTAGAAGGCAACTGTGACTAGGGGCTGAATTAACGTGGCTGCAATTGGAAAAGGAATGCAAGAGAGCGAAAGATGAAGAGAGGAAGAGGGAAGGAAGAGAGAGGGAGGATTGCTAGCCGAGACGCCAGCGAGACAGTTGTCGTTGTCGGGGATTTAGGCATCTGAGTCTGAGTGGGAGAAGGTTCGGCTTTTGTAAATGAAAAGTGAATTCAAAACGGAAACATTGCGAAAAATGCGGCAATGCGGCAAATGTTCAACACCCCCTACCTCATCATCCCAATGTTGGGATTAACCAGAGTTGCGTCTAGGCTCCGTTTTATGAATATGAATACACTGTGCGAAATGTGCGAGCAACATGTATAAATGCAATTAAACATTTAAGAGCTTAAAACTACACATGTGAGGGAGTATATATAGTATGTATATATATATTTGTATTTGCAGTTCATTAAGTGGTGTTGCGACCCAACTAGAACAAGTAAATGTTCTAGAGATGCTCGACTTTTAGATGCCCAGTAACCGCATCCTTGCCATCAATAGTTAGTTACAATCCATATGATTTTATAAAATTTAATAAAATTTGGATGCAGAATGAATAAAGAGGGCAAACCATGATCAAAATAAAGATCGGTTAAGTTTTAATAAAGCTATGACAGTTTGAAATGGTCTACTAATCAAAATTTGTGTCCAAATTCCCATGAATTTGTACAAGAAAATTATAGGTCTCAGTAACAAGTTTAAAGTGTTGTTTTATACTAATTACTATACATAGAGATTATTAAAAGTGAAAGCTTGAGATTTAAAAGTATAAATTTTCAAAATTGCAAAGGGGGGACCCTGTCTGGGATCGAGATGATCACAAACCCATAGATCTGTGTACCTTTTGGATACTGGGCTGAAAGCCCCTGTTCTTCTCCTAGGGGTATTACAGAATTCCAGCCAACCTCATTCTACTTCCTGCACATTTGTTGGCTGTAAAATGTGAATCTAAATGTGAATGTGAATGTGAATGTTTTGCAAGCTTTGGCGTAAATTAACAAGCGTAACAGAGGCCCACACACAGAGAGAGATGGAGAGAGAGAGAGAGAGGGGATGAGAGTGAGATGGAGGGAGAGTAAAAATTTATCTAAAGGGTGTCGCAGCAGCTTTTGCCTCTTGTGGGTGGAATCTGTCTGAATGGGGCAGAGAGAGAGAAAGAGAGAGAGAGCGAGGTAAAGAGGAGAATGCAGTGGGTAAAGGGGTAAAGGGGTAGAGTGTAGGGATGGTTGGATACTGGTGTTTGGCCTTACCCAAGCAATCTACAGGCCTGGGTTAATGTACTTTTACGGCGTCAGCTTGACTGGCAGCCTGCCCCCATTCACACAACCCTCCCCCTTTGCCCCTCTGCCTCATTACCTCTCTTCCCACACCCCCTAAACACACACACACACACACACACTTGCCACAGCATTTGTAGCCATGCAGCTTCCCTCGTTTGACGGCGATAAAATGTTTTATTTAGTGTGCACAAAATGTAATTCTAACATTTCATTTTTTGTAATTGCGGATATTTTCATTGAAACGAATTAGCTTGAAAAATGTGAAATGGATTTTTGGGGGGAATTCAATGAGAGGTGAATGCTTTATATCAATGTCAGGGTCATGCCAATAATGTGGGAAAATGTGAGCGATTTAAAGTAGACGATTGACTAAAAAAAATTAAAACAAAAATCTAGGAAATATAGCAAATTTTGACAATAAATACTATTTTAAGTTTCGGTAAAAAAAAACAATAAGTAGAAGAATAATGATTTTTACTTTAAAGCTACTTTTAATAAATTATTATCATATTGAATTCTATCTATTCTATTCAATAATAGAGAATCAGAGAATCAAATCTACATATATCAAAGAGAATCCTAAAGAGACCTCATCTCTTCAAATTACCCAACATTAGTTCAAAAAGGTTCCATAAATTTCCCACTCTCATTTTGTAGTCAGCTGTGTAGTTACCTTCAACTTAATGTCTCCGATTCCATAATCATATGCATAATCTAACAAATTTATAGTTTATTTGCCGCATTCTCTATGGTTTGTTGCTGTCAATTCATAAAATTATGTTAATTTTATATGATTTTAAAGTCCCCGCCCGAATGTTTCAAATTAAAATCTACCAATTGAGCAAGTTAATCAAAAAAAAAAAGTTTTTTATCAAAAAAAAAAACAACATAAAAATTATAAATTCAAACAGAAAATATAGAGAGAAAAAAAGTGTGTGTACTCAGGGGGTAGTTCAGGGTGAGGATCGTAGGGTGCTGAACTCAACCCTGAGGGTAGAGCGCGTGCGCAGACGCCTTTGACACCTGAAGTAGACACAAATTGAAACTCGGGCAGCGAGAGGCTCTACATATATCCCTCTAAACCCGGGCGGGTTTCTTGCACCCCGCGAAGCCGCAATGCGTTGCGCTTGCCACTTGAAACGAGCTGCAAATTATAAAATCATAAAAAAAAATTCATATATGAAAAAAATGTTCAATCTTTAGCACAATCAAAGCGAAAACAGCAAAGGAGCAGAAATATATTTAAAGTAACAAAGCTTGTATACACTTACAGTTTCAGTTAAAAATTTTACATTTCTTATAAAATAAAAAAAATAAATTTGTTGTCTTTCTTAATTTACAATTTATGTTTAAATTTTATGTTTTATAAAAAAAATATATACAATCTTTAGCACAATCAAAGCGAAAACAGCAAGAGACGAGGGGTATATTTTAAATAACGAAGCCTGTATACACTTACAGTTTCAACTTTGTTGTTAGAAATTTTACAATTAACAATACAAAAAAAAAAAATAATAATTTTGGTGTCTTTGTTAATTTATAATTAAAGTTTAAATTTTAGTTTTTTAATTTATAACTTTTTCATTTTAACAATAATAATTTTGAAACATTTTTCAAGCATTTCCTAACTTTATGTGTAAAGCTTTGAAAAATGGAAATAATTAATAGAATAGAGAGTCATAATTTTCTTATACGTTTTTCAATATTTCTCTCCCTTGAGATTGTTGTTGAGTCAAATCAAACATACAAATTTATATACTCTTTTGAAGAGTATCTCAAAAACTGGGTGGAATGCGACATCAACTTGTGACGATGACGAAGACACAAAAAACAGAGGCACAACTAATTTGCATAATTTCATGAAGATGGTAAGAAGCAAAGAACAAAAAAAAACGTGTAAAAAGTAGCTAAAGAAGGTGGAAAAGTTGGAGAAGGTGTACGAGTCGACGAAAGTGAAGTTAACGAGTCGGGAAACGAGCCAAGAGTTGCCTAGAAGTATCTGATTATCGTTATTATGTATGCAAACACACACACACACTCAGCAGGTCGAAAGACAATAGAATTATGAGGTGTTGAGCGTTAACTTGACTAGCGGAAAGTCTATAAAATTAAAAAACCTCAGTCATAAACAGAGAACTCAAAATAGAAACAGAAACAGGGCCTAAAAAACCCCGCTGGGTTGGCGTAAATATCTCTCAGTCTCTTATTCTCTCAGTCTCTCATCTCATCTCAAATCAACTGCAGACTCGAAGACAATAGAAAGAAAGTTATGTGTTTCATGGCTAAATTTGTGAAGACAATACAATATGCAAGTAACAAGAAAAATACAAACTAAACGTAAACATGGCTAATAAGGCATAACAAACTAAGAAGTCTAGAATCAACTTTAACTTGAGATTGAGTTGGATTATTATTCGTGACCTAATCAAAATGCAGTTGAGACAGAGGAACTGGAAGTGGAAGTGGAAATGATGTTGAGGTTTTTACCTTTAGATACTTTGTTGATGAAATTGAATTTTAATGATTGGGATAGGTAAGTGTATTATTTTGGTTCTTTTCCCCTGAGATCATCTATAATTTCAACATTTGATAGAGAAAGACTAAGGTAATTGTAGAAAGAACTTCCTTTCTCTCATTGAGCATCTTTTTGATAAAGATCTAATTGAGATTAACCCAATAAAAAAGGTTACTTCCTTGAAATTCTTCTTTGTTTTCCCAATCAATTTGAGTTAGTTGCGAAAAGGAACTTTTTTTCTAGTTTCTTAGATAAGAAAATTGAGAATATTCAAATTAAAGCTTTAAAGATAGGTAACATCAAAAGATATTTAAAAGTATGTTTATCAATCGACAAACTAACTTTTTATCAGCTTGTTATCAGAATCGAGGGTTGACTTTTGAAATAGTGTAACCATAGTTGTTACCTCTGTTATTTGATATCTGATCTGTCGAACCCACTGAACTGACAGCTCAGGTGCTAATGACTTCTTTAGAAGAGCAGAACGAGCTGTCTATTGTTTAATTATTTTGCATGCCCAAAAGTCCGATTGATATTAGTATGCCGCTTCATAACGCTTCGTATTATATAGGCCTATTGTTCTGGCCACCCCAAAAAACAATACCGAGGCACGTTGTCGGCTCAGGCCTTTTGTGAGTTGCACGCTCATATCCGGTAGCCGGCCGGTGTCGCTATAATGCCATATAATAACTTGATAAACTCTGAAAAAAGATACGACGAGAAACAAGAAGTTCGAATCGAACATGTTTGAAGCGATCACAGGCAGAGTTTCGCTCTTGAAACTCTCTCTAAGAGGTTGCAAGTTGCAATATTATAATTTTTTTTTATAATATAAACTTAAGAAAAGATTTAAGTTTACCAAGATAAAGTTGAATATGAAAAGTTAAAATTAAGATTTAAATTCAAAATTTACTTACTATATATAGTCTGCTTCTCTCAAACCAAAACTTCACGTCGAACATGTTGGATGTGATCATTCCGGGGTTGAAAC
The DNA here is from genome assembly GCA_951394115.2 of Drosophila phalerata. Lineage (NCBI taxonomy): Eukaryota > Metazoa > Arthropoda > Insecta > Diptera > Drosophilidae > Drosophila > Drosophila phalerata. Next base: position 31,515,823 of record OX596008.2, on the reverse strand, counting down.
TCGCTTCGGTTCGTTGGACACGAAGTTGTAGGTTGTATCGTCACTTTATCGAGCCTATGGAGTTTCCACGACCTCTAATGTGACTTCAGTTTGAAGACATTCGTCGTGTCGTTAGGTTGTATATACGCGGGGTTTCGTTTTTTGGGTTTTCGAAATACTAATAACAAAAAATTACGAAATAACAAATCGAAAATAAAACGCGAAATTATTGTAACGTAGTGTAGAACTGTAGAACGTTTTCTGTATCTATAAGATATTTAGTAAATATTAACTTCAGAGTGCAATACAAAATGCTTTATGAAAGTGCAATCTAATTTCAAAACTACCTGCTAAATCGAACGAAAAATCAATTCAAGATCCCAAACAAATAAAAAGACAAAGTGAATTACCTGAAATAGGGATCTACGTGTAGTTTCCTCAGTATCTTTCACCGGTATTTATTGTGTACCTGTGGGAAAATTTGGAAAACAAAATGAAATATTTAACGCATACACATAAGGAATCATACACACTGGTCGCTCGCAAACGTTATATGAAGAACCTGCTGTACGTATCCAACAAAATATCATATTTTCAGTGTGTTCTTTGAAAATAAAAAATATCTTAAGAATCGCAAAATATAAATAAATATCATACCAAATAAATAAAAATAAAATATTATAAAGACAAGCATTTAATATGGCAATTTTCAGTATAAAAAACAATTAAATATATTATCAGTCTAATACAATAAATATATAATTATTAAATATATGAAAGTCTGCCTATAAATATGATAAATGTATCATTGAAGTTTATAAATTAAATAAACATATCGAACAATATATAATTTTCCAAGTGCCTTCCTCATCAAAACAAAAAAAAAAAAAACATCATAAAAGTCGTCTGTAATAAATATTGATGCTGTTTTGTGACATATGCGAAAATTATGCAAATTTTTGTCAAATTCAAAATGCGCTTTGATTAGCCTGCTGAATTTAATTTTCGCATTTCCCTTTTCCCCCTTTTGCATAATTCGCATTAATTAAATGCAATTCAATTTGTGACGCACTTGAAGAGCGCATAAAATATGCTAATTTTGTATCTCGTATCTCTCATATTTTGTATCTCAATGGCGAGTAAAGAGGAAAATGTCACACACGCTTTTGCCTTTCTCTTGTTGTTTGTTTTGTTGTGTTTTGTTTTGTTTTGTATGTGTGTTTTGCATTTTCGCTTTGTTGCCCTTTTCCACCGTTTATAATATCTTTTCCCTCTTGCAAACTCAAACCGCAAATGACAAAAATTTTTGCAAATGAGTTATGGTTTATCAATGGAAATTCGCGGAACCCTAAAGAAAAGTCTTTCCTTTTGGAGAATTGAAGAATTGTAAGGTTAATTTTCGTAAACCCTTTTTCCGAGCAACGCCTTTTTTCTTGGCAGGAAAAAAAAACGGTCGTTGTCAAATTTTGTCATTTTTCTTAGACTTGGCGTTTGTTAATTAAATATATGATTAATGAATATGAACCTCAAGACAGTGTTGATGATGATGATGATGATGTTGCAGTTATGTTTGCTCAAACCCTGTTTTCTATTACGTATAACAAAACAGCTGTTTATTTATAGATGTAGGAACAATTTTGCAAGAGTGTAAGTCGATATCCCCTAACCCTTTTTTTCCATTTTCTATTTTCACATTTTTTTTTACCCTGTATGGTTTTTGCACCCCTTGTTTTTTTTTTGATATTTGCAAATCAGCAAAGTCAACAAGAGTTTAGAATTGAGATTCTGTAAATTCTCTCATTGCTTATCAATTTGTGGCAATCATTTTGGCAACTAGAAAACCGTTAGGCGTTAAGCCTCTAATATCGACAACAATCTTTGCACAATAAATCACTTTTGGCCAAACCCACACAAGTCTCAGAGTTCAAACTAGAGACACAGAGAAAGACACAGAGGGAGAGAGAGAGGATGAGAGAGACACCAACGCATTGGCAAATTCAAGAGGTCAGCTGGCGGTTTAACTCGCGTGGTTAACAATATTTGGCCCGCAGCTAAACTGATGAGACCTCAATGCACGGGGAGTGGGCAAAATGGCCAACACACATGCAACATGGGCATAAAAAAGTAGCATATGTAATTAGAAGACTACAACCGTTGAGGAAGTTGCATTAGCAACTAATCAAAATAATTTGTTGCGCTGCACAAGCACAAAACGCGCATAAAACGCGCACAAGTCGCGCGCTCGCGTTTTTAACAGTGCGGTAATCGGTAGTTGTAATAGTTGTTGGCATTTAACCTACTAACACGTTGTTTGCTACACTTATCTACACTTAACCAGGTGATCCATCATTTGGTCGACTGTCTGCCGCTGCCAATCGCTCAATATGTCAGTTTGTCACACTGTCAAGCTGTCAAAAATTGACGGCGAATAATATATTTTAGGCAGGGATCGCAAATAAGAGTTGTGAGTTGACAAAAATTAAATGTCTAAAGAATTATGGAGAAAATCCCAATGAGATGTGGTATTCAGGAACAGGATACATTTATATTAAAATTATTATTTTAAAATAATTTTAGAGGTTATTTTTTATCTTTAAAAATTTTACATTTAACATATTTTTTTGTACAATTGTAAAAAAAATTTAAAAGTTTAATTTCCATTTTCATATAAAAAAAATTAAATACAACTCGCGCTTTAAATAGAAATTGAGAGTAGGAGTTTAATTATGAATTCAAAACATATATATAATTTTCACAATTATTTTAAATTTTTTTTATAGAAATATAAGAAGTTTTTCATAATTTTTTGAAAAAAAATCAACAAAAAATGTTTAATTAATAATTTTAATTGTAAGAAATTCATTTATTTAAAAAACCATAAACTCATTATTCTGGTTATAGATATATTTTTTAAATACTATTACGTAGTATTTTTTGTGTATTGAAAAATTGAAGACTTAGTTTTTACTTAATTGAAAAAGCAACAAATGATTTTCTGTTTAAATAATTATATTTTTTACGGTCTCTGGCTTTTGGGGAAATTGTTGAACTGAAGTTTTTGAAGTGGCTTCGAAACCACAGCTGAACCCACAGTTCACAGCGTCCCACATCTGTTGGCCATATACTTGCAAATTAAACAGTTGTTGTTGTTGTTGCTGTTGTGGTTGCCTTGGGCAACAACACTGATTGAGCCAAACGATTGCAGCTCAGCTTTTGACCTTGTCAAGCAACAACAAAACGAAGCTGCGTCGCCCACGCGATTTAAACCGCCACTTGGAGTGCGTTTCCTCTCTCTCTCTCTCTCTCTCTCTCTTTCATAGAACTTTGCAAATCAACAGAAAATGTCAAGTTTTCTTCTATTCGTATTCAAAGTCTAAACTCTTTAATTGCCTTCTCTGATGGAGTCTGTCGACCTGGCAACAGTCAAGAGGCAACAGGCAACAGGCAACAAGTTGAGGCAGCAACACCTTGACCTGACTTTTCATTGAGAAAAACGCGCGCAAAAAGCGCCTTTTATTTTGTGGGGCATCTTGTGGCACGTGGCACGTTGCGCGTGTCTGTGACACATCAATTGCGTGGCAGGAATACGCCTCATTAATATGCAAAGTGGCTGCTTTAGCTGCCCTCTCAGTCCAGTTCCAGTTCCAGACCAAGTCCAAGTTTTAGACCAACTTCCAAGCTCAACCTGTATACATATATTTTATATACACTTAGTCAAAAAAATTAACTGACCAACATACAAAAGTCACCATTTCATTATAGCTATATTAAAATAAATTTAAACATAATTAAATTTTAAGAATTAGTTCTAAAGATCCTATAATGAGCTAATTAAATAAATGTTGAAATGATAATAAAATAATTAATTTTTCTATTTTTCTAAAAATCATAAAAAAACTTAAAAAATGTCAATAAAATATTATTATTTTTAACGTTTTTTTAAACAATTACTAGACTTATTTAAAGAGGAAAGTCAAAATTAAACTATAATTATATATACAAATTTTGAGAATAAACTAACTTTGCAAAATAAAATATGTGAATATTGTATGTTGTCCCAAAAATTACCTGACCCACTGTTGTTACATTCGTACAGGTTCCGCGTGTATTAAAAATATCAACATCTAAACGGTTATTAACAGCATTTTCATGCTGCATTTGACAAAAGTTTCTGGAGCAAGAAAATTAAGAAGAAGAAGAAGAAGAAGAGGAACTCAACAGGTTGCTTTTTGAACTCAGTTGCGTGTCAAATTGAAAAGGGGGAAATTTGGCACTTAAATAAGGGGGGAATTTAGATGGAGAAGGGGAGAGTGGGTCACATTTGTTATTGCTAATGACGCTGCTGGCAGTTATATAAGAAACTCAAAGAATGAAAGAGAGAGAGGGAGAGAGGAGGAGAGAGTGAGAAAGAAAATTGACTTATTGTCCAAGTTGCTAAAGTTATTTGCATAATTATCAAAGTTATAGATGATCTGGATCTTGAACGCCTCGAGTTTAACGTCAATTTGATAATGGAATGGAATGCCAAGTAGCCTTTAATGGGTTAACCCAAAAAGGGGTAAGGTTTGGCCAACTGTCAAACAGTTTATAAACTTGGCTTATTTTTTTTAAAAAATTATTGTGGGACATAATATAATAATAATATATATCTCTCTCGCTCTCCATCTATTGATCTATCAATCTATCTATTTACTATATCTATCTATATATCTGTTTACCTATTAAGTAAAAATATTCAACTCTTTGATCTTAAATTCCTCCCTCTCAGATATTCCCTATCTTTTTAATATATTTTAATATTTTTCTTAACGATCGATCTCAAGTTCTATTTTCAACTATTTGACTCTGTTGATCTACATATCAATCGCATCTCTTTCTTTCCCACTCTTTCTTCCCCTTCTCACTCTTCAAGTGTTCATCTCCATCTTCTTCCCTTTGTTATCTATTTCTTGCTCTTTCTCAGCTACCTAATCAATCTATTAGCTATGCCTACTAAACTTCAGTTCTTCTCACATTGTTTGACCTGACTCTGTTCTCTCTTTTTGGCTTCCCTTCAAGATGTTCTCTCTATCTCATGCTCAGCTTAGTCGATCTTTTAAATATGCATATATTCTAATCTCTCACATTGCAAGTTCTTTTCTCATTGTCTGTTTGTCTAACCTGATCTACATCTAGCACTTTCACCTCTCACCCAGTTATCGAATCGCTTCTTCTTCTTGGAGAAAAGGTTGTAGGGCAGAAGAAGAAGAACTCTGATCATGAATAAAGCATATTTATAGCTAATCTGCCTGTTGGCATCACATTGCTGATTGTTTTTCCCATGTTTTCACTGACCACAGCTGCCCTAGGGTGACCATATTACAGCCTAAAACTTGCAACATCCCCCCCCTTTAAATTTTCTAGTCTCACTTTCACTTTAATTGCGACCACTTTTCACGATCGATCAACTAAGAAGCTGGAACGCTATAAATTTTACAGAACTGTCAGAACCAAGATTAAAAAGAAAAGAAAGTCGAGAAACAAGTTTCTTGGGGGTTATCAATAAAAGGATGTTGGAAAATCGCTATGAAAATTGTGTAATTTTAACCCAAAAAAACGGAAATTATGCAAATTATAAAATCTAACAGCCTAAAAACTTTTACCGGCAAATTTGTGGCTAATTTACGAGTGAGGAGCGGAAAGAAGAAAGTTGAATTTACCTGGTCAAAGGATCTTTTTCTCACTCGTCTTCCGCTTCTTTAAGTGGAACGTGTTGCGTTTATGAGGCTGAACGAAGTGAAAGAGAAAAAATAACCGGTTTTCACCCTTTTCGGTTTTTCTTCAAGGCTGCAGATGATAGGAAATTGGGCAGCGACAAGTTTTTCCCCCTTCTCGCAGGGAAATGAGAAAAACACAATGCGCGAATCGAGAATCCTTGAGCTGCAACTGAATTCTCGAGTCCAAGACTTGGAACTAATTATAATGACAATTCACGCGTCGCGGAAGCAATCGCGACTTTTCCGACATCTTTTGCATTAAGGATAATGTGAAAGGATATCGCATCCTTTGCCACCACCACCACCAGGGTATTTTACCCGTTTTTCCCCCTCTCGGTTTTTTATTTGTTTACTTTCGCTGAGCATTTCCGCAAACGGCTTGCTCAACTTTCGTGAGGTCCTGCTGGAGGTCCTTGCCGTCATTTATCATAAATGCACGCGGTTATTGACTGAGGATTTAGCTCATGTAACTGTTGTAATTTTCACGTAGTTTTCATATAAATTTTCACATATATTCATATAAATATATCTGAGCATATCCTGTGGCTACAATTATGCTATTAATTACAGGCCAGGACACCCCGGCGACCTTTCTCTTTCTCTGTGCTCTACTTCTCTTTGTGCTTGTGACTTTTAGCTCGCATATCCTTTTACACATTTATTTGCCCCTATCCCTTGTCGCCTTATCGCCTTGTCCTTTGTCCCTTGTCCTTTTTTTCCTAGTGTCCTGTCCAGTTTGAGTTTGAGTTTGAGTTTGAGTTGTTCGCTTATCGAAAAGTGCATCGCACTGCAGTCCATAGTCCTTTCTATGTCCTTGTGTGCGATATTATCAATTTTGTGCTCCAGTTTCCACACACACACACACACACACACACACACACACACACACTGAAAAACTGACACATTAGTCCTATGTGTATGTGTGTCCTTTGTCCTTTGGGACTTGATTTGCTGTCTGACTTGGACTGCCTGGACATTTCCTGTAATTTCTCACTGTAAAAAAACTCAGTTGACTTACTAATTAGCGCCTGGGGAAAACTGAGAACCTTAAGAACCTGACTCTCTATCAAAATCTGCATCTCTTCTCCATCTGCTGTTTCTCCAACTTCGACTTCTTCTCTTTCTCACAGTTAGCCAAGTGTTTTCCCACGTAACCACAACGGATATCCAAAAACCGAATCCCCAACACAATCTACCTCAAAACCCAACTCAAATCCCAGGCTCTGTCTTTATGAATACTCTAGGTTGAGGGTATTCTAATTTTGTTATATTATATAAGTCATACTTTGAAGAAGGCTTTGAAGAATTCATAAACTATTCAAATGTATATGCTTACAAGTTTTTTGAATATTATGTTAGATTATTAGAATATAAAAACTTGTATTTTCTTATTTTCTTAGTAGTCTCAGAGACTACAAAAATATTAGTTATACTATTATATGTTTGATGTTTCAACCATATTTCATTAAATTTCATTTAAAGAAATAGCTCTCAATTTTTTATTAAAATTTTGGGTATTGAAATGGGAAAGATACTTGAAAAACTGTTCTAAAAACAACTTTAAATAAAAAACTTAATATTGATGGGCATTAACTATTTTTAAATATTAAATATAAACATGAGCATAAATTAATTTACGAACTATTTGTTAGGGTATTTATTCGTCGACTTTTTCAGCTCAAAGTCAATTTATTCCAATTTTTTCGGCGGATTCTATCAAAACACTTGCCGGTTGTCATCGTCGGTGGTTGGGACTGTGATTAAGTGCTGGGTAGCAGGTCATATATCTTCTTTCACTCCTTTGCCAACTGTCAACACGCCCCTTTATAGCATAGTTGTTGTTTTTGCTGTTGTTGTTGTAATTGTTTTTTTTTCATTAGTAAACATTTCCCACTCGGAAACTTTAAAACACGCGCAATGCGCTTCGCATGCCAAATGAGTTGGATTCTAGAGGAGATGGAAGCAGAAAAGGCGGCAGTAAAGGGAGTACACTGAAAAAAAGACCAACTTCAAAATCAAGAATATTCATTTTAAATATGTTGTTCTTAAATAAAAATATTTGAAGATTATCTTACTATCAAACAATCTAGCAAATCAAAATGTTTAATGCAAGAAAAAAAATCTTAAACCGATTGAGCTGTGTAGGCGCCGGTTCGAATCCCACTCGGACAAATTAGAATATCACTTATAAAAAATTATCAAGAAAAAATAAAAATTATAAATTTAAAAATAATTGACTTTAATTTCAAGAATATTTATTCTTAAAATAAGAAATTGGTCTTATTTAAATGTTCTTAAAATCAAGGTGTCCAAGATGACCAAAACTCTTAGTTTTGAGACCAAAATCTTGATTTTTGCACATTTTTTTTATCAGTGTATAGAAAACTCCGCTGTTCGGTTCGGTGGTTCGTTGGTTCGGTGGTTCAGTGTCTGTTGGGTGGGTGACATAAATTTGCATTTAATGAACACTTTTTGGTGTGGAAAAGAAAAATAAGTGAGTTCTCGCTCTGCAACAGAATGAGGAAATATTAACGCTTTGTTTAGCTAGTAATAGCTTTTAATTATGTGGGCGTGGCAGCTGCCGCCCACCTCCCCACAAACACCGTTGATTTCAAACAATGCCTTGTGGCATGCCACAAACGCAGGCGCAACGGCAACTGAATTTGCAACCGGAAATGCATGTTGTTTCTTTCCCTATTTTTTTTTGTGGGTGGCACAGTTACAACAACTGCAACTGATGCCCCCTTCCTTGCCACACATGCGGAATTTTCAGCTATTCGTCCCCCTTTGCCCCTTTGTCCGTTGTTACCTTTCAACTCATCCTGTTGTCACAATTTTCTTTGATTTTTATTGCTTGTTGGGAACATTTATTTTTATGTTCGTCCTGCATCAAAATTTTATTTCAATTTCTATTTGGAATTTGTGTTGAATGCGACTGCAAAGCATTTCTCCCTGACAATTCATGTGAAAAATTGTCATAAAAATGCAATAAAATCATTGCTCGTAATTTGATCAGCTGAACTAGTTGACTAGAAATCTATAAATTGTTTCGTTTCCTAACAAATATTTATGCTAAAGCATGAAATATGAAACGATTGAACGAACGAGTTGAATAAAGTTGAATTTCAACAGTAGATTTATAAGATAGTCAGACACTTACTAGATAAAATAAAGTAATTTCACTTGAAATGTAACACGATAAGGGATACTTGACTATTAAAAGATATGTCATGGAAAGAATTGATTGAAATGGTTTGTTTCAACTGCAATTTAATTATTTGGAAAGTCAGTGTTTTATTGACATTAATATTAGGTTTCATTTCAAAATAATCAAAGCATATTGATGGAAATATGATAGCTTGAAGTGTGTAGAAATGGATTGATTTTTAGATTTACATTGTATTGAATTTAACTGAGTTGAAGAAAATCATTTCAACATATCAATTTTCAAAAAATCAGACAAAAATTGAAATTTTATGTAAACAATATAGGTTATTTTAAAATAATATAAATGCTTACCTCTAAAAATATTTTTAGCTATTTAATTTGCAACTTTTTTCTATCATTTTTAGAGCTGACTTGAAAAAAATCATTTTAAACTATTCTTTAAAAATCTATAGAAATTATGTTTTTTTTTTAATTTATCAGAAATGCTAGAGCTCTATTTACATAAATATGCTCAAATACTGAAATTTGTTGAACTCTTAAAAATTTAAATTGGTTTTTGTTTCGAAAATCCTTGACTTTTACTTTAACTGAGCCATATTTTGAGAAATTATTGACTGACAGCTGTGATTTCTTCTTCAAATTCCTACTCTCCTTACCTTTGTCTTTCTTCATCTTCAAAATCTTCATCTTCTCTTCAAACTAATTTCAAGTTCTCGTATTACTAAAACAACGGGTTGTAATCCACTTTCTCTGCCACTTTGAGGCACGCACTTAAAACAATCAACACTTGGTTGTTGTTGTTGCTGTTTCAGTTGTTGTTGTTTTAGTTGTTGTTGTCATTTGTTGCGATCATCTGAGTTCTATGATGAGGCTGCTGAGTGGCGTTGCACGTTGCACGTAGCACGTTGCACGTTGCATGTTGCACATTGTCTTGTTCCTGATATCCTTTTCCCATAACTGTCATCATTTTATGTGTGCCAAGCATCCTTGTACCACACCCCCTTCCCCTTACCCAGAGTACTCCCTGTAGGTGTTAATTTATGGTTGCAACAGCAGCATTGAGGCAAGAAGGAAAGAAGAAGAAACTAAAGTTGCCTCATGTACAACAACAAATTGTTGAAAAATAACAACAACAACATTAACAACAACTGCAACAACAACGGCAACTGCTGACAATTTTGTGTGTGTGTTGTTTTTATTGTCTTTGGGAGAATGTGGAGCAACAGCAGCTGCATACACCTAACAACAACAACAACAACAACTCAAAAAAGACAACAACTGCAATAACAACATCCTCTTCTGTGTGCTGAGGTCGCTCTGAGATGTCCTTTAAAATCTGCCTCAAGCTCTACTCCCACTCATTCCCTCTCTCTCTTACTCTCTCTCTCTCTCTCTCTCTTTCACCCTGTTTATCCCCATCTCTCTCCTCTGTCTGTGTTCCTTTTGAGGCGTTTGTTGTTTTGTATGTCAACAAAAGTGGCGGCTACAACAAAAACTTCAAAACTTCAAAAAAAAAAAAAAAAAAAAAAAAAAAGTAGACGAAGAATTTATGCACACACACACACACACACACAAATGAGAGCAAATAAGAAAAAACACAGCACAAGTGACAATAAACATGCATACAAATCAGCTCAAAAAAAGCTAAAAAAAAAAAAAACAAGCTGACAAACAAAAAAAAAATGACTGAAATATTCAAGAGGCACTCATAATTCATGTTCTCCTTGTTTTTTGTGTAGTTATTGTGTGCTCTCTGATGCGTGAGAGCAACTTAAAAAGTTGAGAAATGTTTCACTCTTGAACTCTATGCATTTCTCTCAACGAGAGAGTCGCAACAATTGCTAAAAAAAAAAAAAATAGGGGAAAAAAGGAAGATTGCGAATCCTGTTAAAGTGCACTTGACTTTTGGCAATTGCAATTTTTTGGAAAGGTTCTCAAGAGAGTCTGAGATAAGCTTTGGAAAATAATTTTGGAATTTAAAATCTGTAGAGTTTTTTCGAGCTATTTTTTAACTATTTATATCTGTTTAATATCTTTAAATCAATGTATTTTCTAGCATATCTCATCTTTTACTTCAAAATTGATTTCGACTTTTAAAATTGATTCCCTTTTTTTATTATATTATTTTGTATACTCCTTTCTACATTTATTTTTTATTTCTTTATATCATTTCGTGTCCCTTATTTGAGATTTCTAGCCCATTGCTAAATTCCTTTTCTTATTCTATATAATTTCTTATTATTTTGCTTTCCTCTTCTCACATTGTTCTCCGACTTCTTGTGCTTTCTTTAGTTAAACGTACTGTTTAGCTTTTCTATAGCTGTCAATCATCTATTTTCAATAACTCTGTCAACCCTAACTCTTTTTTTTTCCTTAGAGAACTCAGAGATCTCCGTTGTTCTCATTCTGCAATCTCAAGAGTCTCTTCTTCCCTCCCTACCTCCCTCCCTCCCTCCCTCTATCTCTCTCTCTCTCTCTCTCTCTCTCTATTTCTGAGACGTTTGGCAACCCTGGCAATATGGCAAACCAAAACCAAAGTCAAGGGTTGCCCTCAAGTAAACCACTCGAGTTTTTCGCAGTCAATTGAATATGAAGTTGAATCCACAATCGCAATTCAAGTTGCAGTTGCAATTGGCGCTGAAGCATGAAGTGATTGCATGTGATATGGCCAAGTTAACCAAGTTAACCAAGCTGGCCAAATACGCAGCTGTGACAATGCCAAGTCGTCTTCTTCTTCGCGTCCTTCTTCTTGTGATTAGTTTTTTGCGTGCTCTATTATTAAACAATTTCCTGTCTATCTTTCACCCTCTTAATTATACCCTAAGCAGCGGAAAGAGGGTATAATGATTATGTGCAAATACATGTGACAGACATAGGACACAAAGGGTCTTAAATTTAGTTTAAGCTATAAATTATATTAATTTATTTTAGCTGATCATTTAAATTGTTTTTAATAATAATAATTATGTAATCAAAATGTTAAATTGGAATAAATCAGGGACAGTAAATAATGATTATTTTGCTTTTTTTTTCTCAAAAGGTAAAATCATTCACTTCTTGTACCAAAATAATCATCATGAACTTCAAATTTATGCTTTTTATTATTTTACTCATGAAATAATCATTATTTTTGACAAAACAAAAAATAAAATTCATAGCATAAAACTTAAGAAATTATTATAATTATCATTACTCAGAATTATTACAAGTAAAATACTAATACTCACAGAATAATGATTATTTCTTGAGTTTTCTAATAAAACTTATAATGATAACAGTCCCTGGAATATATATTACATCTGTCATTTTTAAATAAAACTATTTACTATACATTTCGATTTATTAAGACAATATAGAAAATACTTTTATAGTTTGCCTATGCGTTCAGTGTAAAGCACACACACACACCAATACACTCTCAATGCATTCTCCTGATTAACACTCTCTTATGCTCGCTAATTTCAAACTCTCTTTCTATTAACTTTACAGACGTCAGCATGCCTTCATGGCGGGCAGCAATCAAAAGCAACAACAACAGCAGGCGAGCAACGTCGGCAGCGGCGCCGGCAGCGTCACCCACAGCCCGGAAAGATTGCGAGGGGCGACACAAGATCTCTTCGAACTGCTGGAACGTGTGCAGTGTTCGCGATTAGACGATCAACGTTGCGTTCTGCCAGCGTATTTCTCACAGGTGAGTTTTCAACAAATTTTCAACTGACCTACGACAATATGCCACAAATTGTGGCAGACACCAAAAAAAACAAGGCGTGTAACTAACATGGAGCCATAAAATCACAACTTGCAGCAAAAGTCGTTAACATATTTAGTGAGCACCCTTAATGTCATAAAAATGGGCAACTGGGAAAACAAACAACAACAACTGCAAGTTCCAATTGCAAGTACCTCCACTTCCACCTCCCTCTCCACACTACACACTCCCCTCTCTCTTTAACTACGCACCGCACCTTTAAAAACATCTGTTTAATTTGACATAATCTGCTCTTTGTTGTGGTCTCTCTTATACAAATGCGCATTATTTCTATACTCTTACCTGCAGCATATATGTGTGTATGTATGTGTGTTTATGTATGTATGTGTATGCGTTGCGGGTGTCAGACTGATTTTTGAATTCTTTGGGATTACGCGAATTTCGTTTGCTTTGTTGTTCACATTTTCAGTTATTGGTAAATGGCTATAACATTTTTTATGGCCAATTTCAGCTGCTTCGTCTTTGGGTGCGGCTAACGGACCTTTGACTGTCCATTTTGATTAATAAAAATGAATTTCAAAATTGGTCTCAACAATTAGTTGCGCATTACAGTTGCAATTTGACAGTAGACTCGTTTTGTATAGCTAAGGTGCCCATCTATTATGGCCTTCTTTGCCTGTTTTAGATCGATCTATGATCGATGATCACCTTGCTCATGACGTCGCTGCAAATTTTAAATGTTTCAATTATAATTAATTCGTTCTTAACTTCCTGGGGAAGGAGTTCTGGGAGGCCTAAGAAGGCTTACTTACTTTGTGATGTGCTGGTGAAAATTGCAGTACACATTCGACGGAAACACGGTCGCCGTTTCGTTTTTTTTTTTTTGAAGATGCCTCCATCCAAAATATATGGAATTTTTTTTGTTTCGGCCATTTTATATTTAATAGATTTAATATCTCTTTCTCTTCTCATTCGATCTGTCGAAATCAAATTTGTTCAATTTGTGTCGACATAGAAAAAGAAAGCACCGTTAGAACGCGGCGTCCCTTCATGGGGCTGCCACCCTACTGAATTCCCCGATCTGGCAACTCGTTCTAATTTAAAGGTTGCCCCCCTACTGAATTCCCCGGATCTGGCAACTTTTGTTTAATCTAACAGAGCTGTAGCTGCTCCACACGCTGCTCCTCACTTGTAAGCCGCTGTTAGTTAACTTTGCACAGTGGCGCCGCGTAGTGTAGCTGCTGGGCAACTGTTTGAGTAAGCCAGCTGAAGTAAGTTTTTAGGTTAACAGAGGGCGCAGCACATTAGCGCCATCCTTTGAAAATGCGTAGCAGCTGTTAGCGGGCGAATGTTTTAGTTAAAGCAAGTCTAAGCAGATGGCGCTTTCAAAAGTAAAAGTTGCCACTGCTAGCAATAGATGACGCTCAACAATGCGCTGTAAATGTTCTCAAAATAAACAAAAGGTGGCGCCAAAAAATAAGCTTCGCAAAACGAAGAAGAGGTGGCGCAAATAAAAAAATAATTAAAAACAATAAAAAACGCATATAAAGTATTTATATTCCGAGTTAAAATTAACAGTGCATTTACAAAAAAATTGTATTTTCAAAAGATCAAAACCAATAAACATTATTTATTTAATTCAACCATTTAATTATTATTTTTATTATATATATTTTGATTTATTTTTAAAATCAAAATCATTTCTCCCCCTTCTTTTTCATTCTCCCTTCCCCGACATTTTCTCTCACTCTATCTCTCTCTCTCTCTCTCTACAAACCACTTGTCCAGATCTTTACAAATTTTAATTTAGTTTTCTCAAGAAATTTCATTGCAAACTTTTCTATCAAAGTGCTTGCAACTTGCCTCCTTTTATTATTTTATTTTTAAATTATTTTTTTTTTGCTTGCCACAAAATGCGGGGCACAAGTTGCTGTGCCTTTTAAAACTTTATGCGGGCTGAAGTGGCAAGTAGTCTTTGCAACATGAGGCATGCCACATTTGGTTGCTCCTTTTCTTTTGCAAATATTATACAAAAATGATGTTTGCACAAGTCGTTAAATTGCATTTGCTTGGCACAGTGCTTGTCAAACTGTGCACGTTGTTGCATGCCACCAAATGCCGCATTGCTGCACACGGCTTTTCCATTTACTTCCATTTATTTCCTTTGCATACTTTCGGGCTAATAAAGTGTGTGTTGGCATTCGCTTTTGTCCTTGGATTTTGTCTCTAACAGTTTTTCCCTGTTTTTCTCTCTCTCCTCTTTCCCTCCTCTTCGCTCTCTGCTCTGCTCTCTTGCTCCCCTTTTCACTGGCCATTATTTGTTGGATTTAGCTCGCAGCTGTTTGGCGCCTAATTAAGTCCGAAAAACGTTGCGAGATACATTTAAATGTAGCACACACACTTGCAGATACATTTGTATCTTTTGCCACCTTTTTGTGTATCTTTTGTGGCGGAAACAGGCCGCCGCTGTGGTTTCATTGTCTCTGCCTCTAAGTCGCTAAAATTTATACCACTTTTTGTCATGCCTCAACTGCCTCTTGCCTCTTGCCACTCTTTCTATCCCCCCTTTTTCTAGCCTCTCTTTTACTTTTTGCATAATAAAAATTTAACTTGAGCTTCTTTTTATTATTATTTTTTGGTTGTTTTAGTTGTTTTCTTTAGCTTTTCTTGCATATTTTTCACGCTGCCGTTGCTGCCACATTATCGCCAGTCCAAGTGCCACATTAGAAGCTGCCACATGCAACATGCAGCCGCCTGTGTGTGTGTTTATATGTATTTCTATGTTCCGCTTGCAATTTGTCTGACAGAGAAAGAGAGCGAGAGAGGGAGCGAGAGGGATGTGGCAAGGTGGCATGCAACGAACGTTGAAGTTGTTAATTGCCACGGTCGTCAGCCGCAACGATGTCTGTCTTTTGGTTTAACATCATCATCATCATCATCATCATCTGCCACATCATCATCATCATCATCTGCAACTCCCACAGTTCTCGGTTCTCAGTTCTCGGTTCTTAGTTTTTGCATCAAAATGAGTTGCATACACACACGCACACACACACACACACTTGCCACAAAATAAATGTGCGATGTTTATCGCTTAGGTGGACTACACTGACAAAAATTAAGTCTCTTAAAATCAAGAATATTCGTCTTAAAAAGAATAAAATTAAATTAAATCAAATTTAAAAAAAAAAATAATTAATGTTTATCTCTTAGACTGCACTGAACAAAATAACGGTTTTAAAAATCTTTAATATTCGATTTTGAAAAACATAAACACAACATTTTTAAGTGTTAAAAAATCTATATAATACTTATAAATTATTAATTTATCCGGCAAATAAAAGGGCAATGTTTTTTTCTTAGCAGGTCTACACTGTTAAAAAATTACGGTTTGATAAAACCAACCATTTAAATATCACAATTTTAAGACAACAAATTTAAAATTGTAAAAATAACTAGTAAGAATTTTTAAAATTACTTTAATAATCGAGAAAAGTTTTAAGACGCGACAAGAATTTGAGCTTGGCATCTATATTTATTGCAGTGTATTCTATAGAAACAGAGATGCAACTATAGATACAATTCCCAAGACTTGTTCTATGATCCACCTATGATTTCTACCCTTTTCTCCCTCTATTTCTTTCTTCTTCTCCTGTTGCACTTATTATAAATTTATAATTATTTTCCGCTTGTTGCATGTCTTTTTCTTCTTCTTCTTCTTCTTTTTCATGTTTCTTGTCGCAAGTTTGGCAAATCTTTTGCCGTTATTAGCCGAACTTTGCTTAACTTGCGGATTTTCTCTTCCCAGCCCCATTCTCTCTCCCACTCCCTCTCTCTCTCTCACTCTTTCTCTTTCTCTCTTGCACCTGTTTAATATTAAAACAATGGCATTTTAAACTATTTTCCTTTTGTCCATTCGCTTTTTTTGCTTGTTGATTTCAGTCTGTGCAACATTTTGTGGCTTTGACGTTGACGTTGGCCTCAAGGCGCTCCCACCACCCACTCTTCCTCTACCTCTCTCCCTCTCTCTGTCCCTACCTTTTCTCTGCCTCCCCTCAGCTCACCTGTCAGCTCTTTTGCTCCTCTCTTCTTCACCCTTCTTCTGAGGTTTTCCACTGTTGTTTGTCGTGTTGCTGCTTCGCTGACTTCGTTGTTGATTGCCGACTGTCTGACAACAGCAACAACAATCACAACAACAACAATAATCACACAACAACAACAGCTTCTTCTAAATCTTTAGTCTACAACTAATTTTAAAGCTGTAGTTTTAAGGCCTCATTTTACTGCGGGTTTTTGATAATCATCAGCATTATCATATTATAATAATAATGATAATTATCAACATCATCATTATCATTTTTGTCAAAATATAAAATACACAATTTTACAAGCCGAATTATTTTTTATATTTTTTATTAGGTACCGTAAATAATGATTCTTATTTTTATTTTTTTTTAACTACAAAAATCACTCATGATTTTTAAAATTCTGACTTTTAGCGATTTCCTTTAACAATAATCATTATTTTTAATCAAAAATATAAAAATCATTATTTTTAAGTTTTTTTTGGTCAAAAATAATGAAAATCTTATTAGTGATACGACTAATAGAGACAGAATTTAATAATTTCCATTCATTATTCACAATATTCAAATCTTTTCACACTATAGAATTAATAAAAAAAATGCTATCTTTGTTTTTCACAATTTCTTTATCACTCTTTATTTCTCAATCTCTTAAAACACATACTGTTTGAATGTGTTTTAAGTGTTCAACAATTTAGCAACATTAAATAAATAAATTTTTAAAAAATTATAAACAACAATAAGAATTGTAATACGTGAGTTTTTTGAAATGTAAGAATAATTATGTTGAGTTATTATTGTTTTTTTTTCAACATTTGTTTAGTTTGTATTTTCAACATTTTGGGCTAATTAATTTTCGTTTTATGGCTTGAATGTCAAGGTCAAATGTGGCTAGTGAATAAATCTGTTATATATATATATATATATATATATATATATATACAGCAGCTGTGACGACTGCGACGTCACGATAAATTTGTGGAAAAACCAAAAATATCCAAAGTCTTCTTATCACACATTTATAATTATTTGTAACTTCGCTATAAATTTACGCATAAATTGATCGTCATTACACATTGTTGTTTTCGGAATTGAGACTTATCGTTATAATTTTACGCTATACAAAAATTGGGTAGTTTCTTATTAAAATTGTAAATAAAATAAACTGACATTTGAAAATTTCGCTTACGCGCCATGCGCTATGTTTGTCTCGCTCTAACGCACGCAACTTCGGCCCATTGCTGGCTCTGTTAATGTTAGCTAACACTAACAGTTGCCACTGGCTGTTGTGCTCGCATGAGCTGCTCAGCTACTGTTACTTAACAGTGGGCACTCACTGAGAGCGCACGCTTAACATGCGCTTAGCAGCGCTGTTATTGTTGTCATACGAAGCGGACGCGTGCACCGGTTCGGTTGTGTCTCGCTTTCTTTTTGTGTTGTCTCTCATTTCAACTTGGGCAAATTGCCGTTAGCAGACGTCGTCGTAGTCGTTTTACGGTTCGTTGTTCGTTACAAATTCAAAACAAATAAAAACGCACGCGAGTTATTTTTAAATTTGGAAAAAATCAAATGCAGCTGCAGTTGCAACGTTTCTTCTCCATGCAACAGCAATAACAACAACAACAACAGAAATTTTATAAATATATATATTTATATGTGCGTGTGTTTTGTGTCTTGTTTTAGCTTTGTAACTTTGTTGCATTTGTCTGACAAAAATAATAATATTAATTGAATTAAGTGAAAATATTTGCTTAGAAATTTGCATAAAAAGCTTGGAAAGTCGCAGCCGTTGCAGTTTGACAGTCACTGTGCGTGTGTGTGTGTGTGAAAGTGTGTGCACACACAAAATAACCAAAAAAAAAGCAAAAAAAAAAAACTTGCCAAACGAGTTGAACGACGTGCAAAGCAAACGCAAAAAAAAACACACAGCAACAACAATAACAACAGCAACAACAGTCATAATAAGTTGAATGAATGCGGCAGCAAAAAGAGAATTATTTAAAAGCAACTTAAATATAAAAAAAATGCATTAAAAATATATTTAAAAAAAAGGAAACTAAAATATAAATATTACAGAAAAAAATGACTAAAATAAAAATATTATAATATAAAAATATCTGCAGCTTTAAAAGGATTTTCGATATACACAAATGCACTCAAAATTTCAAAAATAAATAAATTATTTAAAGAAAACTGCAATACAAATATTGAAAACTAAATAAATTGTAACTAAATATAAGAAATTAAATAAAATAAATAATAATAGATTAAAGAAAAATAATATATATAAAAAATCATAAATAAAGGACTTTTTATTTGTATACAATTACTGCAATTTAAATTGCAAGATATGCAAATAGTTTGAAAATTCAATTAATACAAGAAAATACAATATAAAAATTTTAAAATATATTTTAATTACTGCAGTTTAAATTACACGCCTACAACAATAAATAAAATAAACAAAAGCTTGCTCTTTAAAGCTTCTCAACAATCAATGCAGTCCACAGCAACAACAATTTGAAGTGCTGTCTAAACTGTAAGCGCAACAACAAGTACAACAACAGCGAAGGTGGCATTTTATAGCGAAGGGGGTGAGAGGCGTTGGGTGCGTCAGGCGGTCATGGGGGTGTTAAGGTGGCGCGATCTGCCCGGATCGCGAATGTCGTCGTCGTCATCGTCATCGGGTTCACAACAACAACAACAACAACAACACAGCAACAACAGCAACAACAACAGCAACAACAGCAGCAACAACAACAGTCAGCAATATCATCATAACCACCACAACAACAACATTAGCAACAACAACAACAACAGCAATCATAGAGAGGTGAGTTATCAAGTGTGTCTAACAGTGTTGCCACACTTCTTTTTGACCGTTCTAATAAGCTAGACAGCAGACAGAAATCAAATTAAAATATTTAAAAACTTAAAAAATAATACAAAAAACATAAATAAAATGCTACAGTTCCTAATTATTTAGTTGCTACTACTTCCTAAAGAATATTCCATATTATATCTTATTTAATATTATATAAAACAAAATATAAATAAATGCTACATATAATAAGAATACAAATTCACAAAATAAAAAACCAAAATAAACAAATAAATTTGTTTTATTTAATGTCAACAGTGGGACAAACGTAATTTAAAATTTAAAATAAAATAAAATTATGAAAAATGAATTTAAATTGAAAACTAAAGCATAAATAATTTAAATTGAAAAATGAAATATAAATAATTTTAATATACAAATATAAATATAAATAGTTGTTATTAAAAATAAAAGTTTTTATAAATAAAACATTAAATATTTTAAAGTAAGAGTCTGGGTATATACAAATAAATTCTTGAAAATAGAAATAATAATATTAAAAGAAAAATAAATAAATAAAATGCCAACAAAAAGACTAAGCATATAATAAATAAACACAAATAAATATAAATATATTTTTTCTTTAATCATTTATCTTGAATTTCAAAGTTTTTAAACATTTTAAGAATCTAGCATTAAATTCGCTAAACTGGCGATTTTTGGTGTCTGTTCCTCAGAAGGTGTTTGAGGTGTGTGTGTGCGAGTGTGTGTGTGTGTGTGTGTGTGTGTGTGTATGTGTGGGTTGTGTTTGGCGATACAATTTCATTAATTAAATGCAATTTGGGCGTTGTAATTGGCGTTGTTATTGTTGTTGTTGTTGTTGTTGTCATTGTTGTTTGTTGTTCTCGCACTTCTCAAACTTGAGTCACAAACGTGTTACAGTTCTAAGGCAACTGGTGTGGGCGATGACCAAAAAATAAAGCAAGCTATATATATAAATATTTATAGGAGTGTTGCTAAAACTCTGTCTATTTTAAATAATAACAAAATCATTAATAGTAATAAAATAAAATAAAATATTTTAAACAATTTTCATATTACTTTTTGTTGAGATTTGTAGAATCTTTTCCGTATACTTATGATTATCACTTTGTATCTTAGATCTGTAACTTCTAGAATAATTCTTTAGTTAAGGATACACATGACAGTTCTAAGGTCACTGTCTAACACAACAACAGCTTAACAGAGCGTCTACAGTTGCAAAGCAACTGCTGTGCGTTGATTCTCAAACTGCTTTGAGCATTTATTGGATCATTTGTCTTATCAATGAACCGCTCAACGCATTTTTTTTTATATATATACATTTTAATACCAATTTTTATTGTAATTTACATAAAAATGCTGTCGCTAAGTGTGTGTGTGTGTGTGTGTGTGTGGAGTTGCTTAATTTAAATAAAATCAACAGCAACAACAACAACAATTTCCAACGCTTGACTGATAACACAAGTATTTGTAATTTAATGTTTGCTCTCGTCTCTTTCGACTCTTTCTACTCTTTCCATTCTACCTACTTATATATATATATATATATATGCCTGAGTGTGTGACCTTTCACACACACACACACACACAGAAAAGAATTTTCAGGCAATTTGTTAGGAAGCCGCAACAACAACAACAACAGTTAACAAAAGTGATTGGAAAACCAAAAAATAAAATTGAGAGAGAGAGAAAAAAAATAGAAATGCGGCAAAGACATTGACACAAATCGCATAAATCACTTGAGAATAGCAGCCACAACTCCAGCATATAAATATACGTTCCACAACAATATCCACAACATCCACAACTCAGTCAGAGCGAAAGCGTTGTTTGCCTGCAATCATCATTTTGTTTAGATCATTATGAAGATTACACATTCATCATCATTATGTGTCCATTATGCGATTCCTTTGCCTACGCACTTTTACTTCTCTCCTCTCCTCTCCTCTCTTCTCTCTCCTCGGTCCACTCTCTCTACTCTCCAAAGTTTATGATCTTTGCCAACTTTCGCCTGGACAATTTTCGACTTGAAATTGACTTTTGTGAGAATTAAAAAAAATAATATTAAACAATTTAAAATTACAATTTGATTGCATGCTCCAATTAACAAAATGATTTTTGGCTTTTGGCCTAAATCTTTGCCAACTATCAACACCTTAAACGCGTCTTTAAATATATTTAATTACATATTTATTCAATGTGTACTTAAAACAGTAGACAAAATAAACTGTATATAAATAATTTTGGCAGAAATTAAATTTTAAAATAATATTGAAGACTAAACACATACAAAGTAAAAAAACATTTAAATCAAAATTTTAGTTTAATACATTTCTATTTTTTATATTATTTTACTTTTAAAGTGTAGTCTTCAAACACAATTGTTTAAATAAAATATGAAGTATATTTCTTATAAAAACTTTACACATTATAAATTATTTTCATTAGTATCATATTGTAAACTTTTAGAGAAACTACACTAGTTTTGAAAACTCTATAAGTTTGAATTGAAAATTAAATTAAGTTCCAAATAAATGGTTTCTTTCTTTTATTGCCAATATACAAAAAGGAGTATTAGTATTCGTCTTGGTCTCAGTGCAGCACAAGCAATTGCAGATACATTTGTATCTTTTGCTACCCTGTGTATCTTTTGTGGACTATAGCTAACTAAGCAGTTGGGGAATCCTTTATGAATACCAATGAAAATACGCGCATTCATATTCACATACGTATTTATTCATGTTTAAATTTATTTCACTTTCCAACACATATCGACATATAGATACTTTTGATATTCGATTTTCCTTTCATTTCGCCCACGTATTTTTTTTTTTTTGGCGGCACTTTTGCCGTCATTTTGGCTGCCGTTTAGCAGTCACTTTTCGGTTGTTTCTTTGGGTATCTGTATCTGTCAGATACTTTATGGGCGGCCTACTAATAATGTGAGCATCTCAGCTGTTTTTCTATATATTTTGTTGTTCCTTTTTTTCATTTTGCGGTCGCGCGTTCTTACTCAACACATGGCTGGGAAATAGATATGGAAATTTATGACGTTGCCCACTTTGATGTCAAGGTTTTCACTTGAGGACAAACCCGACTTCCTGCTGAGTGTGTGTGTGTGTGTGTGTGTGTAGGGACCAAAAAGGTACTCGAGTACTCGAAATATTCATTCGCAGCTGGGCAATATCGAAGTTGAAAAACCCGCATCAAGGTCTGCGTCTTGAAAACGCTTTCGCTTTTTTGTCGTCGGCGTTGTTGTTGTCATTGTTGTTGTTGTTGTTGTCGTTGTTGTTGTTGTTTGGTGAGACTGCCCTTAAATGGTCTGGGAGCTATGTAACGAACGACGTGTGGCATACAGAGTCCCATAGCCATTGCCACCTAGACATGTCATGAGTAGGTTGCCACCTCATCTACACTCCTCAAAAAAAGGGGGCCTTTTATACAAAATATACAAAATAACAAAACTGAAATATAATAAAACTTCTTTATATCTTTTTTTAAGCTTTTTTTTTTAAATATTACAAAAAAATAATCTCAATAGTGAAATGATTACTTACAGAAAAAGTCTTTCCATGTTTCAGAAATGATTTTTTTTTGACAGTTTTTTTTTTATGTGACTTATTTTCATATTACAGAAAAGATTTTTCTGAGCGTTAGTATATTTCCAATAAAATTAGTAACACTATTTTTTTTAATTAGATATTTTTCAAACAAAGTTGCAGTGCCAAAATGTGGCTAATATTTATTTTTTTGAGTGCAAAATATTACTTTATACATATGGATTGCAATTGTTCGCCGCAGGCGCGTGTCTTGCATAATGGCCGGCGATTAATGTGCGAAGGGAGAATAGAGAGAGAGAGAGACAAATAGAGAGAGAGAGAGAGAAGAAGGCAATGCTGCAACTCATTTTGTATCTGTTGTCTGGCTGCAACTCTGTCTCTGGTTAGTTAGTTAGTGATTCATGGCAGTCCATGGCAATCCCTGACTCTTTCCTCTTTCCCTACATCTACTCCTCTGTCTCCTCCATCTACTTCTTCTTCTTCTTTAGAGTCGCCTCCATCACTTCCTTGCCACAGCGACCGGATATGCATTTTGCAGTTGCCAGTTTTGCAGTTTACGAGCATAAAAATTAATGTTGGGGAGTACTCACAAACACTCACACTCACACACATACTCACACTCACACTCATACCCATACTTGTAATCGTAATGACAATGATAATGATGATTATTATGCATTGCCTCAGACTGATTAAAAGCCAACCGAAGGGCAACAAAACGAGACCTGAATGAATATCAATTCGAATTCGAGTTCGAATTCGAGCTGGAAGTAGAAGAGTGGAAGATAGAAGTAGGTAAAGGAACTGTGTACAAACAGATAAGGTCAACTGATCGATAGCTATAGATAGAACTCAATTGCAGGTACTCTATTGATTCAACTCGCAGAGAGATAAGCGAGAGACAAAGAGAGACAGAGAAAGAGAGAGAGAGAGTGAATGGATATAGGACTGAACTATTTCTAGCATCGTCTTTCAACATAACAAACAGCAGGAAAAACAAATGGATAATATCATTGACAGCTTGTAAAGGGCAAAAAAGATAAGAGAATAGCATGAAAATAAATGAAAGATATCAGTTGAAATGATGTTGGGGAATTTTAATATTGAATCATTGTTAGGATCATTCATAAAGTTAATCAATATTTCAAAAGATATCAATTATAATTTACAAAAAAGAAAGATAAAAAATGTTTGAAAAGGAAACAAAAATCATTGGAAAGAATATATTACGATTTTGATAAAAATAATCTATTTCCAATATTTCCTAAAATATTTATTATTATAAAAAATTTTGATTTAAGTATGAGAAAATGGAAACAAATTGAGAATAAAATTCATAGTAAAAAAAATCATATGAAATTATAAGTATCTGAGAAGCACAATTAATGAATTGGATTATTTAGTTATTATTTACACAGAGTAGTCTAATAGGAGAAGACCGGAAAATATATGCTGAAAACTATCTGAAAAAGTAAATTAAATCTTAGGATTATTTAATAGACTGCTGGAAAGAAAAAAAGAAAGACGTAAAATATAAAAAAAATAAAGGAAAGTTGCTGAAAAGGGAAATTACATCAAATTTAACATTATTTATTTATTAGTTGAAGAAGCAAATAAAAAAGTCATTGTTGAGTGGCAAAAAATGATGTGGAAAGTGTTTTTTTTTTTTTTTGTTTAATACTAAGATTCGTTCAAGCATTTCAACAGTTATTTGGGAATATCTTTTATGCAATTTGTTAAACTTATTTCATCAAAATAAAATGAAATTTGCAATAAACTTACACGGAGTTTGTCGCATTCATTCCAAGGCCATAGACAATGGCAGACAATTGTTGTGATGAGTGTAAAGTGAATACTTTGAGTACTCATAGTCACAGATACATAATTGTATATGTGTATATAGTATTCAGATAGCATGCTCAGTTATTGTGAATGCGACAGCAAAATGTGATGACAATGCGGCATGAAAATCAAACCCGATGCTAACAACAACAACAACTTGTAATGTGTTGTTGTTGTTGTTACTGTTAGTGTTGTGTAATGACAATGACAACCGTTGCCTGCCTGCATTGTTGCAAAGAAATGAAATTGCGTATAAATGGGAAAAAAAAAACAAAACGAGAAGCAAACTGAAGACAATGACAACAATTCTTTATAAACATTTTGTTGCAGTTGTATTTGAGGGGGAAAAACAGTGGGTAGGGGTACTCATAAACAAGCGCTATTAATTAAACAAGCAACACGAGTTGTTGCTTTACGGTAGCTACCTTAACATGGCCCAAAGTGAGGCAAGCCTCAGCAAAAAAAAACCAAACAAATGCAATCACTTATCAGGCCAGATAGCACAGATACCAGATAAGTCAGCTGCCATATCAAAAGAGTACTCATATTATATCTCACCATATCATATCACAACATATCTATACTTTTGAGAAACGGCTGCCTTGGACTCTTGTCTTTTCTTCATTTTTATTTGCACAGTCAAATTGATATAAAAAATACTTGCTTGACTTTGCTTTGTTATACCCTGTAAAATGATGAAGAAGCGAGTATTTTGAATCAACAATATCAGCTGTGAAAATATTGATATTTTCATAAACAATGAATAGCTATTGGTTTCTATTCATTAGAAACTGCTCTTTGTTATATATTATATTTGCTATACCCTGTTATTTATATCACAAATGATTATGAGTAAGCTGTAAATATAATTTTTTATCAATAATAAATGCCTAACATATCATATAACTATCATCAAATTAGTTGGAAAACTATTGTTTTCTTTTAAAATAACTCACTTTTTCATATTGTTTAGAAAAGGTTCTTACAAGAAAAATATTTATGTTTTTTTTTTGTTAGCAAACTTACACTTTTACTTGCAGCTCAGTCTTTAAGATTATTATCAAGCATATTCTTATAAAATTTAGTACCTTTTTAATTTAAATTAATTTGAATCATTTAAGATACATTTGATTGTTATAACTCAATTTATAGCTATTATAACAGCTAAATTGAGAAATAGTTTTTCACACGCTAACAGTTTTCATGTATTTCTACCAATTCCATTAGTTTTCAAGTTATTTTAGATTAATCATTGTTGTTCTATTTTAAAGCAACAATAACTCAACTAATTAACCACATTTCTTTGGTTAAATTGATGATTTTTCACTCAAATATGAGGGATATTCTGGCTAAAACACATTTCTACACATTAGTTGATTAATTGTTTTTAGTACAGACAAAAATAGCTTAAAGGGTATTCTAACTTCTCTACGCCATTCATGTCTCATTTCTTTTCCAAAATTTCTCTTTTTATTTAAACAATATTTAACAGCGAGGCCGCCACGATAAGAAATTCTTTATTTAAACAGTGCGACCTCTATTTTATCGCAATATTAGGTTTTTTATTTACTTATTTATTTTTCTTGATTAAACACTTATGTATTTAACAGCTGTGTGCCTATTTAAAAGACAAGACATTTTCACATTTTCACTCTGGAAAATTTTTTTTTTTTTTTTTTTTGAATTGACAAATTGTGAGCTGCCAAAATTGCGACAGTTTCTCTGTCAACAGTTGACAAATGGTATATATATAAAGTATTATGGCGAAATACTAGAAGATAAAGACAAAACTATCGTTTATATATATCGCAACTATCGTATTTCTATCGTTTATGCAAATAACGTTTGTTTATAGATCAACAAAGGCCCACGCTACGTTTAAATAATTATGAAATGTTTACAGAAATATCTAAACACACACACAGATACTTTTGAACACACACACGCACACACACACACACACACATGCAAATTGACTTCAAGTTACAGTTACACAAAGTTTCACTCGTCTAAAGAATTTGTCACTGGACTGTCTCGAGTTTTGTGTTTATTTCTGTATCTGTATCTTTAGCTGCAGCTGTATCTGTATCTGTATCTGTATCTGAGTATCTGTAGCTATGTGGCGGCCTCTTTTGTCAACGAAAAGTAAAAGTTGTTTCACTTTTCAACACCAACAACAATAAATAGCTAAATATTCTCTTGATTATTTTCAGTTTTTTTTTTCTTATTGAAATTTTCACTCTATTATTCATAATTAAAAAATTCCAAAAAACAAACTTTGGCAACTCTTGACAAATTTGTTACACTTTCGCTTGAAATATTTTAAAATCAACAGTTTATATATATGTGCATATGTATATATGTATATATGTATATATAGGCATTATAATGATGACTCGTTCCCGCAGAATTTATTTTAGTTTAACCACAATTTTAGCTGCTGGCTACAAACCGCACACAGAAAAAACAAAAATCATTACAATAATAGCCAAAGTTAAATTTTCTGTAAATTATTTTTAATTATTTTCTGTACAATTACTTTGTGGTGGCCATTGTTGTTGTTGTTGTTGTAGTTGTTGTTGGCCTTTACACAGAACTTGGCTGCCTTTTTGTGTGTTTTTCTTTTTGCTGGCAACGCATTGAAGTTGCCAAATGTTATTGACCCAAATTGAGTACTTAAAAAAAAAACAAAATAAACAGCCACAACAAAATATAAAACAAAAATATATTCGAATTAGAATCAAGAAAAACTAAATAAATCGCTTCTGAGAATCGTGTCGAAGTTGTCGTTGAAATTTTTTGGCTGAAACTGAAATTTTTTTTATATACAAACTGCGAGACATTCAGACACGATCAATTGGAACAACATTCACATTATTCACAGGACAGACAAAAATATATTTTCTTATTTTTATTAGCCTGCAACAATTTATAAATATAAGCCAAAAATATAAACTAAACAGTTTAATGACAGTATTTTGCATTTTATTTGTTAATTTTTAAATTAAGTATGTTTTTCTTATAAATATATTTTTTGAAATTTAAAAATATTGAGTTTTAACTATTTACATACTTTAACTGCACTTTTCTATGCATTCTTACTTTAATTTAAATATTATTCTTCAAACTATTTAAATTTTATTTGTTTTATTTACAATACTACTTATTTTTTATCTCTACATACTACATTTATTCATTAATTTCCATCAATTCATTATTTACATATTTCTCTTATCTGACCGCAATAAAACTTTGAAATAAATTGGCAAATTGTATCTTTATCTGTGTGTTGCTGTTAGCACCTTTTGTGACTGTATCTTTGTAGCTATATCTGGCATGTATCTGTATCTATTAGAGCGGCCTAAATTGGCGGCGGCAACAGCTGAATCAATAGCTAAAATACCGCCAAATTGCCCAAACTGAAAACCTTGTCATTTATTTTTTTGTTAGCTCATTTGTTTTTTTGTTGACAAACTAATTTGCCTTGTTGTTGCCATTGTTGTTGTTTTCCCTCGAGTTTTTTTTTATGTTCTTCTATTTTTTGCGCTTAATTAGCAGCTTTACTGAGCCTAGTCTTGAATTTGAGTATCAATTAACATAATTGGCTGTCGGCTTTAAGTTTTTTTTCTCTCAATATAATTTGAGCTGTGATTCGATACGTTGTGTGCTAAATGTGACTATGTGGCAGGTTGCAAGTGGCAAGTTGCAAGCTGTTAGTTGCTAGTTTTGCTGTTGTCGCTTGGAATGCAGCGATTTGGGTCAGAAGAGAAGCGTTTGCCAACCCGGCAACGAGTACGAGTATTAGCCAACTCAACTCAACACAGATTCGGTCTTTGACTTTGGCCAGTTCTCTAGCCAACACACTCTATGTGTGTGTTTATACCCATTAAACGTAGAGTAAAGAAGTATATTGTTTTAGCAATGTATATATTTAACAGGCAGCAATAAGTTTTAGATATATTTGAACATTACACTCTGTTTTTAACATAGAAATTTCTTATTGATGGTTATAATTCTCTTTTATTACTGTCTATAATTTTGCTTAATCACAGTCATCTCAGTTAAATATATCGCTAGTATTGACTGTTTTAAATTTAAGGCAATTTTACATTTTTTTAAAGATAAAATAGTTTTTATAAAGGTTAACATTTTTTAGGATTGTCCATCATTTTACTAAATTGCAGCCAAGTCGGATATATATAAAGCAAGTTATGTATTTGTTATTTTATTAAAAATTATAATATCATAATGTTGGCGTTTAAAAATCTTAAATACATTTAAAAATTTACTTATTAATTATAATCTATTGTAAAATTACTTTCATAAACTAATGCGTATCTTTTAGTCGTGCACATGATTAAAACGCATGCACTTACTTGATTTTTAGTATTTTATATATTTTTTTTTTTGTAATCTGAGCCATGTGTATCATAATTTGCTCGTCTACACATTTTGTGGGCCAAGCTGGCCAAGTTGGCTTCACTTGGCCACATTGCGCATACGCCACGTAGTTGCCTCGTTGAATTGTTGCTTATCGCAAATGGAGAATCATTTTGCGGCTGTATTTTTTATTTCTTTTCTTTTGTTGCCACAGCTTCTCGCAGTCTCTTATAAAAAATGCAGCTTTAGTTGTTGTCGCTTGTTTGTTTGTTTGTTTGTTTTCAATGCGTTGCTGACCCAGAAAAAAATAATATAAATGAAGAAAACTTTCATGCCACTTTTGCTGGAACAGCAGCTGTTGCCACCGCCTGTTGTGGCTGCAACCGCAGCAGTCTGTGGCAGCTGCAAGTGATTTGCGGCCCTAAAGCATGGGGGCGTGTTCTCCCTCCCTTCAGTTTCCCCCACACAACATGAACATCTGGCAATGGCATTTGACTTGTAATTAATATTTGAAGCGTTGATTTATCTGCCACATTTTGTTGCATGCGCATAACTGCAGCCTGCAACCTGTTTTAATGATTAGGCAACTTCGATGATTAAATATTTGCCATAACTAAACATTTATTCACTCTGTCAGTTTTATTTTTGCTGCTCTTTTTTTTCTCTACTTTATTGTTTATATGATGAAAAACTTGTGCTATTAAACAAAAAAAATTTACATGACCGCAGCAGCAACAACTACAATAATTTGTTTTCTTCTCGTTTTTTAAACGAGTTTTATTTACAAACATTTACATTTGACTTGAAGTGTTTGCAGTTCTCGTGCTTAATGAACAAGTTATTTTATTGTTGTAATTGCTTTTGCTGTATTTTGTTGTACACGGCTAACAGACAGCACAGCACTAAAAAAAAATGTTGACGCTTATGTAATCAAAAAAAAAAAGAAAAAAATTACAAAAAAAAAACGAGATAAATACAAATTGCTTATGAGTCTACAACTGTGCTTAGACTAATGTATTCCGTGGCAATGGCTTTAAAACTGTGTAGCTTCATTATTAATAATATACTTATAATAATATAAATTTAAAAAAAAAAAACTCACATTAAATTTTATGTTTAAATATAGATTAAAGTTATTTAGATTTAATCAGCATTTTAATGCCCCCTTTGAAAATATGAAAATCCTTAACATTGAAGCAAAAATATTAAAATAAATAATTTTATAGCGATAATATTTATACGCAGTAAAAATAAACTGTTTCACTGTTAAATACGAATTAATAAAGCATAAAAATTATATGTGAAAAATAATAGTTAATTTAGTTATTTTATTGGTTTTCTTTGGTTATTAGTAGTTTATTATTAGAAAAAAATAACAATGCAAAAGCAATAAATACACAAGTGCTGACAACTGCAGACTATTACTTAGAATTCTCAACTGGTTTGCTTTTCTCTTTGATCAAATATATTCTTGACTTTGCCTCGAGCAGACTTTCAATTCAATGAGAGTTTCACTTTGTACCATAGTATATGTGTTCAAGTGGGGGAAAATCATTGCACTTATAGTATTATTGACTGCACTCACATTTCAATTAGTTTAATTTGCCTTTTTGCCAATTTGTTGAATCGAACAATTTGCTTTCTATGACATTTTCTCAATTTGTTGCAGCAATTTCGCTGGCATTTCGCTGGCATTTCGCTCGTATTCTGCCCGCCAGGCGAAACAATTTACAATTCCCCCCCCCTCCAAATTTCTCTTCTTTCCCCCTCTCTTCAGATTGGCAATTGGCAATTTCACTTGGCAAATCGAAGTAAGCAATAAAACTTTCATTTTAATTAGCAAACAGCAATATCAAAATTATTTTTCAATCATGCAAGATTTGAAAATAAATAACAAATACAATACACTTGCTCTCCACACATACTTCCCCTCATTTCCCACCGTTTTGTTTTTTTTTTCAAAATCAACTCTGCCCAATGGCTTGGAAAAAATAAGCTAAACTAACCGCAAATTCAATTTTATGCCAGCCAAAAGGTCAATTAGCCAAGCAACAACAACAACAACAACAGAATGTATAAAAAAAAAACAAAATCAAAATCAAATCACTTTTCTGACTGACAGCTTTGAGGTGGTAGAAAGAGGGGAGGGTGGGGGTTGGAGAGGCGCTCGAAAACCAGTTTACAGTTTTGTATTTGCAATTCGAAAGGCATACGAAATATTTTCTATTATTTTTCGTTGTTGTTGTTAGTGTTGTAATAACAACAACAACATTGTTGGACGGCTTAAGTGTGCAAGGTGTGTCACAGTTGCCGCTTTAGGCCAAGTTAGCTGCCCAGCCACCCACACCCACCCAGCCATCAAGTCAAGTCAATGACACAGCGCATTTCAAACTGTCAGTTGAGGGAGTGTGAGTAGGAAATTGTATAATCTTTAGCTAAAAGTTACTTATTTCAAAATATTTAAATTTATACTGTGGAAATTTTTAGAATATTATTATTACTAAAATATACATAAATATTATATATATTATTATATTATATATAAATATTTCTGAAATAACATTAATGTTTAGGTAATTTTATAAACTAGTTAAAAGTCACTAACTATAAAATAGAATAAATAAAAGTTTATATCAATTTCGATATGATATTATTTTTTGGGTTAAAAATTGGAACAAGTTTATTTTAACAATTTAAAAATTGAACAAATCTATTTCCAACACTTTTTGTTTATAATCATAATAAGGATCTATCAGAAAAATTTATATGAAATTATTACCGATATATTTAGATTTATGATGTTGAACTTTCTTAGAATTTTAGTTATTGTAACTTTTGCAAAACTAAACGAATTTATTTTCATTATTTTTTTTTATTCTAATGGTAATATTTTTATAGGGATTTCTCATCACATTTCTATGAATTAAGAACAATTTATAACTATAATTGATGTTCCCAACTGACGCACTCTGAAAGGTATTTGGGGTCAAAACAGATTCACTTTTTAAATGTATCTTTTGTTTGTTTTGTCAAAGCGTGGCATTTCTATAGATTCTTTTTTTAAATGGCAGTAACTATTTCTATTTTTGAGTTCAATCAGCGCAAATCGCAAGTTCAAATGTCAATGGCAACTGAATAACAAATATAACGCTCACTTGCTAATGGCAGCAATTTTGCACAAGCTGACAAACTGAAAGATACAGATACATTTTCAGAGTGAGTTAGAGAGAGAGGGAAGAGAAAGAGAGACAGCTGGCAAATTGATTGTCTTTAATTGTTGAAAATTGGCTTTGCATTGACTTTGCTTTGAGCTGCAATCAATTTTCAGTCAAGTCAAGACAATTTGCTGAATCCTGAATCACATCCTTACAGTTTTCAACTATTTCCTGATGTCTGGCGCCTTCTCTAATCGCCTCTTAAGTTGCTTCCACGAATTTGCCAGCAACTACCTGCAGTTTTTTTGTATTTGCTGGGTTTTGTTTTCAGTTTTCTGTTGTTTTTTACTGAACCATGTGTGGTTGTCACGTCCCAGCCGACTACGATTTCCAGATATTGTTTTTTAAGTGCAGCTCCTATATATATGTGTATTTTTTCTGGTCTGACCACGCCCTATTCTCAGTTCCATTTTCATTGTTATTACACAATGTCGCACGCTTGAAATTTTTCCTTTTTCGGTTAATTTTGTGTTACGAGTTGCAACTCGGAACCATAAAAAGTGTTCGAGTGAAATGTTTACGCCGTCATTTAGACATCCAGAAAATGTGAAATGTTTCGCTTGTTTGTTTTGTTTTTTTTTTCTACTATGGCTGGTGAATATGATAATTAAGTTTGAATTTACGATACCTTTTTCATTGTTATGCTTCTTTTTTTTTTTGAGAGTTTATTAATGAACACGTTCCACAAGGCGCCTGTTTGGCAAGTTAATGAGACACAAAGTTTTAGTGTCACTATACAGTTTGATTAAGTTTGCAGTTGAATTCTACTGTAAAATAGCTTGACTGTCTAAAGAATTTTGGATACAGATAAGGACTTGAACTGTTTGGGAACTATAAGTATATATAGTTATTTAAGTGTTGTGAAGAGTAATATTGAGGCTGTATTTAATTTGTTTTCAATATCTTGACTCTCGAATTTTTTAGAAAAGGAATGCTTTATTTTCTTTCTTTCACATTTTGATTGCTAGAACTACTTGGGAATTATAAGAAATAATTTACTTGACTGTTTAAGCAATTTCATTTAACTGCATTTAAGCAATTTTACTTAAAAACTATTTGAAAAAGCAAACAAAAAGTTTATTCTGCATAGCATTTGTTAGTTTCTACAGTTTGCCAGAACAGCTTGCGAATTGTTAGAAAAAATTATTTTTTTTTCTGTTGTTAATAGGACCGATTAGTAACATTATTTGGCAAATGCAGTCCCAAAATGTCTTATCAATATTTATATAGTGCACTCAAAATGTATGCCATGAGTCAGGCTTTTACTTTGGGCCATTATCTCGGCGTCTAAAAACAAATAATGAATCGAATGAGGCGGCAAGAGAGTTGGAGAGAGAAAGAGAGAGAGAGAGAGAGAGAGATAGAGACATAGATAAGGCATGGAAAATTGGTTTGTAGGTTTTATTTGCATATGATAAAAGTTGTTTTTATTGATTTTTGGCATTGTGGACACACCTCTAAATGAGAACGCCCACATGAAACGAATTTCATAATGATAATGATAATAATAATGATAATGATTATGATGATTGAGTACAAATGACACTTCATTTGGCTAATTGGCTGAGTTTGCTACAGTTTTAGGGCAAAAACATTTTTAAGGTCATTTTGCGATCTAGAATTGTTGTGCCAAATACTTAACTTGATTCGAGTTGGCTAGTTGGCTCGTTGGCTCTGTTAACATGGCTTTGGCAGACGTCAGAAGGTCAAATGGCTTGTAAACATAAAAGCATTAAAACAAATGGCTCAGTCGTAAACTGTTGAATTTGTTTTGGCCTAATGTGTTTCCGCCCCAAAACCTAGACAAAGAGACACAAATATTATTCTGGTCAAATGCATAGTTCCGTCCGTAATCTTATGGCCAATTGATGGTTCCATAAATGGCAACGTTTTCAGGTGAAAGAGTCGATAGATCGACTGAAGTCCGAGTCATTCTGTCAGCCTGTCAATTGCCATTTATTATAAAACACATTCAAATGTCAATTTTGCTGACCACATCCAACATCTAATCCCAATCCCAATTCCAAATTCCAATTCCAAATTCCCTATTCCAGCTGCAGCTCAGCTTGTCCATCGTTCATTGTATTGGCAGCTGCCTTTTGGGTATTTTATTTTTTCCCCTCTTTGTTTTTTTTTCAACTTGGCAACGTGCACAAGAAACCTCTAACAAGTTGGCATGATGTCATAAGCCAGACACACACACAGACACACACACACATCACATTCAGCGGCCAAAGACAAAAGCAAAATGTTTGAGAATGCCTTTTTTTGTCTCTCTGCTTTACTCGTATTTCAATATTCTTGTTATGTTCCTCTACAGCGTAGTTCCCGCCGTATTTAAATTTGTTTTTGTAGCTCAATCAGCAGCTAGTTTCAGTGTTTAAACTTGGCAGTTAGCAGTCCACAGTTAGCATATATACTCTATCAGAAAGTACAGTCTATTCGAATAGCTCTAAGATTGAAAAAAGATAGTAAATACATTAAGTTTTCTTAGAGAAAATTGGAAGATAATCTATTTTTTAGGAAAAAGTCCCTATTTTTAACAACAAGAAAAACTGTCAATAACTTCAAAAACTATCGTATAACTATCGTATAAATTAATAATTATTTACCAGGGCCAGAAAAATATATAATTTTAACAGAAATAAGGTTGAGATTATAAGACTACTATATATTCCTTTCTGATTTGTTATAGGATTTTCGGAAAAACTATCTTAAGGTCTATCGTATATTTTTTTAAACAATTTTACTAATTCAAAGAAAATGGAAAATATTTGATGTATGATTTCTCAAGATATTAGTGATAGTTCTACGACAACATTTTTTTTTTACCATTTTTGTAAAATAAGATTGACAGTATACAAGTGAAGTGAAATCTGAACTGAGATTAAGAGGCTTCTAGATATAATATTTACTAAAAATATCAATGAGAATATTTTAGGTTTTTTTTCTGAAGCATGAGGAAGCTTCAGATTTTGTTAGAGTATACAATCTTCAT
Organism: Drosophila phalerata; assembly: GCA_951394115.2. Taxonomy (NCBI): domain Eukaryota; kingdom Metazoa; phylum Arthropoda; class Insecta; order Diptera; family Drosophilidae; genus Drosophila; species Drosophila phalerata. Next base: position 31,480,268 of record OX596008.2, on the reverse strand, counting down.
CTAAAAATGCTTAATTCCGCTTACTTTTGTTCCACACGGACATGACTAATTTTGTCAGTTATTTTTGTTGTAGTTTCTTGTTGTTTGTCGCTTGTCGCCTGTCACAAAAAAGTCTTTTGGCCATGGGCGTTATGTTTTCCATATGGTTATTGTAATTTTCCGATGGCGCCAGCCAAGTTTCAATTCAAGCAACAGGATGCCCAGTTGGCTAGTTGGCTAACTGACTAGTTGGCCAATTGGCGGCAAGTTGGTAACTTGACTTTGGTAACTGCCCACAGACTCAACCCTTTTGCTGTAAGAGTAGACTATGATTTAATGTAGTTGTAGTCAAAGAGCTTGTGACATGACACAGACCACAAAGTAATGAGAATTGACTGACTGAGTGAGTGAGTGAGTGTGTGAATTGAATGAATGCAAGAATGAATGACCAAAACGACTAAAAGGTGCGCCCACAGCAGTGAAAAAATGTTGCATGACTCTGCGGCGTTTTGGCCAAAGTTCAGCGCAAAAATAAGAGAGAAAAAAAAAGAAACAAATGGCAACACCTTTCTGTAAGCCATAAGAGGGCGTAGGGGGCGGGGCAGCTAAAAACCAAGTCAGAGTCGGAGCTGGCAGCTCTTGTTGGGTTTTGTTTTTGACTCATGGAAGTCACGTAGTCTCCGAGCACTCCGGGCATTTGGCGCATTTTGCTTGGCACGCCATGTTTATTAATATTTAAATGCAACGAGGCATTCGCCCCAGACTCAATACCACACTCCACACACACACTCCACACACACTCCAAAGCACACCCATTACCCAGTTGAGAGACCGGAGAGAAGAGGGGCAACTTATACAGCACCCAAGTCGAACAATTTCAGGCTTCAGCGAATTCAAACTGAGCTGCGAGCTGCCAAATGGTAGGTAGCAGGCACCCAATACCCTGTAATAGTTAGACAAACTAGCAAAAGGTAGTTGAGTTTGCTGGTTAACATAATATATTAGAGATAAACAATTTAACAAATGTTATAGGGAGCTTTCCCAAACATTTTACTAAACTAGTTTGCAGTTCTATTCAATATCTCGAGAACTTTTTGTCATTCACTGAATTAATATATGTACTCTTATCTTAAAGGGTCTACTAAATATGCTGAAAATTTCAAAACAATCGCTTGAGAGTTAGGCATAACTTTTATCATTTAGTCAAGCACGTTCTAACTATTATGGCTTGCTATTAATGTTGATATCTCGAGAACTATGTTAGCTAAAATCAATTTTTTTTGTACATACATAAATAAATATGTGAGTTAACTATTCTTAAAATTTCAGAACAATCTGCTGATTGTAACTTTAAGATAGACGAATTTAAACAATGAAACAATAACAATGCTTTCAGTTCAATAAATATATAATTTGTGTTATTTTCAATTATCAATTTAACTTTTTTATTTTTAAAGAAAATACACTCTGTAAATTTCAATTGAATACTATCCAATTTGAGCTTTTTTGGCATTCTTTTCCAAAAAATCTCATCTATCTATTTTAAAAATGTTAGCAAATATTTAAATTGAAAACATACAGAGTATCTGCCAGTCAGTCTCACACTTAACTACTCGTTTCTCATTTCTATTCGTTTCTAAGCCGACTTTAGTTTGCTTTGATTGCAATTCAGGCATTTTTGGTAATCCTTTCAACGCTGCACTTGTCTTGGCTCAAGGAGAGTGAGAAGAGAGGAGAGCGATGGCAGCTGGGGCATGCCACATGCCACATGTTACAATTCTAATGATGCATGTGGCACGAACACGCAGAGAACAGTTGGCCCAGTTCGTTTGGGTCAGAATCATGTTGACTTGGCTCGTTAGTTGGGCTTCCGCGACAGGTTCCGTTTTGGGTTCCGTTCTCCGTTCTCCGTTCTCCGTTTGCGTATTCTGCAACATCTAATGAATCTTTGTGTGTCCAGCTCGTTATCTATTATCTGTTATCTATATATATATATATATTGCAGACACTACGCACATCCTGTTACTTAATATTTATGGTGTCCTTCTTCTCGAGTGCCACCTGCCGTCAGTTGAAGAGGTTTCAAGTCTCAGTTTCGAATTCTTCCTTTGCCTTTTATTTTTCTTCTTCTTTATTTTCCCATGCAACTGCATCAGTTGTTGTTGTTGTTGTTGTTGTCAAGTGCACAACACATTCTCCTTCTCCTTCCCATTTTCCCATCTCTTTCTCTTCCTTCTCTCTTGTTACTCGTCCTTGTTCTTTTGTTTCCTCAGTTTTTCACCCTGTTTTACACTCAGTTATTCTGTTGTTTCCGCTTGTTGTTTTTCTCGCGCGTGTTTCCTTTCCCTTTCCCTTTCCTTCCTCTCCCTTTTCCTCTCTTCTTCCTTGTTTCCTTCCATACTTAGTTACATCCTTTTGCGCTAGTTGTTCACCAAGTTTCCTTCATTTGCATTACAAATCAGTTAAGAGCAAGTGAAAATCTGCGCAAAAGTCGACCTACTTTTCCTTGTGTTTTTCACACATGTAAACCGCGCATTAGCCTGACAGTTTTAAGGGATTGCCACAGTGCCTGCGAGCAGTTTTCAGCCACATAAATCCTGCCAACCCTCACATTTACCACGATGCAATAAAATGAAAAATAAAAACCCGCTAAAAAACCTCGCAAAAAAATAAACATGGCAAAAATATCTTTCTCTTTTTTTTTTCTTTATATAAAAACCTTTTAAAAAGCAAAATGAGAAAATGCAGAGGAAGCAAGGGGAATCTAAATCAAATATTTCTCGTATTTATTTTTTCTCCCTTTTGAGGGAAACGCCTTTTGTAAGACTAAACTATAACTAATGCTCATGTTTTTCTCTTATTTCTTTTCCATTTCAGGTTCGTATTCAATAGACCACTGTAAACCAGAATCGGGCCACAACTCGAACTATGGGAACAGCCTGATGAATGCCCCGCAGGCTGGACACGAATTTAAAACTCCCTCACATTCCCCCGGTCTACGACCTTTTTAAAAAATATGCCGCAGCTTCAGTTTTCCGAGAGAGTTTTTCATATTTTACTGAAAGCGGATTAGTTGAATGAAGTGCGGTATGGTTTCATAATTTTTATCCGTCATTTTTCTGTATTATTATTATTTTTTTTTTTTATTTCTTTTAATTTAGTAAATGCAATGCCGCTTTATTCCACTACCCGACAAAATTAAATGGGCAAATTTATGGCATTTAATTAGAAAAGGATTTGCCAAGTGGCAGCTGTTCATGGCAGCGAGGGCAGACTGTAGACTGTGGAGGACAGTAAAAATGTTAAGCGGATTACTTTGGCGTAGAGCAATCGTATTACGGCTCATAGAGCTCATCACTTGAACTTAGTTTTCCAGCGGAAAATAATTCTCTGCAAGTGGGAAATTCGAAAAGTTTTGGGAGATTGCGAAAAACTGGAATTAAGCGGTCAGTTTAGTTCGTGGCAGGTGTAGCACATAATTAGCGTTAAATCTTTCTGTTTCGTCACTTTCACTTTCACTTTAGTCACTTGCCACAAGAGGCACGAATCGATTTTTTTTTTTGATGTGCCAAGATTTAATTTCCCTTGTGATTGCCAGACATTTCCTTGGGCCCTCGTCAGGCGTCAACTGAGCAGGCATTAGGACGTGTTTAATCATGTCTTGACATGTCAGTGCGGCTCCAAATCAAATCAACTGGCAACTGACAATGGGCGTCCTGAGAAAAGCTCTTCTGCCGCACAGTGGTTGATTTTGTCAATCTGTTATTATACAAAAAAAAATTGCATATCAATTTGAAATTTTTTAGAAGAATAAAGGAAATTTTTAGGCAATTCTTTTTAATTATTTTTATAAAGCTTGAATCCACTATTATCCATTCATTTTCTTACAAATTACAAACCGCAAAAGTGTAAGATGATACTTTGAATGAGAATGTTGAGACTTCGATTAAACGTATGAATAACCGAGTATATGTGAATGCGAGCATGTGACTATGTGAATATGTGAATATCCGTTGAAGCGGAGCATGGGAAATAAAGTTTTGTGACAACTTTTAATTACATTTATGAGGAGGAATGTACACAAAAGATTCGACTTTCAGCTATGACATCATTTGATGAATGGCCCAACGGAAATGAGTTCTTTTCTTTGTTGATATAGGGCCTAAATATTTGCGCAGGCATTAGACCAAATTTTGTGTTTGGTAAGCTCAACACACACACACAGACACACACACACACACAAAACTATTGGGAAAATTGCCTTCAATTTGTTGCCTGAAGCTGGAAATGGCGATGAAAATGAATGTTGATGGAAATGTTGTTGGTTTGCTTTGTTAATTAAGCAATTAAGAAAAAAAAATGTTTGATTAATTAAGCAAAGTGGCGACTAAATAAACGAGCTAATGAAGCTGCAAGCATTCGCTTTATACACAATTTACATTGATTTAAAGTCGATTTATATGGACAATGGACGGACAGATCGGTGGACAGCTTGTGAATGAGTTCAAGGTCAGTTTGATAGTTTCTGCAGTCACTGAACTGAAGCTAGCGAAATTTAATGAGCTTTCTGAACTTTATCTGAAGTTGATATATATATTAATAAGAAGTCGTTTTATACAGAAAATTAACAGATGAACGAATTGAAAGACAATATTAGGGCTTTAATGAGCTTTCGAAAATTTCTTATGGATAATGAGCTTTAATGAGCTTTCCAAACTTTTACCTATATTAAGCTATATTAACATAGAATGAATTAATAAATTTAAAGACAGCCTAACAGCTATCCAGTCATTGAATTTATGCTTTTTCAGCTTTAATGAACTTTTTTAAATTAATTTACATTAATATAAAATCGTCTTATAAAGAAAATTTAGAGTTCTATAAATGAATAGTCCTTCTGCTTTGATAAAGAAGCTTTAATTAGCTTTCCGATCTTTGGAAAAAACATTAATAATAATATCAAGTATTCTATTAATAGATCGTTTTATTCAAAGTTAGTTTGACACTTTTTCAGTCACTGAACTGCATTTTAAGTGCGCTCAATTGCATTAAACGCAGCTTTAATGAGCTTTCACAGCACTTAAAGCGAGTTTTCTATTTCAAACCAAATGATATTTGAAACGATCTCGCCTGGTAATAAAGCAGAAATTGCTCTAGTGCGACCAAATTAGGCAATTACTACTGTACCAACAACATCAACATAATATCATCATCAAAATGTGAGTGTTTTTTTTTTTTTGGGTTTAGTGAACTTAACGTTGATGGCGACTCTTGAGCAAAAATTGTACCATTAGTCAACACATGAGAGGCAAGAAGAAGCGGGGAAAAGGGGGCAGGAAGAGTGGCACATTAGATGGCCGCTGGGTAATTAAGCGATGTGGCAACGCCAACGTCTTGCTGTCTGTCTTGCTGTCTGTCTGTCTTTTTGTCTGCCTGCCAAGAGTTCCCATAATTTATGGCCTGGCAAATAATTATAATAGTAACACAATGCACATATGAAATGCAGTAGAGAGGGGTTAGTGCATAGAGAGGGGGGTATTTTTTACAAAAGAGTCTTAAATTTTATTGCATTTGCGCTTTGATTATGGGAAAAAAAAGTCAAGAGATTCGAGTTTGAATCTATGTCTCAGCTTTTTTTCTTTTTGTATATGTATGTTTTTTCTCTCTTGTCTCCGTTGCGCTGTATTAACGGTATTGGTAACTGCATATTAGCCATAGTAATTGTTGTTGTGGCTGTTGCTCTGTTAATTATGCAAGCGATCGAAACGAGCCAAGTTCTCATCTCAGTGCAGTCAGCAATGCCACTTGCCACTTGCCACTTGCTACTTGTTGTTGCTGTCTGCAGCCAGTTTCCAGTCTCAGGAAGTGGGCGCTAGGAAGTAATATCCCCTCTCTACCCACTCTCAACCCCCTCTCCAACCCCCTCTCAGTTGCTGCAGCACCAGTTCTAAAGCGCGTCTCCAACCTCGAGACTTGCGTCATTAATAAAAATGTCTGGCAAAGTCTTAGAATTTATGGCATGCTTGCCAGCAGCACTTTAAACATGTCCAGACATTAAGCGGGTTTTTTCTTCCCTCCCCCTCCCCCTTCCCTACTCTGCCTACTCTCTCCCCTTTTTTTATTAAACGCCTAATGCTGCTGTGTGGCCTCTGTCCACTGCTTGCCAAACTGTAAGCTCTCAGCAACAGAAAACTAGGCAATAAATTGAAATTAGCCTTGCTATTTAAACAAAAGTTGAGCAAAAACCAGTTGAAAATTATAAAAAGCATCTTTTTTTTAGCATGAGAAAGATTAGAGAAATATTGCCAGCATCTCAATTAGATCAATTCAACTGCCTAGCAAATGAAGAGTATTAAAAAATAAAAATTTTGTTTAATAGCAAATTTAAATCGCAACCAGTTGGGAATTATTAAAAATACATTTCATTTTGTATTGACAGAATTCCCAGTTGGGAATATTTAAAAAAAATTTCATTATGTATTGACATCACCCATCGTATTTTTAAATTCACAATAAAAATTATGTTTAAAATATTATAAAGTCTTCAAAATTGCTTCACATCATTGTAAATGGATGTCGTAACTAGTTGAAAATTTTAAACAAAATCTGTTGTGAATTCTCTTTATCATAGTTTCCATTTCAGAGAAAACACAATTATGGCTTATCAAATTGCAATGAAGTCAAAATCGATTGACACTTTGATTCGATTAAGTTGCAACCTATTAGCGACTGGTTTTTTTTGTAGTGGCAAGCTATCGTTGGGTTTGTTGATTTTTTCCCAGGGATGCATTTGTAAATGCCGTTGCACAGTTTGAGATTTATTGCGCCGCAAATGTTGCTGCCAAATGCGTCAACTTTGAACTTTTGCCGCTGACACGCAATTGCTGCTCTACATTACGCAGCTGTCACAAGGAGGGGGGCAAACACACACACACACATACACACACACGCACACACACTTTTGTTGCTTGCCTCATGTTTTATGCAGCAAATCCTTGGGGCCAGCTGCATGTGGCAGGCAATGGGCGTCGTGGCATAAAGCAATAAACTCGGCTTATAAACCAACAACAGCGACAGCAAATAAAAAACTAAAAAAAAAAAGAGTTGTGTAGTTGAGTGTAATGGACTTGAAGTTACCCTGCACAAAACACTGAGAGACACTCGCAAATATTCCTACTTAAAAAATGTGTATATAATTCTTATATAATATTTCTTTTAACACACTTCAAAATAAAGACCCAGTAAAATATTCCTGAAACCCTTCCTTATTCATTATTTAATAGAAATAAATAGCTTAGATAAAGTTCTACTTGTTATTGTCAAGGGATGCATGTAAAAATAATTTAACATAAACTTGAGGAAAAAACTAATTATAAAATTACATGTATCTAGCTCTTCCACTCTAGAAGAACGTTAAACAAAAAACATTCAATGAGAACTACTATTTTACCAAATTTGATAAGGAATCTTTAAACCACACTTTAAATTTATTAAAACAAACTACAATATGTCATATGTCTAGCTCTTACACTCGCAAAGATCGCTGAACAGAAAAATGAAAAGGAAACCATTATCCAAAATTTAAATTAATGATTAAACAAAACATCAAATTTTATATGTCTAGCTCTTAAATCTGAAAGATAAGTAAATTTAGAAGTTAATCCCTTTCTAGCCTCATAGTTGCTGTGTTTATTTTATTTTATTTGATTTTATAAGACCCTTCCTTGCACATTGCCATACAGGGTAAAGAGTATATAATAACAACAGCTCATATATAGAGCCGTCACACGATTAGCGGGCAGAAAAGGTAAGGTATAGAGGGTTGAGGCAAGCGTACAGAAATTGCGCCTAATAATTAATATGATTGTCAGTTAGCAGCGGAGCTAATCATAGTTTTTCTGTCTGCCACACGATTGAAGTTACCTGCCCCACTTGGCCTGTATTTGTGTCAACTCATGCCACACTCATTTAATACCATTTCCACAATTTACCAATAACAAACAAAAAACACTGTCAATAAAATGTGTGTCACACTCCCATTCCCATTCTCAATACCAATGTTGGCTTATTAGTTGGCCTAGAATTGACGTCATTTGTGGTTTGATGTCAGTTTCAGTTTCAGTTTCAGTTGCCACAGGAAGCGCGACGTTCAATCAAATTCCCTGGCAGCCGGAAGGATGCGTTTTGTGGTTCAATTGGTGGTGGGGATTTTTTTTCTAGGGGTCTCGAGGTCTTCGTTCTGGTTTCGTTTTCTTTTGTTTATGGTTTAAGGTCTCACGCGCCCATCGGCTACTTCCGGCCAGTTGTCAGTCGTGGGATTTGTTTGTCTTCCTTTTTAACATTTTCGTTTTCATTTTTTTTTTATTATTTATTAATTACATTTCGATCGCCTTTTGGCCAAAATATGTCAGAGGGAGGCAGCTGTTTTAGCCAGCTTGTCATCGCAGCTGCCAATTTGAAATTTTATATCTTTGCGGTTGGCCACTTTTGAGGGCTTCTTTCGACTTCTGCCACGTGCCGCATCCTGTGGCAGGTGCAACAAAAGTCAATATACCTTTAGCGCACACATTTTAAGAATCAGCCTGCTAAGCAAAAAGCAGTGCTGATAAATGTCACATGAAAGTGCTTGAAAAAACTTGTAAAAGGAAGCTAGCTTCAAAAATGTGTTGTTAATGGTACTAGGCAATTAAAGTGTTGTTAAATGTAAGCTAAAAATGTTGACAGTAGAGAGAAAAAGTATTAAAAGTTAAACTATTTGCATTAAATAAGTTTGCAAGTGTTGATTAATGTCACTTATCAGTGTTGTAAAGGAAACTAACTTTTATAAAATGTGCTTAACAGTGTTGGTAATAGCACTAGAAAAGACATATTGTCAAATAATGTTACTGAAAGTATTGTCAGTGAAATTACTGTCATGAAATATAATTAGCATAAGATAACAGTGTTGTTAATGGCACTGGCCAGGCAGTTACGGTAGAATAATGTCACTCGAAAGTGTTGTAAAACGAAATTACAGTCATAAAATGTAGTTAGCAGTGTTCCTCACCGCTAAAGTGTTGAATAATTTCATATGTGTGTGCCGTTACGTGTTATGACCAGGTCAAAAGGTCAGACAGTCAGCCAGTGGGCCAGAGGCGACAGTTACTCACACGAATGTGCAACGAACAACATATTCAGATTAAAGATTAAAGACTAAAGATCGCTTGGCGCACGCCACAAGCAACCAAATTAATGGCCATCAAGTGCGGATAAAAAAGGGTCAACCTTTTAGCCGTAAACTGTCACAGGCAGCGGTAAAAAAGCTAACACTTAGATGGTCAGCAGTTTAATGGCTCTGAGTGTGTCAATGAACCAAGACCAAGTGGCTCTCAAACTGTACAGTTCTGACCCTAATGCTTAATGTGCTTTCAATAACTGGCCAAATTGGCTAAAAGCTTTCAAGCCAACATTTAATTAGTCTAAGAAGTTTTTTTTTTTGTTGTATACGATTATTATTTGGCACTCATTATTAACCCATCAATGACCTTAATTTGTTAACGCTTTGTTCGCATTCTTTTGGGCATTTTATGAAAATTAAACAAATTAGCCAAAGCGACTAGCTCTTGGGCATAATGGGAGACTCAGTTGTTTGGGGCAGTCGTCATCACTGGGCAATGGAATTCACAACGCTTAGGTCATCGCTTGGCTCGAAGTTTATAAAACAACACGGCAATTAATTCGGAAAAAGGGGTTGGTGAGGGGTGCAACGAGGGGCGGAGAAGTTTCCCAAGTACTTTGAGTAGAATTAAACTAAAAATAATTTGATTACAATGCCCAGACAATGAGATAAGCTAATGCGTAATAGTTGCACTAACACTTAACAACACTCAAACTACGCTATGGTCACTCTAAATTTAATTGTGCTTAAGCCTCAAATTTTAAACAACTTTAGCAGCTTAGAAAGTCAGTCGAAAGCTATTATAAATCATTAAATCAATTTTAAGTTGTAAAGTTTAATAAAAATAAATAAATTCACATACTTTACAACACTATAACTAAGCTATGGCCACTCTCTGCTAAGCTGAGCTAGATATTGATACAGCTCCTTTTTCAACCATCATCTAAGTTATGTAAAAAAGGAGAATTTCTAAAATATTAGAATCCAGCACTTTACAACACTAGAACTTATCTACGGTCACACAAAATTCAGTTTTCAATAAGCAAGCTTAACTGTAGAGCTGATTAAGCAGCTTGAAGGCTTTGATTATATTTAAAAAAGTTTTAAATTAAGATAGCTTTTAGCTTCTAGTCAATAAATAGTTTGTTTTAATTTATATATGGTCACTCTTAATAGCCTATAAGCAAGCTTAGTTTTAAATCTATTTAAGCAGCTTTTAAGCTCCTTCTGCTGTGCAAAGCGTCAACAGTTTAAGCAGCTTAAAGCTCTGCACTTGCAAATTGTTTGCTTCCACTTTCAACTTGTTGTTGTTGTTATTGTCAGCGGTATTAACCCAGTTTGGACTGCACTGAGCAGCCACTTTAAGCCAAGTTACCTTTGAGATTGCCTTTCTGTTTGTCTGTCTTATTTTTTTTTTGTTTTTTGGCTTAAACTCGTTTCTGCCAGCTCATTTGATACACTCTCGTTTCTCGATGAATATGTCAAAGTTATCATCATTTTGCACATCTCAAACAAGTCCGCTCACTTGACAGCCTTCAATTGGTATTTAAGGGAGGAGCTGCGAGGGGTTCGAAGGGGGGAGGGGGGATGAACTGTGGCAATTGGAGCTGGAGCTTGTGGGCTTTAGGCTTTTGCAGATTGATTGCCACGCTCAAATGGCTTGCGTATATATTTCTGTGTCAGCTAATTTCTATAGCCTTGTTATTGCAAATGCCAAACAACAACAACAGCAATCACAACACTCACACACACACAGACACTCAGATAGGTAGAGCATTTACATAGACATTCACACACACACACACACACACACACAACTTTTCTCGGGCAGCGAAAGTTGGCAACCAACAATAACAATAAACAATGCTTTTCCGGCCTGCCACAGAGAGAGAGTGAGTGCAACATACCAGACAACATTTTGGCCAAAAATTCGACAGAAGAAAAACTAGTTAGATTTCCCAAAAATAAACCAGAGAACTCGACACAAAGATACCCTGTTTTATAATGCTAAATTTAATCGTTAATGTATAAAATATCACTAGGTAATGAATATGAAAATAAAATTAAAATAACAACTAAGAAAAGAAAATTATTATAAAGTAGTTTGGGAATATTTAATAAAAATAATGTATTTTTATCTTATATTTAAAATGATATTTTTAGGAAATTACTTTAATGTAAAAATATATCGAAATATTTAATGAATATAACGCATAATATTTAACAAATTGTGGAAAACACTCTTTGTATCTCTGTTTCCTAGTTGGCTTAAATTTAATTTCTTTATAACTTTAATATATATGATCAGATTCTAGAAAAACTTGCTGCATTTATAGTAAATATATTAAGATTTGAGATTATAGTGTATTTGATTTAAAAATAGTTAAAAGATGGGTCGAAACTGTTTTCTGAGTACTACATTCTTAGAAGTGAAATTTAAGCTAATGTTATTTCAGATAAATTGTGCGGAAAATGTGTTACAATTTTTTTTTAGTTTTTTAGCATACCCTAGCACTTTTTTTAATGAATATAGGGTATATAACGCGAGTTGCCAGCAGAGTTTTATTCAGCCCAGAAGCATTACAAGGCCATGGGGTTTATTGCAGTTGTTGTTATTGTTGTTATTGTCGGGCATAAATTAAACTTAAGGTCATCGAAGCGTCGATAGGTGAACAAAAAAAAATAAATAAATAAAACAGAAGAAGAAGCAGAACAACAGTTAGCAGCAAATAAACAAAGCAACGGCATTAAAGCAGTTAAGTTGAAAGAACACAATACATTTGATTCTAATACTAATTCCAATTCAGATTCTAATGCTGATTCAATGCAAGTAGAAGAAGAGTAGAAGAAACAAACCAAGTCTACATTATTTAAGAATCACGTCTTGAACTTGGCTAATCTACGATCAGTCGGAAAAAAGCAATAAAAAGTCAGGCAAAAAGAAAAGAAAAGAAAAGAATAAAAGAGTTAACAGACAACTGACAAATAATGTCATAATAACTCGTAGTAGTTTTATTGGTATGCTAATGGAATCACCATGAAAGACAGAGAGAGAGACTGTGAGACTCTCCTTCTCTTTCTCACGCCAACCACGCCTCAAATTCAATAATTTATTTGCTAATTTATATAATTTGTTTGCCATTCCGCCAATATAAACAATGTTTTCCGCTTGACATTTTTCCTAGCCAACACAAAAACTGAAAGTTGAGTCAACGCAAAACAGTTAACTGGATTTTCAGTTTTGGCTTACTGTAAGTCGAGTCGACAAGTCAAGTTGCAGTTGCATTTAAGATCATTGAAGCTTAGGCTTTGTGTAAACAGATCAGCCAAACGGGGGGCATTAGAAATCCAATACACTATCTTCCCTCTCTCTCTCTTTTGCATTCCCTCTCTCTGTCCCTCTTCAACACTCTTTGGCTGTGCAGTTGCATTGAAAGTTTCAGCAAGTCATCAAAATGTAAGCCAACAACTAAGCCAAGGCTAAAAGCAAAGTCACCAGCATACAAATCCATTCTGAAAGGCACTTCTTATAATATCATGTGTTATTTCATGTGTGATAAAGTTTGCAAAAAGGCAGTTCTCATTGAGTTCTCTATTTACTCTTATAGCTAGAATGTACTCAGCTTTCTCGTATTACTTTAAAGAGCAACGGTTACTGGCAGGCATTCTTTCATGCATGAAAAAGTCCGTGGTTTGGCACTAGTTACAGCATCTAAGGGCACTTGATTATATCAAAAATATTTCATTTTTAAAATTTATTGTGGATTTATTGATTAATAAAATAAAAACTATAGTTTTTACTGATTTTTCTATTTTATATTACAGCTATAATAAAAAAGAACAAGAGTTTTTGGCAGGCATTCTTTCATGCATGAAAAAGTCCGTGGTTTGGCACTAGTTACAGCACCTAAGGGCACTTTATTGAGTCAAAAATATTTAATTTTTTATATTTATTGTGAATTTAATTATTAATAAAATAAAAACTGTAGTTTTTCTATTTTATACTACAGCTATAATAGAAAGAAGCAACAGTTCTTATCATGCATTCTTTCATGCATGAAAAGTCTGTACTTCGACTAGTTACAGTAACAAAATGTACTTTTTTGAATCTATTTTCTAGTAATCTTCTTCTTAATCTTTGTTGGTAAATCTTTGAATTTGGCATTGCTCAAAACTTTGAATTCTTGTGGCTTTTGATTTCAATCTTTGTATAATCTGGAAATAACACAAATTCATATTCATCACTTGTCACTTTGATTTAGTGCTTTATGAGCCACAACAACAACTAATGCTGATGATCATTAGCATTATAATAATGATGATCATTTCAGCTCACTTGACCTCATTTGCCATGTTAAGCGATCTATCACATATGTAAAAATTCATTACTTTGCAGATCAACAACAGCAACAACAACAACAGCAATGATGAACAATAATAATAATCATAGAAAACCTTGACTATAGTTCAATTAATAATAAAAAATCTGAAATTCCTTGGTTTCTATCTCTCTCTGTTTGCTAATTGAATTTTTTAGTTTGATTCTATTCAACTAAGACAAAAACAAAAGAGTTGAACCAAGGTTTTTAACAACAACAACAACATCAACAACAACAACATAAACAATAGTTGACGTCGCGTGCGTGTAAAAAAAAATATAAAACAAATTATAATAAGCTTGAGATAGAGACAACAAACGAGATAGAGATACAGTCGTCAGCTGGCAAGATACAGATACTTAAGATACAGATACAAATGCTGGTTCCGGTTTTTCCCCCTACCATTTCATTTTGTTTTTTTCGGTGTTTTATTCACAGCTCACAGCCTCAAACTCTAAGCTGGGAAAGAAAGTCTGCGCTTTGGTTTCTAAATCAAATGTTGTCTTCAAAAACTGAAAAAAAAAACATAAATAAAAGATTCATTAAGTGCGCTGAGAAAATGTCTAAAAAATAACACCAACAAATTGTTAATACGCCCACAACTGCCACGCCTACTTTTTGCTGTCTTAAGCATAATTTTTTTTCCACTGACTGTATTTTATTTTGGCTGCTTCTTGGCGAGTTTCTTTATAAAAATTTCGTAAAAAGAAAGTTGCGACAGTGACTGTCAAACTGTACAAACGCACCCAAAAGCAATGTGAATCATGCAATTGTTGTGTTGTTGTTGTTATGTTGAAAGTGTTGACTGCATTGCATAGTAAACATTATATATATATATATACTACAGTTAAACAGTTATATATATTTTTCTATTTGCTTTTAGCGTTTATTTTTTTTTGTTGCTGAGCAAACAACAATTTTTCGGGGTTTTTGCTCATTGCTCAACATTTCTTTTATTTTTGGTTTTGTTTGCATTTCACTTTGAGCCAATTTGCGGCTAGTTGTTGTTGTTGTTGCTGGTATTATTATTGTTATTGTTGTGGCAGTTATCAGTTGACTGTCAAAAGTCGTTGCAATCGTTTTTCGGTCTGTTTTCTGTTTTCTGTTTAATTTTTTATTTTGTTTTCAGTTTTCCATTTTAATTGCAGTGCCACATGCAACATGCAACATGCCAATCTATACCATTTACTCTATGTGTCTGTCTGTGTCTGTGCATTGATTGATTGCACTCACTGTAGAGTCTTCTCTTGTTGTATTTCGCATTGCGTGCCTCAACTTGTTGCATTAATTGTTTATGCTCTCTACTTGTTGTTGCTGTTGTTGTTGTTGTTGTTGTTGTTATTGTTGTTAACTTGGCTTGTTAATTTGATGCGCTGTTAATTTATTGATTATTACTATGCAACAATGTTTAGTCTGGTATTTATGGCAATTTGTTAAATCTTTCTGTTTATTGCAGTTCAAAACGGCAATCTTCATAATTCTCTTCTCCATTATCTTCTTTCTTGCAGTGCATTTGCTGCTCTTTCTTCCTCATTTTCTTAAGACAATCTGCTGTTTCTATTTTTTGTGCTTTCTTTTTATCAATTTTCTTGTTTTCTGCATCTTTATTTAAATTAAATCGCTTCTTAGTATTTTTTCTAAATTTTTATCAATTTGCTTTTTTTTTACTTCTTTCTCTGGAATAGCTCGCATCTTTTGTATAGTATTTATCTTATTCAAAATGGTATATGCAGCTTTATTTAAATCATTTTTCTATATTTCTTCATCTTTATTTTTATTAAATTTCCTTCTCTTCTCTTTTATTTTTTGATTTGTAAATATTTTCATATAAACTATTTTTTTGACTTCTTAGTTTTTTTCTTGCATTCTAGTAAAAGTGTCTTACTTTTATTTTTAAGCTTGTACACGTAGAAAGCAGATGAGTCAGGAGCACACTTTCTCCTACTCCTTTTCCTATCCCTTCTTCTTTCTCCCCCTTTTCACTATTGAACTGAGTCAACAGCTACAAAATCACAATTCAAATAAGAGGAATCAAATAGTTTAAGAGCGTCTTTTACAGATTTATGTAGACGCCACAGACGATATCATCTCATCTTCATATAAATAAGTCAACAACTGACTGTCCCCTATTTTTGTTGTACCCCTCTCCTTCCCTCAAATGTTGCCTTTTCCTCATAAAGTGTCTGGCTTCTTCATTCGTTCGATCCATTTGTACTCATAATGCAACCAATATAATTCCCAATGGCGCCGAGACTGGAGGTCGCTAAAGATAGAGACAGAGGGAGAGACAGAGCGAGAGAGAGGGGTATAGAAAGAGTGTGAGAGAGAGAGAGGGAAGGGGTCACACTCACTTGTGGGCATTCATTTGCTAAAAATATAACGCGAAAAAGACGCGTAAATAAATGCATAAGTAATTTGTGGCAATTGTCGCTGCAGCTTACAGTTTGACAGTCACAACAGCGACAGTTGCAAATGAACAAGACAAACGATATGCAACTGTTGAGCAGCAGCTAAAAATGGAGAAGGAGAAAAAAGAGAATATTGAGGGAGAATTGGGGAGATGAACGTGCGTTGACCCACATTAAAGACACAGCCGAAAAATGAGAAGAAAATGAAAAAAAGCCAACGCGAATATGCAGAAAGTGAGATACATGCGATTTATGCATATGCACAGATACAAATACAAATACAGATGTGGATACAACTACAGATACAGATACATTAACAGCTATAGATACGGAGACTGCGTGGTGGTCAGTCAAAAGACAACGAGAGTAAATCTCTATGTTCAAAAAGGCATAAATCAATCAAAATAAATAAATAAAAAATAAATAAAAATATGGCAGCCTCTACAGTAACTGAGTTTTATGGAAAAATTAATAATTAATGAATAAAATAAAAATAAAATTCTTATTTACAATTTCTTTCTAAAAAAAATTGAACTCATAAAATATTGAACTCAGGCTCTTAATTTAATTTCTAAGCTTTTTTAGTAAGCAAGTCTTTGAGTGTTAGCATTAAGCTTTACAATAAAAAACTGATCTTATAAAATATATATCTATAATATTTCAAAGTATTTCTTTCATTACCATAAACAGAAAGCTGCATCAATTGTAATAAGAACATTAGCTTGAGAAATTCCACAGTAAAATATTTTAGAATTCGTTTTCAGCTTGAGTTAAATTATATTTCTATATCTTGCTTCGTTAATAATTTTTAAACCTCCTTGGGAAAAATTTTAAAAATTGTATTATTGAATTTATGTCATTTCCCACAGACAGCAAACACTTGCAGCTCTAGTGTGCACATACTTTCAGCAGACAGTGTTAAACGCATTGACGTCAAAAGGGCTCAGGGCCAAAACAAAAAATTGAAATGGATGACAGAGATGCACCTGAAGAGTCACTTGAGTTTTCCGCACCACAAAATGTGCGCGCAGGGTTGCGTTTTGTAGGGTTGCCAATGCCATCAATGATGCTTGTTTGGGCCAAGTAAATAGCGACGCGTTCCAAATAATTCTATTTATTCAACTATTCTTGTTAAATCAATATTAAACATTAAAGAAAAAGAGTGAGAGGGGGCTTCAAAAAAAATGGGGGTAATTAAAACTGTAAGACAACAAGTTAATGATGATGATGATGATGATGATGATGATGATGATGATGATGATGATGATGATGATGATGATGATGAGTTGATGATAATGATGTTGCCAGAGTTGCCAAAGTTATGACAGCTGTATGTAATATCAAGAAATTTGCTGGCTAACAAAATTCTCAGTAAGCATTGTCAGGTAATAGACTTCCTCCCACTTCTCTTCCTCTCTCTTCTCTTTCTCCCCACTCTTTTCTGCTCCTCTTTATGTAGATTACAAGTTTAGACAGCGCAATTCTGCCTTTTGGGCTACAAGTTGAGTCGAGTTCTAGGAAGAAGTCAAAACGTTAACAACATCAGTGTTGTTATAATTGTTGTTGTTGTTGTTGTTCTTCATGTTTCACGCTTCGTTGCCAAATTCTCAGGGGCAGAAGAACGTGGGACAAATGAGAAAGGAAGCAGCAGAAGAAGAGTGAGAAAGAACTACAACGTTGTCGTCTCTTAATTTCAGTTGAAAGTCTGCTCTTTATTTTGCTTGCCATGACTTCCATTAACTTCCCAGGGGAAGAGGGAATAGAAGAGTGCAGAGAGTAAAAGAGAGGAGGAGGAGGGGAGGGGGGGGGGGGAGAAGAGCAGTCTTCCCTCTAGCGTGGATCAAATTCATCACACGCGCAATTAATGTATGAGAAAAGCAAACGAAGCGCAGCGGGAAAGCAGCTCAACAATAGCCACAAAAGGCAGGGAAGAAGATGATAGAGAGGCGGTAGAAAGAGGAGAGAGAGAGGGAAGAGAGGGAGGCAAAAAAGAGGGGAGAGTCAACTGCCAAGATTGGGCAACAGCCAACAGAGCTGGCGGCAACTTTTGTCAGCTGTTTGTAATTTAAATGCGCAACTTACAACAACAACTTGCCACCTCAAAAGTCGCTTGCAACGCGCTACTTGCAACACGGAGTCAAAGCTACAAAATCGCCCTACGGTTTGTGCAGCCAAGTGGAAACTCCGTCGGCGCAGCTTCAATGCACATGCGCAGGCAGCCTTAAAAAAATATAATATTAAAAAAAGGGCCAAGAGTCATTGAAATAAGTCCGACGATTGATGCAGCCCACAGTTAAATAAACAAGGCACAGTGGTGCAAGTCATTCAAATGCCTATGCCAATTAAAAGTGCTTATATAACTTAAAGAACGCTGCACACAGATTGCAATATTTTAAACGCTTTTTCAACACTTAATAACTAAAACAACACTTGAAATAAGTTTGTAGAAAAATCTTTAAAAAGCCTAGGCTTATTTCAAAAATAATTTATTTATTTATTTGATTACTGTTTACTGAAAACAGTCGAATAAAACGAAATTATGGAAAATGTTATTAATTTAAAATTTTATGGTATAAAATTTAGGAAAAATTTAAAAAATTTCTATTATGTCATTCATCTTTAATACAGAGAATTTAATATAAATGCACAAAAAATTATATTCTAATATTCTTATTTTGAAATATTTACATTATAACATAGTAAAATAAATGAAAATATTATATAAAAGTTCTTTTTATTTAGAAATATACTATCTAATTTATTACTTTAAAATTGTTTGCTTTTTTTTCCTTCAAAACTTTTCAAATTGCAAAAGCAGAATTTTGAAACTATTTTAGAGCATGTGACCACTGTGGCACAGTTTGGGAGGCAGTTGCTTCCCAGAGTTTAACAGCGCACAGAAGCATGACAAAGAAAAAGATGACGTGTCAAGTCAACCTGGGTTCGGTTCGGTTCGGTTCGCTTCGGTGTGGTTCGGTTCAGGGTTGAGGGTTCCGCTTCTGGTTTTATTTTATATTATTTTTTTTCTTACTTTATTTTCTTCTTATTTTTCTTTAGTGCTTGCCCGTGGGCGTGAGAGTACTTTAACTTTATTATTTCTGTCTTTCTTGCTTTTAATCAAATGATTGCAACTAATTTTATGCTACATACGAAGTGGAAAACAAAATGAAGAAAGAGAGCAAAGCAGAGTGAAAGAGTAGGACTGGTATAAAAAGATGAAGACCCTCTTAATTATGCAAATTTTTTTGTGTTGAGGTTCATTGCGCACAAATTGGGTCAAAGTTGTGACATGCAACGCATTGTTGCAGTGGCAATTAAAACCAAAATTGCAACAATTTGAAAACAAATTTAAATATTTATTTTTAGCGAGCAATACAACAAAATATTTATTAAGTAATTATAGTATTTGAAAATCAATCAGCAACTTGCATAACTTAACATTTAATTCGGCAACTTGACATTTTATTTTTGATTTCAATTAAGTTATTGTTGTTTTCCATTTTTGGTGGCGCCTTTCGCTTTTTTTGGCTAATAAAATTGTCGCACACAATAAAAACAACAACAGCAATCGAGACAAGTTGCCTTAAAAAGTTGGCGTAAAAAAAAAATAAATATAAACGAGCAGTTCATGTCAAACTGTATATCTATACTGTCTGCTTTTATTGACTACCATTTTCCGCTGGTTTTCCCACTTCTCTCTCTTTAAATGAACTCACTCTCATTGCACTTGAGACAGTAAAACTATATAAAGTATTTTTCTTAGAATTTCGAATGCTTCAACTGATTTCTGGGCTAGTTTTATAGCCAATCTTTTAATGAGCTGCGAGAATGAAGACGATAAGAACTGTAACTGAGCATAAGACCCTATAAAAGTACATATATAGTACAGACACATACATACACATATGTAAATATGTGTGTTAATTGAATTTGTGAAAGCGTTTATAACTTTGTTAATTTTTTTTTTTTTTGGTAATCAACTCACGTGCAACAGCAGTTACCAAAAAAAAACCCATAAACTAAAAATAATTAAGAAATTTTTCCAATTACAGAAACACTTCTATTTTATTAAGCGTTCTATGTTTAATTCACTAAATATTCTGCAACGATGGGTACACTGTTAAAGTTAACAGTATTGAAAAAATAAAAATTTTATTTTCCATTCAATCAAAATCAAAGTTTTCTTAAGAGAAATGAATAAAAGATTTTTAAAATAATTTTCATGAAATTTAGTATAGTATAAGAAAAGCAGCTGTGTTGGTTAAAGCCTTAAAATGTCACTGTACCAATTAAACCAATTAACAATCAGTGTAAATAAATTTTTATTAGTTATTTTTTTAACGAAAATTTACTAAAAATTTTACTATATGTTCTGATATATTTTAAAATATTTATGTTCGTTTTCCAACACTGTGACAGATCTTTGGCGATATTGCTTGCATATGAAATGCATTTATCATTTTGTAATGCACCCAAGTTTCTTATTATTTATGCAGTTTGAGCTGCACTGACAGTGTGATTTATTTGCCAGCCAGCTTGATTTATGCGACTTTGATTTAATATATCTTTACAAGTTACAAATACAAATCAAAAAAAAATATATAAGTATTTTTTATCATTTTGTGCTTCAGTAGAGACAACAACAATAACAGCAACAACAACGTGTTTGTCACAGGCGCAAAACATAAATCATGTCAAGGGGGAAGTGTGGGTTGAATTCGGCTTATAGCGACAAACTCTGTCTTTTGGGCCAAGAGTTTGAGTTTTGAGTTTTGAGTGTGTTACTTGAAGTTGCCACTTTGCACGTGCGTCGTGCCCTGTTTCCCCTCCGTTACCCTCCCCCCTTTAACCCAACGTCTATCAATCACTTCAGTTACTTGCAACTCTTTTTATTTTTCTTCTTTTTTTTTTAGTATTTTTTGTGTGCCACACTTTTAACTTTTGCTGGGGCGAAATGTGCGTTGCATAAGTTATGAAACACACGCAACATTTGAGAGTAACTATCAAGCGGTTTGAGAGTCACTTTAAGAAAAAAATGTAGAAGCTTTTTATATACAATAAGTTTTTAAGTTCCTTCGAAATAAAAAACAATTCAAAATACATTAAAAACAAGTGGGAAAGGCTATAGTCGAGATCCCGACTATAGGATACCCGTTACTTATTTCACTACATATAAAAGTACTTAAGAGAAAATTTTCTAACAATACAAAATCTATTGCATACTCTAGGGGGCATGTATTGCCATGATTGCTTAAAGAATCATTTTCAGACAATAACTGCTGTTCTACTTGTCCGATCGTGTTGCGATTCAGTGGGATAATAAATAATAATAATAGATATCAGTGACTACAAGAAAAACTCTATTATCTTAAAAACTGTGGGTGTGGTAGCTTTTCGCGATTTGCGAGGGCGGAGGGGGGCGTGGCCAAAATTTGAAACAAACTTAATCTGCGCTGGGTATATAGAAATCTGTGTGCCAAATTTGGTTACTCTATCTCTTATAGTCTCTGAGATTTCTTTGTTTAGACGGTTTTTCGCAATTTGCGGGGGCGGAGGTGGGCGTGGCTTAAATTTGAAACAAACTTGATCTGCGTGGGGTATATAGAAGTCTTTTAGTGAAAGTTTGGTATCTCTATCTCTTATGGTCTCTGAGATCTAGGCGCTCACACGGACGGACAGACGGACAGACGGACAGACGGACAGACACACATGGCTATATCGACTCGGCTATTGATGCTGATCAAGAATATATATACTTTATGTGGTCGGAGAAGCCTCCTTCTGCCTGTTACATACATTCCAACGAACACAATATACCCTTATACTTATTTTTTATAAGTAACGGGTATAAAAATTGTATTTGTAAACGGTAAGGCTGAGGATGATGAAATTTGGGCACAACATAGCTGAGAAAATTTCACTGTGCAATATGACGGCTGTTTGCGAAATTCGCACTGGAAAAGGGTCAATTTTAATACGAAAATAAATTTGTTTAAATCAAAATTTAAACAGTCAAAATTTAACAAAATTGGAAATCAAATACAATTTTTCAAATCTGTATTTTATATTTTTATATATTAATAAACTTAGTTTTTATTAATTTTGTTTAAGTGTGAATATTTTAACCTATTAAAAACTTCACAGTTTAATTATTTAGGTTTGATTTTTATATTGAATTCTTTAACTATCATATATTTATTTTTTTGCATACATTTTTTAAATATTTACAAAAATATTTCAAAATTCGCTTGAGTTACCAAAAAAAAAACCCAACTTCCTCTGCTCTCACGGGTTTGACAAGCACTGCTGACTGTCGAACTTTGCACTCAGACAAAATAACAAAACAGCTTCCTGTGCATTGTGCCTTGTTCTCAGACCCCAATCTACCCCCTCCCCCCCCTCTCTGCGCTTTCTTCTCCCTCTCCAACTTTAACTGTCTGACTCTGTTATTATACTTTGTTTTCATTTTGTGGCAGCTAAAGATTTCAACGCCCCCGCTGCAAAAAAAAAGTCAGAAAAAAGAAATCAGAATGCAAAATGCACATTTTTAATGACGAGGCCCTGCACTTGAGGCAACAACAACAACAACGACAACAACAACCTTTGTTGGCATCTCACTCACAGGATTTGCAACACATGTGGCAAGGAGTGGGAAAGGGTCAGGGACAGGGGCGGAACAGAGATGGGGAAAGAAGTCAACATCAACATGCCCTTCGACTTTTATGCAAAATCGTCTTCAGATTTTATGGCCTGTGTTCGATGTGTGTCTCGTTTTATTTGTTGTTTTCAAGGGGTTGTTGCCTGTCTGGCAACCCTCTGCCTGCCTCCCTTGTCCCCCATTGTTCCCCCACTGGTAGCCCCTCTAGCCCAGTAACCTCGAAACAAGCCATATGGCCTAAAGTCAGCGTCACATTGTCATTCTTTGAGCTCGTAACACTTTTCTCGCCTTCTATGTAATCCGCTTAAGTTCTAGAGAATCAGAGAATCGGCACAAACGCCATAAAGTTGTAAATAAAGAACAAGAACATTGTTTATAATGATCATCATCATCATCATGTTTATTGCGAGATCATCATAAGTTTTGTCTCGCTTGTATTCACTTGTATTCGTTATGCTTTCCATGAGTACTCAACATTTGTTAAATATTTAACTTTTTTTTAGAATATATTTTGCTTGTTCTTAATACTCTTAGATCTAGCTCTTCTGCTTCTTCTACAATTAGGTATAGTTTTTGTAGAGCAATGCTTTTTTAATTAGACACTTCCCTTCCCTTTGTTCCAGCTTTCCCCCCTCCCTGTCAATCAAATCTCTTTAAATTAAACTCTCGGCATATCTTGACACATTTCCTCAGTACAATTAAGCATGAGTTTTCCCTTACTCCCCCACCACAATAAAGACAACTCCTGATAAAAGAAAATTAAGTTTTGCTCATTTTATGAGTCATACTTCCCGCCGACCCTTTCCCCTTCCTGTTTAAATAGCCAAACCCAGACAAATAGTCGCAAAACTGTTTATCCATCTATTTATCTACTCGGAATGGAATGGGAAGAAAGACACCAATAAATGAAGCCAACTAAGCGTGTGACGAACCAACCAGACCAATTCCCGTTTAAACAGTATTATCCCCCTAACCCCCTACACCCTGCATACCCCCTCTTAATTCCCACCCTTGACACATCTCGGATTACCACAAATTTATTAATTCCCCACTATTGTTACATGAATTTCTGTAACGTATTTTACATAAATTTAGACACATTTTATTTGAATTGAGTGCATTCGTTTCAATGTGAATGCATTCACAATGCAACTCATTAGTGAGCCACAAAATTGTGCACTAAACTGCATTTAAATTGCACTCAAATCAAAAGTTCAAAAAAAGCTTGCACAAATAAAATTCAAATTGATTCACAAAACAAATTATTGAAGGGCTGACCTTCAGTTTTGAGTGCTATTGCTCAGTTTTGAATAGTTTGATTATAATTATAATCAATACTGGTTTGGCCTTGCAGCTTTCAAAAATGTGACAATCTAGATTTTGACATTTAAAGTCTTTCACCATTTTTTTTTTGCTCTGACTTAAATATGGTTTTGGATTTAGTATAAAACTCTGAGTATAGCTCGAATTTTTCTTTATTTAATAAACTGTGGAATAGTTTTCTTAAAAATAGATCTTCAGTCTGTCTAAAAGTTTAGGATCTTGCTATGTGTTATAGAACCTATTCGGTTCTTTAAAGAAATTTTGTAAATCTCTTTTTCTGAATATTAAATTCTGATTTTTATATCTATCTTTTTCCCAAAAGCACTAATTGTTTTTCTTTTATTTAAAGTTTCTTTTTGCTCTTATTTTCAACTTTATCAAGTCTTTCAAGATCTTTAGAAAGTACGCTAATTCCTTTTTCCATTTTTTTAGGTTTCCCTATCCATTATTTTCTTCTCACATTATTTAACAGCAGTTGCAATTGGCAGCTAGCAGACTATTAAATCAAGGCACGAACTATCGATGAACCCGAAAAGAATAAAAACTTTAACCCCCCTAACAACCCTGTGTAACCTTTTGTGTTCCCAGTTTTGCGTTACGTGCCACATTTGGCTGCAAGCCAGCGAGTTGCAAGCTGGCCAAACAGACAGCATGGAAAATGAAATACTAAAGAAATAAAAGAACTTTTTAATATGTGAACTGAGTGCAGGAAGGGACTGTCTCTGTTTCAGTTGCTCCTATCACTCTTTCTCTCTCTCTCTCTCTTTTTTTTTTTAGGGAGCAACTGCGACTAGACAAAAGCTAAAACTGGCGCCAGGACTTTTTATTCTTGTGTATCTTTCTCTATGTTTCTGTTTGCAGTCATGTCAAATCAAAATGTTGGCTTAATGATAAAAAAATAAATTAAGTCTCCCTTTCCTCGACTCTCTCTCTCTCTCTCTCACTTTTTCTCCCAACTTAGTGCTAATCTATTTCTACATATTTCTGTTTCTGCTCGCGTTCATTTTAAATCTACATAAATGTTGTAACATGTTAGGAAAAAAAAAAAAAAATACACTCCTTTCTAGTCTCCCCTCTTTCTGCCTCTTCTTTTCCCTATATCACTCCCTCCTTGGTCTAAATCCAGCCACAAATCTCGCCCACATTCTCTCATATTTGTTGTGAGCCAACAAAATTGCAAGGCAGCCTCCAAACTTGGCCTGCCATTATCCAATCATGCCTCAAACAGCGGGAGCGGTGTCCCTAGAGGGGTACGAGTGTAGGGGTGTACAGGGGAGGGGAGCGCCATAATTGCATGAAATTATAATGCAGTCGACTCCTACATGACATAAGCTAATCCCACACAGAAAGCTAGTTACGTGTAGACCCAATATTGAAACCGTACAAAGGTCTTATAAGTTTGTGGCAATTTGGAATATTTGATATGTAGCATCCTGAACAAAAAAACAAAGAAAAAGCGCAATTTAATAGCTAGAGACTAGATTTTTGGTATACTTGATAAATGTTGTACTCTCGATGAATGCTAAAAATTTCATCAAGATTGGTTTATAAATTAAAAAGATTAAACGATTTTTTGAAAGTAACAAAATAAATAACAAATATTTATCAGACTATAATTAATAAAAGCTGGAATCTAAGGGTAATATTATCAAAAATCCTCAAATAATATGTTTTTGACTAAGGTATTCTAAAATTTTAAAATAAATATTGTAACTTAATTATATTTTGTATTTAGATTAAATTAAAAGCGTTTTTTCAAGACAACTTGTTGTAAATCAACAAATAATATTTATTAGAGTTTAGAAAGTAAAAACTGTATCTAGGGGTTATAAGATTTTAGAGTATTCTATGATTTAAAAAAAAACTTTTTTCAATAAAAAAAATATTTAAAAATATTATTCCGATTAAAATCAAAGTCTTATTTATAAGACTATTCGATAAAAAAAATTGATTACGCCATAAAAAATAAAATTAGTGATCTAAGGGTCTGCCACAGTCGATCAGGTTTCAAGTTATATTAATCTTTTCTCTTTCTCTCTCTGTCTCTCTTGTAGAATCATCGTGGCAGCAACGGCGGTGGAGGAGGTGAGGAGCGTGTGCCACAGCCGCATTCACCACACGATGCGGGTCACAATGGAACAGGAGGAGGAGTAGGAGGAGTAGGAGGAGGACTACAACATTCGGGATCACGAGCCACATTGCGTCATTCGATGAATCATTCGAGCAGCTCTGTTTCGGGATCCGCATCGAGTTCAACGCCAGCATCACCACAACTGAGCGGTGTGGTGAGTGCAACGGGCGGACAATTGTTATCGAATGGCCACCACTATCAGTCGCAATCATCAATGTCATCGAACTCATCGATTGTCTCCACAATTCCCGCCTCGCAGCGTTTGCTCGAGGATGCTCTGTCAAAGCCATCGCCATATCCGATGATCATGTTGCCCCTACACGGTGGCTATTGGCTCGATGGCACCGAACACGAATGCACCTTTGACTCACGCGGTAATCCGCAATTGCCACAGACCACATGGATGGCCAAATTCGAGACAGATGATACGGCCAAGTGCTATAGACGCTTCTATGCGGCCCGGGAGCATTCCAATCTCGTTGGCCATGACGATCAATTGGGCCCGGTGCTCATCTCGATCAAAACGGAAAATGTGGCGAATCAGGAGCATATGCGTATCCTGTTGCGT
This sequence comes from Drosophila phalerata, assembly GCA_951394115.2. Classification (NCBI taxonomy): domain Eukaryota; kingdom Metazoa; phylum Arthropoda; class Insecta; order Diptera; family Drosophilidae; genus Drosophila; species Drosophila phalerata. Next base: position 31,453,665 of record OX596008.2, on the reverse strand, counting down.
CTGCGTACGGGAACAATGCATGAACAGATTCCTGTCTCCTGTCTGGGTGCATCGCCGAGTCCGGCGAAAATGGTGCGATTGCTGAATGAACAGATTCAGGTGGATAACTTTATGCCCGTACTGTGTCCCAAGGCATCGCAATTGATCAGTGTCTATGATGAGCATGTTTTGGTCTCCCACTTCAAATTTGGTGTACTCTATCAGAGATACGGTCAGACTACGGAGGAGGAGCTATTCGGCAATCAACAGACATCGCCGGCATTTGAGGAATTTCTGGATGTGCTCGGTCAGCGCATACGATTGAAGGAGCACAAGGGCTACAGGGGTGGATTGGATATACAGAATGGACATACAGGGGATACGGCTGTCTATGAGGTGTTCAAGGAGCGTGAGATTATGTTCCATGTGTCCACATTGTTGCCACACACCGAAGGCGATCCACAGCAATTGCAACGCAAGCGACACATTGGCAACGACATTGTGGCCATTGTGTTCCAGGAAACGAATACACCCTTCTCGCCGGACATGATTGCCAGTCACTTTCTGCACGCCTTCATTGTGGTACAGCCGTTGGAGCCGAACACTCCGCATACCCGCTACAAGGTATTTATTATTTAGTATTTATTATACCCGTTACTTATAAAAAATAAGTAAAAGGGTATATTGTGTTCGTTGGAATGTATGTAACACGGAGAAGGAGACATCTCCGACCTCATTAAGTATATATATTCTTGATCAGCATCAACAGCCGAGTCGATATAGCCATGTCCGTCTGTCCGTCTGTCTGGCTGTCCGTCCGTGTGAGCGCCTAGATCTCAGAGACTATAAAAGATAGAGATACCAAACTTTCATCCACAGACTCCAAGTGAGTTGGAGTCCAATTTGTTTTACATTTTTGACACGCCCCTTTCCGCCCCCGCAAATCGCTAAAAACCGTCTGATCGTCTGTATAAACAGAAAGATCTCAGAGACTATAAGAGCTAGAGTAACCAAATTTGGCACACAGATTTCTATAGACCCCACGCAGTTCAAGTAAATTTTTAAATTTTTGACCTATATATATTTAATAAATATATATTTTACTAACCTAATTAGGTCAGTGTGACCGCACGGGATGATGTGCCCTTCTTTGGACCCACGCTACCCAGTCCGGCCGTATTTCGCAAGGGTCAGGAGTTCAAGGAGTTTCTGCTGACCAAACTGATCAATGCGGAGAATGCCTGCTATAAGGCCGAGAAGTTTGCCAAATTGGAGCTGCGCACGCGGACTTCTCTGCTCCAGAATCTCGTCGAGGAGTTGAAGGAGAAGACGCGCGATTTTCTTGGCGCCGATCTGTCGCAGACTTTGGCGGGCAGTCCCACTCCGGAGACACCCAAGTCGGAGAGTGGCGGCGGAGGTGGGGGCAATGCGGGTTCCCGCTTCATAGACACCGTCAAAAAGGCGCTGATCATGCGGGTTCGATCCCAGAGCGTCGACACGGGCAACGGTGCGCATCCGGACAAGTTCAGTGTCAACACGAAGCTGGGCACACTCAACGCCAAGAAGGAGTTGCAGCCCGAGAATCCACAGACCCCCAATCTCAATGTAAGTACACCCAGATGATGGATCTATAACTAACTCAAATAATAAAATGTGTTCGAAAATAAAAAAATTAAGAAAAAATTAATTATATACCAAATTTTTTAATAAATTATGAAATATTTAAATCAAGGCTACGAAACTTAACAATTTTATTAAAGGTTCGGTTCGGCGGTTCGTACCATAGAGCAAGATATCGGTTCGGTTTGCGAATTGGTTTATATACCCCCTGAACCCAAGGTTTGGGTTCGAACCTTGGTTCAATTTCATACACAAAAATATTTTTATTGTTATACTTTTTTCTCTATATTTTGATCTAATTAAATATTTTTTTAAAGAAATCAAATTTTGATGATAATTTAAATTTATTTGAAGATTTAAATATGACTTATTTTAATTCAAAGTCTCAAATAATTGCGTAATATTAGAAAACCACAAAATTCAAGTAACTATTTATGTTTTCGAACCGAACCTTTTATTTCAGAAAGCGGTTCGGTTTAGGTTCGGGCTCGCAAAGTAAATTATTTTGAAGGGTTCGCTTCATGATCCGGTTCAGGCTGCTTAAGAAACCGAACCGAACCGGTTCTAGGAGGCTCGGTTCAGAACCGGTTTCCAGTTTGATGTGAATAGAAATACATTGTAACTAATTTTAATTTTCATTCCCCTTTTTGTAGAGCTGCAGTCGCACGGCTTCCAAGTCGTCCTCGAAGTCCAAGTCGTCGAATGAATCCACCTCCTCATCGCCGGACATCACATCCCGGCCAGCAAACAACAACAATAACAATAACAACAACAACAACATTGGTGGACACAACAACACTACACAACAAAACGGAGTCGGAGTCGGAGCCGGAGTTGGAGTTGGAGCTGGAATTGGAGGCGTGGCATCAGCAGCCGTGAGTGCCGCCCAGAATGGTGGCATTGTGGGCGTGGCTGTGGCCACAATGTCCGAGACAAGCGACGATTCCAGCCTAAACAGCGTGGATCTGGATCCGATGATGGGACATCTGGACGGAGGCGCCGCCTACATCGACAGCGATACGGGACTGGAGAGCATGAGTTCCGCGGAGGCAACAACAAAAGCCTGCTCTCTGTGCCTCGAGGGAGTCCAGAGCACGATGATGGGCAGCTCGCCGAGCAATGAGACCATCATGATGATTGAGAATCTGCGACAGGAAGTGACACGACTCAAGTGCGACAAGCTCGATCTCTTGCGACAGAATGTGGTAAGTACACAGAGAGAAATATGTTGCAGGGAATTGCCTCCTTAAAAATATTGACAAATAATAACAAGAATACTTAAATTTCGGGAGAAACTAGGAAACTGGAATTTAGGAAATTAAAATTTTGAAAAACATATTCTGAATAATGTAGTACAGAATTAACATTGAAAAAAGTAATGAGAATTGAGAATAATCAGAATATTATTAATGTAACTAAGAAATCAAAATAGAGAAAAATATTTTTAGAATTCTTAAAGATCGGAAAGAGATTAGGAAAAGCAAAATCTAGGTAAATTTGAAATACAAATTTATTTTATTGTAATAAAAAAATACAAATGTTTAAAATTATATACAAAAAATTTAAAAAAAGGGTCTTAAATGAGAAATACAAAATTTTAATGGAAGAATTTTGAATATTGTAAAATTAAAGATTGGTAGTCAAATATTTTGAAATATCGATATAACTTGTGTGTTTTTTTTAATTTTTAAAGAACTTTCAAAAGACGATTCACTTGAAAATTAATGGAATCAATTAATAGAAATATAAACTTATAGAACCAATTAATTATGCCTATGAAAAAAAGTATTTTAATCGTAATTGATCAAAAAGTTTTGCAAAATAATATTAATATTAATTGAGCTACACATTTTTAAATCAACGGAGTCATAAAAATCAAAGTCTATTTTTACTTATATCAATGAATTAGACCCTTTTTTAAATTTGAAACCTTGAAATCTTAAACTATTTGAGTTGCTCTGTTTTTTTTGTTCCTTTTTTTTGCTTCATTAACATGTATTCTTAGTTTATTTGTCTTTGTTTTTGTTATTCCTATATATATGTATATACTGAAGAGAACTGCCAACTTATTGTCCAATTTTTTGTTACAGACCTGCCAACGCGACATTAAGCGACTAAGAGAGAGAGAAATGTCACTTCAAGGCGATTTGGCTGCCGCTGGACGTGAGATTCTGCGACTGCGCGATCTTCTCAGGGAATATATGCCGGATACGGCTGCGGCGCCGACTTCCATATCGCCCATCTAAGCGTCTAACGCCTGGCCGGGAGAGAGAAGAATGGAGAAAGGCGAATGAGGAATGGGGAAGCAGCAAGAAAGAGAAGAAGTTACCACTGTGCCGTGTATAACACTTTGGAAGCGTCGAGTTGTCGTTGTTTTTTTTGGAAGGAGAAGTTGAAGAAGAAAAAAACTGTATTATATTTAGTAGAACTCGCAGAGATCCACAAAACGAAAAATTAAAAAAAGAAAAGAAAAGAAATGATCGGGGCTAAAGAGAGAATTATTATAACAGTTAGTACAGTTAGTAGTCTATCTATGCGTATATGTATAACAGTTACAAACTAAACATGAATCAACACAGAACACAAAACTCAAAAAGTTACACCAAATATTTAGAATCTAAGTCTTTAAGCATATTTAACGCAATGCTAAAAATACACCCCCCCAGGACTAATCCTTAACATAAGTAGAACGAAAGAGACAGAGAGTGGTAAGGAAAAAGAAAGAGAAAGCAAGCTATCGATTAGCAAAGCATCACAGTTCAAGTTACAGGTTTAAAGTTAAAGATAAATACAAATGTTATTCCACAATTATATTATCAATCAATCAATCAATCACGATTCGTAGCAAAGTTACAAACAATTTTGTAGTCGCACCTGGCAACCCTGTGACTCTCATTTTCATCACAGTAACCTCATCAGCAATTTATAACCAATAACAATTAACAAAAAAAATAAAATATTATAATATTACAAAAGAAATGAGATAAATAACAATATCATCATGTGTTTTACAATTAAAAACCACTCGATAGTTTTTAGCAGCAATCGATAACAGAATTAACAGCAAACCAACAAAACAACCAACAACTCTTAACATTAAGTTTAAGTTGCTTTAAATATTTCTAATATAACTATGTTAATTATTTAAGTTGAGAGCAGACGACGAAGCATCTTAAATCTGCTGACTCATTGTACATATTTTTTTAATTTAACATGCATAATTCTCGATCTATCGATCAATCGAACAATCCGATCAATCGCAATTAACAACTCTTTAACAGAAATCGAAAAACTGCAAAACTTATCGATATTTAGTTTTAAAACAAATAAAAATTTCAAATCAAAGAGAGTTCTTAACAAGTTATCGACTCGAAATTATGCAAGAAAAATATTAATCTATGAATTCTACCATAAGTACCACAAATTGTTGTTTTTGTTGAGAAGCATCTATAATTTTTATTGTGTAAATTATACAAAAGAAAAACAACCAACAAATATAAATATACATATGCAAAATATATGGAATATAAACAAAAATACTATATGCGTTTTTTATCTTGATGGAAATTATTATTATCTCTAGTTATAAAACTGTTTTCAGCTTATCATCGATTTAAAATTTTAGCTATATTAAGAGCGTGCAAATTGCAATTGGCAAACCTGATATTTGAAAAACCTGCGATTTAAATTTCCCTCAAAAGTACATCTTTGCATTAACATCGAAGTCTAGATCCAGAGGAAAAATAGTTTTTTAGCCACATTACTTAAATATTAATGTAAAATGAGGCCAAACCATGATCGAAATGATACTCTATTTGAAATTTGGTTAAGTATTGATAAAGTTATGACAGTTCGAAGTTGGCCAAGCCTCCGACCTAGCAACTTACAAGTCAAAATTTATCTTTAATTTGACATGATTTTTTACAGAAAAGTGAAAGGTCTCAGAATCAATTTTAAAGTGTTGTTTAGACTAATTACGATATAAGGAGTTGACTACAAGTGAAAGCTTGAGATCTAAAATTTTCAATTTTCAAAATTCCAAAATCTATATTTAATTTATTTTTTTCACAAAATTAATTTAATTTGAGTGCAGAATGTATTACGATTTCAAAACATAATCAAAATGACATTCAACTTGTAAATCGGTTGAGTTTTGACAGAGTTATGAGAGTTTGAAGTTGGTTAAACTTATGACCTAGCAAGACCTTATGACCGGAAATAATCTGATTATCAATACCGAAAATAATAAATTCTATATTTTATATAATAATAATATTTTTGCTTTTTTACGTAACATATGAAAATCTTTAGTTATAACCTAGTTTCCAGTTTATATTCTCAACTCTTTTTAAATTTCGCGCCTTTTTTAAACGTTAGCGAACACTGAGCGTGAGAGCTTTGTGAATTAGGGTGACCATCTCTGCATAACAGCCAGCTTTCGCTCATTTTCTCCATGCTGGTCACACTATCTAAAGCGTTTAATATTCAGTTTTGTTTATTTTCTGAACAACATTTAAAAATTTTGTAATCTGCTTTAATACAATCCAGCTTAGATTATCAGTTTTATATTTCATTAAATCTTCTTCTCATTCGATCTGTCGAAATCAAATTTGTTCAATTTGTGTCGACAAAGAAATGCACGGTTAGAACGCGGCGTCCCTTCATGGGGCTGCCACCCTACTGAATTCCCCGATCTGGCAACTTTCTAATTTAAAGGCTGCCACCCTACAGAATTCCCCGGATCTGGCAACTTTTTTCTAACAGTTGAAAATTAAATTTAGTTGCAACTACGAAAATTCAACTAAATTGAAATTTTTTTTTTTTTTGAGCTAGAATTTTTTAAATTTTTGCATAATTTTTGTTGGAATTTTCTAGTATTTTTCATTTTTTTTTTTTTTTTTTTTCAGTTTATGTTTTGTAACTTCTCTTCCCGAAGGCGAACGAACTTCAAACCATTTTTAAAATTCTTACCATAATTTTATTGAATTTCGAATTTTAAATTCTCTTTCAATTGTTAATTAATAAGTTTTTTAAGGCAATTTGAAAATTTGAAAAACTAATTTTAAATCTAACAGCTTTTGCTTAAATTTAAATTGCTGTTAGCGTTCGGTTGCTCTCTCTGCAACTGTTGCGCTCTGCGCATGCTCTCTCTGTCACACACACTGAGTTTATTTGGCACGCAAAGCAAATACCACAAAGGGTATGTTGTTTTTATACAAAGTTGAGAACTGTTAGAAGAGACTTCTCTTAACAATAAAAATAAATAAATACATTTATATTATTTATTAACTTTTAGACTTTCTCTTGAGGTCGATAAAAGGAATTTTTCAGCAAAATATTTATAAAAAGAACCTTATGCTATATTTCATGTTTTTTTTAATGAGATTTTTTGTATAATTCAATAAAAATTAATATAAAATACGTTATAAATAAAATATAATTTTTTTAGTCTGACACAATTTGTTGGATTATTTTGAAAAGCAACTGTTCTCAAAATCTACACAGATTTTTAAAGGACATATCCGATTAATTTTTATATTATTTTTTATAACTTAACAAAATTGTTCAATATCTTATCAAATTGCATTAACGTATTTAAATGAACATATAAAAGAATTAATTGTTTTGTAGTGTTTAACAACTTACAGGGTATTTTCGAGTCTGCACTCGGGCTGTCCACAACTGTGTGTTGGCTGTTTTGCTTTGCATTTATTTTCAAGCTCTCAAAACGCGTGAGACTTTTGCTGTGGACGGACGTGTCGTCAACGTCGCTGTCGTCGCTGTCGCTGTCGCCGTCGCTGTCGTCGCGTGTTGCTTTGTGTGTGTTGAATTTGAGAATTGTTATTGTTTTTTTAGGCGCTTAGTCGGAGGTGCTGCAAAATCTAAAAGGTGCGCTCAGCACAACAACAACAACAACATAATAAAGCACTCGTTATCGCTCACAATAATAAAATATATATAAAAGTACAAACGAATAAACAAAATAGTGTAAAAAATTAGCCAAAATTAAAATAAAAACAAAGTAAAACCACGAAAGATCTCTGTGCGCGCGTGTGTGTGTGTCTGTGTGACTTTGCTTGCATTTGCAATTGTATTTGTTTGTGTTGTTGCTTTTTTTGGCGGCGGCTGCTGTGCACGTAAAACATAAAAGCGATTCTCATTAAAATAACAACAACAACAGCAACAACAGCAGAAAGTGAGTGAGACAATTTTTTCATCATTATTACTTCATAACAGAGCAGAGCATTTTCTCTCGCTCTCGCACTCGCGCTCTTAAGCTGTGTCTATCTGCGCTCTCAGCAGCAGCAGCGACGCCAGCAGCAGCAGCTGCGGCCACAAAACAAAAAAAAACTAAGCTGCAAAGCTTTGGTTTAACCCTCTCTCTCTCTCTCTCGCTGCTCTGCTCTCCGGTTCACTCACACAGCGTTCAAGTGTCAACCACCAAAAGGTAATTAATGGCATTTTATTTTATTAAAGTGACAAATAAGCATATAATTGTGACTGAGTGTACATAAAATTATATATGCATGTATGTGTGTGTGTGTGTGTGAGTATGCGTAAGCAAATGAATCAAAAAAGTAGAACGCAAACAAATTATTGAATAACATAAGCAGACAGCAACAACAGCAACAACAATAACATTAACAGCAGCAGAGTCACTAAATAGAAGAGAGCGCACGTAGCCATTGTTGATCAACTCTCTTTTGCTCTCTCAGCTTAGTTTACAAGTCCAGCTTTGCCTTGACATTTGCAAGAGCGAGAGAGAGCGAGTGTTAGCATAAATGAGAGGTGAGTTAGCCTCCCACCTTCAGATGCCGTAATCGTTGCCGGCAGCGACTGCTGCCTCTGCCTCTGCCGCTGCCTCTGTCGCAGTCGCTGCACTTGTTGTTATTGTTTACTGTCGCTTGGACAACAATAAAATGCCAATTAATATTAAGTATGCGAAGAAGCTCAGCAGTTGTTGCTGTATTGGGGGTGGGTGGCTTTCACACATGAGCAAGCAGAGGGGGCGGTGGTGGGGGTGTAGTAGGGTGGGGTGAGGTGGAAGTGAGGAATTTGGCAAGAGGTTAAAGTTACGTATACTTGACTTAATCAACAGTTGGAGATTAAGCCAGGTCTTATCTCTTTAAGGGTGGGTGTGTCAGAGGGGAAGAGAATGCAGGAGGTGGAGTGGAAGGGGGAGTGAGAGGGAATGTTGTTGCAATGCGCACTGGAGGTGAACGAATTTTCGAATAGATAACAAAGCGTGCTTAGATCCGGGTTCTACGAAGATTTTCTACAATGTGGGAAGATTCATTCATAGACACTGTGAAAAAAATGGAAAATGAAAAAATGGAAGACTGTAAAATGATCAAGGATAAAAATTATTTTACATCTTACCAATTATAATACTAAGAGATAAGTGAAATATCTAAGCATAAAAACTATTAAAAAAAAATATCTTTTGATACACAGACGAAAGATTCTTGCAGAATTCAAATAATGTTCAATTTTTGTTTAATGGGATAATATAAAAAAAATCGGTGAAGATTTGGCAAAGTTATGACAGTTTTTTTAGTTTTTAAAAATTTGTCAAGGGATAAGTATGGAAACAAATGGACTGTTTTAAAAAGAAATTTTACAACTTGGTTTCAGAATGAAATTATATCTAATTCACAAATGCTTACCAACAGGAATTATTCTATAAAAAATAAGTTTTAAATATAAAAAATAGAACTCCAAATTAAATGTAACTTTAAGCTCTTTTTGGATACCAATCTACAATTTAGGGACTCTCAATGGAAGTTAGACAAATAAACAATTAGCATATCTCTTGCTAAACAGAATATGTTATTATAATTGAGCATATTCCCCGGTGCACAGTGTGACAAATCATCGAAACATGTGCATCAGGTGGGCACATTTAATGGAGCATACTCGTATACTATATCTCGTATATCTCCGTTAATGTGCCATATGCCTCGTGTACTCACATAACACGGCCATTATCTTGTCTCCGGTTTGTTTTATGCGTCTCCAGTGCTGGCGTCTGTTATTTTCACCCACAGAAGCCACCCAAAAACCAGCCAACCCCTCGACAGTCGTCGACTCAGACAAAACAACAGCCAAATTATTTAATGGGGGGCAAAACACAAACACACCTCACACATTTCCCAGCACCTCGCACCGCATTTTGCACCACCTACGGCTCATTACCGCATACGGAACGAATCTCCATTGAACTACCGTGTGGTTCTGTGTTGGAACAAAGGGTGGTGTAAGGGGGCAACCACACATATTTCAAGTGTATAAAATCGGAGGGGCATAATTTTCAGTTTAATTACAAGCAAGAAAATAAGGAGAACTACTTCATCTCTAACCAGTGACAGGTGCTTCATATATGTATGGTATACTCCCCCTATCACCTCTACTATCCCACTGTCAACTACCCCTGCCTGAACTCTAGCTTTTCACCTTTCAGTGGGTCCTATTAATAAATCTCATTAATAAATTAAACATTTTAGCGCAGGAAATTCCCTTCATCTCTGTCTGACGCTTTAACAACGGTGATATACCCTAGCAAACGGATAGTAAAAGGTGTTTTGAATTAGTGACAGTGTGTAACAGGCAGATGAATAGTTATTTGCCAGTATTTAAGATGTTCAACGATTTTTTATTGCTTAAAATGATTTACTATACGCATTTTTCAAAACTAAATATTTAATAATTGATAAGCTAATATGTAACCATTTAATTTTTCAACTATACAAATTTCATAAAGATTGGTTCACAGACACAATAGGTATGCAAGAATGTATTATCTCTTTCAGGATTTCTTTCATTTATAATAAGCACTTGCAAAGATAAATATAAATTATTTGGTAGAGAAATATAATACCATGTCATGTAGGTATTCTGAAATTTTCATCACGATTAGAGAATATATAATAAAATTAGTTTATTAAATTACTGTGCAGGGCATTTTTCAGTCGATTTTGTTTGAACTAGAAAACTCTAGCATGTTTTTGTTTTTCTATTTTCGCATATTTTCTCTTGCCTCTCTTATAATTTTATATTTTTCGCGCGCGTGTTCGATTCTCATCCTTTTTCTCTAGAAAGGGAAACGTCATCATCGGCGGGTTTTATAAATAAATCATTAGGTATATATAAAAAATGTTATAATTCTCGTTCGATTGGCTGCATTTTATTTCGCATTCTGCATTTTCGACACGCGCCACAAAATGCGGGCTCTCTCAAAAGTCTAGTCGCTGTACCCTCCATAACCCCCTCCTATTTTACTCTCCTCTTCTCTTATGCTATCCCTTTGCGAACAAGTTTTTTATTAATGCTTTTTTTAGTGGAAATCACGTAGAATGCTCATTACTCTTCATATTCACAATTGTTAAGTGCCTTGTGAATTTTATTATTCAACATTGGAATGTCAAACACTCATCCACCTATGTATGTATGTTATAAGGTTCCATCCACTGATAAATTTGACTTCATTATATCCAAAATTATCAAGCGACCTGCAAATGTTTGTTTATGCAAATCATATCAGTTCTATTTTTAAATATTTGCGACTATTTCTGGGTCGTTTGAAAACATAGCGATATGACTGTGGTTGCACCCACTGAATTCGCACCACCGCCTGATATACAATACTCTATTATAATATACATTGGAAATACAACACGTTTGTAAATAATTCGTTATTACTATTATTATTACATATACAAAGCTTAAACTTATAAACAAAATTTAAACTAAGCAAAGTTGTTCATAGCTTATAGAAATTTGACAGAGTGTAAAGTTATAGAGGAGAGTGTAGGAAAACATATATGTCATTTGTGTGTTTGACAAGTAAGAGAAACAAAGACATTCTGGGCAAAATTATAGGGATTTTTTACTGATTAATGATGATTAAATTATAAAATAAATAACAGAAAACAGATACACATCTGTGGATAAAAATCAATCTGTGATATACAATTAATTAAACTCTTAATTTATTTTATAAGAATTATGGTAAGATAAATCAACAAAATTGGAGGCTTATCGGTAATGATTAGTGATTACATTGAACCATCGACAACTCGATTGTTTTTTTTTTTTTTATCGATTTTCTAATCTAAACTATCACTAGTAATGATTTTATGGGATTTCAGAAGATTTGACATTTTGAGAATTGTTATTATTATATTTATTTATAAGAGTAAGTAATAAAACATTAATTCTCATTAGTTATAATGCATTTGCTAAAAGATCTTCAGAATCTACGCTAAGTGAAATTAAATATAATTTTGTCCAAGAGTTAGAAGTTAAATAATATGTAGCTATGATACTTTGTGAATTAATATAGGATTTATTATACAATATATTTTAAATTATCAAATGTATTTTTGATAATTATAATTATTACACAATATTCTCAATTATCAAATGTTTTTAGTTGATAGTTAAAACAGCTAAAATTTGAATTCTGCAAGTGTTAATGCTACTTTTCAACTATATTCAGACTAAACGCTTGTGAAATAATATATTTTATTTTGCAGTTTCCATTTTCCGTCTATAGAAGCTCATTAAAATAACCCGATTCAATAATTCTCAGATATTTTCATGATTTATTTTCAAGTGTGCGAGTAAATAGTTGCTTTGACTATAAGTATCTTTTGTAACATGCTTGAGATACAATTTTACAACACCTGTGAATATTTCAAAGAATATTTGTATGTCTCCCCCCAACCTCTCTCTTCCCCCTCCACCCACCTCTTCACCCCTTGATCCTCCTCACCGGATGTTAATGTTATTCGGGGAATATTTTGTGGGCGCTCTGCTGTTTTTAATGTTCGCTGATTTGTTTGGGAAAAAATAAACAATTGAGAAATTTATTTAGTTGATCTTAGATCTCCAACACCCACTCCCCATACTCCCTTCTTGTTAACCCTATGGAATGTCTGTCTAATTGTTGTTGTTTTTGTTGTTTTTGTATTTTATGATCAAATAAATATGCAATGAAATTGTTTTGTGCCATAATTCGGACAATTTTATGTGTATCTGTTTTTTTTTCTCGCTCTCTGCAGGGAAGGTCAGCAAAAAGGGGTCACACTTTTTTAAGGGTTAAACATAAAAGAAAAAAAAAACAACAACAGGAGCTCTCAATGGATTTGCATATCTTTTGTGCTCGTTTGTCCGTTGGACGACCTTGAGGACAACAATCAATCAGCAACAACAGCTGCCAGCTTAAAAACCGTGCAACATTTGTCCCATTGTGTTGTGTGTTGTGTGTTGCACACACGAGAGACGCGTATCCATGAGATACTTTTTAGTATACACTGGCAGCGGGTATTGCAATTTTGTTATGAATTATGTAATGTCGTGAATGCCTGAGAAACACGTTTATGTAGTAAATTGAAACTACTTAAATTCATCAGTAATTACACCTGAAAAATATTAAAGATATATATATATATATATATATATATTTACGTAAATTTTTAAATCAAACTACTTTGCAATAATAACGATCGGTTGAAAATGTATTTTTTTATTTACAACTTTTTTGTTACTTGAGATATTTTAATCAAATTCACAAGCTTATTATTTATTTTTTTATTTTATTATATATTTTATTACTGTAAAACAATAATATAAAAAAGTTTTAAAATAAAAATTACTATATCATATAGCTGTCATTGAAACGAAAATTGAATTTCTGTAGTAAAATCTTTAATGTACTTAAAGATATTTAAACCAAATCGTAAAAAAAATGTTTTTGAGAGAAATCGAAATATCACATTATCATGGGTGTTCGGTTGGTTTTCGGTTACCTTACATTTCTGAAACACACCAGATAATGTGAATTTTTTTAAAATTCAACATAGTTCTTCAAGGGCATAAATTCTTCGGTTTGTCGATAAAAGTTTTTCTTTACATTCTACGCACACTTTGTTTTTTTTTTCACCTTGTCAATCAATCCAAAAATTTGGGTCAAACATTTTCCGTGCACATTTTTCACATATCGTCACTTTTCATTTCCATTTATTGACGTGTATTATTTAAATCGAAAGATATATTGCTTGTAAACTGAGCAACTAAATTGTTTTTTGATATGTATATCATGCAAAAAAAATGTTGATCATATAATTATTTTATCTTAAATGTTAGATGTATATGTGTAATATAAATTTAGAAAATACTTTTGGTCAACTACTTGGTCAACTCAAATAATATCCCGGCACATACGCGCGTTCCCAAATTCCGTCCGTCTGTCTGTCCGTCCATCTGTCTGTCCGTCCGTCAAGTTATTTGACGCTATTGCTCACGTACTTCGCACATTAAAATTAAAATCATATATAAAAATTCTTGGCTGCAACTGTAATTCAAATTCAAATTGAGGCACACACTCACACACACAGTCGCACAACCAAAATAAATATAACAACTAACAAACAAACAAATCAAATTGGCAATTTTTATTTGATTCTTGCCCATTTTTGTCGCTGATTAGCCAGAGGCTCTGCTGACGTCGCTGTCGGCGTCACTCTGCCGGCGTGCCACGCCTACTTTGGGTCACTTGTCGCTGTCAACTTCCCAACTGGGAAAAACTATGCAAAAACTATTATCAACAATCCCTCTTCCTCTCTCTCTCTCTCTCTCTTTCTCTCTCTTTCTCTCTCTTTCTCTTCCCTTTCATTAAGTAGTTTCGCATGTTTATTTTACTGGTAAGAGAAAGCCAGCTAAAGAGAGCGATTTGAGGGAGAGAGAAGGGAACGTGCGCTCTTTTATCACAACAAACAAAAACAAAACAGCTGAGAGCGAACGCATGCGGGAGAGTGAGAGAGGGAGCGAGCGGGACGGCGAGAGGAAGCACTCGTGAGCTTTTGTGAGAGCGCCAAACGCAATGTGTGCAGCATGGCAAAAAAAAGCTCAATGTATAACAGTTGACAGTTTTACAGTGGCGTGCATTCAAGGGGGTTTAAATTATGTTAGATATGAAATTTAGACAGTGAGAGACCCTGTACTGAGTCTTTAAAACCTATACGTTTTTGTTATTCTTTTTTTTCCATACAAAATTGTTTAAAAAAAAAATTTCGAGTTTATTTTTTGAATTACATGAGATATATATGTGTGCAGGGTATCTCATAGTCGTGTTCACTCGACGTGATTGATCTGACTTAAAAGTACATATTGTATGATTGAAGCCTCTTTTTTAAACCACTCTAAGACTGCCAATGGTCGTTTGTATAACAGTTTTTTAATTATAAATTTTCTTATATTTAAAATTTCCCATTTTGTACTGCTTAAATGTAACTACACTTGGAAATAAATAAACAATAAATAACATAATTTTTATTCAGAAATGAATTGAATTTTTTAGAAAAGGAAATTACAGTTCCTTCTTTACTACACACAGCACCTACCATTGCTATTTTGTATAACAGTTGTTTTTGTTTTTTTTTTTTTTTTTTTTTTGGCATTTTTGTTTATTTACAAGTTGTTTTTTTTGCAAGCCGTTTTAAAATGTAACATAATTATATTTTTTATTAATAATAAGAAATAAGCATTTTTTTTGTATAACAGCATATTTTTGTGAGCTGTCTTTTATTTGCTATTTGACATTTAGCACGGTATAAATTTAACTCAAATTGGAAATTAATCTAACAATTAAATGTTTGCTTTTTTATAGGAAAGTGCAGTTTCCCTTTTACTCCAATCTGCTGCTGCCACTGTTCTTTTGTATAACAGTTGTGTTTTTTCGGGGCATTTTCGTTTATTTACAATTTGACAATTTGCAAAACACACACTCTCTCTCTCACACACACACACGCACACACACAGGCAGCTCACCTTCACACACACACACACACACACACACACACACACGCATTGGCTTCCACAAAGGTCGTTCTCTCTCGCTCTCGCTCACGCGCTTGCTGTCGCTCTTTTTATATCTTTCTCTCAACACTCTCGACTGTGAAATTTTCATTTTCAGTTTTTGGCTTTTCTCCGCTCGCTTTTCCCAGCAGACACTCGTCATACGCCGAAGCGTTCGGTCGCGTTTATCGCACTTCAGAAAACTTTTCCAAAAACTTTGCGTTCTGGGAATCAGATTCAATTTTCAAACAGACTCCGCGTGTGTTTCTCTGTGTATGTGTGTGTGTGTGTGTGTGTATGTGTTTGTGACCAAGTTAATAAGTTAGTACTTAGTACTAACAACGTTTACAGCTGTAAAAAATTCAGCAGCAAAAGACAACAACAAAAAATACGAGATACAAATAACGAAAACTCTCATTAAGAATTCGCTGTGGTTTCTCCATTTTTGGGTGCAAAATCTGTAATTGAAATACGTCTGTATCTCATCTGAAAGTCAAAAACAGGTAAAAGAACACAGAAAAAAAACAGACATAAAAAAACTGAAATAAAACGTGGGGAATTGAGCAATTTTTGTGGCATAAATTTTGACTCTTTTTTTTTTGGGGGCAGGAACTGAAAATGATTTTGAATTCAGTTTCAGTTTCAGTTGTTGTTGTTGTCTGTGTTGATTTTCATCCATCACAAATCAAATCAAAATACAATTTCATACAATTTCAATTTATTTGTTAAATGTTTTCAGTCTCTGTTGTTGTTTTTGTTGCTGCTAATTGAAAATTGTGCCGAAAATTAAAAATTGTTGTTGCCTTTGATTTAGATTTTCGCGTGTCCATAGAAAATTTTGTGTGTTTGTTTTTTTTGGTTTTTCTTGTTGTTGAAAAGTTGAAAGATTTTACTTGTGTTGTTGCAACATAGACAGAGGGGTAGGGGCAAAGAGGGAGGAGGGGGGCGGGGGCATATCCAACAGTTGACGCTGCTTGTTGCGTTGTTGTTGTTGTTGTTATTGTTGTTGCCACTCGCCGGTTGTACTTGAACTCATAAGGCGAATGGCAACGGTGACTGTGACTGTGAGTATCTCACAGATACGTATCTGTCCCAGTCTCAATCTCAAAAGTGCGAGGCACAAAAAAATGCTACACAAAATTCAACATTTGACAGACATTTGCAAAGGGGGGGAAATAGAGAGGGGAAAGCGTTGAAGTTGCATTTTGAATACATTCAATGCAGATACAAATTTACACTGAAAGCTAACAAAATTTCAATTCAGAGTTGAGAGATTAAATTTTTATACCAATAAAATTTAATCTGTTAAATTCCCAGATGATAGATCTTTCTAGAATTTCAACTGTCATAACTCTGAACAAACAAAGTTAAATTAAATTTATTTTTTACCTATAACTTTTATATTTTCTGCATATGTCCTTTTTTGTGTATTCTGATAAATTTGCAAGCAGTTTTTCATTTAAATATATATCAAATTAGTATAAAAAGAAAAACTTTAATTTTATTTCTAAATTCTTGACTAATTTTATAGAAAATATTTTATATTTCAAACAATCATAAATCTTTCAAAACAAAAGCAATTCCCAAATGTAAAGCCACTTCTTTTTAATTTTTTTTTTATTTGGTAAAATAAGTTTCATTTTTATTTAAGTTTTTAAAATATTCATTATTTTAAATCTTTCTTTTGTAATAAACAAAACTTAAAGTCTAAATATAATGAAAACGTTTAATTTCTATTGTCTTATTAATTACATTAAATTGATTATTATTTAACAGAAATGTTGAATTGTAAAATGGGCTCCGATTAATCAATTAATTCCCATCTCAATCAAATTTATTTATTTGGAAATCTCGAACTTAAACTGTATTCCATATTTGCTTTTGTGCTTAAATGTAAATCTAATGTTCTTAATTTCAATTTATTTAGAATATCTATTATAAACATAGAAAGCTTAAATTTTTATTTTGGAAGCATTTAAATGTGATCTTTTTCAAATATAATATTAAATTTGTCAAAATTTGAATCTTAAAACTAAACAGATAAACAAAAATCTTTCTCGATCTTAGAAATAAAATAAAGTAAATAGACAAAATTGAAATCATTAAGATTGGTAAATATTTTTACTTATGCAATAAAATATTTATCATTTTGCGAATTCATTTTAAATTTGATACATTATTGTAAACTGAAGTTTTATAGATAATTTTAATAAAAAAGTTTTTTGTATTGATGTGCTGGATAATTAATGACAGCATTCATATTAAAAATACAGTAAAATGGCTTAATCTGTAATGAGTTTTCCGTATTTTTTAAATAGATTTTCCGCAACAGTTGTCGGTTGCATTTGAGTGGCATTCGCAAAGCTGCGAGTTTCTATCAGTCAAACGCAATTAATTCATTAAAAGACTGACTGAAATTATAGAGAAGCAGAGAGAGAGAGAGTGAGAGAGAGAAAAAGAGAGGGAGAGTGAGAGAGAGAGAAATGGAGAAGGAAGCAAACATAGTAAAGCCAGCGGCAATTAGTGTCCTGTGTTCCATGTGTAAGTGTGTTTGTGTGTAAATTCTCAATGCAATGCACACTTGGCTCATTATGCTGCTTATCCTTCGCTTACCTCTTTACTACCCCTCTCTACTCTTCCCCCTGTTCAGCTGCTCATTAATTATTTAACAACGACGCCAGCTTGGCTGCAACATTAAAAAAGTTGCGCATACGCAGCGTAGGCTAAACTATATTTACTACATGCTTGTGTTTGTTAGCCCAGTTTTAAAATTATACTTAGGCTTATAGGATTGTGACAGTGAACCGTATAAACCAGTATAATATCAGAGAAATCAAATAAAATTAGTAATTTATAGTTTAATGTGGATTTAATATTGAATAATTTCATTGTCTGCGAAAAGCAGCCAAGGGTTCGAATCCCGCTGGCGTCAATTACAATTATTTTCTTATCTCAATTCCCTTTTTTTTTTTCAATTTATAAGATATTTTTGAATACAGTAAATTTTTATTTTATTATTATATCATTTTTTTTGAATGCAAATATTGTCAGAGCTTTAATCCAGAAAGAATTGTATCTTTATATTTTGTATGTATATTTTATCGATATAGTTTTTAAATATATTTCTTGGTTTTGTGTAAGTGTTTTGGACTGCAAAGATGCAGTCACTAGGTATCTCAAAGTCGATCACAATAATTTCAGCTTTCTTAGTATTTGTTGTTGTTGTCTAGTGTTGTTTTGTGTTGTGTCATAGACCAACGCACAACGATCTATCATTATAATGAAGCGTCAAATCTAATACGGGAATTTTCTAACTGCCTTCATTGCCATGTGGCTAAACAGCTGTGGCTAAAAAGGAGAGAACACCAGTGTAAGAAGGGGGAGTGGGCTTAAGGGGGCGTCCAAGTTTATACTCTGTTAGCCTGGTCTAGTGGGTGTGTTGAGTGTACTCGCCAGTTTGCCTGATAACGTTGACAAACTAGATAAAAGCGCGATAAAAATGAAAACAAAATGTACACAGAGACACAAAAACTCAACTGAAATCGTTATAAATAAAACAACAAGATGAGAGCCAGCAGCAACGATGTTTGAATATTCTATGGATACTCGAATAAGCTTGTGAGTAAGTGAGTGAGTGCCAGCGATTCGGGGGTGAAACATTGGGGAGTTGGGGACGGGAACTGAGGGGTGGGGAGGAAACTGCCATGAATATGAATGAGCTGACTAAATACGAAATTTGGTTGGTCTTATTTTTTGTTCTTGTTTTTGATACCCTGTAAGCATTGAAAAGCGATAAGACGGTTATTATATACTCGTATCTCTTTAATTTTATAAAAGTTAATCTGGGACTTAAACTATTTATCATATTCCTAAAACGTTAAACTTTTACTTTTGCATTTTTTGTACAATTACATTTTTGCTTACCCTGTAAATATTTATATTTGCTTAAGGGGTTATCGCTTAGCAGCCATATTCCTGCCTTTATGATCTCCTTTGATATTTTTTGATCTTTTTACTTTATTAAAAATTCAAATTCAAATGGTATTTAACTGAAAGGACTAAAAAAAAAAACAAATTTAATATTAACAGTGTAAAAAAGTTTAGTTTTCATTAAATTTATTCAAAAAAGCGTTGGCCTAGAATACCGTATTTGACAATGTACATTACTCTTAGCTGATGGAATGAAGAACATTTTTAAATTTTAATATTCATAAAAAAATTATCTGATCTATTTTTACATTGTTTTTTTTCTATTGGTATAAGATATTTCAATCTCCTTATCAAATTTAGAAATCTCTAAAAATATTCATAATATCATATATAAGCCCCCGAGAATTCTTATACTAAATGTTCCTAATAATCGAAAATTTGTTGTTAATTTTTTCCAAAATCTATCCACAGCTCGTTTAAAAAACGTGTTCTGCTAATTAAAAACTCTTTTTAGAAAGATTTGATTTGATTTGATTTAAAAGATTGAAATTTAATCAAAATGTTTTATTTACTTTTTTTAACAGGGTATTTGCCACTCTAGCACTTAATCTACACTCAAACATTCTTGTTTGTATTTTTTGCTTTTTAAGCACGATAAATTTAACCAAAAGTCTCGGTCTGTGTGTTGGCGACATTGAAACGCGGTTTTAATTAATAATTATTATTTTACTTTCTGCCTCGTTGTTGTTGCTGTTGTTGTTGTTATCGACGTTGTTGTTATTGTTGTTGTTGTTGTTGCTGTCAGAGCGTGGTCGCTTTAGGTAAACCTCATTAGTTGAAATAATAATTATGATTAGAATGGATGATAATGATCATGTTTGCCAAAGGGCAAACCACAAAACCGATGACACAACTGTCATCATGCCTCCTGCAATGCAAACAGACATTACGCATACGCCGTGTTGTGCCACATGGGAAAAGGTGGCATGCATTTGCATCAGTGTTGTTGTTGTAAAAATAGCTAATTCGAACAATAAAGCTAGCTTGAAATAGCTGAAATGTTTTTTTTTCTGTATATAGCTTATAAAATGCGGATTATAATTTTGAAAATATAATAAATACATTTTAATATTGTCTGATTATTGTACAGTGTCAAAATCTAGCTTTTTAATAGCTAACATGACAGCTTCCAATTATATGCAAACTAAACAGAGACACAAACAAACACACACACACACACACACATAAATCCAGTTAATGATAGTGTTGTAATTAATGCTCCTGTTTATTTATTTATTTTTTCGGTGCTAATGCATCGAACTTTTCCCCTTCCCCCCTTCACCTTGCCGCGTAATTAGCCGTAATGAAAAGCTGTCCAAGATTTATGGGCCACATTTCCACGCGTTTTGTTTATGACCGTATTTTCATCGGGTTTTTTTTTTCTTTTGGTTTGCATCGCGTGGGCGTCGAATTGAAAACATTTGACTTTTGATCTTTGCCAAAATGTCAAAAATTTGACAGGATGCTGAGCAGGAGATTGAAACAGTTCGATGCGGGGTACCGAAACGCTTGGGGGTGACTGGAGAACTTTAATGAAATAGGAAACAAGATGAAAAACACAAGCAAGCTGCTTTCGTGGCTTTTTAGTTAATTAAATATTTATATAATAAACTGAGCATATTTTGAATGACAAGTCGTTTGAAATAAAGTGTCAGCATGTTCATTATGTGGTTTGTAAGGATAGAGAAAATTGTTTATTAATGAAATACACTTTAAGCTAAACAGCAGCTTGATTTTAAGCTGGTTTCTTATTGTCAACTTTATTCTACCAGCTCATATAGCAAATTGCATTCTATTGACTTTAATATTTTTAATGGATTTTAGTCAGTATCTATAAAGGTTTATCTTTGATTTATGGTATATTTAATGGAAGTACGTTTAGTCTACAATTGCAGAAATTTAGATTTGGTATGGTTTTTAAATCAGTATTGAATCAGTCAACTAAGAGCAGTTAAACTAATAAATTGTTAAATTTGGATTATTAATGACAAAAAAGATAAGGCAAACCAAAATTAAATATTCGAAAAATGTAAGAGTCTAGGAATATTAGATGATTCAACTTTTGATTTGTATATGCATTGTGACGGAAAATTAAGAAAAGTAAAGAGGAACATAGAATATTTTGTTATCTATACATTTTTGTGTTGGAAATATCATTATTTTATCATGGTTCTATGTAAATTCTTGTATATTAAATCCTCTCTACTTAAATAATCTTTTTAAGCATTTTATAAGATTATCACAAAATTGGGAAATTGTTTTGATATTGATATATCAATATTTCTCTTGTTCTCTATTATCTTCTTATAAGAAATCTATCGCTGTATCAAGAAAAAGATATCCAATCCATTGATATCAAATTCCTATTACATTATATTTATTGATTGAATCAATGTCTCAAGCAATCAATGGATACGTGAGAATTGCGTGTTTCTATTAACTGAATTTCAAATGTCGCATCCCAAAAACTATGCTAAGCTTTTCCCAACTCGTTTTCACCCTTGGGGCGACTGCCAAAAGTGAAAATCATTGAACTCATCGCACTTTATAAATAGCAAATTTAGCAGCAATGCTAAAGTAGATAAAGACAAAACGTGTGAAAAGGGTGTGGAAAGGGTAAGGGGAAAAGTCGCGTGCTGAAACCATCAATTGTTTTGTCAATATTTTCACAATTTGCCTACTTAGATATCGACAGGGTGTTATCTGGAAAACCCAGAGGGATGGATGGACTGTGGCAGGGGGTGGGAAAATGGGAGGGGGTTGGGGTCAGTCAACTTAATGCCGCACACAAAATTAAGTGAGGAAAATGTGGTGCGGGGGAATTAAAAATGCTGCCTTCTAGAATGAAAAGTGTAGCAAAAGTTTTTCAATTGTGGGTGGAAGTGAGAGAGAGAGAGAGGGTGGGTGGGTGGAAGAGAGAGAGAGGTAGGTGAGGGTCTCGTTGACGTTGATGGAGGTTCCTCAACTCGAATTTGGCCCGTGGGTCTGTTGTTTTTAGGGTGTCATTGAACTTGATGTTGCTGTTGTTGTTGTTATACCCTGAGCCCATTGAAAATGGTCAATAAAGGGTATAATGTGTTTGGCACAATGTATGTAACAAGCAGAAGGAGGACCCGCAAAGTATATACATTCAGGAATAGGATTAACAGCCGATAAGTAGGTTTCTGAATACCGTACGCAGATCCCCCTTTTTTTTTTTTTTTTTTTTTTTGGATTAGACCTTTATATTTTAAATCTGCCATAGGAACGATAGTTCGAAAATAAAGTTTTAGTATGAGATATCTCAATTAATCTGACACAATATACAAATGTGCTGTTATTATTGTTATATTTGGTTCAAATCGGATCACTATATCATTTAGCTGCTATAGAGACGCTCAATTAACAATCAAGTTTTAGTAAACTTTTTTGTTTTTTGAAATCTCTTAACCAAACTCATTAAATATGCATTTAAGTTGTTTTTATACATCCTGACCAAATTTGGTTCAGATCGGTTTCCTATATCATACAGCTGTATGACTCAACACCTCCCTACCCTTTCCCTCCTCCCTTCAGCATTCCTGTCCGCTTTTCTCAATTCTCTGTTCCGTTGCCTGATGAATTTTTACAAGTGAAACGGGCAAAAATTGTCCGTTATGTGAAAAGCAACAACAACAACAATAACAACAACTATAACAAAAGGGAAATTTACATGATTGCTGCGCACTGTTGAAATATTCAAAGCGAATCAAAAAAAAAAGAAGACAAATAACAAAAATACTAAAACAATCCAAGCTTGCGAATAATAAACACCCTTTGATCGAATAAGAATTGCTCCTTTTAAGAACTGCACATATGTATATATGTTTGATATTATAGTAAACATCCCAAAGAGAAGAATATAACAGTTTTTTTCTTTTTATTCAAACATTTTAAAAATTCGTACAATTTAAAATTCTATTGAGAATAGCAAAAAGAATTTTGTTACAAACAACCATTTTTTTTTGCATTTATTTTGAATATATTTTCATACAGAGTTGCTCCAGGATTGCAAACCTACCGAAAAACAACTAAAAACCCATAAATATTTAGTTGGTTTTCGATTGATTTACATTTTTGGAACATCTCTGTAGGAAAATACATTCGAAATTTTAAAATAGAAGCAACAATTTTGTTTAATATAAGCGAACATAGAATTTAACGATTAAGAATTTGGTAAACATATTTAAATTTCTTTTTTTTTGAGCCCATACAAATGAATCCCCCTAAACAGAAAAAAAATCCAGGACTCCGGGTTAAAATTAATCCAACGCGGTGTCTGAAGTACGGTAATCCCGGATTCTCATAAACCATGTATAAAGTACTTAAGTCAAGCCCAATTTTTCTGAACATTATTTTAATTTTTGGGGTTCTGTAATACTTGTTATTAGTTAGATCAAATAATTTAGGCATCTTTGACTTTTTTAATGTCAAGTTTATAAGATCGTTGCCCTTTTATCTACGCATTATCTTAATTTAGGAAATTTATCCTGAATACATACTTAAAAAATCCAAAGCTAAAGCTTAAAAAACTTGATTTTTGAAAGGAATTTAATTTTTGTGTAGTGTATACCCTTTAAAACGACCTTTTCCAAGGGCTTTGAGACTGAAGGCAAAAAGTAAAACAGACCGCAAATTACTCAACACTTTCGCATTTTAATAAACCCCAAAATGGCGGCTTTTCCGAGTGTCCTTTGTGGGCGTGGCCCCAGCGGCGTTGTTTGCCTTAAATATTTGATATTTGGTTGCTGGTTGTTCAAGTCTTTGTTTGTCTGTGTGTGTGTGTGTGTGTGTGTGTGTAAGCTTCTTAAGGTCAAAGGTAATTGCAGACTGAATTGTTGTTGTTGCCTTAAATTTTGTAATAGGCAACAAAAATGTATTTGACATACATATATACAAGTAAATATAATTTGGTTTTCGCCTAAAAGCTTCACTTACAATAAATACACAACAAAATCAACTGAGAGCAACAACAATGACAAGTTAAAGCAATTAGTTTAATGTAATTCTACTTCCACTCTATCCATCTCGCTTACTCGCTCTCTCTCTCTCGCTTGCTCCCTCTCTCTCTCTCACTCTCTCGAAGAGATGAAGCGACTGGCGAAAAGTTTTATGTACCACAAATGAAATTATAGCCAGCTGCACACGCACATATATAGAACTACACACACACACACACACATTCATATACTCACACACCAACACACTCCCACTCTCACACCTACCCACACACACACACACACACACACACACAGACCACAGGCTGTCGCTGCAATTTGCGAGTCGACAAAAAAACGTGAGCTCCTAAAAGCATGCTACACATTTTTGCCGCCTCCGCTAGCTCCCTCTCTTTCTGCCTCGTCTCCCCTCCTCCTCTCCTCAGCATTCTTTGCTCTTCAATTTCCCCTATATCTCCCCCACTCCTTGCCACCTTTACTCATGCTCTTATCTTGTGACGCTCACCTGCCTCACTTTTAAGCATTTTAATTTTGCTGCTGCTGCCAGCGCTGACTGCGACAGCGACGCCGACTGCGACGCCGACTGCGACGCCGACTGCGATGGCGACTGAGATGACAACGCTGTCATGCACATTAACCAAATAGCTGGCGCCTTGATTTGATTATCATGTTTTTTTCGCCTCTTTCTTATTATTATTATTATTTTTTTGGTCTGTGCGAAGGAAGATTGCCGTTTGACAAGCAACATCCTCAATTCCGTGCAACAACAACAACAAGAAACAGCTGACAAGCTAAGAGTAACTTTGATTACCACTCGGAAAGGGTATTTGGGGGCAATACGATGTTTAAAAGGCAATAAAAGTGAACATGGAGTAGCCAAATTAACAATTAAGTCCAAAATGAAATATTTAAATTTGTTCAGTCACTATCCACTTTTGTCCTTCTTTTCTTCCATTTGACAGTTTTTCAAAAAATTCAAACAATTATAACTAGGTCATATCTTAACCGATGTCCTTACGAAATATTAATTTATTTATAATTTGACATCTATTTTCATTTGGAATATTGGGAAATTCAAGTATTTCCTTTATTGTCCTTTTTTCCATACTTTTTTCAGCTTGAAGGTTTTTTGAAATATTGTAAACTGTCATAAATTTGTCAAATCTTAACCGATTTACTTTTGGAATATTAATCTGATCATTATTTGACCTCTATTTATATTTGGAATATTGGAAAACTCAAGTTTTTTCCTAATTGTCTTTTTTTTTTTTGCATACTTTTTTCGGTTTGACGTTTTTATTTTTTTTTTAAATTTCGCACTGTAATAACTTTGTTAAATCTTAACCGAATTCCTTGTGAATTATCAATTTTATCATTATTTGACCTCTATTTTCATTCTGAATTGAAATTAAAAAATTAAATTTTTTTTATCACTGTTCATTTTTTGTATATTAAAAAATTTAGGGAAAACTAGGTAGTACAGCAACTAAAAACATTCAACAAATAATATGGTAATGGTAGTTAGTCGGTAAAAAACCGTTTTCACACCTAATGTGACCATGGAGGATACAAACAGTAACTAAACTAATTAACACAGTTACATTTAAATAAAACTGAGAGATAAAACAACTATAGTTCTTTTTTGAATTAATTTTGAGTGAGCATAAAGTACACTACAAAATGTGTAAAGCACATAAAGTGACCATGGAGGTGGCATGCACTTCCACCAAGATGATAGAGTATTTTAGCTTTAGACAGCAAATTCGTTTAGATTTCTCACAGTTTACAGTCGGAAAACATATTTTTGACTGGCACTTTGATTTATGGCCTTGATCTCGGCTCCGGGTCCGGGTCCGGGTTTGACTTCCGGATTTGGGAATGTGGATGTGGGTAGCGCCATTTTGTTCTGTTTGTGTCGCATGCATGATTCATGTGACTCTGTGAATCTCTGTTATTATTACTCTATATGTTGTTGTTGTTGTCGTTGTCGTTTTCTCTCCGCTAACATCGAAGTGGAAGTCACTTCAAATCTGTGTGTTGCCGCTGTGATTTCCTCTCCTTCTACACACACACACTTGCTCCTCCCTCATTCCTCCATCCTGCTCCCTCTATGTAGATCCGAGTACATCTGCAAATTGCCTGCAATAAATTTTTGCCCGTTTGCCATAAAACACTTAAAACGATTTGTGCGAGTCAGAAAAGGAAAAAAGAAATAAGGTAAAGCGTACAAGAAGTTAGAAATTTAGAAGGCAAGAAGTAAGAAAGCTACAATGGGTATGCTCGACTGTTAGATGCCTAGTACACATACCTTTGCTATTAAGAAAAGACAAATTAAAAACAAAAATTGTTATTGAAATAAAAAAAAAAATTAAATATATCTGTCTGCAAAATATTTCATACACAAAAATATTTTTATTGTTATACATTTTCCTCTACATTTCGATCTAATTAAAATCCCGAACCGAACCGGTTCTACTAAGTTCGGTTCAGAACCGGTTTGCAGCCTTGGTACCATATCTTACTAGTCTCTGAGATCTAGGTGTTTATACGAACAAACAGACAGTGTCACAAGCCCATAAGTCTGTCTACCATTTTGGTTACTTGTCTAAAAGAAAAAGAAATATTCGTAACAACATCGCTTGCAAATTTTCATTTAATTTTCCTTAGCTGAGATTGTTATATAAGCCATAACAATTTTCCAATCATTTCCACACGCATTTTACACATATACAAATGCAAAAGCAAAATGCTTAATTACTTCCGTTAAAGTTCAGAATTTGCTCAATTTGCGCAATTTCGAATTTTGGACAATTTGTGGGAAAATTGGAAAAACGGCTAGAAAATGGCCAAGTAAATACATAATATAACAAATTTAATTTTATTTACGAGAATTTCAAGCAAACAACGAAACAAAAACAAATGTCTTCCTATTGTCGAAGATAATGTATGAGAGTGTGTGAGTGAGTGTGAGTGACACACACACATACACACACACACGGTGGGTAAAAGTTATGCGGTTTCTTGGACTGGCAAAAGTTTTGCTTACATTTTCATTTTGTGGTAACTTGGCTGAAATTGGTTATGGCATGGCCAAAAAGGAAATTATAAATGAATTAGTTGGAAAATCACGTGTGTGTGTGTGTGTGTGTGTGTATCTTTTGTTCTCCTTCTCTCTCTCTTTCTCTATCTATCTCTTGCTTTGTTGTCAGTGGATTATGAGTTTTAAATGCTTCAACTTTGCCTTGATTCAAGTCTCAAAGAATTTGAAATAAAGTTACTTACAAATTGAGTTTTCTTTCTATCAACAGCTGTCATCGGAGAGTTCAGTTCCGTTTCCGTTACCCATTTATATATAGTTATATATAGAGAAGAGACAGCCAGACAATACATTTGTATTCGCAAAAGGTCAAAAGTTCCACTTGGCTAATTGCAAAACGAAGCTGAAAATATTTGTGTGTCAAATTAGCGAAACAATTTTGCATAAATGAAATGCGAAAAGTGCACAATGGACTGCCTAAAAATAGGCTAACAAAAGCGAAGTTCCAACTGAATGCCAAATTAGCCAAAAAAGGCAGCTGGCAACAGATTTTGACCTTAACAATCAACTTGGACTTGAAACGAAGCGAGACAAAAACGCAAAAGATATTTTCATAAATATTATGCGAGCAACAGAGAGAGAGAGAGAGAGAGCACAAAGCTAGAAAGAGATAGAGGGGAATAAATCGATTTTGCTTAAGTCAAAACAACATTAATTCTGCATCCTTTGTATTTTAATTTTCTGTGTCAACAGGAATCGTATTAAAATATTTGCACACATTTGTAGCTAGAGAATTGAAGAAATTGTCATAAACAAATTAAAATTAAATATGTCAGTAAATTTTGTATCAGATGTGTTCTACAAATTTATAACAGCGCTAAAGCAACCCATAAAAAATCGTTGGTGTTCCTGAAAAAAAGAAACCATTGCTTTCAAATGTCTAAAAGAAATTTAAGAGATTTGACAAAATTAAATATTTATAAAATTGAATTAAAATATCTTTAAATTGAATAAAAATGCAAAAACAATATGTTCGAAAATATGAAATCTCTGAAATTTTTGGAACACCAACATTTTGAACATTTCTCATCAAAATCTCTAGAGATTTCTGGAGCACACCTATATATCTTATTTTATTAGTGTATCAATATTTTTTTTAATTTAACTAAAATAAATATGTGTTCACATTTATTTTATTTGCTGCCATACTTAAGAAGAGAACGAGAGTCAATTAAAGTGGTTTTAAAAAAACAAAAGTTCTTTTCAGGTATTTGAACCACATCGATGTTGTTGTGCTGGCCAATTTGAGAGTCATGGCCAAAAGCTTTGCATATTTGATTCATGGCTAACAATGTCTATTGATACGCATTGCATTAAACAAACACATTTTGTTACGAAAACCACTCGAATCACATTGTTATCTAGCTGCTTTTCTGTTTTTGTGCTTTTCAGAGAACACCAACGGAATTTTAATCAAGCTGCAAATGCGAAAAACCCGCAGAATGCAGCAGGAAAAATCAGGTGAATCAGCCGAAGCGTGCCACAGAAACAGCTCTGTGGTCTAATTGAGGCCAGTACCAGGGGGAAGAACAGTATCAGGACCAGGACCAGGACCAGGACACGGTCAAATGGCGTCATTTGTATGCAAGTCAACAAGAATTGAAGGAGACACAAATACAACAAAGGAAATTCAGCAGAGAGACTAAAATCAAGTGGAAAATCGAGAATCGTAAAAGCCAAATTCAAATTAACGCACAGCAGTTGCAGTCCAAAGAGGATCAACAATACAAAACATAGGCAACAGGTGAAAGGAGACAGGAGAAAGGCTACAGGATGATGAGCGCCGGAGGCACCTACATATCGACGGCCAGCGTGGAGGTGCCACAGGCTCTGCAGGATGGCGAGAAGTTCATCAAATGGGATGACGTGAGTATATGCAATAATCACATTAGTTACACTTTTTACACTGTTTACACTGCAATGAATCAATTGAAATTAATCAATGATCATAAATATGCCTTCTTTAATTGACTATATTATTTTATGTACATTATTTTCAAAAAAGTATAGATTTTAGTGTATACTAAAAATTGCCTATAAATAATATCCATAAATAAACCGTCTAAAGTTAAGTAAAAAGTACTAATGATACTAATTTATATGAAAAATAGTTAAACAACTTATCATTTTATTGAAATTAGATGGCAACTCTACAATTGCAATTAGTATCAGTATAAGAAACGAAATAATTTTGCTGCGGATCAAAGATAAGCGGGTAACTTATAGAAGATAAAGCACTTTTTAGACTCTGTTCTTTCAAAAAGTACAGGGGTCTATTAAGTATGTTTCAAAAAATTGCATAACAGTCAGAAAGAGGCGTGGCAGACCCTATAAAGTATATATATTCTTGATCAGCATCAATAGTCTGTATGAACACCAAGATCCTAGAGACTATAAAAGCTAGAGACACCACACTTGGTACGTTAGTCCTCTATATTGCAGGCAGATCAAGTTTTTTTTTTTTGTTTGGATCGGACCACTATATCCTATAGCTGTGTCTCAGTGTGTTTCAGTATGCAAATTTTTTTTTTTTGGGATAACTTGATAGTTATATTCAGATCTGGTTACACTTATTTTTATATTTCGTGAATTTGTCGGGTGTTTTTTGGAATATGTGAACAAATTCGTATACACGATGTAAATGTTGAAAAACTTTTTAAGATCAATGTACATTTAATAGACGAGTGTGCACGACTGTGAGTGGCTCGGTACTCCTAGGCGCCTAGATAACTGATCATGTGATACCCATTGCTCAATTTATATAAACATTTTTTTACTAGAATTTTAAATTTCACCGGTAAAAGTAATGGGTTAACTCAATACAGCCATAACTACTGTTATATTTATGCGATCTGAGAGCGATTAAGTAGACTGATTTAGGTAAAATTCCCCAATGAATATTTCCGATCTGCAATATATACTTAACGAGTATAATAACGAATAAAGAAATTATATCTGATGTGCATATTCATTCATTTAATTCGTTTATCGATCGTGATTTAAAAGTTGTTGATATTTTCCTTGATCCAGCCAAGATAGGCAGCTGTTGAGGTATAGACCGAGGGGTATTTGGTGCTGGCACAGGGAGTGTAGCCCCAGGAGACAATGCCCACCTGTTGGAAGGTGCCATCGGTTTTCCTGTTGACCAAGGGACCGCCACTGTCACCGTTGCAGGCACCATCGGTTTTACCGGATGTAAAGGTGCAGACATTGCTATCGGCCAATTTGTTGCCCAGTGGCAGCTTAGCCTTGCAATCAGTATAGGTTATAATGTCGACATCCAGTTTCTGGAGTTTGTCGGGCAACGAGCCAGAGTTGTCGCGTCCCCAGCCAAAGAGAACGCCATCGGAATTGGCCTCGAATTGATAGCTGGGCAGCGAGATGGTCGACACAGGTGGTTTACCATCGCGATCCAAGGCGGTCAGATCGAAGGGCTCGTTCAAAAAGATCAAACCAATATCATAGGGACCAACACCACCGCCATATTTCTCATGAATCGTCTGACGGGAGCTGCTACCCTTGCGCACCTGTGTTGTGGACTTGTCCGACCTGCTATGAGCACCTGCCACCACCTGGAACTCCTTGGAGGTCATACAGTGGGCAGCGGTAAGGACAACGCGATCGGTGATCAAGGAGCCGGCACAATAATGCGCATTCAACATCGACTGCAGCGAGACAATGAAGGGAGCCTCGCCAGACTTGGCCTCATAGCCGTTGATGATGCGACCCTCGGGAAAACCGGGCCAGCCGATCGTGTTTGCTGATGCCGATGCCACGGCGAGCACAAGTAGTACCACAAATTGTCTCATGTTTGAAACTCACTTGGTTGTGTTTGAAACGGTAGCAATTTCAATCGCTTTTATAGCCAATTTCCTTATCAAACCCATATCAGCGGCGTCTAATCGTTGAGGACAGATTTACAATCCTGTTTAGCGGTCTTTGTCCTGAATACCTCTATCTATCGTTATCTGCTTTGATCGTTCAACTCGCCACTCCAGATCAATATCAATGTCGGCTAACTGAATAACTGAATAACTTCTCCGCCATCCTCAAGTGTCTGGCCTAGTTTTCAGTGGCAAACCAGTGTTGCCACTAATAAGAAAATTGATAATTGCAATCTATAAAAATTTGCCAGAAATAGCTAAAAAATCATTTAAATGAATAGTTTTTAACTTAAGTAAATCCAGATTATAGGTTACTTATTAGTAATAGAAATAAAACAATTTTACCAGCTGACAAAATTAATTTGCCACAACATTATTTTGAATTCTAAATTTTTTTCTTAATTTCAAGAATACGCAATTTTTTGACAGAGATATTAATATATTAATATTAATTAATTTGTCAGGCAATATGAAAAATTAGTCAAATCCAATTTTTAAGTTTTATTTCCTTAAATGCTAAAGCTATTATAATGGCCAAGTCTAGCTATAAATTAGCTCAACTGTCAACACTTTGACACTTATTCCACTGTTCCACTTTTCGTATATACATATTGTTGATCGTAAAGTGGTTCGTAAATCTTCTATACTTAAACATCAATGATTCGCTTTATGGGCCATCGTATATTTAACTAATCTATATAAACAAAACTGCACATAGTATTTCTTAATATTTATTTGCGAAATCTGGACTGTCTGATTTGGGGCTGGTTGTAAAGCAAGAGAAGTGTTTAATTGCAGTCGCAGCGAACTTAACGCTCAGTTCAAGGTTATTGATGTTGCCAGATTGCGGGAATTTTAAAGTTTTTCCTTATCAGCTTAATTGGAGCTTTGTCATTGCCAGCTCTCTTGAAGCTTTATTGTCTCTATCTTAAGTTTAACTGCTAACGGTTCATAGTTAAATGAGCTTCCACTTTCTAGGCATATTTTCAACAGCTTTGGCGTTGCCAGATTTCTTTGATTTAAAAGTTTTTTCTTGTTTTTAGTTTTTTTTTTAATTTAATAATATTAATGATTTATAATATGTGCCTACTGCCATACTTGGAAATCCTTAGCGTTGCCAGATCACTAGATTTGACAAGTTTGTCGTCTCAATGGTTTTTTTTATAGGCATCCATCATTTTTTTTCGACTTGTCCAGACTTGTGTAGCATACCAGATAAATTTATTTTTATAATAATTAAAAATATAAACGTTTTTAAATTCTTATACAATTCAAAAACAAGTCATACACTTTGATCTAAATAATACAATTTTGAAAGAGTAATTATTTTTCAATTTTTATTAAACAATAGTAGTATAACAAAATGTTTCAATAACCTGAAATAAAAAAAAAAATACTGAAATAAATTTCTTTTGTTTTTTTTTGCTTAAAAGTTGAAAAATAAATTTAATTTTTGCGATCGCTGATATTTATTGCTTCTAATCAAGACACAAGCTTAGAACAGAGTGTAATAGGCGCTCTGCATCTGGTTAATCCAACTGATGTAGGCGGAGACACGGGTGTAGACCGAGGGGAAGTTGCCCATGCCGCAGGGAATGAAGCCCCAGGAGACAATGCCGATGATCTCAGAGTCGGAATCCTTGTGCTCAACAACCAGAGGGCCGCCAGAGTCGCCATTGCAAGCGGATTTGCTCTGTTGCAGAGAATCGGAGCAAATGTTGCTGGGCTCCAGTTTGGAGTTCTCTGGCATCTTCTCCAGACACTCATCGTAGTTGATGATATCGGTTGACAGTGTCTGCAGGGTCGAGGCAGGAGTGAACTGGAATGCCTTGGGCTGTCCCCAGCCATACAGATGGGTCTCTCCCTCATGGACTTGATCGCGACTGGGCAAGACAGCGGGCTTCACCCACTCATTGAACTCGAAGGGTTTGCTCACATGCAACAGGGCAATATCGTAGGGTCCAACACCACCTCCGAATTTCTCATGGACACGTCCAAAGTCAATCACACGCTGTTGAGTACGACCGTCCACCTCGGAACGCTTGTGGAGTCCAGCGATGGCGCCCATGCCGATGGGATTCGAGATGCAGTGGGCGGCAGTGAGGATCCATTCCTTGTTGATGATGGTGCCACCGCAGCTGTGCGAATGCTTCTCGGCATTGGCACCCAGGGAGACAATGTAGGGCGCCGAATGGGGATCGGCATCGGTGCCATTGATCACAAATCCGGTGGCGAAACTGGGCACCACCTTGACCAAGGCATCGGTCAGTTTGCCAGCCTGAGAGCTGGCCACCAATAGGGCGAGAATTGTAACCACAAAGACCTTCATTCCACAGTTGTGAACTTCGAATAATGAAATCGCTACACAAGATTCGTCTTTTATATTGGCTATAATCCGTCAGCTCACGTGCCCTTATCGATTGATTAGCAGATGGATTTATGAAAAAAGATTTCCTTTTCAGCGATTACATTTTATAACTTGCAAACTTATCGAAATTCTGCTTAATCAATAGATTGGGTTTAACCAACTGCCCTTGTACGATTAGAAGTCGAATGGGAGAGAATTCTATCTCTGAGCTGTTGGTAGAAACACTAATAGTTATCTTAAATAAAATAAAACTTGAATAATACCCAAGAATTGACAAACAAAACCATCAGTGAAAACCAGAAAAAAACAGTATTTGAAGAGTTTGAAGAAAGTCCACGAACATTTTGCAAGCTATAAGATATTGAGTTTTAAAACAGCTAAGGATAATAGCAGATATGATAATATATAAGTAAAAAATTGTATGTTTAATGCTTTATAGTATACGTGTATATAGTATGTGAAATGCATAACTTTGTAAGAACAATATTTCTGATAATATTCTCAAGTCTTGCGTTAGTTTTCTTTTTTGAGTATATATTTAATATATGTGAAAACAATCAATTTTAAACCTTACACTGTAAACGACAGTACACACTAGTGACTAAAGCAACCAAATGGTTTCAAAAGGTGACTAACAATAAATACAAGTAAAATGAGTAATTATAATCTATGTACAGAAGTCAACATGAACTGATCTGATTTAATTTTGCAGCTTAAACATTGTTGGATAATTTATCATTTTAAATTTAACTGAACAATTTCGGACTTATTGATATGTATGAGCAAAGAGAATTAATCTATATTTCCTACTGATCACTAGGGAGAACGTCATCAATTTTAATATACCCTGATAATAATATCACAATCGTGTCTACTAAAGGCATATCAAGTCTTTGGGCTACATAAGATAGTACTTCAATTCTATTTTGTTTTAGTTATTTGCTCATGTCATCGATTCTGTCAACGATAGTCTATCTAAAGAATTTCAATTGAAGACTGGTGAACACATCTTAATATGTTGTTAATATTTATGGACAGTACAATATCTTAGTTATACATTTTCATTTATTCTTATCAATAATATTTATAGAGCATACAGTTGATTAGTCATACTTCATTGCACTCTCATGCTTATAAAGCTTTTAACACTTGCGTATTAAAGACTACAAAGTCTTCTCCAATCAATTGTAGATTAGTCTCTGAAAGCTTTTCAATCGCACAACTTTATAAACTCGAATTTACTCAATGGCACACGCCTCCTAGACGAAGTGCGAAGTTATCTTTAGTAAACACCATAAATTGTCAGACCTATTGCACCTTAGCTAATCTGGTTAAAATTAGCAAATAATCTCAAGTCATAAATTTTAAAATTAGCTGAATTGTATGGATTATTAAAAAAACTAATCAAGTAATCACACTTTAGACGAGTTCCCGACTGTGAAGTACCTGTTCCATCATTTTAATATATATTAATTTGATATATGATTTTTAAACCCAAACTTTATAAAAAGTATTGCATACATTTAGAAAATCGTAACAACTTAAAACAGTCGTAACTTTTGTTATAATTATCCGATTTAGATCGGATTGATTATGTTAAATAACTGTAATAAAAATTTTATAATCAAAATTAGTTTTCTGTCTTGAAAACTATGGGTGTAGTTCAGTTTCTTACGATTGTCGCTGGGAAAATAAGGCATGACAAAATTTTGAAAATACCTTTAATTTTGTAGGGAAAATACGCGTGTCTCTACCGAATTTAGAGCCTCTAGCTCTTATGGTCGCTGAGATAGGTGTTTATTAAATTTTGCGACTTCCTTCAACAGATACATATGGACTGATACTGATTAAGAATTTATATTCTTTATAAAGTGAGTCAATTCCCCATTTATATACATTTCAATAAGAAAATAAAATGATTATTTTTGTATAATTAAACTGTGCTTAACTAAAGTCAAGCGCATTTATTAAATAACTAATAAGAAGAACAAGAATTTCCTCAATTAGTTTAGAAGAGAATGTAGTAGGCATTCTGGATCTTGGCAACCCAGTCGACGTAGGCGGAGACGCGGGTGTAGATCGATGGCAGATTGGCCAATCCACAGGGAATGTAACCCCAGGAGACAATGCCAATCAATTGGGAGGGAGTTCCCTCGCGTTCCACAACCAGAGGACCACCAGAGTCGCCATTGCAGGCGGAGATGCTCTGCTTCAGTGAGTCGGAGCAAATGTTGCTCTCAGCAATTGGAGCAGTATCGGGCAGGACAGCCTTGCACTCCTCGAAGGGCACAATCTGGGTGGTCACAGTCTGCAGAGTCTTGGCGGCGGTGAAGATATACGACTTGGGCTGTCCCCAGCCATACAGATGGGTCTCTCCATCATGGATCTCCTCCCGGCTGGGCAGAAAGGCGGGCATTACCCACTTGTTGAACTCAAAGGATTCGCTGACGTGCAACAGGGCAATATCGTAGGGTCCAACACCTCCGGTATACAACTCATGGACACGTCCAAAGTCAATCAGACGCTGTTGAGTACGCTCATCGACCTCGGCCCGCTTGTGAAGACCCGCAATGGCGCTCATTCCCACGGGATTTGAGATACAGTGGGCGGCAGTGAGGATCCAATCCTTGCTAATGATGGTGCCACCGCAGATGTGCGAATGTTTCTCAAATTTGGTGCCCAGGGACACAATGTAGGGGGCGGTGTGGGGATCCGCATCGGTGCCATTGATCACAAAGCCAGTGGGAAAACTTGGCACTACCTTGGCCAAAGTTTCGGTCAATTTGCTAGCCTGGCATCCGATAGCCAAGAGGGCCAAGAGGGTAAAAGTGATTACTTTCATGCTTACTTTAGTTTTCGACTCTAAGTGACTGGTTACTTGATATACGGCAGGCTTTTATAGTCGATCGGCGTCACGATCTAATCACGAAGATTACCAGATGGATTTATGAAATTAATTTCGTTTTTTTTTGTTTTTTTTTTGTGCGATAATCAGCTTATTAATTTCCTCAACAATCGAAATATTGCTAATCCAAGTCGAATTCGATCGTCATCGCGTCCTTCAAAAAACCCAAAAGTTTCTTCACTTTACTAGAGATTTAAAGAGTGTAAAGCGTGTGTGCACAGTGGGAAAAAAGGCTAGATTAGCAAATACTAATTAAAATCTTTGAAAGTTGTATTATCTTAGTTATGCAATTTTGTTGGTGTATAATTTTTTTAAATATTTTTTTTTTAACTTTATTGTTTACTTCAAAAAAGAAAAGATATTCACATATTTTTTCCTACATCTAAAAATTAGTTAGTGTTGGTAAAATATTATTAAAATCCTTTTCTAGTTGCAAGATCAAAAACCGGATCGAACTCCTTATGCAACTTTGCAAAAAATTTAGAAACTAATAATTATAAAAAAAATTATTTTAAAATGTCACAAAACAAATTGGTTATTTTTAAATAACATTGACTGGGCACTTTTGAACACCATAAAAAACACACAACGAAAAATCGCTTAAAACTGGGAGCATAATATATATTATCTACTTATTGGCTCTAAAACTTTATTTCTGGAAATACATGTAATTAACATGAAAGAATTTATTCTCAGTTAACATACTTATAAGTTATAACCAAAATTAACACAAGAAAAACAATGTACAATGTATACATTTCTTATGTTGAATTTTAGAAAATAAAATTTCTTTAGATTATATTAGATATTATTAGAGTATATAGTATTAGTCTTAAATATGAATAGATTTTAAAAAGAAATCACACATACTTTTGAGATACAAAAAATTTAAATTACATAAGCTAATCTAGCCAATTGTTCCACTGTGCATTGGCAAACGAGGCGTGTAAATTTGCCTTTATCACACATATAAAAGGGCGCTAAAAATATGTTTAATGTCTATAAAAGGACACGCGTCCTTGGCTCCGTACACGAACGCAACATGAGCGAGTGGACAGTGGACAGAGGACCGTGGTCAGAGGACCGTGGACAGAGGACCGTGGACAGCGGACATCCTTCGGTTGGAGGTTGGTGTCCATTTTGCAGACTTTGCCAATTAAAAGCAAATTTTACGCCGCTACGGGCTTTCGACTTTGACCATCCGCATAAATTGTGTACACATTTTAAAACAACAGCAACAACAACAACAACAACAACATGCGTAAAACAAGGCAGGGAAATGCCCGACGGCGGGAAAATACCATGTGTGGCATAAATACCACTTAAAAGTCCAGTTAACCGTTTATGATAATAAACCTGCTGCAATTTGAGAGACTTGGGGAAACACCCAAGGAGATATTTGTAATGGGAAATTGATTAAAAGTTTCAATTTATAATTTTAATGGGTAACTGATTTATTACAGGTTAATTGAGTGATTAAATAACTGCTTAAGTGTGAAAGAGTTGGATTTATAAGCAGTTGAATAATAATTAGGAATTATAATATTATGGAGACATTTTAAAGAAGTACTTAAGTACTTAAAAATACTGTAGATTAAAGTTTCATAATAAAAATTACATTCCGCTTAAATATGGGTTGAGTTGTGATAAAGTTATGGATGTTTGAAGTTTGTCAGATTATGGATCTATCAACTTTACAAATCCATAACATGATTAATATGAAATTCCGCTTGAAAATCGGTCAAGTCTTTACAAAGTTATTGTCATGTCCAAGGGAAATTCTCTCCTGCTCGCATTCTTTTCCTCTCTCTGAGATTCAAAAAGTTAATCGAACTTTTTGGCTTCAGTGCTTATCAATATCGTAGTAAAGCTCCACTTGGCGTCTATAAAAGGGGTGTTAGAGCTTCCGCGTGGAGTTCAAAAATAAACGTAGTTGCTAACAGTTAATAACGTCATGTTGACGCTTAAAATTGTGTTGCCCTTGTTGCCGCTGTTGGCCTTGGCCAATGCCAAAGTTAATCTTCCCCACATGCAACAGTTGCTGGCGGGTCACTACGATAAAGTGGCTGAAAAGTCAGTTGATTTATCAGCAGTGTCCAACTTAATGGAGAAGATACTGATCAAATTAAAGGGAGAAGAACATATTGAAGAGAGCTCTTCTCGCATTATCGATGGCTTCGATGTTCAGGGTGTGGATAATGCAGCTTATCTTGTATCGTTGAGTCTTTCTCCGCTGGTCTACAGTCATCAATGTGGAGCTGTCATCATTGGCAAACGTTGGGTTCTCTCCACGGCACATTGTGTGAAAGAGCTGATGGATTTCAATGGCGATATCATTGGTACCGCTCTCTATGCGGGTCTCTCCAATCGTTCCAATGCGAAGGACGCTCAAGTGCGTTATGTGGACTTTGCCTCGATTCATCGTTCGTTCAATGGAATAGCGGGAAGTGATAATATTGCTCTGTTGCATGTGTCTGAGTCATTTGTTTATTCGGCACGTGTGCAACAAATTGCATTGCCCGATCTCGATGAGGATTACAGTGGCAAGACAGCAATTGCCTATGGCTGGGGATTAACCGATATCGATGGCGATGAATACTCCAAGGAACTGCAATATGCCTTTGCTCCACTGTTGAACAATACACGTTGTGCCGAGCTGTTACCCACGAATGCTCCACTATCCAATAATCAGGTCTGTGCCCAGGTGAAGGCTTGCTATGGCGATGGTGGAACTCCCCTCGTTTATTGGCCCATTTCTGGTCCGGCGGAACTGGTTGCCCTCGGTTCCTGGAGCTATATGCCCTGTGGCTATGCCAATCGTCCCACTGTCTACACTTCCGTTCCCTCATATGTGGACTGGATCTATCAAGTGATCAGCGCATATTATCAACTCAACTGAGCATTTAATAGATTACCAATTATAATTCTGTATAATCTACAATCTTAAATCCTAAACTAGTGATCTTTGCGTAATGTACACTTGTCGACAATTAAAAGCAAACAATACGTATCTAATCTTTCAATTCCAGCTAATTGATATCGAACAGAGGGTTAACCATATCGCCAGTCATATCGATGGTCAGTCAACTTGTCGATAAGCCCACGACGACATTTGATTGTCCAAAAACTGACGGGTTAAAACACTTTTTCACTTTGTAATTGCACCAAGTTCAGTTTCAATTTACAAAAAACTCTTATTAAAACTTTGATTCAAAATACATAACTTTTTATAGATTTTTTAAC
Source organism: Drosophila phalerata (assembly GCA_951394115.2). NCBI lineage: Eukaryota > Metazoa > Arthropoda > Insecta > Diptera > Drosophilidae > Drosophila > Drosophila phalerata. The sequence continues at coordinate 31,413,746 of OX596008.2, read as the reverse complement.
AATTCAGTGTTATTTTTTTTTGATACATGTCTTCTTTTTAATTTGAGCATATTTATTAATGTCATTTTAGTGGCATTGCTAAATTTAAAAGAACAGGCTTCGACCAGATTTAGAATTCGAACACAGTTATTTTATTTTTTGAAAGCCACAATTTTCAACAAATCTAAGAAAGAATATACATATTTTAATGCAACAAAAAAATGGTGATTTTTGCAATAACTGGAGCGAAATTATATTGAATGGTATAGAAATTGTACAAAAGAAAGAAAAAAAAATAGTAATAGCATAAATTTAAGCACCTATTTAGGTGCTCACATGTGAATGTGCATCTGTGTGTGTGTGTGTGTGTGTGTGTGTGTGTGTGTGTGTGTGTTAGTGTGTGTATGTCTCTGATGGTTGTGCACATCAGTCTTCATTTTCAGTTTATCCAAAATGGCATTTCAAATTGAAGCTGAAGTGACAGACGTTGACAGCAGCTGTTGCCTCCGATTGCATTCATTTCGCTCGAGTAACGAACTTAGCGAGTACCGAGTACCGAGTACTGAGTACCGGGTACCGAGTGCGAAGTTCCACACTGCGTATGCTTAATAAGTGATGCAAAACTTTAAAGTTTAAGCCAACAACAAAAAGAACAAACTCGAGCATCAAGTTTCGAGTGTTTGACAAACTTTGTAGAGGTGACAGGCATGTTTATACCCTGTAAACATAAAGCAAAGAAAAAACTATGGAGCTATGATAATATGAAAAACACATAAGCACTCAACTCGACCATTAGTTGCCTAGTACTCGACATTTTACTGTCGATTTGATCACCACAAACGAAATAAATATTAATAAATAAAATAAAATATTTATAAAAGAGATATTTGCAATATTGGCAGACATAAAAATATGTATATTGAATAATTAAAACATTTAATAATTGTAAAATCTACCGAATAAAAGAAAATTCTTTTATTATTATTATAAATTTATCTCAACTTATGATTTGCTCTAACTTTTCTAGTTTTCGAAAACTGTCTGTTTTCCCTTTTTGTACTGGGCTGAAAAGTAAGCTAGAATATATTTTAGAGTTTGTGTGATATTCTAAAATGTGAATAAATATCTTTTGTAAAATTACAGGGTATTTGTTGGTCCATCAGTAAAGCTTCTTCAGCTTCTTCTGACATCATTTGCATGTACTTGGGAGTTGCAGCTGTTGACGCTTATTTCAATAGTATTTTTGAGCTAAGTGAGAGAGGGAGGGAAAGTGTCGAGTGAGTGGTAGAAAGAAAGAGATAGAAGAAGCTAAAGCACACACACACACACTTGGAGCGACACCAGCTGAAGTTATGACCCAATAGAATTTGCATAGTCCCGAACACAACTCTAAAACCGACGCTTTTATTGGCAGTATCCTAAGCATGATTGACAGCTCTGGATGACTGTATCTGTATCTGTAAAATGTATCTGTATTTGTATCTGTATTTACAGCTGTAGTTTCACTCGTATCTTTTGTCCCATCTGCGTCACAGTCCCGTTACTCCCTTTGCCCACAAATATAAACTTACACTTTAGATACATATCGCAGCTAATAACATATCTTGTATCTTTTATCTTGTATCTATGTGTGAGCAGACAGCAGTCTGTTACATCAATTGAATAATGCATGTAATCGCTCTTGGCCCAAAACACAGCCAGCGACAAGTTTTTACCTTCACCATTTACTTACAGACCCTGTACTTAAAAGTGCAAAGGGTCTATAGACTTTATCATGAAGAACAAATTTTGGCTCCATTTCCAGTGTTGATTTACACCAAATTTCGCTTATATTGATATCAAATTAACAACTTTGGGCGTTTGGCTGTCGGTTGGTTCGTCAATTGGGCGGGCAGTTCAATTAGTTAACAGTAATTAGACAAACCGGCAAAACAAGGCGAGCTCAATTGGGAAACATCTTGGCCATAACGAGCATTAGCGGGACAGAGAGGGAGGGGGGATGTTAACTGTAGACCAATTATCGTTGCGCAAAACCCTTTTCCAATGGCATACCAAATATCCTCGACAAAATATGCGCTTAATTGAATATCCAAGTACAAAGGGGAGGAAGGAGTACGAAAGGAAGGGGAAGAAGTGTACTCAACCTGACCCTCAAATGCCCCCCAAAAAAAAGCAGTAAAGTTAATGTTTTCAATATCAATTATTAGTGGGTGGTTGGAAGGGTCACAACACTGAGGGGGAGTACTGTGAAATTGTAGCCACTTTGGCACCTTTGCGAGTTCATTAAACCGACACAACAGGCCAAAAGAATAATGAACTTCTCCTGCTACTTTTGCTCGTTACGACCCTTTCAATGCTCATCACATTTTGGCCAAAATAACACTAATACCCTCAAAATGTTAATGGCCATATTTCGCTGGATTCACTTACAGGTCAACACCAACTTGACTTTTGGACTTGAGAGTGTCTGTGAGTTTGAAATGAGTTGAAAATAGGTAGGGAAAGTCTCAAAGTAAACATTAAATTCTTCTTGTACGTCGCTACATCGATTAATCGATATTCGTGTGAACGAATTTTAAGAATTTAAATTCTATTCTTTTTTTAAGTGCGAATTTACACAAAAAAACATACATATATTCGTGTCCTGTAATATTTTAGCCAGTAATTAATAAATAAAAGAGGTGTTTAAGGTAAAAAAATGTTTTTATATAAAATAAATAAAATGTTTGTTCACAGTCGGAATTATTCCCAGTTAATGTATTTGGATTTAAGTATTTCTTTCTTTAAGAACATTTAATGCCCTGATCTTATTGTATTTCCCATCCAGAAAATTCAATGTCGTTTTCGCGAGTTCCAGTTTTTATACAAGATATATATTTTTATATATACTTTTTTATATATGTTGAAAAGAAAAAATAAACTGACAGAAAATGCGAAATATTTAATTTTTGGCTGGTTGCTGTTTTATCAGACTCGTAACGCATTTGTTAGCCATTTTCATCTTTGTAGGCATTCGCCAGCTGTGGCCAAGATGAAAAATTTTGCATATTTCTTTTGGATTTTTATGAATGAATGCTTGAATACTTGTGGGCGAGGGACGCGGCGGGGACTGGCAATTTTTGCACATTTTACAGTCCCATTTAATTTGACTTAAATATAATAAGCAATGCAATTTCTGTTTGTTGTTCTTTTTTTGGGACCATTTTGTGGGCAATTGAAAAATGAAATTGGCAACAATAAATTCATTAAGCCAAGTTGAATGAACCGTAAAGACACTGCGAATGCTGGCCGAAGAAAATAACGGAATTTATTGATAAAATAAATCAATTGAAATAATAATAATAAAAAAAAAAACCTCTTACACAGTTATTGTTTTCGACTTTTGACTGTTTTTTTTTCCAATTTCATCGACTTTTCTCATATATATATATATTTTATATTGGCCATTTTCAGGACTCGGGCAGCGGTACGCCGGTTACGATGCGTGTGGATGCCAAGGGATTCTTTCTCTATTGGGTCGATCAGAACAATGAGTTGGACATACTAGACATTGCCACCATACGCGACGTGCGCACCGGACAATATGCCAAAAAGCCAAAGGTTCGTATACGTAATATTTGCACATCACTCTATTGATTTATCCGTCTCGATTCTAAAATAAAGAAATATTTACTTAATTTTCGACACGCTCAGTGTTTAACTGTGTAAGTGTGTGTGCTTCTGTTTACATTGTGTGTGTGTGTGTGTGGGTGTTTGTGTGTATAAATATACCAATTTGCTCTCTGTTAAGTTTGTTGTGAGTTATTTTAACAATCAGTTGAAGCAAGATAACAAAATACATGCTAAATTCATATAAATTGAAGCTTTAATGTGCTTTTGAAAGATATAAAGAGGGGCTACCATTTTAGACAGAGAGCTTTAAGCTTATTACGCGAAGCTTTAATATACATTACTAGCACACACTATAATTTACAGATATATTTATTTCAGTCAGAGAATCCATTTCTTCAGCAATCAGCTGAAATTACATAAATTGGATTTTAAAAAAGTTTTAAATATTCAATAAAATTAAAGCTTTGCAAAAGAAAGGCAAATGATTTATAGTAGATTTATAATTTTAAATTTATAAAGTCTTGAAGTATAAATTTGTGGTTTGAGATAAGAAAAATCAATATAAATTAATATAATTAAGTATTAGTACAAACAATTGAAGCTTTAAGAAAGATAAAGAAATAAATAGAAAATTAATATATTAATTGAAGAACTTTAAGCTCGTTTCTAATCAAACTGCAGCTTTGATGTGTTTTAAAAAGCTCCATATGTGCAACTTTAAATTAGTTTATTCAAAATAATCGTAATCTACTTATTTTTAGATATGCAAGGGCATAGAAAATTCGTCATGTGGAAATTTCAATGCTGCCTTGTGGTTTTTTTGTTTGTTTGTAAACACATATATATATATTTTTTTTTTTGAAGAAACAATAATTATTCCATTGTATGTGGGGCATATTTGTATTTTCGTGGGAATCGCTTGGGCGTTTTGAAGCTTTAGGCGCTGCAAATGTTTGTGGAGCACTGAGCTAATAAAAATTGCTCAGACATTGATTGAAATCTAGTTACATGTGTTTGAAAGGCGAATAGAGTTTTTGTTTTTTCGTATACTTCAGGTAGGCATACAGTGAGTGTGAGATGTATGCGTCACGCACAATCAAGAAGAGGGAATTAAAGGGGATTGAGGGGGGGTTTATTGGGTAAATCTTTCGCTTGGTTTATTTAGCCAGGTCACGTGCGTTGTCCAGTTTTATTTTTTGGGTAGCTTGTTTCTATTGAATTGACCTCTCTTTCTTTCACTTCCATTCTCTCTCTCTCTCTCTCTTGCAATTGGCATTATTTGTTGTCGCCATTTTGAATGTTGTTGCTGTTGTTGTCACAGTCTGTTACTGTTACAGTTACTGTTACTGTTACAGTTACTGTTGTTGTCCGTTTCCCGTGCCTCATCTTGGCATATGTGTGTGTTTTTCACACAATTTTCTTTTCATGCCACAACTTCTCATTGTGTGTACTTAGTGTGTGTGTGTGTGTGTGTGTGTGTGACCCAATACATTTATCATTGCAATGACACGGCAACATGCTTCTGATTCCAAGGAATTGAGCGTAAAAAGCATTTTACGTAATGCTGGCTAAAAGGAAGCCAACTGTATGAGGGACAAGGACAGGGAGAGGGATAAGGACAGGGCATATCCTGCCAGCAAATAGGAAACGACTACAAAAACAACAATGCATCTAAAAACAACTAGAAAAAAAAACATTTGACTTTTTGCTCTGCATTTTCAACGAGAGTCCACAAAAAAAAGAAAAAACAAAAAAGAATCCTTCCTTTTACCCCTTTTCACATCATTTGTTTAAAGCTCCCGAATGTTGTTTTTCTGTTATTTATACGCTGACAACAGGGTAATACTTTTTTGTCATGAAATATGTAACACAGACAAATTCAAACAAATAGACATTTAATTTAAATAAATACTCTTTCGATTTTTTTGTCGTATTTTAATTTAGATCAAGTTAATAAAGATATAACGATATTCATTGGATCCATAAGATCCATTCAAAGTTAGGTTTTTGTGGTCAAAAACATTACTTGGCATACTGTAAACTATTTTTTAGTGTTCATAAAAGAGAATTTTATTTTACACTTTAAGGAAATAAAAAAATTTAATTTTGTCGGTCAACAGTGTCTTAAAAGGGCATAAAATCTTTGGCGTACCGAGGATAAATATCTTTTCTACTTTTTACTCCCTTCTTTTTTTTTGAGCCAATTGTTTGTGAGCTGAGCTGCACATTTAAGCCAAGTAGTCGGAGTTTAGCAAATCTACGGAAATAAATCATATAGAACACACCCAGCTAACTGAATCATCACAAATCCTTTTACACTGCCATATGCGAGTAATGGGCCAAATGACTTTCGCTTTTGGCCCAGACAAAAAAAAAAAAACCAGCAAAATAGTTGCATTCATTAAATGCAAAGGGGGGTTAAATAAAATGCAGGTCGAGGGCGTTGCCATGCCTACTGACTGCTGTACTAAATATGTGATGATTAACTCGCAAAAGTTTAACGAAAAAAAAAAACATAAACAAAAAATACTGCATAAAGACTACTTAAAAAACCAAATAAAACTTAACTCAAAGTTAGAAGAGGCAACCACTCAACCCATCTCTTTCACCCCTACACATTCACATACGTGGGCGTGTGGGCGTGGTCGTTGTCTCTTTTTTTGGCGCATGTTGATTAAAAATGTACTTTTTGCTGTTGTATTGAAATGAAATGGAATGCGAGTTTTATTAAAATTCACTGAAGCAAATGGAATGGACGCCAAGGACAAATGAAAAGGTAAAGAGACTCGGACATACTTTAAGAGGTACCCACTTCCTCAAATGAATAATGAAGCCAGCTCAGAGAATGCACTGTGTATAATGAGAAGGAAGTGAAAAAAGAAGAACGAAAAATACCCTTTAAAGTAATTCCCCGTCTTTAAAAATTGTATTTCATAAATCACGTTTTATTAACCTATTTTCCTACGACAACTTCTTCTGGGATATGCTGAAACCTATGATAAATTTGTTTTTTTTAATTTTGGATTTTATTCTTTACAATATTTTAATATGCGATTTATATCTTTACTATATTTATACCCGTTACTTATAAAAAATAAGTATAAGGGTATATTGTGTTCGTTGGAATGTGCGTAACAGGCAGAAGGAGGCATCTCCGACCCCATAAAGTATATATATTCTTGATCAGCATCAATAGCCGAGTCGATATAGCCATGTGTGTCTGTCCGTCTGTCCGTCTGTCCGTCTGTGTGAGCGCCTAGATCTCAGAGACCATAAGAGATAGAGTAACCAAACTTTCACACGTAGATCAGAAATGCGTTGGAGCAGGTCAAGTTTGTTTCAAATTTTGGACCCGCCTCCTTCCACGCCCGTAATTCGCGAAAAACTGGTCATCCGTCTGTATAAGCACAAGGATCTCAGAGACTATAAGAGATAGAATAACCAAATTTGTCACACAGATTTCCATATACCTCACGCAGATCAAGTTTGTTTCAAATTTAAGCCACGCCCCCCTCCGCCCCCGCAAATCGCGAAAAACCACCTCACCCACAATTTTTCATATAATACGTATTTTTTGGTAATAACCGATATCTGTTATTATTATCTATTATCCCACTGATTCGCAACAAGATCGGACAAGTAGAACAGCAGTTATTGCGTGTCTAAGTTGTTGGATCAACAGGTTCCCCCTAGAGTATGCAATAGTTTTTGTATTGTTAAACCTTATTAGAATGCTTCAAATTCTCAAGTAGTTCTGGCAACGCAAGTATGACATTAGAATTGAATCGATAATGTATTGAAATAAGTAACGGGTATCCTATGGTCGGGATCTCGACTATAGCCTTTCCCACTTGTTTAAGCTGTGATTTTTAACTCCACTACTTTCCTTAATGCTTTCTTGAGAATTTTTTAGTCTACTAAAGATCAAGTTAGAATTATCCCAAAACAAAAAAAAAAGTTGGGATTTTTCCTTATACACTCTACTTTAATATTTAGTTAAGCATTTTAACTATCAGTAAATATTTGTTTAACCTGTCGATCCAGCAATCAACTTACCGATTCGTTCGGGTCGAATTCCGCACAACCCTGTATAACCCGACGCTCCCAAGGTAATCTGCAACACTTTTTGTAGATCTTGCAGTTGGGGGACTTGTCCAAAGTTTTGTTGAAACAACCGACAAGATGCGAGTAAAGCTCATCGTAATTCCTTGGCTCAGGATCCGGTTCACCCTGCATCTGACTCATTTCTATCTCGAATGCCACTTCATAAGGCAAAGGATCTTGTTTGTATTTCATCCATTCGTATTCGGTGCATTTATTTCCCGGAATTCCACATTGCAATTCGCAGTGATAGTTTTTTCGTCGGATTCCATGTTTTTTTGGCCTTCGAGGTTTTTCCATGCCAAAGACAGATTTAAGAGATGGAGCCCTTATGCCATCATCCATGAAGGGAAACTCGGGATCTTCGGGATCTGGACAGGTTAGCCAAGAAAGTGCATTTTTCGAATTAAGCTTCCTTTGTATTGTGGGCATGTTATTAAGCTTCGACATGAGTTCAAAACGGTTCAGGACAAAGGGACCTTTTAATTTTTTAGCCTTATTTCGTCGTTCCACTCTTTTCATGGACTTTTGCTTCTTTTCTTTCTCAATACCATTTACTTTATTTAGGCAATCGGTAACAACCTCATTAAATTTAATGGCCTCTGGATTTGGAATCTCGGAGACAATGCCGTAGAAAGCCAGCGTGTGTTTGTTGGGACTTTGTTTCCACACCTCCAAAATATCATCATTCTGTTCGGTACCAAAGGGTCTAGCACATCCGTTCTCTTCAACTGCATCGGCTAACCATTCCATTGTCTGGGCATTACTACACATGGATACCGGGGGCCTAATGCTAGGATATGTTTCCTTATTCAGAAATCTGGCGGTTTTACAGTTGTGATTCCGCATCACATCGTAGGGAGTGACCTGACTCCAATCCACCTCCATAAGTGGACATTCTACATCATCTTTCTGGTTCTGCATTTTGAAGAATTTCGTTTTCCCAGATGTTTCTATTGTCTAATACTGTTTCTCGATTGTTTTGAGGTTTCTTTTTTCCCTTTTTATTTCATGACAAAAATTTGGAAACATGTAATTTGGATGAACAGGGGGATGCCAAACATCTGAACACTAACACAAACAATTGAACATCGCTTTAAAAATATGCTCCGATGAGCAGTCCTTGATTATACAATCTTTGAAGAACTCAAACGGAATTTATTCGCTGATTTTAAACTTGAAATTTTTCTTTTAATTGATAAAAAAAAGGTTATTTTTTTAGATTTTATTAATCTAAAATGTAATATTGATATAAAAGAAGTAAAAATTCTAATATATATCTTATTTTCAATTTTCCGTTAACAATAGTCAATCAAAAGACTAGTTTCCGAACAACAACAGGACTGTTCTACTAAAATATATACTCTAATATCGAAAACTCAGAATAAAATCAATTTTTGTAAACACTATAATGATATATATTTGACTTGTAGACGTTGAAAAGTATTGAAACATTTAAAAAAAATTATAAAACCTATGGACAGAGTTACAAGATGACGTTCGATCCGATTATCAGTTTATAGAATCTGATCTAGTCTCCAGCAAAGACGATCCTTCAGATTCTGCACTAGAAAAAGCAGTTGATGATCAGCTTTGTCATGATTGGAGCACAACAGTTTTTGTAGATTATTTAGGGCAGTCAAGCGATCAAAGTAATCGGCGATCTTGGGATTTATGGTGAAGTGATCATCGCATTTAATGGGGTCACATTTATGACTTGGAGCTGAATATTCCGGAACTCGCCACATGAGATATGCTTGATGGCACAATCGCTGGTGATATTCGATAGTTTGACGATGTTTCTGTTCTTTTAGCATCTCCAGAATAAAGGGAGGATCTTTCTCACGTTCCGGTCGGTTCATGAACTCACAGATCTTACATGGACAGTCCTTGGTCGGTTGTGTAGTATCCTCTGGTAACTGTTTGTCGCATGCTAGGTTTTTCTGTTTATTTTTATCTTTGCCTCTTTGAAATACGTCACCTCTACGTTTACCTCCTTTTCCGTGCAGCTCTTTTCCACTGAGTCCTTTTCCTTTGCCCAATTTTCCAGTGGCATCCGTAGAAGATTTCTCAAAAATAGATGATGTATCATCAATTTTATCGGTAGGACCCTTATGTAGATCAGTAATTGACTGTTGTTCGGCTAAATGTGTTTTTGATTGTGTACCTTCAGTGACACTTTCAAGAGCATGTGGATGTTCAAACATCTTAACATTTGCAGGTTGTTTAGCAGTTTGATCTTTTGGATGCTTTGGTGTTTTTTTTCCTTGATCCTTGGTTGATTTGTTGGCATCCTTTTTGCTGTCTTTTCCACCTGCTTTTCCACCTGTTTTCTCAGTCTTCACATCTTCAGGCCTTTTATTTTTGCCGTCTCCTGAATCAGCGCCTGTTCCAGCTTTGCTTTTATCTCCAAATGATCCTCCTTCTCCTTCACCATATCCAAACGCTCCAGCTTCCAGTCCTTCTTCCCCTTCACCATATCCAATTTGTCCAAATGCAACACCCTTTGAATCTCGTAGTTCTCCATCGGCTCCAGTTGCATCTCCATCTTCATAGACATCTCCTGCTCCATCCTCATCATCATCAAATTTACCACCTCTACCACCCTTGCCACCTGCACCCTTTCCTTGTGCTTCTCCAGACTTGGAGAAACGCTTGCAGCATTTGTAATAGGATTTAAACATTGGATCTTTCTCTACATCTTTTTCAAAACACGAAACCAGTTGAGTGTAGAGTTCTTCGTAGTTTTTCGGCTCTTCTTCGAACTCCTTTGCTAGTTGCTCCATCTCCCTCTTGAAGGCCTCTTCATATGATATAGGAACTTCCTTGTGTTTCCTCCATTCGTAATCCGTGCACTCGTTCTCGGGAATTCCACATGGTAAATCACAATAATTGTGCTTTCTCTTGAGTTCATGATGCCTTGTCTTCTGAATTCCTTTCTCCATGTCCAGAGCGCATTTAAGACTTAGAGGTGGACTTCCCGGTGAATCTTCATTGAATGGTTTGGATGTTGTTTTACGGGGACAGTGTATCCAGTTGAGTGCAGTGCTTGGATGCAGCTTTTGCTGCACAGTGGGCATTTTAGTGATTTTCGTCTCCAACATGGATCGATTGAGTAACAAGATTCCGGGAGTCTTTGAAGCTTTCTTCTCACACTTGGGTAAAATGGCTGTAGATTGCATCAAATCTTCATTTGTCTCCCGCTTTCGACTGTTGACCTTCTCAAGGCACTTGGACACCAGTTGGTTGTACTCGATCGCCTCCGGAGTGGGAATACCAGGTCCTACACCATAGAATCCGAGAGTTTCTTTTTTCGGGCTACGTTTCCAGATCTCCACAATGTCGTCAATCTCCATGTCGAAGAGCCGTTGACAGCCGTAATTCTCGACAGAATTGGCTAACCATTGGGCTGTCCACTCGGAATTACAAATAGATGTTGGTGGTCGGATGCTGGGATATCTTTCGCACTTTTGAAAATCAAACGCTTTGCAATTTTGCATCCGCATTAAATCGTAGGGTGTAATTTGATTCCAATCAAGCACCATGTGGGGATTTGCCCCTGACTTGTAGAGTTGTTCCTGCATTTTGCGGGTCTTACAGGGATTTACAATTCCCATTTCATTTGATTTATTCAAATTCCCAGCCACCAATGCATTTTCACCAATGGGTTTCGTTAAAAATCGAGGATCAAAGCTGCCACAACCATTTACCTCCATCGAAGCGGAGAGAAATGCAGCCGTCTCTTCGGGATCACACTGGGAGACTGGAGGCCGAATGCTCGGATACATTTCATCCTGGCGAAATTTAAATTGCTTGCAGTTCTGCATTCGAATTACATCGTAGGGACTTATCTGATTCCCATCCAACTTCTGTTGGGGATTCTTCGCTAGCGAATAGGACGATTCCTGCTCTCTACGCATTCTGTTTAAATTCTTATTCTAATGATAAAATGAACTAAAATAATAAAAAGCATTAAAATCCGTTAAAAATTTGATTTACGAAAACATATCTAAAATTTTGCACAAAAAATAATTTGATCAGTTCTTTTAAAACATTTTAAAATAATAAACTGTTTGACAATTTAAAATGGAATATGTAAAGACTCAAAAAAACAAGTTTTATCTTAGTAGGCTGCGATTAAAATAAATTTGACTTTGACCATTAGGTAGCTTTAACGGAACTCGTTGAGGAATAGAATTGTATAACCTCCCTTGGATTCTTCAGTTTACTTTCTGTACTACAGAAACAAAGCTTAAATAACAAGTAGGAAAAAATGGGACAAATCGACTTTATTACGAGTAAAACCCTCTAGTCTAGAGGGCACGACTACGCGATAACCTGGGAAAAAAAGGATATAGGTATATAATTTGGCATACTGTATGTAAAAGGCAGATGGGGGCGTGATGGACCCCTAAAGTATATATATTCTTGTTCAGTATTAACAGCCAAGATTTAGCCACGTCTGTCCGTCTGTTTAAACGTATCGATCTTAGGCACCATAAGAGCTAGAGACTTCAAACTTGGTAAGTAGGTTCCTGAATGCCATAGGCAGATCGAACCACTATATCATATAGCTGCCATAGAACGATAAATTGAAAACGAAGTTTTAGTATGAAAAACTTGGTTTTCTGAGATTTCTCAACCATACTCACACAATGGTTTTAATCGGACCACTATATCATATAGCTGTCATAGAGATGCTCAGTCGAAAATCAAGTTTTAGTATGCAAAAGTTTTTTGTTTTTTGAGATATCGTACTGAAACTAATAGATGATGCATTTAAGTTGTTGTTAAACATCCTGGTCAAATTTGGTACAGATCGGCTTTCTATATCATATAGCTGCCATAGGAACAATCGCTGGAAAATAAACTTTAAGTACAGACAAAGCACCTGGGCACAGGGTAACCTACTGTCGAGCGTGCCCGACTGTGGCCGCCTACTTGTGTTAACTACAATAAAAAGTTGAAATTTTTCGCACATTTATTATTAAACAAGTCACACACTATTTTCATATACTACAGTTTTGCGATTAATCATATTGGGCTACTTGTCCTTGTCCTTTATCGGCTATAGACACTCGCAAAATCGTCGACAGACACGATCCCTGAGATTCCTCACATTAAACAACAATTCATTGTCCACAATACGATGTTTGGGACCCAATAGCTTTTGCAGTTTCTGCATTGCATCCAGGCAGTCACAATACTGTCCCAGTTTGGGATTGGAGCAGAAACAATTGTCATATTGGATGGGGTCACATCTGTGGGCAGGAGCAGGATATTCGGGAAATTTGTTCTTGATATATTGGCGATGACACATGCGCTTCAAATAATCTTTAAGTTCGCGTCGTTTCTCGTCTCGCTTCAACTGGCGAATTAATGGAGAATCCGGTTCAATTTCCGGACGTTTCATAAACTTGCAGATTTCACAGGGACAATCCTTAATGCACTCGCCACCTGATCCTCCGGATCCTGTGCCATGTCCCTTTGGTGGCCTGGGTTTATGTGGCCTCTTTCCTTTGCCCTTTCCCCGCGATGATCCGGATGAACCACTCGATGTTCTTCTCAAGAACGAACCACCCGAATGAGGTAAATCGGTATGGGATTTATCGGTGTCTTTATCTCCCGGCTTTTTTCCATCTGCACCACCAATTCCGCTGCCGATGCCACCTTTACCATCTCCTTTGCCATCCCCTTTGCCATCTCCTTTGCCACCACCTTTACCAGCTCCTTTGCCACCTCCCTTGCCCTTGCCATCACCTTCACCTTCCCCAACTCCATCACCTTCTCCATCCTTATCACCTTTGTCTCCACCCACACCATCCAGATCTCCTTTGTCTCTAAATTCAGCCGAATCCCAACTATCATCATCGTAATCATCCCCAAAACCTCCGGCACCACCACTACCACCAGCTCCAGCACCGCCCGCACCACCACCGAATCCACCTGGACCGCCAAACAATGAGTCGGCATCGCAGCATTTGATGTACGCATTCTTGAGGGGATCCTTGCGTCGTGTTTTCTGAAAACAGGACACCAATTCCGCATAGAGCTCATCGTAGTTCCTTGGCTCCCGCTTCGACTCCGTTTCCATTGCTTCCATCTCCCGCTTGAATGCCTCTTCATAGGCTCGAGGATCTTCCTTGTATTTCCTCCATTCGTATTCCGTGCATTTATTTTCAAGAATTCCACACTGCAACTCACAGTAGGGATGCTTTCTTCTGAGACCGTGCTTTGACTTTCCGGCGGGTTTCTCCATATCGAGTGCTTTTCTCAGTCCTACACTAGGAGGGCTTTCGACAAACGGTTGTCCTAGTTGGACAGGTCGAAGCGGACGGGTGCGGGGACGGTGAAGCCAGGTGAATGCATTGTTGGGATCCAGCTTTTTCTGTACAGTGGGCATTTTCGTGATCTTGGATTCCAAGAGTGAACGATTCAATATGAAATTTCCACGCAATTTCGTTGGAGTCTTAAGTTGTATGGGTGGCTCATTGGTTATATACCTTTGCTGTACATTCTCAACTTTCGGCTTGGCAGTGTTGACTTTATCCAGACACTTGGATACCACCTGATTAAACTCTATAGCCTCCGGTTTTTGTATGCCAGATCCAAGGCCGTAAAAGCTAAGCGTCTCCTTTTGGGGACTACGTTTCCAGACCTCAACGATATCATCGACTTCCATATCGAATAGACGATTACAACCGCTGGATTCAACTGCATCTGCCAACCATTCGGCTGTCAACAGTGGATTACATTGGGATATTGGCGGTCTTATTGAGGGATATTTCTCGCACGTCTGGAAATCAAATGTCCTGCAGTTTTGCATTCTCATCAAATCCCTGGGAGTCAACTTGTTCCAATCGAGCGCTCTCTGGGCTCCTGTTAAATTAAACTCTTTTCGGGGTCGTGTGCGCTTTTGGCACAGATAATCAAATCGTTTTTCATTGTTCATGTTTTGATCTGGCAACGGTTTTTCAGCATATGGATAGTCGGGGGGATTCTGAATCCATACAGGTCGCTCAAGGCCGCTGACTTCCATGGCATCCGATAACCATTCAGCCGTCTCCGCCGTACCACATTGCGAAATTGGTGGCCTTATGCTCGGATACATTTCACCTCTCCGGAACTTGAAGGCCTTTGTGTTCTGCATACGCATCACATCGTAGGGAGTGAGGTTGTCAGTATATTGAAAGGGTTCCACTTGTTGTCTGCGCATTTCGAAAGACTTTTGAAATGATTAATTATAAAATTAAAAAACTAAAAATTAGTCGAGTTATTAATATATATATGAAAAAACTTTTTTTTCTGATTCTTTTCGTCACAAAAATTTTGTATGTATTCTGTATACAAAATATGTCGAATCTGACAAATTCCGGACACTACTTAAAATCTGTAATATTAAGGTAGGCCAATATTCTACAGTCGTATACAATTTTATAGATGGCAAGTATTTGTAACTTGTCAGTCGTTTGATTTAATGAAGTGTAAAAAAAAAAATGGCTGCATTTACTCCAATAAAAGATCCATAATGTGATACGGTCAAAGAAGTGAATACAAAAATGTTTCAATAGCCAATTTTAATATGCACGTTTAAATAGAATTGAGGTTAAAGCTACTTAATTAAAATCTCTAAGTTTTATCCTAAGTATGTTACTCATTTTTCCCACTTTGTAAACTTAATTTAAGTACTGTACCCAACCCTGAAGAAAACATAGTTTTTTTTTATACTCAAAAAGATGGAAATTTATGAACATATAATGATTGATATTATGATACAGCAACAGAAGAACTGAGATCAAACATAGAGACAGATATTAGGACTCCCAATTTCACTGAAGACACTTACAGAAGCGTCGACCCATGCGTCGCTTCAGATCCTCCAGATTAAACCTGAGTTCATTGTCGACAATTCGATGTTTCGGACCCAACAGCTTTTGCAGCTCGTACATTGCCTTCATGCAATCACTGTACTCCGCCAACTTGGGATTGCTGCAAAAAGTATTGTCACATTCAATGGGATCGCATTTGTGTAAGGGAGCTCGATATTCTGGAGCCGTACATTTGGCATTCTGACGATGGCACATTTTCCTGTAATACTCGAGGAGTTTGCGACGTTTCTCCTTCTGTTTCATTTCCCGGATAAGGGGAGTATCGGATTCTTGACCGCGACGTGTCATAAACTCACAGATTTCACAGGGACAATCTTTGGGTATTTCGACAGTCGTTTTGTCCGATTTATTCAAATCCAGAACGGGTGGCTTTGGCAGATGGGGCTTGTGGAATGTGAGGGGTCTGTCGCCTTTGTTTTTGTTGTCGCCTTTATGTCCTGGTTTCTTCGGTGGTTTCGGTTTTTTCTTATCCTGGCTGACTGGCTTGTCGGTATCCGATTTGGGTTCCTCGGCAGACAACTCGTCCAAAGGTAAACCCTCGGCGGTCGGTATACTATCATTATCCTTGTTGGAGCTTTTGTTTTTATCTTCAGCCGAATCGAAGCTTCCGGGCCATTTGTTCTTTTTATCGTTAGTTATGTTGACCTCACTTTCTGATGGCTTTGTTTTGTCCTTATCCTTATCTTTATCTTTACCTTTGTTCTTCTCCTTACCTTTATCTTTGCCAGTCAAGTCAACTGCACTCGGATCATCTATAACGTTACCAAACTTATCTTTAATGAGTTTATCATCATCTTTACCGGTTTTATCGTTATCTGTACCGGTTTTATCTTTATCTTTATCTTTGCCAGTCTTGTCTTTTGCAGGCTTTCCCTTGCCAGGCTTATCTGCATCTGACTTAAATGAGTCATCGTCATCCTTATCCAGCTTATCCTTATTTTTATTTGCACCCTTAGCCTTATCCTTATTTTTATTTGCTTCCTTATCTTTATTTGAATCTATATCTTTATCCTTATCCTTGCTTTTATCCCTATCTTTATCTGTATCCTTGTCCTTATCCTTATCTTTATCCCTATCCTTGTCGGACTTATCTTTATCTCCTTTCTTATCCTTGTCTATGAAACTTGAGTCATCGTCATCGGGCTTGGGTTTCTTCTTGCCACCTGCACCACCCCCACCACCCCCTGCACCACCAGGACCTGCACCACCCCCCTCATCATCGTCGTCCTGCGCCGATTTCCTACAGCACTTTTTATAGACCTCACACAAAGGATCTACATTTTTGTCTACTTCAAAACAGGTTATCAATTCCTCAAAAAGTTCATCATAATTCTTTGGCTCTGACTGGATTTTCTCCTCCATTTCTTCCATTTCCTTATTAAATGCCTTCTCATATGTCCCGGGATCTTCCTTGTATTTCATCCACTCCAATTCCGTGCACTTATTCTCCGGAATTCCACAGCGTAAATCGCAATAAAAATACTTTTTCTTTGGACTACTTTTTGTTTTTGGCACCAATTTCTCCACATTGATCTTGGGTGCATCATCGATAAATGGCATATCGGTATTTTTAGCGGAACGAGGACAGTGGACATATTTGAGTGCCTCCCGTGCATTCAGTTTTCGCTGTACAGTGGGCATTTTACTGATTTTTGCCGCCAACAATGGACAATTAAGCACCAGACCTTTGCAAACTTGCGATTTCTTTGGCAATTTGGACTTTTGGGGCTTAGGGATTTCATCCTTCAACGGCTTTGGGGTGTTGACCTTATCGAGACACTGTGATATGACTTTATTGAAGACAATTGCCTCGGGCTGTGGAATGCCAGTGCCAATGCCATAGAAACTGAGCGTATTCTTGTGCGGACTTTGTTTCCACACCTCCATAATATCGTCCTGCTCCATATCGAAGGGACGACCACAGCAATTGTCCTCGAGGGCATCGACCAGGGCCTCGGCCGTCTTGGCGACACTACACCGATTTACCGGCGGTCTAATATTCGGATAGGTTTCCGCATTCTGATAAATATACGTCTTGCAGTTGTGCATTCGTATTAATTCATACGGTGTCAGTTTGCTCCATTTCTCGGACATTTCCGGATCCCCCATAACCTGTTCATGAAGTTTGCGTTTCTTATCCCTACAGGGAAACTCCACATGGTTATCAATCTTGCCACCTTTTGACATACTATCAGCATAGGGACTTTCCCTAGTTTGATCCAGCAATGTGGCATCGATGGGTCCACAGCCATTGGCCTCCATGGTGTCCGATAACAGGACGATTGTCTGGGCGGGATTACATTGGGAAATTGGCGGTCTGATGCTGGGATACATCTCTCCCTTACGAAACTTGAAAGATTTGCAATTCTGCAAACGCATTACATCGTAGGGAGTTGGAAGAGTCTTCTGGGTCTGTTGCTCTCCTAGCTGCCTGCGCATTCTGAACGGACATTCAATACACTCTCTTTTTCCTTTCTTTTTTTTACTTTTGTTTCTGTAACTGGACTTGGCCAAAAGAGGTTTTTTTTTTTAATTTTTCTGTACTTTAATTTTTACCTAATTTTTCTACACGACAAACAAACAAAATCTGACAAAAACATTAAAAATTGAATACAATATGAGAGAATCCTGTGACAGACTGTGAGAAGGCGAAAGCATTCAATTTATTAGCACCTTTTAAAATCAATAAAGGACTTTCGACATGAACGGAGGGTCTAAAATTATACGTGTCGGAGCTTCAGGCTGTACCCAAATGTGTCTGGCTCAGGGTTTGCCTTTACTACTCCATAGCAGCGGGAGCAGTACAAAAATTGCTATGCTATTGCTACTTGCTCTGACTTTGTTAGAGCAGTAGCAGAGCACATAGCACAATATTCGAATAGTATATGATATGCTATGCTCCCTGCTATTTCTCGTATTGGAGCAGAGCAATAGCAGTAGCAAAAAAAATCATCATATGCTATTTGTAGTTATAGCAATAGCAGAATTTTGGAGCACAAAAAGTAGCAGAGCAAACAAATTTTTCGACTATAGCTATAGTCGTAGCAATAGTTTTACTACTATCGTAGTAGCTTTTATAGTTGCTCTCCAATATGCTCCCGTAGTTGCTCCCGTAGTTGCTCCCGTAGTTGCTCCCGTAGTTGCTACCGTAGTTATGACTATTATATCAGAGCATTTGATTTCAATTTTATATAGGTATTGAGCCAATATGTAAATAAAATCAATTTAAATATGCTAAAGTGAACCATATTACAAAAAAGTTTATATTCTTCCTTGCATAATTGAAATCCGCGAAGAAACTTTTTTCATAACTTTAATATTATAAGCAATTTGATAATTCGCAATAATTTTTGCGGAAAAGATTTATAAGTCGCTTTTGACTTTGGGCGTCTGTCTAGTGACCTTGCTAACTTTAATTACTATTTAAAGAAAAAGGACGTTGAGAAATGGTTTGCTTAGTTTATTGTAACACTATATAAAATTTAAATCAAATGCTCTGACATAATAGTCATAACTACGGTAGCAACTACGGGAGCAACTACGGGAGCAACTACGGGAGCAACTACGGGAGCATATTGGAGAGCAACTATAAAAGCTACTACGATAGTAGTAAAACTATTGCTACGACTATAGCTATAGCTATAGTCGAAAAATTTGTTTGCTCTGCTACTTTTTGTGCTCCAAAATTCTGCTATTGCTATAACTACAAATAGCATATGATGATTTTTTTTGCTACTGCTATTGCTCTGCTCCAATACGAGAAATGGCAGGGAGCATAGCATATCATATACTATTCGAATATTGTGCTATGTGCTCTGCTACTGCTCTATACAAAGTCGGAGCAGTAGCAAAAGAAAAACTACAAAGCTACGGAGTAGCATAGCAAAATCAAACCCTGGTCTGGCTACATAATGAGGGCTCTTAAAACTCAAATTTCGTGCAGAGCCAAAGGATTAGCAGGACACACAGGCAGGCACAGTGAAAGAGGCAGAGAACGAGAGAGAGAGAGAGAGAGAGAGAGAGAGAGAGAGAGAGACAGGCGCGAGATGAGAGCTGCGTGAGAAGCAATTAAGATAATCACCGTAGTCATTTCCGCTTTACGCTTCCTCGCGAAAGTCCTCGCTGCACAGTGGGAAAAATCGCCAAATAAGCTTATATTAATGAATAGCTTCCTTTCTTTATTTTACTCTGATAAAAAAAATGTTCTTAAATCAAGAACTAAGATTTTTTGTCTAAAAAATTTGTCGAGAACCTAAAATTCTTAAATTAAGAGAAAACATCTTGGTTTTAAGAACATTTAAAATAGTACCAAGTTCTTATTTTTAGAATAAATGCTCTATTATATTTCCATATATTTCTTATGAAATTGTACATATTTATACCTTCCTAACAATTTAAGATTTGTATTCTTATTTTAAGATTTTATGATTTTTTAGATTAAAAATCTTAGTTTTAGTAATTTGGTCTTAATATAATCTTATTTTAAGAACCAAGCACTTAAGATGTACGTTCTTGATTTTAGAAGCTGGACTTTTTTTCTGTGTAGCTATGTGTTTTTTTTTCAAAATAATGTAGTTCTTCATAATAAGTAATTTTTATTATTTTTAATAAAAAAGTTTAGTTTTATATTTTTTAATCTGAAATTTGTCAAATATTTATAAAATGAGATGTTTTGGAAAACCAACAGCCGTGCAAATATCTGTACCGATATTTATCAAAAAATTTACAAGGGAAAAAATTAAGAAAATAGGTAATTTAAGGAAAATTCTTAGTAACCCAAATTTAACACAAAGTTGTCCAAATATGTACAACGGAAAATATTGTGTATATCTGTGCAAATATCGGTATAAAAATTAAACGAAAATATTCTTCTTTTAAGATGAACTTTAAATAAAATTCAAAATATATTCGACACTCTAATACTTAAATTTATATTATTAAATAACGTAATTTTTCCCACTGTACACTCTACCTGAGTACCTTTCTGTATGTCTGGTTTTTACATTATTCAGAGCGACAAATTTGCCCGAATTAGTTTTTAGTTAAAAGCAAATTATGACGCGTCGCCTGATAAGCCTGGCCAAAAACCATGTGAGCCAGCTTCAGTTTTATGGCCAAGTGACAAGGGAGTCTTTAACAAAGCGCTATTAAACGTTTGAAGAGAAGCTCTTTAGTGTTACAAGGCCTTTTATTGACTAAACTGGTTGACTGGTTGGCTGGTTGCCTGTCAATCTCTACTTTCTGGTACAGACACTTGGCCAAAAAACAGTTACAACAACAACAACTGCTCATTATTAGCCACGTTCTGCATTCAAAGCAGCTTTGACCTGAAGTTTACTCAACGTTCTGAACTGACACACCCTTTGAGTGGACTCCATTTTGTTGGCTTAATGTCTGGCAAAGCCGTTTATAAAGTGTCAGGATATTGATGCCACTTTGAGAGCAAATTGTGTTGCCAACTTAAGCTGCTGCTGATCAAATTCCAGCTGATAGTTTGGTTAATCTGGAAGTGAAACACTAATTTACTCCTCAATAATACTAAAAGTTTTTAATCATTATCGTTAAAAGAATTTAAAATTTAATAATGCTATTAGGTTCATGGCTGCAAAGCTCCAAAATTTTCTTAAAGGTTCGGTTCGGCGGCTCGAACCAATGAGCAAGACATCGGTTCAGTTCATGAATTGGTTTATATTCCCCAAGGTTTGGGTTCGAACATTGGTTAAATTTTATACAAAAAAATAATTTTATTATTATACATTTTGATCTAATTAAATTTTTTTTTTTTTTTAAATCCTATTTTGATGATAATTTAAATTTATTTGAAGATTTATTTTAATCCGAAGTCTCAATTAATTGCGTAATATTAGAAAACCACTTAATTAATTTATGTAATTATTTTTTTTCGAACCGAACCTCTTATTTTATAAAGCGGTTCGGTTTAGGGGGTATATGAATCGGTTCAGGCTGCTTAAGAACCCGAACCGAACCGGTTCAGAACCGGTTTGCAGCCTTGATTAGGCTTGACTGTTTAATCAATGTATTAAATTAATTTTCGTATAATAAATTATTATTAATAAAGTATTCAAGATAAATATTTAGCAATGTTATTAACAGCTGCCGGGTATCTCATAATCGAGCATTGTCAATCGAATCGTTGTCACTTGTTTTATTGCTAGATTATTGAATTTTATCAGCTTCTTGCATGGATAATATTTACTTTACATGGTCACTGTGAGTATTCTGTTATTAAAATATTCATGATAAACATTCAGCACATTATGAACACACTCACAACACACATACAGACACACACACACTCACAACACAACACACACATAAGCCACATATTTGTCACTGACAGTTGTCCGTTAGCCAACAGTTTGTCAACTGTCTTAACATCGGAAGTGCACACACACACAGGCACACACACACACACACACATGTGATTATAGTTTGGTTTGCTGTAAATATCAAGACATGACCAACCCAAAAGTTAATGCCAAATTCATGCTCCCGCTTCCGTTGTGACAAGCTCCCAATCCTCAACCCACTTTCCCCTTCACTCCTTGCTGATTAGCCCAGTACTTAAAAAAAATCACAGACTTGTTAGTTTGTGAAAAGGGAATTTTTTTTGGTCGAGAATAAACTTAGAGACCAAAAGACGATTAAAAAAAAATTATGGATGTTTAAAGTTGGTCAGACTATGAATCTAGTAATTTTAAAAGTCAAAATTTTTTCAGAATTTGACAAAACTCCTTACAAAATAATTGAAAGGTCTCAGAATCAAGTTTAAAGTCTTGTTTTATACTATTTACGTTATAAGGAGTTGATGAAAAGTGAAAACTTGAGATTTAAAATCTTTAATTTTCAGAATATCAAAATCGAGATCTAAGAAAAAATTATTTTTTTCAGGAAATTTATAAAATTTAAATACAGAATGAATTAAGAGACCAAACCATGATTAAAATGACATTCCGCTTGAAAATCGATTAAGTTTTGTCAAAGTTATGACAGTTCGAAGTTGGTCAAGACTCTGACCTAGCAACTTTACAAGTCAAAATTTTTGTATAATTTTCCATGATTTTTTACAGAAAAATGGAAGGTCTCAGAATCAATTTTAAAGTGTTGTTTTATACTAATTACGATATAAGGAGTTGATTAAAAGTGTAAACTTGAGATTTAAAATTTTCAATTTTCAAAAATTCAAAGGGGGGACCCTTAGCATCGAAATCGAGAACTAGAAGAAAATAATTTTTTTTAAGAATTTAAAAAAACTTGAATACTGAATAATTTTAGAGGCCAGACCATGATTAAAATGACATTCCGCTTGAAAGTCGGTTAAGTTTTGCCAGAGTTATTAAGGTTGGAAGTTGGTCAGATCTTGACCAAGCAACTTAACTCTTAGTAACTATACTTAAACTTTATGAACGCAAATAAAATCAGAGCTTCAAGCAGTCGATCATCTTGACACTTGTTATGTTTGTGTATTAGTGTCCTGCATTTCAAAGGACGCTGATAATCCGAAAGCAGCATGTTGGATTCGCCAACGGGTTGGCGCCAGCAATGCAGTCGACAGTCAGATAAGACCTCGAGGCAGGGACTAACTGACATTGCAACTGCCACTCAGTCAGTCAGTCAGTCAGTCAGTCTTTTAGTCGTTACACGACCAACTGCTAAACTGACAACAAAGCCAAAACTAATACCGACGCTTGTCTCTCCAAATAGTCGCTTGTCCTGCTCCTGCTCCTGGTGCTGTTCTTGTTTCTGTTCCTGTTAATGCTGCTATTTCTCCTTCTTGTTCCCACCCTTTATTTTATATCTTGCATTCTTATACCCTGTTGCCATAAAATGCTTAAGACACAGCATCATAAACATTTAGTATCTTACAGTATTTGAGACCGACATGTTTCAACTAACAACTGAAAAGACGGATTGAAGTAGCTTCAGATTGAGAATGAACATTAAAATGATCACCAAATGGTGAGATTTTCACTATATAGTATGTGCAGCAGTTATCACTTAAGTTTTCCGACAATGAAATCGATGCTGATAACACAAAAAATGCAAATTTCAGTTGTATACCTAGAGAGAAGGAGTAAATTTTGAAAAACATTTAGCAAATACTTTTTGTCACGGATATTAAACCAATTGAAAAGCGTCAAATCAACCTGCTTAAATAAGTTTTACAAAAGTCAGATAAATTTTGAAAAATAACTTTGTAGATCTTTTAAATTGTTGCTAAACATTTTTCCAATTTAGGGTTGACTTTTTCAAAATTCGTCTTAAATTAACTATGCATCAAGTTACACTGATGTTAAGAATCTCTGGTTATAACGGATTTTCAGATGAAAATTCTTAGTTTTTCCAAAATATACATCGAAGCACAAAATTTTTAAAATATACATATTGATTGTTGGACCAATTATTTATTTTTTAAAATATTATTTAAAAAAATATATTAAATAAAAATATTTAAATTTTGGAGCTTTTTAAATACCAATTGAGTGCTTCAGCCTGTCAACTAAATTGTTTGATTTAAAACGACCTGCATGTTAGGGAATTTCCCAGTCGATTATATACCCAACAATCTCGCTCCCTTGCTTAGTTTATAGAACAAGTTGCGTGATTATCTGGTCATCGGGTTGATTTGCATTTAACCTAGTTGTGGTTGTTTTTTTTTTGTCCTGTTGTCGTTGTCTTCTTCTTGCCATTGTTGTAGATGGGTTGATTTGCTGGGTGTGTCCATTGGTCGCATTGTTTAAGACTTGTTTTGCGCTTTCCTCGTAAATCCATTTTCTGATATTTAATTGAAATATGACGCCCTAGAGTAAGTAGACCTCTTATCCTGTTTTGTTATCCTGTTGCCCAGTTATTTGCTTTACGAGCGACTAAATGAGTTTTCTCTCTGGATTAAGGACTAAGGATATGGCCATAAAACTTCATTTATGCTCTGGTAATTAATAATAATCCAACTAATGCTTTCGTTGTGCCTTGCAGGATGCTAAGCTGCGACAGATTGTGACGATGGGGCCACAGGATACACTGGAGGAGAAGACCGTCACCATTTGCCATGGCTCTGATTTTGTCAACATGACATTTGTCAATTTCTGTTGCACCAAACGGGACATTGCACAGGTGAGTACCCAAAAGAGTACCCAACAAATTGAACTGGTCTCGGTTTTGGCAACAAACCAAGGCCAAAACAGCTGCACTTCATTATGGCCAATTGACAACTTGACGACAATTGAAATGCCCGAAACACTTTCAAGAGGTGTCGCTTCAACCATAAAAAAAAGAAGAAAAAACAAAAAACAAAAGTGGGTCAGGCATTGAAAGAACTGTTAATAATGATTTCCAAATGTGTCATGGGAACACCTTTCAGCCAGTGTTGTCGTTTTGGCGATTTTCCTACTAGATTAAATTATAGTCTTTTGCATCGATTTGAAAATTTTTATTTAAGTGTCAAGAAGTATGCAAAAAATAGGTCTGTAATGGAAGTTTCCCATTTTGATGCAGATACTGATTCAAATTGACAGTCCGCAAAAAATAAGGGTGAAAAATGTGACAAAGTTATCAGTTTTTGAAGTTTTTAAAAAAACGTCGAGGGAAGAGTATTGAAAATGTCAACAGTAAGGAACAAAGAATAAACTTTTTCAATTTTGATGCCCAATTAAATTAGAGGTCCCACAATGATAAAACTTTTATTTTTTCAATAATGAGTAAATTTAAAAAAAATATTAATTATACATATAAATTTTCAACTTTAGATTTAATAACTATCAATCGAATAATATATAATTTGTTCAATTCTAATTGTTTTATTTCAATGCTTTGATTTAAATTTGAATTATTAGGTTAAATTTTTATCTTATTCATATGATTTTTTAATGTATTTCATTTAAAATTGGACTGGTAGGCTTTTATTTTTAATCTAGTGATTTTTACAAGTTCTTAGTGGGGTTTTTTTTAAAGGAAAACGACAACACAGCTTGGGACACACCTGTCGTCGGTTGTTGTCGCTATTTTTAAACGTTTGCCAAATGCGCGTATAAATATATAACTGACGGAACACATTTTATTGATTTAACATAACGGCTGTGTGTGTGTGTGTGTGATGTGTGTGTTTGTGTGTGTGTGTTCAAGAGGGCCACGCCCTTTATTAAATGTCTGACTGGACACAGGCGCGTCCTTGTTCCTGGCCGAGAGTTGCCCTCTCTTGTTGGCCTGGTCAAAATCAATGTTCTATATTTTAACACACGGTCCAAAGCACGGAAATGGAGACGAAGAAGAAGACGCAGACAAAGACCTGGCATGTGCGTATTTATTGTTATTATTTTTGGCACGCGTCGCCAGCAATTCTATAAACAAAACTAAATGCCAAAATTTCAGAAACTTTTACGGAATTTCTGGCCACACAAATATAATCCGTACAAAGTAAACAAACATGCAGTTTTTGGCATTCATGTTGCAACAAAATCCAAAAATCCAAAGAGTGGGAGGCTGATAGTTTCCCTAAGTTATATTCAATAATATCGTCTAGTCATTTATAAATAGTTTTATGTACAGTCATTTTTACTTGACTGCAACTTGTTACTTTTTTTAAAATGCTAACTCGAGTCTTTAATTGAATGTAATATTTAGATACTATATTTAATCAAAATCAATGTCAATCTAATAAAATGTTTACATGTTGCTCATCTGTAAGATAATTTAAAAAATATCAAAGGCAACAAGTTTTATTTATTATGACTGTGCCAGCAACATAAAATATAACCAGGAAATCAACTACAAAATAATATAAATAAATATAAGTTTTATTAGAAAACCAAAGATAATATATCTTTGAAATGATTTTTATCTTAAAAATAGGTTAGAATTGTTCATTACCAAGATTTTGGGGCTTATAAATATGTATGGAAAGAGCTAGAAGACTAAAAAACAAAAATATAATTTTTATATTTCGATTTTAGTTTTAAGAACATTTATTCTTAAAATAAGAAATTAGTCGTATTTAAAATGCTCTTTAAACCAAGATGGGCTCTCTTAAATTAAGAATTTTATGTTCTCGACTCATTTTTTAGACCCAAAATCTTGATTTTAGAACATTTTTTTGATCAGTGTAGTATCACAGATTTTTTAGGAGCTTAATAAAATTAGAATTGATTTCGTTTATCCTTTTAGGATTTCACTTTGTTACTCCGAACTGCCTGACATTCTTTTTGGACAGTTGCCATTGAGAATTTAAGAAATCTCAAGTGATTTATTTACACTCTGTCTGTGGACTTTATTCCCTAACCTCTTTGTTTGACCTCTTAACCATTTGTGTTTTATTTTTTGCAGATCTGGTCGGATGGCCTCATCAAACTGGCCTACAGCTTGGCCCAGTTGAATGGCTCGTCGATAATGTTCCTGCAGAAGGCACACACAAAGCTCTGTCTGCAGGTGGACAAAAGCGGACGTATTCCAGTAAAAAAGTAATTGCCACTGTCACTGTTAAGTAACCCCAACATTGAACCCTGACCCCCAACTTCGTTTGCGACCCTGAACCTTAGCTGGTTCAATCTTGAAGTTGGGGGGTTAAGATTTGACATTGGGGTTCGGCTTTTGTGCTGACAATATTTGTTAAGAGTTGACTACAAAATTGAAATTTACGCCAATTTCTTTCTTTTACATTTTTTTTTTCGTTCTCTCTCTTTATCTCAACAATTCAATGTGGCTGAAACGTGGCTCATGCATCACTGACAACGTTCACATCAATAACATCATCATCAACACCAACAACCGCATTGACCTGGCTGAATTTCACCGCTCTCTCTCTCTCTCTCTCTCTCTCTCTCTTTCACCGTGCTTTCGTGGTCGTGACCACTTCAGCATCATTAAACTTTTTGCGCAGAATAAAGAGGATCGGAAACGTGTCGAGAAGGCGCTGGACGTGACCGGCTTGCCATCGGGCAAGGTCGACAGCATATCGGTGTCCAAATTTCAATTTGAGGACTTTTACAATTTGTACAAATTTCTGACGCAGCGCTCCGAAGTGGAGCGTCTGTTCGACAGCATGTAAGTAAAGGATTATCACTAAAAAAATGTAAATTAAGTAAACAATTTTTGCATATTTTATTAATTAAATAAAGTCTTATTTTTAAAACTTGAACAAAACTTATAAATTAATAAAGAGACTCCAATTTAAATTATGAAAACACATTAATTTATATAAATTTGTATTTCAAAAATGGAAAATTATAATATGTTAGATACGTTTTTTTTTTAATGTATACACAATTTTCGTATTTATTTCTGACAATACGAGATATTTAATAGATTTTAAAATCAAATTCGAATTTAATTTAATGTATTCTTCGATAGTTAAAAGAAAATCAAAGTAAAATATACATCCTATTATGAAAAACCGCATCCAGTACATTGTATTAAATAGCATATTCAAGATATTTTCATAGGACAGACCATTTTGTATACAAAAAATTATATTATGATGTAATATCTAAAACTTATACATTTTTGTGTATATTTTATTTACATTATAACTAAAACAATATTTTTTTTTCAATATTTTTTTATATTTTCCAAGTCAAACTAGTTAAGATATGTATTTTTTTGTAATGAATTAATTGTATAATTTTCCTAACTCTTGGATTTTTTTATTAATACATCAGAATTATTTTATGCTTTTTTTCTGTGATTCCTGCTATTTTTTAACTGTAATTTCGTCTTTCCTGCCCTTTATTTTTAGTTGTGGAAATACAAACAATGCGAAACGCAAATGCATGTCCATTGCACAGCTGGTGGAGTTCCTGAATAAAACACAACGCGATCCGCGCCTCAATGAGATACTCTATCCATATGCAAATCCTGCAAGGGCCAAAGAGCTCATCCAACAGTACGAGCCGAACAAGTTCAACGCGCAAAAGGGCCAACTCAGCTTGGATGGCTTTTTAAGGTGAGTCTCTGGGGTTTTTTTTTTTTTTTTTGTTTTTTTCCTCAAACGGTTAAGGCCTCAGGCACTGCGTCTGACAGCTTATCCAGCTCAGGCAACGCCTGTTAGAGTCACTTCACGGCACTTGAGGCACAAGAGCACGCCTTGCATATGACGCGCGAAGGCTAAGACGCCATCATTATCATCATCATCATCATCATCAACATCATCATTATCATCAACAAACCGCACACTTTACTGTTGCATTCGGGCTAAAAAGACTGGGGAAGGGGGAGGCGCTAAGGATGCGTCACATTGCGTCCTTCGCATATCACATGCAACATATGCAAAAAAAAAAAAAAAAAAAAAAAAAAGGAAAAAAAAAATTATACAAGTGCAAGCAAGAGACGCTTCAGAAATTTGTTAACTGCTTTAGCTATGAGATTTGCATGTTATTGAAATTTTTGTACAACTGTTGCAATATTTATGCGTTTTTCAACACTAAGAGAAGCTTTAAAAGAAGCTTAAAACACTAGTAATCTTTTTAAAGGTTCAGTTGATTGATTTCTAGCAAGGACTTTCAAATAAATGATAGCTCAAATGATTGAAGAGCTCGTATAATTCAATATTTTTGACTTTTCCAACACTACGTAGAGATTAACAAAATGCTGAAAGCAACAAGTGTATTAACAGCTTGCTAAAAACGCTTATTTCAGTTGTTAAAATATATTTAATATTAATTTAAAATTCAATTGATGGGAAATTAAATAATGCTATAATACAATCGATATATATATTTTTTCAATATTAAAAAAAATTGTATGCAGCTGAAGGCCTTAAAAACAGCTTTTAAAGTGGCTGAAAGCTTGTTTTCGTACAATTTTTAAAATATTTAAAAAACTTGTTTCACCCAAAGAACTATGTTTTTAAGCTCATTCAAATAATGAATTATGTTTTTCTGTTTCTGCCAGGTATCTCATGGGCGATGATAATCCCATAATGGCCCCTAATAAACTGGATCTCTGCGATGATATGGATCAGCCGATGTCGCATTACTTCATCAACTCGTCGCACAACACCTACCTAACGGGACACCAGCTGACCGGGAAATCCTCCGTTGAGATTTACAGGCAATGCCTCCTCGCCGGCTGCAGGTGAGTGAGTGAGACAGGATGAGGGGCCATTCAAGTTGCACAAAGGTGCGGCAAAAGGGGGCGTGGCCAGAAGTTACTTTTAATGACGCAATTAAATGGACATATACATGAATATGTATGTGTATGTGTATTTAGTGTGTGTTTGTGTTTTGCGGTCAGTTTGGCTGCTGACCGTGACCTTGATGCGACTCTGCCAAGGCCACTATACACACACACACTCACAGAAACACACACACACACACACAAAGATACACACACATACTCACATGTATGTACACAGAGAAAACTTAGTTAAAATAAATACAGTCATATTTGATTTAATCGTATACACTTTAAATAAAAGCGTATTAAAATTTAATATTAAACACATAAATCTAACTAATTAAAAATACAAAATTACCAATATTGAAAACCATTTAATAATTTTGCTCATTTTAAATACTTCAAATGTCAAAGTTAGTATTCAAAAAGACATATTTTGTTCAACATTAAATCATATTTATTTTAGAAATTCGTTAAATTTTGTTAGAATTTTTTGAAGTTCAGTCTCTTTTTATAATTTATTTATTTATTTTTTGTTTTTTACTTAATTTAAAATCAAAGATATTTATAATCTCTTTCATTATTTGGTATGTTAGTTTTCACAATTTTTAAAATTTAATAATAATAAAATGTTTGATGCTAATTTTTAATTATTTTATTACTCAAATATTTTAAAACTTGTCATTGAAATAAAGACCATATAAATTATAGTGCGAACTTAAGATTAATGAATTATATTTTTAACGTAAATCACTGGGACAATATTTTTTTTTTTGGTATTCACAAAAGATTTAATATACAAGGAAATAGAGTAAGAAATGTTCCAGTCCCGCATTTCTTACTTTATTCCCTTGTATATTTAATCTTTTGTGAAAAAAAACACACTCGCACACACACACACACACACACACAACTACCTACAATGTGTCAGGTGTTTTGTGCGTTTTTGCCACTGCATTGCCTCTTTAGTACAACGGAAATTGCATGGTCGCCATTTTTACTGCCGCCATTTTCATCAACATG
The DNA here is from genome assembly GCA_951394115.2 of Drosophila phalerata. Lineage (NCBI taxonomy): Eukaryota > Metazoa > Arthropoda > Insecta > Diptera > Drosophilidae > Drosophila > Drosophila phalerata. The sequence continues at coordinate 31,383,015 of OX596008.2, read as the reverse complement.
GCTGAGTCGCACTCTGTCGCTGCCTCAGTCGACGTTGTTGCACACACACATCACAAAATTTATTGACGCAAGAGTTGTTGTTGTTCCTGCTGCTTTCAAGGACATGTGAAATGATTCTTTTTCCTTTTTTGTTTGTTCGACAACGACTGATAAACAATTTTGACTGCTTTCCCCATTTTGGTGGATTTTCAACAGTTGATTTTATCGCTAAACATTCGATATATAGTATATTATATATGGTTTTTCAGATGCGTCGAATTGGACTTTTGGAATGGACGCACTGAAGAACCGGTCATTGTTCATGGCTATACATTTGTGCCCGAAATCTTTGCCAAGGACGTTCTTGAGGCGATTGCGGAGAGCGCATTTAAAACATCCGAATACCCTGTGATATTAAGCTTTGAGAATCACTGCAATCCCAGGCAACAGGTGAGTTATATTTTTAAAAACAAATAATCCACACTTATTATTGACTATTATTAAATTAGTCAAAAAATAACATTTGTTTTTTATTTATTAACATTTTGTAATTCGGTAAATAAAATAGTTTTTATTAAAAATAATATTATTTATAAATAAGTAGTAAATAAATTTTAAATTATAAATATTAATATATGCAATTTTATAAATCTACTCCAAAAAAAAATCTGTTATAATTGACGTTTGAATTATTTTTTATATTATAATTTTTATTAATCTCTTTTATTTGACAAATACTCAATAAAAAACAGCTACTAGCTTTTAATATTTAAGTCAATATACTAAAATCAGAATAAAAATATCATTTGTATTAAAAACCCAGAATTATATATATTAGAAATACTTCGTATTAGACCACAAAAATGGTTAAACTACATAAAAATGTTAAATGTTAGCTGTGGATTTATAAAATTAGCATCAAAACGTATTGTTATTTTTAAAAAAATTTAATTCAAATCAGATTTGACGTGTGAAAAGAACACTCATCAAATTTGTGATTTTCTTTTTTCCAAATTAAATATATAAATATGTGTTATTTGCGGTGCCCCAGAGAAAGGTAGGAAAGTTAGTCCATTATTGAGCTGCATTTCAACAGTTGGCAGTCAGAAAGTAACTCGTCCTAAACTAATATATATAACAGTAGCTTTTCCCCCCCTTGTCAAACAATTCAGCACAAGGCAAACAAGAAACTTACACATTCACGTATGTGTAGTCCCTGTTGTGCGGACAGGTGAGGAGAAGGAGTAGAGAAGGGTAGGGGAAACACTTCCCGCTTAAACACACAAAACGAGAGTTGTGCCGTGGTAAATCTCAGAAGCCACTCCAAAGGTAATTGCCTGATGCTTTAGCTCCACGAGATAATAACAAAGGCAAACTTTCAAACGGGCGAAAGAGAGGGGCAAATGGAGAAGAGAGAAAGGGGGCATGGCAAAAGTTTAACCATTAAAAGTAGTAATATAAACTAAATTTACCATAGGGAATCAGGTAAACTCACTGCAGTCATATAAAAGTTATCAACATACGTGTATGCCTCAATCTTTACTTCTATTTTTTTTTCACCCCACATGCTGTGGAGCAAAAACTCATCAAATTTCAGTTAGCAGTCAGTTAACCAAGTTTATATAACATTCTTTGTTGTAGGCGAAAATAGCGAATTATTGCCGTGAAATTTTTGGCGATATGTTGCTGGACAAACCGTTGGATTCGCATCCATTGGAGCCCAATTCGGATTTGCCGCCGCCATCGATGTTGCGACGCAAGATCATAATTAAGAACAAGAAGAAGCATCATCATCACCATCATCATCATCATCATCACAAGAAGCCAGCCAGTATGGGACAAGGTACACCAGCTGCCAGCAATAAACTCACAACGGCCAACTCAGGTGAGTTTCAGTCACTTTCTCAGCACACTTGGCGAATGCGTAATGCCAACTAAGTTTTTAAATACTCTTTTCTTTTCTTATTTTCTACTTCATCTTGTTGTTGTTATTGCTACATATGTTACGCCAGAGACTTTTTCTACTCTCTCTTCCCCCTCTTTCCCCTCTTCGTCGCCTCTCTTCATTATATTCCTGCTTCGCACCTGGCAAATGCAAATGAGTTCCACGCACGCAGCTGTCTTTTGTTGTTATTTCCATAGACTTGTAGTTTTGCTTGTTAGCCTTACTTCTTAACGTGTTTTCCAACAAATATTCAAATTTTATTTTCACGGAAATTGTTTAGATAAGAGACAAGGCTAAAGAACTAACTAAACTTTGAGTATCTGTTGAATAACAGAAGCTAGACTCTATTAATATTTTTTTTTCCTAATTAAAACTTAAATTTGCAATGAGTAAGGAAATGCTTAAAAAAGCTATCTATATTTTTTTGAAGAGAAATGTTTTTGAAGACAACCGTTCCTAAAATTTTAGAGATTTAATATTTTTAAACATTTGTTTTTTATTTTCATTTTTATTCAATTTAAAAATACTTTAATTCAATTTAAATAATATTGAATTTCGTCAAATTTCAAGAATTGTTTATACATTTGAAAGCAATAGTTTTCTTTTTTTCAGGAGCACCAACAGTTGCTTTTGGGTTGTCTTAGCGCTGTTACAGATTTTTTGAACACACTTGTATAAGATATAGTCAACCGATTTCATTAAGCTTGGTAGAAATATAAGAATTCTACTACAATAAATATTTGTTGATTTTAACTAAACACTCAATGTAAATTGAAATTCTCAGTTTTTCCCTTATGATATGGAAATTAAATTGAATGTATGAATAAAATGGACTATCATAAATAAAATGTAATATTTTTAAATTGTGATGCCGAATCAAAATAAAAGCCAACTAACGATAAAAAAAGACTTTACACTGTTATGACAGTTTGATGTTTTTTAAAGAGTGTCAAGAGGAATTCATGGATAGAATGGACCGTAATAAAATAGCAGTAAATTCGAGGTCGAATAATAAATAAAATATTTAAAGAATTTTTTAAAGTGGCAATTCTCCTCTCAACTCTTTAAGTGGTTACAGGGTATTAAAATGTACTTAGCATGCAAATCTGTTTTAGTTTGAGCCAAGTTATGTTGAGGCGATTACCAGAACTTTATCTCGGCCATATGTTATGGATATCTTTTGAGGACTATCAGCTTTAACTCTTGCTCTTCGTCTGCCTCTTCCCGCCTCTCGTCTGTCTAGCTGCCTCATATAAAGTTTTATTAGTATTTTGCATATAAATGTATTTAGTTGACGCTTCTCTTGGCTAATGGGGCGCAGAGGAGCGTCCTCTTGAGTGTCCTGCGAGTCCTGCAGGAGACATTTGCATGCACAACTGCACAATTTGCACACTCCCTGGTATTCTCTCCTCTCCTCCCTCTAACCATCCACCTCCATTGCCAGTGAGTTGACATTTCTCGCTCATGAATTGCAAAAAGCCAATTTATAAATGCAAATGACTTTTGCCACTGGCTGCAGTCGCAGTCGGCGTCGCAGTCGCAGTCGACGTCGAAGTCAGCGTTGCAGTCAACTGGGAGCAAGTAGGAGATCGCAGCTCCATGGCAATTGCCAGGGAGTAAATAAAAATGTCTGCCCTGGCAGCACATTTTCGTGACTTCACCCTCGACCTCCGACCCAACCTAATCCCAGAGCAATTGACTGTGCCATATTATATTCCCTCTCACTCCTCCTCTGCTCATCCTCCTTGTCCGCAGTTTTCAACTTTATTCAATAACTTATTGCTATTAATTTTTTATAATTTATTGTGTTTCTATTGCATTTAAAAGGCACTCCACAATAATTTAAAAGTCTTTTCCTGTTCACAACTTACTAGACATTTATATACATATTTACTTTAAATGTATTTTATTATTATTTATATTTAACTTTATTGCATTTATATGTGTATTTGCTTAATGTATATTATTATTATTATTTTTATTATTATTTTATTTATCATTAAATTGATTTCTTATATATTTTTTTCGTTTTTGTTTATTTCTCCATGTTTATATAAATTTTAATGCTTAACATATATTTATTTTATTTCCAATTTTTATTTCTTTAATTGTTTATTGAGCACAAGGAAAACAACGTTATATAGTTTTATTTTGTTTGACAAAAATAATTTATTTCATGTTAATTTCTTTTATATTTACATAATTTATATGTAAATATAATTATTTGCAATTATTGAAAGATGTTTTCTTTAAAGAGCTTGCTAAAATTGAATTCATTTATTTAATTTCTTTTCTTTGTGATGAGTATTTCTGATATTTATTTGAAAATATATTGTACTTCTGTAAACATATATCTTTTTTATTTTATTTATCTTTTATTTATAAAGCGATTACTGTTCATTTTTAACCTATTTTGCACATATTGCGTTTGAAACGCATTCCACAATTATTTAAAAGCTTTTCTCTTGTTACAACATTGCAGAATATATATTTGTTTAATTGATGGTATTACCAACAATTCGTTTTATTTATATGTGTATTTTATGTATGTATATTATTTGATTTCCATTTCCATTTCGCATTTATTTATGTTTTTTCTGTATTGCAATTTATTCAATAATATTTATTTTCTGTGCATTTTTTTCAGTCGATGCGGCGGCAAAGGCGGCGTCGGCAGCTGCCAATGCGCAACAAGTGGCAGCCGCAGCGCAGGACGAAGGACGCACACTGACAGGCGCCGCAAATGGCGACATTGTCAGCGGAGCTGGCGCAGGGGGAGGCGGGGGACATGCGCCGCCATTGCAAGTAAGTAGGGGCAACATTTATGTGTGGGTGTGTGTGTGTGTGTGTGTGTGTGTGTGTGTGTGTGTGTGTGTGTGGGTGTGTGTGCGTGAGTGTGGGAGTTGTGTGTGTGGAAGTTGTGTGTGTGTGGGTGTGTGGGTGTGTGGGAGTTGTGTGTGCACTGAAAAATGCACTCTAAAGTCTTTGATCTTAGATATTTTGTTCTGAAAATAAAACCATTATAAGACCTAATTACTAATACTCAAAATATTAATCTTAATAATCGCAGTTCTTAATACTAGATTCTAAATATTAAATTGTTTGTGAAATATGTTAATGCTATATTTTCATGTGAAACCAATAGTTTTATGGTATTCTAATCCCACACTGGTCAAGGAAAGAACATATAAAAGAAATATTTAAGTAGAAAATTACTATGTCAGAGAAAAATGAATGTATATCAAAATACAACCCCAATAAATATATTATAATTTTAAAGTCGGACTTTTTGGTTCGATTCCCAAAAAGAAATTGGTACTAGAGTTTATTAGATTAGTGACAAATTATGGGACACTACTTTAAACATCTTTATCTCCAAAACTATAAGAGTGGGATCAACAGAATCCAGTGGCAATACTCCTAGGATGTTGACCTATATCAAATTTATTTTAAAATTTGGCCAAGCCCACGTCCGCCTACGTAAATGATATAAAATCTAATATTTTTTTTTTTTTGAGTACTTATGAACATTTATTCCCATACTTTTTGTTGTGCTCTAGAAAAAAAAAGAATTTCAGATCTTATAAATAAGATCTTGGTCAAGATTGGTTTCTTACTTTCAGAATATTATATTCTCGATGCATTTTAAAAAGTCAAAATTCTTAGTTCTGAAAACAAAATCGTAATTTCACAAACTGTTATTTTTTATCAGTGTATTTGTGTGTAGCTTGCCTGTAATTGCATTTAATGGCTGAAAACGTTGCTCTCTCTCTCTCTCTTTCAACCTTACTCTTTCTCCCCTCTAACTTTTCTCTCTTCCATCTCTGCATTGGCGATGTTTGAACTCAACGTAAAATTCGCTTGATTTGTCGCACTGTGTAACTCTGTGTGCACCCATAACCCCCTTCCCCCGCTCACCACCACCCACCTACCCCTTCTCTTATCCACGCCTCTGCAAAAACAGGGGAGAAAGTATTACGGTTGTTGTTTTTGATGTTGATTGTCGTCGTTGTTGTTGTTTACGCTGTGAGTTTACATATGTCGTAATGACAACACACACACACACTCATATTTCTGTTCTGTGTGTGGGTGTGTGTGTCTGGATAAATTCAAGAGCTGCTTGATGGCCAGTGAGAGTCAACGAAGCGTTGTCCTGAAAAAAAAAGGGTTCCGTAACAATTTATGACGATTATAATGATGACCTTTAAAGTGGAATTTGACAGTGACTCAAAACATCAGCAACTTGTTAAGAATAAATTCTGAAACTTGTAAGACTGACAATGCTAAATGATTTTATTTTAATTCCATTTCATATTAAAGCACAGATTTAAGGGTCACACAATACATTACATTTTTTTAAGGGAACACTTTGTGTTTACTTCCTTGGCCGAATCATCATTATGGCCCTTTTGTGGGAGTAATAGTTAGCCCGAAAAGAGTCCCAATTGACGATAGATCATAGCCCTCTAAACTAGCGATCAGTAGTTTTAGTTCGTAAACAAACTAATAAATTAAGTGATAAGACTTTCGAACAAATTTTGATCATGCGTCCAAGAAACAAATAAGACCGCATACATTTCAAATCCAATGTGTATATATATAATTACTTACTACAATTGTTGTAGCAACATAATCCTCTTCTTGTTAAGTTGGCCTTTATAATATCTCTGTGTTAAACTTAAACTTTCCCAGACTTTCTTTTGAATTTAAGGGCGTGATATGCGAAACCAAAAAACCAGTTTTTGATGTTTTGCAAGATATAACTATATAACTACGGACAAATTAATTTCCTACTGTTCCTTAATTAATTCCCCATTTAATATTCCATTGACCATTATCAAAATGGTGTTCATATCCTCGGTTAATGCAAGTTTTAATGGCTCTGTAAGCCTCATGAGCATTATGCATATTAATTTAATTGCACAGTTTGCTTATAGGACACAACATTATTCATGATTTTTAGTGGCGAGCTGAGAGGTTTGTTGCATAACAAGTGTGCAGAGGGGAAAACCTAAACCAAAGCCAGGCAACTGACCATACACTGAAAAAAAAGATCAACTTTTAAAATCAAGAACATACATCTTAAATATTTGGTTCTTAAAATAAGATTATTTTATGACCAAATTACCAAAACTAAAATTTTTAAAAATCATAAAATCTTATTATTAGAATAAAAATCTTAAATTAGTTATAAAATTACCAAGACAAAATAAAATATATACAAACATAAAAAAAATAAAAAAAAAATAATTTTTATTTGTTTAATTTTTTGATTTCAATTTTAGGAACATTTATTCTTAAAATAAGAACTTGGTCCTATTTTGAATATTCATAAAACCAAGATGTGTTCTCTTAGATTAAGAATTTTATGTTTTCGACGCATTTTTTAGATCAAAAATCTTAGATCTATGACCAAAATCTTGATTTTAGAACATTTTTTTTTATCAGTGTACAAATCCGAGCTAATGGTAACGGATGCAGCACTTCCGTTTTAGCCAGGCCAAAATACACACACACACACACTCCAGTTTAAGCTGCATTTTGAACTCATTAGCCACATGAGATGCGGTCAGAATTGAGGGTTAAATGGGTTGAGGGAAAGGGTCTTGCAACAAATGTTAGATGGAGCTAAAGTTGTCACATTTATAGCGTGTGTTGCCTTTTGAAAGCGAAATCGATTCAATGTGACGTAAATGTGATGCGAATCAAATCAGAAAATGGGAAAATGCAGTGTGGAGATAGGGAATATGGAGACTTCTTTCGTTGTTGGCCCAGTAGCCAAAATGGAACACAGAGATATAATTTTGTGGCAAGGTCTATCTGTTACTTCATTTTATTGGCCAATATCTAATTTTTTTTTCAAATTATTAGCTTATTTTTTAGTTTTTATTTAATTTTTTCTTACAAGATAAAAATAAATAATGCAGCTATGTAAATACAGGTTCAAACTCTGTCAGGTATTCTTTTTTTTAGTTTTCCTAGAATTGAAAATTTAAAAAATAGTAATAGTACGTTTCTAGAATTGAAAATTTTAAAAATAGTAATAGTACCAAAAAAAGGAACAGACAGACGGACAGACGGACAAGGTATATTGACTCGGCTGTTGATGCTGATCAAGAATAGTTATGTTTTATGTAACGAGCACTTTCTTATTTTTCAAAGAACGGGTATAAATATGTGAGTTTGGTACTTTTAAAAAAAAAAATAGTTAAAATTTGTTGCCCAGTGTAATCGAACCCGTAACTTCGAATGTAGGCTGGGCATCTAACAGTCGAGAATTTCAACTGTAGCGTTCTTCCTGATTGTCCTTGGGCTGGTGGATGAGTTTATGCCATGAGAATTACAAAGGCGACTTGCACTCCATTGTGCAGAGTCTCTTCACTTGCAATTCCACTTGCAATTCCCCTTCTTCTCTTGCTCTTGCTCTTGCTCTACATAATCAGCGACATTTTCTTGCCATTATGCGATGCTTGCATTATCCTCACTGGCTCTATTGACATCGCTGTCCTCCAGGGATAACTGAATAACAGCACAACATTATAATGGCTTTTATAATGGCAGCTGCTTTGCCAGTTTAGTTATTGGGGTTGGGCAACCAATTTTTAAGACTTTAGATTTCGATATTTGATTTATTGACCAATTTATGTTTGTGTCTTTAAATTCGTCTCTTAGCAAATCCGCCAGAGCTCCAAGGACAGCACTGGCTCCTCCGACTCGGACAGCTCCAGCGATGATGAATCCCTGCCCAATACCACGCCCAGTCTGCCCAGCGGCAATGAACCGCCCCCGGAGAAGGCGCAGAAGGAGACGGAGGCGGGAGCGGAGATCTCTGCACTGGTCAACTATGTGCAGCCCATACACTTTAGCTCCTTTGAGAATGCGGAGAGTGAGTATTCAAATATAATAATAACTAAAACAAAATAAATCTATACCATTTTTGATGAAACACAAAAGTTACAGATCAGTTTCCATTTTTTTTTTTTTAAATAAAGTTTTGTTAAGATTTTAAATTTTACAAAGTTATTAATTGAAACTAGAATCAAGGCTGCCAACTGACTCTGAACGTCGAGCTTATAAAGTACTTTACAAACCTCAATACGGACAATTTTCTTTATTAAATAAAAGGTTCGGCTCAAAAAAAAATTATTTACTTAAGTAAATTCTATTAAGTGAGCTAATAGATAATATTAATAGATTAAATTAATTTTCTTAAAAAACGTATCATCTTAGAAACTGTGGGTGTGGTGGTTTTTCGCCACTTGCGGGGGTGAAGGGGGGCGTGGCTTAAATTTGAAAAAAAAAAACTTGATCTGCGTGGGGTATATAGAAATCTGTGTGCCAAATTTATTTACTCTATCTCTTATAGTCTCCGAGATCCTTTTGTTCATACAGACGGACAGACAGACAGACGGCTGTTGATGCTGATCAAGAATATATATACTTTATAGGGTCGGTGATGCCTCCTTCTCCCTGTTACGTACATTCCAACGAACACAATATTCTCTTTTACTTATATTTTAAGTAAAGGGTATAAATAATTTCAATAAGATTGATTACTTACAAAAATTGGAATCTTTTTAATTAAAAAATTTAATTGATTTAAAATACTAAGGAAATGATAGCAATAAAATTATAATACTTTCTTTTGTATTAAATAGAACCAAGGCTCGAATAGAAACCTTGAGTTCTGCACATTCAGGGAGCTATAAAGTCTCGTTATATTGCTCCAAACCAACATTTTAGTGATTTTCAGTCTTGATTATAACTACCACTCTACTTTTATTTCTTTGTTATTTTTCTCTCTACTATATTTCTAGTAATAATTTTTAAACGAACTGAATCTTGAAATCAGAACTTTTTTCCACTAAATCAGTGTTGTCCAAAAGCAAGGTTTAGATAATGTTATATACACATTTGATAGGCAAATACTTATTATTTTACTTATTTTATATATATTATATATATATTTAATAGATATTGTCTGCTGCATAGCAAGTAATGTTTATTTTCTATCTTTCGTTTTATAGAGAAGAATCGCTGCTATGAGATGTCCTCGTTCGATGAGAAGCAGGCAACGACGCTGCTCAAGGAGCGTCCGATTGAGTTTGTGAACTACAATAAGCATCAGTTGTCGAGGGTTTATCCGGCGGGAACACGCTTCGATAGTTCTAATTTTATGCCGCAACTCTTCTGGAATGCGGGTTGTCAATTGGTGGCATTGAATTTCCAGACTCTTGATCTGGCCATGCAGCTGAATCTGGGCATCTTTGAGTATAATGCACGTTCCGGATATTTGTTGAAGCCGGAGTTTATGCGACGGTCGGATCGACGACTCGATCCGTTTGCCGAGAGCACCGTGGATGGCATTATTGCAGGCACTGTGTCCATCACAGTGCTATCCGGACAATTTCTGACGGACAAGCGTGTCAATACGTTCGTTGAGGTGGACATGTATGGACTGCCAGCGGACACTGTGCGCAAGAAGTTTCGCACCAAGACAGTGCGCGACAATGGCATGAATCCGGTGTACGAGGAGGAACCGTTTGTGTTCAAAAAGGTTGTACTTCCGGAATTGGCCAGCATACGGATTGCCGCCTATGAGGAAAGTGGCAAATTGATTGGACATCGAGTACTACCCGTAATTGGACTATGTCCGGGCTATCGCCATTTGAGTCTCCGCTCCGAGGTGGGACAACCCATTGCTCTCGCCTCCCTCTTCCTGTGTGTTGTCGTCAAGGATTACGTGCCCGATGACCTATCCAACTTTGCCGAGGCCCTGGCCAATCCCATCAAATACCAGAGTGAACTGGAGAAACGCGATATACAGCTCTCCGTGCTGACCGACGAGACGGATGCGGTGGCCAATGCGGATGAGGATTTGTCCAAGTCATGTAAGTTATCCCTGCAGTTCCCACTTTAGTAATGGGTTTCACTGTGCGACGCACAGTGGGATAAATGCCTAGATTAGCTGTTATTAATTTGTATCTGCGAAAGTAGTAAATTAAAGTAATTTATATAATGATATTGTTTCATATTTCCTACTTTATAAATCACCAAATTTTATTCCACATATTTTATTTAAATTTATATTTCTTTATTTCGAAAAAGTGTGAAATTTAAAAAACAATTTTATACAACAAGTCACATCTATAAATAATGAACAGTCACTTCAATATTATATTCTTATTTGTTTCATGATTTATATGCAATTTTTTGGCAAATGGTCTTTAAATTAATCTAAAATAGACTTTTAACAAAGAAACCTTATTAGAAAATTGAATATGAAAAATTTTAATTAGTATATGTAAGTTAATGCAGCCTTTTGTCCCACTGTGCAATGTCGCATAGCATTCGAGTTGCGTTTTAATTTACTTTCTTTTCTTTCTACTTTTCTTTTGTATGTCATGTAAAACTTTCGGTTAAAACTTTTGGATTTTGGATTTGGTTAAACCACCACGCACCACACACGCACCCACCAACCCACCAATCCACCAACCCACCACAAAAACCACACTATAAATACCACACAAAAATATCAAATATAAACAATACAAAACAAAACGGTTGACGGACACACAAACTTCCTAATTTCTTTCAATTCCCGAAATTATCCTTTTTTTTGGCACAACTATTTTTCTCGCCCTTTCGCTCGCTCTCTCTCTCTCGCTCGCTCTCTTTCGCACTGTTTTTCTGCTCGATTGTCTCTGATCCTCCAGTCGTTTTCGTCCAAGTAGGTGGCCAAAAAAAGGAGCTGCGTCCAGTGGAATCGCTAGCGACTTCTCCCAAACATCGTGCCAGCATTTCCACAGTTGCCGCTCTCAGTGTTGAGTTGCCCACAGATCGCACGGATGGAGGCAGGAATGATGACAGTGTGTCCATTGTGACCACAGGGATACAACATCAACATTCGCTGGATCAATCGGTGAGCACATCGATCCGACAGGTGGAGTCCTCGCAATTCGATGTCGACTTGGTGCTGGCTGAGCCTCTGGAGAAGATACTCGATCACAAGTCGGTGCGGGAGAAACGTCTCGAGATGGAGAAGAAACTCGAATCGTTGCGCAAGAAACACGACAAGGAGAAACTCAAGATTGCCGGACAAAAGTCCAGTCCCCTCGATGGTGGCAAGAAGCCCAAGTTTACCATTACCAACAAGCTGGTTAAACGTCTCAGCAACAAGAGTCTGTAAGTTCCAAGGTGGCAACATTATCTTAGCCCCAGTACCCAGATGGGAACACAGGCTAATGGGTTTATGGGTATAAAATGTCTGTCCGTGCTTATAAACACAATATCTTAGAGAGAAAAGGAGTAAGATCAACCAAATTTGGTAACTTTACAATTTATGGTAGTTTACACAATTCAAATTTTTTTTTTTAAATATGGAAACTGAAATAAAATATATATAGCTAATAATATTTGTTTATTGTGAGGGCTTTAGTTGTTGAAAATATTACTAAAATTAAAATAAAAAAAATTTCGAACTTGATATCTCACTAAGAATGAAAAAAAAATGAAATCGATCTCAATTCAAGTACGATATTTTAAGAACGAAATTTAAGCATTTTAGTATTTTCAAACTTAAATTAACTTTAAAACGTACTTGATTTAAGTACATATCAAACTTGATCCAAGTTCTTTACATTGTGAAACTTAGTACAACATTTTTTTTAAATTTGAACATGAAACATGATTTAAATATATTCAGACTTTAATCAAAATCGCGTTTACTTAAATTAGGCATTTTTGTACTCATTTCTAGTAATTTATTAGTTTTCCTTAATTCAAGATTCTTTGTTTTTATATCAAGACTGTTGGTACTTAGTTAAAGAATTTTTATACCTATGTTCAGTAATTCGTACTTATATTTGAACGAACAAAATATACATTTTAACTTAATTTTTAGGTAACGGGAATAAAAATATATATATTTTTTTTAAATAATTTTCTTTATTGTATCAAATCGTATATTGTGCTGCTTTAAATTGGGTACTGGGCAACTAACAGTCGAGCATATCGACTGTAGTGTTCTTAATGATATTTGATGGCACTGCCAGATGACGCCATTGAAATTAGTAATTGTCTCTCTCCGTACAGCGAGCCCGGAGTCGAAGTTCCCCCCTGCCCCCTCGATCTAGGCGACAGCAGCGAGGAGAGCGCCGGAGCCGGCGAGGTGAGCGAGGAAGCTGGCGCCTCCAGCAGCCTCCAGGAGGGAACACAGGAATCGCGTCTGCGTTACGCGTGTCGGGAATACACAACGCAGTATCGGGAGCTGCAGGAGAAATATCATGAGGCCATCTACACAGCAGCCGAGAAGGTGCTCAAGAATTCGCAGACTAGTCAAATGAAGCAGCTGAAGGCGTCGCTGGACAAGGTGACCGGGGAGGTGATGCATCAACTGCAGGAGGCGCGACGCAATGAGGTCAAGAACTTGGCCACCGTGCACAGAGATCGCGATGAGCTGGTCAGGTGAGTTGGCAACCCTTTGACAGGGGAGTTTATCAGTGAAACTATATATTCATTTCCTGATTTCTAACAGAATGAAAAGGGAGGTGGCCAGCTCGGTGGTGGAAAGGGGCGTGGCGGAGCGAGTCCGTCTCAAGCAGACGTTCGACAAGCGCACGGATGAGCTGCAAAGGCAACACGATGCTGTGCGCAATGGACTCGCTGATCATCGCTCCAAGGTGCGTCCTCATTCATTTATTATTATTTTTTTTTTTTTTTATATGATTTGATTTAACTTATTATTATTTATTTATTTATTATGATTTGATTTAACTTATTATTATTTATTTATTTATTATGATTTGATTTAACTTATTACTATTTATTTATTTATTTCGATTCCTAGTGCTACAAGCTAACGCTCATTATTCAAGTCAATAGTCATTATTAATAATAATAATAATATTATAGTAAAGCAATTCACAATTAAAAAGACAAAATTGAATAAGTAATAAACTCATAAATTAATCTTAGAAATATAATTAGGAGTTTTCTTTATTTTTTATACATTTATTTAGTATTTAAATCTGTTGTCAATAAAGTAATAGCATTAAGAAAATTTACTAGAAGATGTAGATTTTTAATTATTAATTTATTTAAATAATATACGATTTACATTTTAAACTGAAAGATTAAAATATAGTTCTAGTTTTTAGAAAAAATGTCAAATGATCTAACAAGAGACTTGTACTATACCATTAAGAATTTATTATCAATTCAAAATTAATTAATTAATTAATAAATTAATAAATCCGTGTAAGGACAATAACCAGAATGTAATTTCTGTTTGAATATTAATTATTTTAATTATGATCTTTGTGCCTATCAAGAATATTTGTGAAGTAGAAAATTTGCGATACTAAAACTTGATGTTTAAACTAAATCTAACAAAAAATACGTGACCATTTAAGTTTAAATTTACCAATTAATAAATAGTATTTCTATTAATCTCAATAAATATAGATGGTCTTATTTTTTTAGCTTTAAAAATCATTTGTAATTTAGAATTAATTTCTTTTCTACAAATATATAAATAAATTAATAAATAAATAAATAATAATAATAATTAGTAATATCTCCACATTATCCACTTTCTTGCAGGCGCGTCAAATACTCGACAAGGATGCGGAATCTCGCAGCTGTGTCTCCAACATCGGCTTCCTGGTGCTCTTCCATGGACCGCACCATCATGGCTGCTCGGCGGCATCCGTTTCCGGTGCTGCAGCATCCACAACAATCTCTGGCAATAATCTCACACTTAATTTGGATGTTGGCGGTGCTGTCGGTGGTGTTATGGCCATTTCACCCGCCAAATCCCACAATAGCATTGCCAACGAGATGAAGACGTAAAGAGGATCTTTATATAAATATAAATATATATATATATATATATAAATATATAGCAAAAATTGTTCTTCGGTTTTCAGTATTCGCGATAGTTAAACAAACAAAAAAACAAGTCTTCGTAGTGTTAAGCGAGGGGCGATTGAATTGTAATCGCAACTCGAATTAGTTTTATATGTAACTCTTAAACTGAAAAGGGAAATACGTTTTTCTTACTGAACAAACTAGTTGTACTCTCTCTATCTCTCTCACACACATATATACCTATGCATATATGCATGTCTATGTAGTGTAACTGTAATAGTCGGTGTATTTAGATATATATATATTTATATATCTAGACATATATGTATCTATCTCTACGGTTTCTTCCTATTCGAACTTCGCTGAAACTCTGAGTGTCTAAACTATATAAATTAATTAAAAAACTTGTTAAATATAAAGAGAATGTAGAATGATGAAGAAACTGAAAATGAAGAGAATAATGTAGATGAAGATGAAGCAGGCGAAATGAGAGGGAAACATAACTCTATCTCTTTCTACTATTAAATGTGGTTGTGTGTATTACTTTTTTTATATTTACATTAATTAATTATATGTATATTATTTTTTAATGCTCTCGCACAAAATGTGAAACGAATCTCGCGCAAAAGAAGTAGAAAAAGAAGAAGTAGAAGTAGAAGAAGAAGAAGAAGAAGAAGCACAAGTCTTAGGCCAACATTTAGTCAATTTCTTTGTTTGGCTAACAACTATTTATTTATACTTGTTTTTAGTCACTAAACTTACTATCTTTTTTTAGATCTTTAGTTTAGTTTTTACTCAAGTCTCTAATAAACAATTCTCTGTCCAACTGTTTTTATTAAAGAAAAAAAAAAACAAAATAATTAATTTGTTGTGTATTTTTTGAGTCTCCCTTAATTCCCACACACACACACAAACGCACACAGACGACGCACAACCTACAACACCAAATATTAATTTAAAAAAAAATTAAATAAAATAACAAAACGGCGTGTCACCGTTTGAGCAGCACTGTGAAACTGTTCACGCTTCTAGCGACAATCAAACCAAAAGAAAAAAAAATTAAATTAAATTATATAGGAGCATGATGAATATCATTAAATCGTTCGATAGTCCCTTTGTTGTAATCCAGAATATTAATATGATTTCTTTTTTAGGTAAACCCAAGCTGCCTTGTAACGAAATCCAAAATTTCAGCATTACAAATGGTTAACATTTGTGTACAGTTAGTCTAGAAATTGTTTTGACAAAATAAAAAACTCATTTACTTATTTTTATTTTCAATAATATAAATAAAAGTTATATTCTTATAAAAATTAAAAATAAAATTTCAATGCAGATTCCAAAATTTGGAAAAAAAAAAAAAAAACAAACAAAACCAAAAATAGTTTTTCAGGTAAATTAATTTCTAAGAAATTTTATTATTTTATCATATTTATATTAAAATCAAATCTGATATAATTTTTATTATTTGATAAAAAGGACAAGTAATAATAATCGTATAATCGTTACGAAAGCTGGAAAAAGATGATAATATACAACTTTTTGAAATATTCAAGAAAAAAAACAAAATTGAATTTTTTGATTTTTTAATTGTCAAAACAATTACTTGTCTTACTGTATGTGTTAGCACAAAAAAAATCTATACAATATATTATGTATGCATACATGTAATGAGAGAAAATCAAAACAAAGAACAACCAAAAACCAAAAAAACGAGAAAATGAAAAAACCAAAAAGGAAAAACCTAAAAACAAGTTGAAAGAACATTTCACTGGACGGCAGAACCACCTTAGATGTTGTAATTTCCTAATCCAAAATAAAAAGGAATACATTCCAAAAGCTACTACTGGTTAGAGAATTTGATGAACCTCCCCTCGCCAACACCCTCCCTCAACAACAACTAATCCGACTCCTACTAAATTGATGTTGTAATGTGTTATACGTAGAGTTAATCTTGTCGTTGTTGTATACCAGAAATCCAGCAAGCAATATTACACCAACCCAAATCCAAGATTCCTCCCTTTATCCCATAAATTCAAAATAGGTGAATACAATATATAAGTATGTGTGTGTTTTTTCATAATTATGATGATGATGATGATGATCATGATCATGTTTGTTGTCTTAATGTGTCTAATTGGTGTTTAGCAACAAGTGTTTGTAATTTGCATTTCAAGTCATTCCAAGCAACTGGAATTGAAACTGAAAATGGGGAATTGTACAACACTATTTTTGTCATATCTATGTGTATGTTATATGTGTTTGTATAACAGTAATTGGCCCACAATTCAAATAGTATAACAAACAGAGTATAACAAATAGATTTTGGTGTTGTATGTACATACATAAATATTATGTTCCTAAGCATAAATAACTCTGTATCTGTGTGTGTTGTTGTTGTCGTTGTTCTTGTTGTTATTGTTTGATGTTCAAATTAATGTTGTAGTTGCAGCGCTTAAAATAAAAAATTCATTTCTTTTGCATGCATCCCTTTTTTTTAAGCTTTAATCAATATTAGTTGTTGTGTATGTTTCATAACTTAAGTTAAGAGAAACAGAAAACAAAAACCACTAAATATACGAAATTGGTAACTAAAAAGCAAAAACGGTGTTTAACACCAAAAGCATAATGAACAAAAAGAAAAAAAAAATGAAATGTAGGCCCTGAAAACAAATTGAATGTTATGAAATTAACTTATTGGAAATTGCGAAAAAAAAATAAATAAAATTTTGAAAACAACAAACGAATTTGTTGTTATATAAGTATTACTATATATACATTACATCAATAATAATAACAATTTAGCTAAATAAATGTTTAGACCAGACCTAGAACATATTTATAGAACTCCTATTGTTAACTGAACTAAAAAACAAAGTGACTTTTAATTAAGCAGACAATTGCATATTACTTTTTGCAATTGTGCACTCAATACATTTCAAGTTATTGAAATAGCATTTAAATATGCACTTTCACCCACTGTGTCCGCCATATTCTCCATTTCAATAATAATAAAATAAACAAACTCACCACTTTCAATATAGCAATAACACAGTTGTCATCACAACAATAACAAAAAAGGTCACACAGAAAAAAGAACAAAAAGGCGACGCACACTGCACAAAAAAAAAAATTACTTCTTAAAAAAAAAGAGCGCGAGAGAGACAAAAAAAAAACAGCGTTGCCAAAAGGTTGATCGAAAAGTGCACAAGAGAGTAAAACAGCGTTGCCAACAGCTTGATCATTTGCAAAGTGCGATTGGCAACGCGATGACATTAAATTTGAATTTGAATTTAAAATGCAGTGCGGCACAGTGGGCACATTCAATATAAATAAATTGTTTAGAAATTATATGAAATACAAACGTTAAACTATATATAATTTTTTCAACTAAATGTGCAAATTGTTAATGTCAATACATATAGTCAATGGAGTTCACATAAAATATACGAAAATAGCATACAAATTAATGAAAATAAAACCCAAATTTAATGCGAATTAATCCACATTGTTGTTGTGATCTGCAGAAACATAATAAACGTTGAGCAAAGTGAAAACAAATCTTGTTTGCTTTTATTAATATCGAATATGATTAAATGACCAGAGACCAGAAAAAAGTATACCTAAAATTCTTAATCTAAGAGAGCACATCTTGGACCAAGATCTTATTTTAAGAATAAATGTTCTTAAAATTAAAATCAACAAAAAAAATGATTCTTTTTTTATTTTATTTTATTTTTTATATTTGATTATATTTTTTTTGTTTTGATAATTTTATAAATGGTTTTCTAAAATTTATACCTTCCTAACAATTTAAGATTTTTATATTCTTATATTAAGATTTTATGTTTTTTAGATTAAAAATCTTAGTTTTATTAAGTTGGTCTTAAAATAATCTTATTTTAAGAACCAAATATTTAAGATGTATGTTCTTGATTTTAGAAGATTTTTTTTTATTGTATAAGTACACACACCAGAGTGCCTACACTTAGGGTATTCACAGAAAGTGCTTTTGCTGTCTTTCTATAAATATAATGGACCTGATAACACCAATATGTACAATAAAAGTTTGAGCAACGATGCTAGAATCTGACCGATGTCTATGAAATTGTATTGCAAAGCTATACAAAGTGTATACATCTAGTATATGATTATTTGAGTTGACCCGACTTGACCTGAGATTCTTGGAATAGTTCGAATTTCGATTCTTTGCAGATAACAAATTTATCAGCATTCTGAGTTCGTCCACAGAAATATAATTCAATTAAAAAGACATGCAAATGATTTAATTCACTTGAAAAACAATGGAGTAGCTAGATTTATGGAAAGATTGTTTTAATATTTTAGCTATGAGTATAGACGGGTGGTGGGTGGAGGGGGGCTATGTCCACCCCATGCATACGCCCTTGAACATCAGACTTCTAAAACTGACAATGTGAATTGCATTTATTTAAACAGTAATCTTAACATACAGATATATATATTACAATTTTCTGATTGAATAGCTGCGATATAGCTCAGGATAAGTGTTTACTTCCTTGGCCGTATCATCATTATGGCTCTTTTATGGGAGTACTCATCACCCCGAAAAGTCCACCAATTGATGCCCTTTTCCTTTCGATTGTCTTTGTATGTTCCCGTTAATTGGCTGTAAAAATGTAAGTTTATAATCGAAGTTTTCAAAAATATGTTACATTTCATCATACCTGATGTGACAAGCACCGGAACGGTACCACCAGCCTCCAGTGCTTTCCTCGGCGCAGTTTTTCGATTGCCCATCATTATCTTGATCAAATGTTGAAAATTTCGAACCGCGATGCTCTAAGAATGAATCACCAGCAGTTCCATTGGCTTCTCCAAGAGTGCTTATTACATATTGTTCGTCCTCATCGCTAATTGCAAATTTGTCATATATCTCGAACTTCTCAGCTCCGTCAAAGTCTTCAAGTATGAAAAGTAACTCTTGACTTTTCTCTGCCGTCATTGCGTGAATTTTGTCGAGGCCCAAAAAGAATTCGCCATCCAGTTCGCCGAATCCCTTTTTGTAAGTTATCCAGTTGCGATTAAATGGTATACTACCGTCCATCCGCCTCAGAATAATTGTCCAATTGCCTCCTCGTGTATTCATATCGCAGGCAACTTTAAAAGGTTGACTGCTAAAATTGGGGATGAGTATTTCGTGGACTCCACTTGAATTAAACTCGGCACAGTTGTGTGGATAAGACCTCGGACCTTTCTTGTCGACTGCATCTTTCTTCTGCAGTTCTAGCTCCGATCTAAGCAATTCCATTTCCTTTACCATATCGTCTATTAACTTTCCCTGACGCTCTAACTCTGCCTTAAGAAATTTTATGTCGGTCTCCTTATCAAGTATATCTATTGTTTGTCGTTCCTGCGTCTCTCTGAGAGATTGAATATCTGCCTTAAGAGATTGAACAAATGTTGCATTAACCATTTCATCTATAACCTTTCCCTGTCTCTTTATCTCCGTTTTTATAGACTGCATTTCCAATTCTTTGTTAAGCTCATCTTTCTTCAGTCGTTCCTGATCTGCAGTAAGCACTTGATTATTCATTGCCTTAAGAAGGCTCTCTATCAACTTTTCTTGACGATCCAGAACATTCAATGCGGTAAGAAGTCCATCTGACAGCTTCATGTAAAGTGTCTGCTCCGCTCTAAGAATTAAGAAGTTAATTATTTTGATAAAATTTGGATATTATGTTTCTCACCTAAACTCGGACAATTGAGTATTTATTGAATGAATTAATTTTGTTTCATTGTGTTCGGAAAGTGGAATTCCACCAGAAAACGAATTAAATAAGTTTAATACAAAGAGTATACAAAATAATTTTTGCGACATTTTTAAACTGAACTTTACTGAATGCCAGAGAAGACTGATTGTCTCAAAATTAGACTTGAGGCGATGAAGTGAATTTTTATTCGATAATCGCAATCACATATACATATAATACATAAGCTTGTGTACTTGTTCATATCAATATTCACAAAGACTTGGCATTAAGCAGCCAAAGCTCTCTCGACTTCCTCTTTGATTAAACTGCTAGCTCTTATCCGGTCATAAATAATAAAAAAATATCGGAGCGAAAAAAATACAGTCATTCAATTTAAAAACTTGAAAGCCAAGAAAACTAATTTTCTTAATAATCTATATCCTTTCTTATTTAATTAAAAATGATTTTTGAACTTTAGAAATAATGATGAACCTTAAAAGAGACTTAACTTTATTTTTGATTCTTTTGTTCGACAGTATAAAAACGTATCAACTTATAGGCTAAACATTACAATAAAACATACAATGCTGGACACATAAATAATTTTGCTTTGATATGTTACAAGTCTGACAGACATTGGCAAATTTTGGAGCATTACGAATAATCACAATTGAACAATATGAAACAGTTGGAAATATTAAAAAAAAAGAAGAGAAACATAAAACTGATTAACTATCAATTTGTAAAAGCTATCAAGATTACTTAAAGTACATAAACAAAGCGTTCTAAGGCAACTTTGAGACAATGAGTCAGGTCACAACATCTGGACAAAGGCGAGACTCAACAGGGAACCAGCTGCCATGCCCACACTTAAGGAGGCGGCCATTATAGAGGAGGCCAGCTGCTTCTCATGCTGTTTCACACTACGCGGCGCCATAGTGAGCAAAATGTTGGTCAAGTAACCGTTGGACAAGGCAAAGATAACGATCATGGCTATAAATGTATAGTCGTGTTGGATCAGAGTGGGCAGGAATTGATGTTCGCTGGTGTTGGAGAGCAGAAAACACGGTACGAGCACCACACGCACCACAGTCCAGAGCAACGTCGTCTGTTGATTCGTTGGACGCTCCAGGAATCCAGCAATTAGTCTGCCAAAGTAATCGCCACAATTGAAGAACAAATAATTCACCACGGGTAGATAATAAACATCTGCAAAGAGCAAACATTAATCAGATGATCTTTGAAACAAATATTAAATATTAAAAAGCGTAACGATTCTATTTTTTAACATATAAATATAAAATATATATATATAAGTTATCCATAATTATCAAAAAATTTGAAATAACATTTCAAGTTATACTATCTGAACAGAAAAAAAAAAGAATAACTAAATTTGTATTTGAAAATAATGGAGTAATTATTATTTAATAAAAATATAAAATAAAAGTATTTTTTTAATTTTTAACAATAAAAATTCACCTACAACAAATACCAGAAATTAGCAAAAATTTGTTTCTTTTTTCACTATATTCTGTCTCATTTGATGGATTGTATTTGATTGGAATTCGATTATAAAAACTCTAAGATAATTTGAATTATCCATTTTTAAGATATAAATTGAAAATAATAATTGCTCCATGATTATTAAAAAAAAGTTGAAAAGTTAAAATGATTCATAATAAAAAAAATACAGTTCAGAAATTTGTAAAAAATAAAAATTGGAAATTGTAATTAAGTCAGTTCAAAAATAGTATTTAGACATATCTAAGATTTCTGCCATCTGGTTTATTCGTTAGACTATTTTATTTCTTTACTCTTTTTGCGATTTCTGATCAATAATAAAATTCAAGACTTACCAGTCCACGGACTATGGCGTTCGTAGTGCTCCGACTGCATGAGTACCGTCACCGCCGGATAAACCGACAGCGTTGTGGCATAGAGTAATGCCAGACTCGCTGCTTGGATATAGATCTTTCCCATTACTTCCCGCAATATGGGCTCGAGTGGCACACCCGTGTCCTCGTTGCGACTGTGCGATGGTTGGGCACTGATCACTTTGTACTTATCACCTCCGTCCAGATAATACTTGAAGTATGCCCGCTGTGCCATCGCCAAGTAACTGACAATGCAGAGGAAGATCAACAGAGCTCCCAGGCAAAAGAACACAAAGGCCGTCGCCGAGGGTCCTGCATCAAAGGCCAGGACTAGGATGAAGGCCAAGGCGGTGAGAATTCCTCCCAAGGCTTGACCGCTGACCACAGCTGTCATATACTCGGAGGGAAAGAGTCCAGCGACGCCGTACAAGGCACCCGACATGGTGGCAGAGGAAACTAGAAGTATAAACATAGATTAAAACAGGAAAAGTAAACTATCATCAGCTAGCCAATGTAATATTTACGGTAAAACAAACTAGATTTCTTTCAAATTCATATTTTGAAACGATCGTTCCTATAGCTGCTATAAGATATAGTAATCCAATTCTAACTTAACTCACTGAGTATAAAGCTTGAGAGTTTGATTGAGATACCTCAAAGAACAAAAAGGATTTATATACTGAAGGTTAACTTTATACCGATCGTTCTTAGACAGCTGTATGATATATGTAAAAGTTTAATATTATAGAAATTTTGAAATATGTAAAATGCAAAATATATTATTAAATACATAATCTTGAGTGAGATATTTCAAAATACTGAAATCTTTTTCAAAACAAAGGATTATTTGTGAATGATCATTCCTATGCCAACTTAAAAATATTGCATTCTGATTAGAGCTAAAGATTTTTTGGGATGTATAAGAAATAATACAATAAGTAGTTAAGATACCTCAAGAAACTAACAAATCGATTTTGAATTAATGTAGGATATTCCGATATTAGTAAAATTTTGTCAGGATGCATAAAATCTTATTAAATTTTTAACTTCAGAGTTTGATTGGGAAACCTCAAAAAACAAAGTTTTTGAAAAAACATTTAAATTTTCGACTGATTGTTTCTTTGAGATATATATAGATATTTGTAATAATTCGATCTGCTTGCTTTTGACGCATGTATTGCGATCCTCACTCACTGTTAAGTAAGACGACTATGATGAGCGTAATGAGAAAGAATTGCTCCTGCCATTTGTCCGTATTCACATCCACAAATCCGGTCGTGATGCCAAAAAGCACAAAGATGGTGCAGAGTGTGCCCAGCATTTTGGCACGCAGTGTGATGTGATGTCCATAGACGGCATTTAACAAGAGGAATGTAGTTCCTGAAATCGTCGCAGTCAGTGTCAAATCACAGGTGAAGCTTTTCTGCAGTGGCGTGAGCTCCTCTTCAAGTTGAGTGCCATTGAGGGTTGTATTCCGGAATTTGTACTTCCAATACTGTGAATGAACAACAGGCATGAATAATTTGTATGTCACGTTGTGTTGCAGTGTTGGCACAGTGTGTCAGAACAGCTTTTTGTCAGCCATATTTTTCCCAGTGAATTATGCGAATTATATTTGAATTTTTTTTTTTTTTCTTTCGAACAAATGTTAAATATAAAATTGGAAATAATATTAGATAGTATTATAGAGTGTAAGGAAATTTTTAATGCAAATATTTTCATGGAATTTGATAATAATTTTTAAAACAATCGAACAAGCTTTGAAGTTTTAAGGATTTAGAGATTTCGGATATATTTTAAAAGTCCATAAATTTATATTAAATATTCTTACAAAATATAAATATTTTATTTGTATTAAATTTAAAAAAAAAATTTTTAGTTGTATCAATTGATTAAAAAAAATTTTATATTAGTATTACGTTAATAAATTATTATTATCTATTATAATAGACTTGGTTTATGTAAATCGGATGAGTAAAGGTTTAAAAAAAAAATATGCATGGAATTTACTGACCATATTAGTATAATTTCCTCCATATGAGAATAAATTAATTGATTTTTAAAAACTTGGCTATTTTTTTAAATTTTCCACAGCTTTTTTTATTTGCATATCAAATATGCACATCACTGTGCAGGGGGTTATTAGGAGAGGGGTGGAAATTGGGGGGATTGAGTCAACCAAAGTAGCGTAAACAAAGAAAAACTTAAGAAGATAACAACAATAATAAAGAACAGAGAGGGTGAGTAAAAGAATGAGAGGGAGATTAAGACGAAAAGAGAGAGAGAGAGGGAGGAAGAGAGATAAGAAAGACCTTAGACAGCGACGCACAAATTATGCACTTTGTAATCCAATAATGATGAGGATCATTACAATGATGATGATGCTGATGATCATATTTGGTATACTTACATCCTCGGCGGTGACAAAGAAATTCCATGGCGTCATGGTTCCAATTCCCAGCAAATAGAACACACAGTAGGTTAAGGTCGATCCGGCTGTGGGTGCAGTGGACATTAGAACCACCTCATCGTGTTCCCGCTCCAGCAGACAACGATCATCATCCAGGTTGTATTCCCCCTCCCCCACCACGGCGTGTGGTGAAAATGCGGGCACAAAGCCACCAACAACTCCCCCCACTCTCGCTCCCACTCCACCGTCAAGCATTGGCTCATCCTCCTCCTCCACCTCCTGCTCCTCCTCCTGCCGCACGAGCAGCCTTTGTCGATCATCTGCGTTTCGTGGCATGTTCAATAATTGATAAGAACCCTTTTATTTGTTTATTATGGTTAATAAAGACAGCTGTTCTCTCTTATCCCGTTACTTCATCAGCAGCTGCTCAAGACACATTGATTCACATTTCCATTGAATTAAACTATTTCACGCCTTCTTCAATTGTTGTTACGCTCTACGCTGCATAAAACAATATTAATTAACGTATAAAGTAGAAATAAAACTGATAATTGCGCAAAATGCGTTGCTTGTGTTGTTTTTTTTTATATGTGTAGTGCGCTCTTTGCAGTATTTTTGGTATTTTCATTGGCTGGTAACACTGCACAAGCAGCTGACTGCAATTTAACCACTGTTGCCAGCTTGGCTATTTTATGGCTAGTTCTGGCTATTTTCAATGTCTTAAGCTAGAAATAGTTGAAAGTCGCTGCTAGCCGGATTAATTATTAATACAGTTTATTACTATAATTAACCATCACTACGTTATGACTAAATAATACTTAATTTTATGGCATGAAATTTTATTTATAAAATATTGACCTTGACCGCGCTGACAACCATTGACGCGTAAACAGAGTTGTCGTACTGGTTAGAGTGTGCTGCCAGTCGATCGCAAGGCTGCCAGCTTATTATTTGAAGCGCGTTTTTTGAATGATTTTGATTATTTGATATGTTATGGCTATGCAAGTCTATATTTTTTTGCAATAGAAAATAGCAAGTAGTTAATATAGTTCTTGTCAATAAACCATTAAAAAAATAGCATTTCACATGTATTATATAGAAGTAGTCACATTTGCTTAAGGCGCGTTGCCAACCATTTTGGCATTGCACAAAGCGTTGCCACTCAACTGCCAGACTGCCAACTTGCTGCAATTTGGCGCGCTGTTTGAAACTTGTGTGCTAATTGTAATGCTTTATTATGTGCACTTTGTGGCTGCTTAATTGCGTTTTATAGCATAGGGCTCAACTACAAAGTGTAATTTAATTGCCCAAGCAGCGGCAGCAGCAGCAGCAGCAACTGATGATGAATGAATGCAATTTGTATTTAATCAATAAGCACGCCCCGCAGTGTTTTAAATCAGCGCACAGCGCCGCTTTACGGCTTAGCGCCAGCAAAACAGTTTTGATATCAAACCTCTTCAGCAGAAGAGTTGGTCAATTCTTTTTAATTGGATTTGCATTCGTTTGGAAGCACAACCCGTTTAAACACACACACACACACATACACACGCACACATCTTGATCTTGGCCCTGGCCAACGCCTTTGGCCAGAACATAAATTTATTTTTAATTTACTTATACGTATGCGTAAATTTGCAAAACTGCCCGGCGGTTGTTTGATTTGCGAATTAAACTGCATAAAAGGCTGAAAGGGCCGAAAGGGCTGAAAAGTCTGAAAGGGCTAAAAAGAAGTCGGCTCGTTAGTCGCGTCTCGATTGTCATTCGCAATGCAGAAAAAAACGCACAACAAATTAGATTAGTTTATAATGGGGTAGGGGCAAAAGGAAAGAGCCAACAAGAAGAGGCGTGTCGCCTCATCAATTTCGATCCAAGAAAAGAGAGAGAGAGAGAGGGAGAGGGAAAAAGAAATGAAAGAACATCTTATAGACTCGACAAATGCAACGTGGCCCCAAATCAATCTACAGTTGAGGCACAGCATCAGTCTCCACTCTTTTGCCCCCCCCCTCTCTCTCTCTCCCTTTCTGTCTCCCTCTCCCACTCTTCCTTACGTTGTTGGCCACACACTCGGCCAGGTCTGTGGCAATTTAAAAATCACATTAAATTAGTCAGCAAGAAATCACCGCAACGAAACCATCAACAAATCATCTCAAATTAAATTCATTCAAGAGCAAACACACAAACACAAAGACAGACGAGAAGTTTGAGAAGTGAGAGAGAAGATCAGAGAAGAGCAGAGAAGAGAAGAGCAGAGAGAGGCATCATTCATGACTTGTCTTGTGCGAACGGGTAGCACTTCTACACCCCCCCCCCCCCCCCCCCCCCTCTACCCTACCACTACCCCTACCCCTTCTCCACGCCAAGTCAAGTCTCTCAAGATTCTCGGCAATTAATAAAAATGTAAATTCAATTAAATTTATATGACAGCAAGCTGTCAGAAGAGCTCAAATTAAAAATTACTAACAAGAAAGTGTAGCTAAGCAGTCGGATTAACGAAACTCAAATACTCTTACTGCATGCACTTAGACAAATTTAAGCTAATTACAATGTCTAATTATTATTATTATTATTATATTAATTAATGAATCAAAGTGAAAACTTGAGATCAAAAACTTTCAATTCTCTAAATTCCAATTTTTTTTACCAATTCAATGAAATTTTAATGCATAATGAATTAAAAGGCCAAACCATGATCAAAATGACTTTTCGCTTGAAAATAAGTGTAGTTTTGCCAGAGATATAAAGGTTGGAAGTCGGTCAGATCTTGAGCAAGCAGCATGACATGATTTTTAACTAGATAACTAAAGGTCTCAGAATCAAAATTAAGGTGTTGTTTTACAATACTTACGATATAAGGTGTTGATTAAAAGTGAGAACTTGAGATTTAAAATGTTGAATTTTTGAAAGATAGAAGAGGACCTTAGCACTAAGATCCACATCTGAATTTATATCTTGAACGAATTTAATAAAAATTCCACATAGGTTGAATTTAGAGGCTAAACTTTGATTGTTTGTTAGTTTCAATTATATTCCCTTTAAAAATTAAATGAAAGGTTACTCGGCTACAAAGATTCCACATAATTGAGAATATATGGAGAAGTGTAGAATAAATTGTGTAACACATTTCATTACAAATTTGTAATACTCTTTGTAAGAGGTATTTAACAAGACTTGTAACTCACTTTATCTACATCTTTCTATCTCTTTTCCTCTCGCTCACTCCCTTTCTCTCTCTGTCATGTACTGTTGAAATGGCCTGGGGTACAGCAGTCCACGCTTAATTAAAAATCCAACAACTGCTCAACTTGAACAACAACTGTAGATCAAGAGTTTCCTCTCCGCAGACGCAATTCTCATTTGCGAGACTTCAATTTGAGTGACGTTCGGTTGACCACCCCGAGCGAGACTGGATGGATTTGCGAGGTAGCCGAGTGCCAGTCACTGGCAGTCACGCCCGACAGACGACGCCCAAAATCGCCAGAAAGAGCGAAAGACAGAGAAAGGCAGCGAAAGATGAGGTAACACTTAAAAAAAATTGACATAAAAATGTTACATTTTTTACTGAAAATTACATTTTAGATAACATTTACATATTTTTTGTGTATAATGCTGTATTTCTTGTAAAGGATCGCAAATAAAATATCTTATTTGAAAAAAAATAAACCTGATATAATAATAATCTGAAATATATAGTTTTTTGGGATGGGGTATTCTGGATAGAGGATAAAATAACGTATTTCATTTTTATTTGTCAAATTAACATTTCATTATTATCATTTATTTTTATTTCTCATATAAATATTAGTTTTATAATATTACAATTTTCAAGTTTAAAATACTACACAAATTTAAAAAAAATAGTAAACAATTTAAATAGGTTTTAATTTTTATCATAATAAATATCATGTTCAAATATGACTTATACAATGATATTTGAAATGTATATATAAAACTGTTTGTTCTGACTGACTGACTAATATTTGTGGAGCCCGAATGGTACGACCGGGGACAATGAAATTTGGGCACAACATAGCTGAGAAAATTCCTATATATACATTTTATTTGATAGTTTATATTGTTTTTCATATTATAGGACAATGTAAATAATTTTTTTTGTAATGTTAAAAAGAAATATTTACAGTGTAGAGTCTGCAGACTCTCGATGAGGTTTTGCTAATAGCGGAAGCGTTGACGGCAACGGCGACGGTGACGTCGACGTCGACTGCAGCAGAGGCGGCAATTTCAGCGCACCGCCTAATAATTAATAAATTAAAAAATGAATGATGAAAAAAACAAAGTAACACGCACAAGACGAGAGAAACAAGGGAAACGAGAGAAACAAGAGAAACGAGAGAAACGAGTCTCGTCCCCAAATTAGCTGAAAGGAAGGATAATCAAATGCTGATTTATGGCAATTTTCAACTTCTCGACGCGACTTCTTATATATATATATGTATATATACATGGCACATCACTTCCGGCGCCAGCTGTGTGAGGTCCTCAGATCCTCAGATGCTCATCCTCATCACAATACTCATTCCCTATTCCCATTCTCTTACTCGACCTGAAACTCTCATCATCATTGAGTGTGTTGTCTGTGAAAATTAGTAGCTAATTTGCGCTGTCATCATTATTGTGTGTTGTGCAAACATTTGTTTGACTCGACAACAAGATCTCTCCGAGAGAGACAGACAGACAGACAGACAGACAGAGAGAGAGAGAGGGAGATAGAGTAAGAAGCTCTGGCGAGACATGCATATAAATGAGCATGACGGCGCAACTGTTGATTGTGGATCCATGTTTATAGACTCTTTACAATGCACCCAACGGCGATATCAATATATGTAACACTCCTCAACCAATCCTATGAAGAACGTTCTTAAGATCTAGCTTAGCATCTAAAAGAACAACTTTGGTTTATTAAAGTAACAACAGTTAAAAAAGAGTTAAAAAAATTAATTTTTTTTAATTTTGGGCATGTACTAACATAAATAAAATAGTAATGATAGAAGTCAGAGAAAGAGAATTGGAACTGAAATGGATTGAAGAGAAAAAAATGGGAAGAGTTCGCAGTTTTTATTTGTTTTTTCTTAACATATTATTCTTAACATATTAGTTTATTCTTAATAAATTTCTTTATGTATTTCACGTCGACTTAACATTGATATTCAGATAAAATACGATTTTTCATTAGCAGTAAATAAAAAAAATATATTATCTAGGGTTTTAAAACTCTGTGGAATTTCAATATTTTAAAATGGTCTTGGATTTATATTTGAAAAGACGGAGAAAGGGAATTTAAGTATAAACAAAAGGAGAAAGTATAGAGAAAGAAATCGAAAGAATGAATAAGAAAGAGAGAAGAATGAAAAAAATAAGACAGAAGAATATAAACGGGGACAGAAGAAATACGTAAAGAAGGAAAAGGACAACTTAACTATAGGGTTATTTATTTTTAATTTTTTATCCAAATTTAATTAG
Organism: Drosophila phalerata; assembly: GCA_951394115.2. Taxonomy (NCBI): domain Eukaryota; kingdom Metazoa; phylum Arthropoda; class Insecta; order Diptera; family Drosophilidae; genus Drosophila; species Drosophila phalerata. Next base: position 31,352,724 of record OX596008.2, on the reverse strand, counting down.
TTATTGAGAATTTTTTTTTAATTTTTGATAAAATTTGATTTTAAAAAATAATGATTAAATTATTTTCTAATCTAACTATTTTACATTTTATTATATTATCTTTTATTTTTTATTTGACCCATCAGTAAATAAACAAAAATAAGTAAATTTTAATACAACACCCATAAAATCAGTGATTAAGTTTTTAGGTCAGTTATTGAAGCAATAATAAATAGATACAGAAATTGTCTTGTATATTTATAATTAATTAAAATTGTAAAAGAGATATTATAACATCAAGACAATTCTTAAATTGAAATGTGTTGGACAGTGTTCATATTAATTAGAGTTTATGGCAAGAACAAGACACGCGCACAACTTGCGATCGCCATGATGTGTTATAGCCATATTTAAGAAGCTAACGATCTGCCGAACAGACAATTAATATATTATGAATATTGTATATTCATGATCTTCGATGTTGTCCATTCAATGTTGCACTAAACCCGCTTTAACTTGAGCTGCCCACGCAACGAAATCCAAAGTCAAATCCAAATTCAATCCAAGCGAAACAAATCAAAGCCAAAATAAATATTAAAAAAAAAAAAAATAGAAAAAAAAGAATACAACAATTTTCCGGCTAATGAGCTCGCCAGGGGCAAGCTGGGGGCGTGGCAGTGCGTTTAAGCTACTAATTAAAATTATGCAAATTGAATACAAAACAAGAAATGAGCATAACTTATGATTAGACTCAAACTCCCCCCTCAAAACGAAAGACTGAGGCAACGAACTTGTTGCGTAAAAGCAAAGCCAAAATCTGAGAAAAAAGTGCCATAAATTAATTCATAATTCGCAATAAATGCTAATCAAATTAATTAATTAGTAGCCGCTGCCAAAAGATTAATGAATAAAGTTTCAATCTGACTGAAGGTTCGATTTTTATACAAAATTTGACAGCTAGCTGCTTAATTACCAACAATCTTTTTGCAACAAATCAACTTATATATAACTGATTTAGTATATATATATATACATAAACTGATCACGATTTCATTTCCGTTTCTGGGGTTCAATGACAGTTGAAATAAGAAACAAATCGTAATTGAAATTGAAATCAAGAAAAAAAATAAATCTGTCTAATCAAATGTCTGACCCCTTTTGAGGTGGATTCAGCACTTTTGGGTAATGTGCCAAATGAATGAATCTTAATCATATTAGAGCCAATTTTCTTGGCTGACTACGTGATCCCTTTAATGCTTTCATACAATATATACTTTGATGGTTAATCTTCTCTCTCTCTGATTCTCTGATTCTCAGATTTCCGCCCAATTTTTTGTATTCTGCTCTTGAGAGACATTTTGTTTTGCTGAAATTATTTTGAGAACAACCGCAAAAATTGAAAACAATTTTCAGAAAGAACAACGAACAATGACAAAGGGTAAGAAGACCACTTTTGGAGGCGTGGCAGGCGTTGATTTAAAGCTTCAATTTACCAAAAACAGCAAATCAATTTATTGAACTGAAAAAAGTACTTTAATGATGTGGTTTCCTAAGAAATCCGAATTTTTGTGCTGCATACATAAAATTTAGACGAATTAAGGATTAAATTGAAAAAAAAATGATAATATATTTTTCAGTGGTATATTTTTTGGATGTAAAACTGGCCTAGAAAATACAGCAATATCAGAAAAACATCTTATATGTTGATTTTGTTTTTAAAAATATTTTACATTAAAATCAGGCAGTACAAAGCGAGTATGAATATTTTAGAAGCTACAGCCAATAAAATAAAATATTTAAATATCAAGAAAGAGATTTTTTTTTTTTAAATCTGATTTATTTCAATTTCAAAATTATATTTGTTACTCTTTCAATTTAATTTTTTATTACAGGGTATACAAACTGTTGTGTAAATGACAAAACCCTTTGACATTTATCATTCGCCTGTTGACAGAGATTAAAAATTCGATAGCTTGGCATATCAATTGGCCCATAAGCAGCAATAACAACACTAAAAACAACAACAAATACAAACAACAACAATAACAATTTGACAGGTTGCACATGCCACAGGCAATGAAATCAAATTAAGTAACAACTGAAAAACAACAGGAAAAATTAAAATAAAAATCAAAACAAAACTAAAAAATCACAACAAATTGAAAGCAGCAGCTGCTGAGGGTGGAGTACATGCCACGCCCACACCCACGCCTAACGCAAACGCCCACATGAACATGCAAGTGTTGCACAAAACGCTAATCAAATTTATTTAAAAACAACAACAACAACAACAAGAACAATAGCAAAATTACAAAATGCCAGCTGGAAAATGGAGAGAAAAACAAAGTTATTCAATTACTCACTTTGGGGTCGCATATGAATTCAAATTAAATTATGTAGCTGCAACTGCAACTGCAACTGCAACAACAACAACAGCAACAGCAACAACAATTACAACAACAATTGGCCATGGCAATTACAGCTATAAAAGCGGCCTTAACACGAATCGCGTGCAAAAACAATTTAAAAAACAATCAAAAATCAGGCAAGACGAAGAGACAAAAAGAGACTCCCTATACCCTACATATATATAAAGAGACTGTTTCTCTGCTCTGTTTCACTTACACCCACGCACACAGAAAGAGTGGCAGCGACAGAGAGAGAGGGAGAGAGTGAGAGAGCGGGGAACTTGCAACTTGAAACAGGCGTCCACTTTACACTTGCCCCCAAATGGGGTAAAAGTTTAAGTAAACATTACTTGAGTGGCGCGCTCAAAAAGGCGAGAGCTCTATGCCCTACACCCTACACGCTACAACAAAATGAGGCATATTAGTTGGCCAGAGAGGTGGCAGTGTTGGGAAGATGGAGAATAGCACGCTACACTGGGCAAATAAGAGAGAGAAACAAATGGAGAAATCTGAGTTGAAGAATAATTGCACTCTACACTAACAAGAGCATATTAGTTGTAACAAAAAAAATCGGGTAGCTAAAACTAGATATATAAATTTTCTGATAATTTTGTTATTTACTTCTTTCATCTATTTAAAGATATTTAATTACATTTTTATTACATTTAACATCAAAATAATTTTTATATATTTCTATTCAATCTAAATAGAAATTCAAAACTTTATTCTTTCCATTAATTAAAATTTTCCATTTCACCAGACTTTTTTTTTTGGATTAATTTATGAGCTCTTAGCTCCTTTGAAAAAATTTTAATAAATATGATCTAAATTGCAAATGTGACCTGGTATAAAATACATATACAGACGTGTGCTAAGTAATAAGAATAATATGTAAATATTATTAAATATTAAATATGTAAAAATTTAAATCGATCAAAAATTGCTATATTAATATATTAACAATAAGTCTTTATATTATTTTAATAGTACACATATTAAGCTATTTATATCCAAAAAGATTGGACATCCTGTTATGTCCTTATCCTTTATATTATTAACTATTTTTATGTTAAGTCAAAATTCAAATGTTTGAAAAAATGGATCGCCGATTCCTACGTCAATTTTAACAATTTATGGGTATACACTTTTGTCCGTACATTTAATATGATGAAGTCCCGCCAGTTTTCAGGAACATTTTAAAGCAAATGGAGTCTATAGATCCTATAAAAGCGTGGCGTATATTCTAATATTATACCATCTATTCTTGCTATAATTATCCATCATTTTGTGTCCCTAGCATCTCTGACTTCTTTCTTAACGTCTATTCATATCTGATCCAGTGGATTATTTAATTTGAAGAAATTAATTAAGTTTTCACATATGCTGTTCTTATTATTTCGCACACGTCTGTATCTTTTTTGTAGCGCACTCGTTAGTCGGCTATATTTAAACTTTCTGTCTCTATTATACGTTTCATTTTGATTTCATGTAAATTGCCTGTCGACGACACAACACCAGCAACAACACCAACACCAACACTAACACTGTACGATATGCACTCACTACTCATTTTCAGCAACAGAATCAATTTTTAGACCAAATAATGATCAAAATGGTATTCCGCATCAATATCTGACTTATTTTGGCGGAGTTATGCTTGAGTTTGTGCTAGACCTATTCCTAACGTATTATCCACGTATAGCTATACATGACTTTTGAGGTTGAAGAAACATTTTTAGTAACTACTCATTTTCAGCCAAAGAATCAATTTTTGGACCAAATAATGATCAAAATGGTATTCCGCATCAATATCTGACTTATTTTGGCGGAGTTATGCTTGAGTTTGTGCTAGACCTATTCCTAACGTATTATCCACGTACATGACTTTTGAGGTTGAAGAAACATTTTTAGTAACTACCCATTTTCAGCAACAGAATCAATTTTTGGACCAAATAATGATCAAAATGGTATTCCGCATCAATAACGCCTTTGACTCTTTTGCTGTGTTTGCCGCACGCTGATTGGTTGACAGCTCAGCTTAAGGGGGCGGCGCTTGAAAGAGAGCAAGAGAGTGTGAGGGAGAGTGGAAGAGAGGGAGAGAGCACGCTTGAGTGCAGTTGGCAGAGCGGCAAGTAGACAGCTGAGACAGGTGAGACAGAAGACAGGAGACAGGAGACAGGTGGGGCAAGTGAGGCAAGTGAGGCAAGTGAGGTTAACTGAGGCAGGTGTCGCCAGTGCAATTTGCTACTTAACTCACTGAGACTCGATTTAAGGCTCGAAAATTAAATAAAAGCAAGTCTTATATTTGCGAAGAAGACAGGGGGAAAATAAAGAAAAATAGCCGGCGGCAAAAGTTGAGCTTATAATTGAAAACCAATTAAAAGTAACCTACAGAAAGTTTAACATTAAAAAAAAACCAGTGCTAGTAATTTAGTTTAAATTTAGAGATACCAAAATTGGAGTAAAATGAAATGAAGCACAAAACTGAGCAATAAATAAATTGAAAAATATCTAGTTTGTTATAATAATACAACGAAAATATAGTTTTTGTCTTTTAGAGTGCGTTTGAATATTATTTTTTAAGTAGCAAAATAAATGTGTAAATTCGTTGCAATACACTGATAGAAAATACACATAGAAAAAACACATATAATATTTTAATGATTTTATTATGTTAGAGTTAACTAAAAAACGTATTAAAATTAAATGTAATAAATTTAATTTTTATACCCTTTATAAATAGCGATATAAATTCTCTTACTCTCTTCTTAATCTGACTTTTCTGTGGTGTTTTAATTTTGGAAAAAACACAAATTTTCTAAAATTATAATCAACTTGAAAACGTATTCTTATTTTTTCTAATTTTTCCTATTAATTTTCTTCTTTTCGGAACATAAATTTTGAAATAAATCCTTTCATAATTCTTATTTCAAAATCAACAGTTTTATAATTTTGTCTGCACAAATCAATTTTCTCTTTTTAATATTGTTAGTATAAGTATAATTTTTCAAAGTTCTTATACGGAATCAAGCAGCGACCAATTAAAAGTAACAGCTGAAACTCTTAATAATATTAATTTAAAATATGCATTGGCTAAATGAGTGGCAAGACATGGTTCCATACCAGAAGATACGTTACTATCCATACCAAGTAGGTGACACCTCCTAAAAGACACTGAGGAAGAGAGGCGAGAAGAGAGAGAGAGAGAGGAGTGGAGAATATGTTCTTCTTCGAGAGAATCGACAATTGGCAACTTGTTTGTCACTTGATGCTGTGTCATGACTATTTTTGGGTCGAAACTGTTTGTTGTGTAGATGTGAATGTGAATATGAATGTGTATGTGAGTGTGTATGTGAATGTGTATGTGTTTGTGAATGTGGATGGATGACAGGTCTGCATGCCAATCACGCGTCAATTGTAAAGAAACCTCGGGCTATTTAAGAAACCCATCCACAGCCATAAAGGCCGCCTGTCAATGTTGATGAGTTGATTTTGTCGCTGACAATCGATCCTTATCCAAGAGCCCACAACTCGAATAGCGATATATTACCCACTTACACTTCCCTATCATCTATACGAAACATTGTATTTTATTTCCAGAGATTACGGAGATACTCTATGCTTTATTGTGAATAAAAATGTTTGTCTAGATTGTACTACCCTCAGATAAAACTAGTTTCCTCCCCATATTTGTTCTATCGTATAAGCAATCTATTTTTATTTTTCAATAGAAGTCTGAATCCTTAAATATAGCCCATTCCAGATAAAAATATACTTTGTTAAACAAGATAGCTTTCAGAGATCAAGTTGTTTTCTATAAATACTAAGGGCCGGTTTTTCAATGTCTATATAAGGGGTTTGATACCTATATCAAAGATATTTTAATGTAAAATGTTTAGAAATTAATGTCAAATTTGAAGATATCTATTTAATAAAATTTAAGGAGACATTGAAAACCCGGCCTTTAGTTTCCGATGTATTTCTATAGCAAAAGGTCAAAAAAACGAAAAATGTTTTCTCAAAACTAAAAAAATATTCCAATCAAAAATGCGTTAGGACATTTTTTTACTAGGTTATAATCTAATGACTTTAAAAGAAGTGTGAATAAAAATGTATCTAGATTTTAATAACGTTTTATAAGCATACGAGATTCTTTATATTCTTCATGCTCATGATAATTTTACTCTGATTAAGCATTACAAAGAACACTAGAAAATAAAAATTTTTCTATTTCAAGATGATTAAAAAAAAATTAGTTAAAGTTTAATATTATTTATTATAAATTAAATTTTGATAACCAAGGCGAATTCTGATTTTAAATTTGCTAGAATTGGGAAATTCTCCAAAAAATATACCTAATATGACCGCATAACTATTAATTTTCCCGCTTCAAGCTGATGTTGTTACTCTCTCTCTCTCTGATTTCCTAAATTACTAGCAATATTAGGAGCTCAATGATCCCTTTTCCCCTCCCGATTTCACAGGCTGTGTGAGTAATGCCTAAAGTGAGTTTACGGGGGCAAACTCCTCTTATCTATAATATGACCTCCCTTGTGGCATGTCTTACAGATGGGGTATTCCTGTATATCTTAAGTTTTATGACAATCGTTGTTGTTGTGGTTGTGTTTCTGGCGGTTGTTGTTGTTGTTGTTGCGTATTAGGTGTTATCTGTAAACTCAAAGCTGTGATAAAACCATTAACAATTTATTAGCGTGTTCGAAATCGTGTCTGGCATTTGTATTGAGTTAGGGGATCACGTGAGTCACTTTTACTATATCATGAGTCAGTCTCTTTCTCTCTCTCTCTCTCTCTCTCTCTCTCTGATCTGCTCTCTCAATTTTACTGCACTGTGATTTCTAATTGTTATCATTACTTATCAGCCTCCAATTCAATTAAGCGAACAATCAATTATGATTTGTCACGCGAGCACCAACAAAAAAAAAAAAAAAAAACAAAAATAGTTTAGTGATATGAAAAACACAAACCCCCCCCCTCCGACCATTCCCTGTCTAGTTGTGTCTTATCAGACAGTGCGGGATTCTCGTTTTATGTTTGACATTTCTTAATTATTGATTTTATGTTTTCGCTACCTTTTGAAGATTGAAACATGTGTTCCTAGCTCGCAGCTACGAAACGGAAATGAAATTAATTGGAAAAGTGCGTAATACTAACAAGATATTTGGAAATATTCGAGACAAAGCACATAGTACAATATTCGAGTGTATATTGACATAATATTTACACTAGTTGTAATATTGTACGTAACAAAACTTAACTACGAGTATTAATATAAATTAGCCTCCATTTAGTGGATTTTTTTAACATATATTGAAAATTTTTAGAAATATATGTTTTTGAAATACCAAAAAGAATTTTTTAATCAACAAAGTATTTAAAAATTGTACATACTATTCGAAACACAACCGAAAATGTAAAATCATGAAGTCAATATATCAAAGAAATAATCGAAATCTTTTACATTTTTTAATTGTTTTTTTACAAGTTTTTTTTTCAATAAAAACAATAATAAGCGAACTTTTAATATCATACAAAATCAATTCAAAGATTCTGAAATTTTATATAAAATTTAATGAAAATATGTCTTGAACGATTTCTTTAAAGAATTTTGGAATTGTGAGTAGGCTACAGATCTTAAGTCCATTTAATGGGTATTTCAAAAAGCAGTACCCATTCACATTTGTCGTGTTCACGGAGAGAGAGAGTCAGTATAATAAAAAAAATTAAATATTATTTATAAATACACAAGTATATAAAAGTAGTTTATTTTTTTGGAATATTGAGAAAGTGTAAAGATGTTCCGTTCGTATGTGCGTGAAGCGGTTCGTTCGAGTCGCAGTTTTGCTCGGGTTTATTCGAAGGATGTGCGTTTCGGGGCGGAGGCACGGGCGAGGATGATAAGGGGCGTGGATGTGCTGTCGGATGCGGTGGCCGTGACCATGGGACCCAAGGGACGCAGTGTCATATTGGAGCGTCCGTGGACATCGCCAAAGATCACCAAGGATGGCGTTTCGGTGGCGCGGGCAATTGCTTTAAAGGATCAGCATATGCAGCTGGGTGCCCGGCTCGTTCAGGATGTGGCGGACAATACGAATCAAACGGCTGGCGATGGTACCACCACGGCAACCGTGCTGGCCCGATCCATAGCCAAGGAGGGCTTCAATCAGATAACACGCGGTGCCAATCCCATTGAGATACGACGTGGCGTCATGATGGCCGTGGAAAGTGTCAAGGATACGCTGCGGCAAATGTCACAGGCGGTGGAAACGCGCGAGGAGATCGAACAGGTGGCCACGATCTCGGCAAATGGCGATGCTGAGATCGGCAAACTGATTGGCGAGGCAACCGATCGTGTGGGTCGTCGGGGTACCATAACGGTTAAGGAGGGCAAACGACTCAAGGACGAACTGGAGATACTGCAGGGACTGCAGTTCGATAAGGGCTACATCTCGCCCTTCTTCATCAATGTGTCCAAGGGCGCCAAGGTGGAGTTTACCAATGCCTATGTCTTGATCACTCTGAAGAAAATCAAATCTCTCAAACAGATTGTCAGCTCCCTGGAGATTTCCCTGCGTCAACGCCGTCCACTTCTCATCATCGCCGATGACATCGATGGCGAGGCATTAAATGCCCTCGTTTTGAATCGCCTCAAGCTTGGACTCCAGGTCTGTGCTGTGAAAGCTCCCGCTTTTGGAGACTACCGCAAGCAGCTGGTCGGAGACATTGCCGTTGCCACGGGAGCCACCGTTTTTGGAGACGACATCAACTATGCCAAGATCGAGCAGGCCAAGCTCGAGGATTTCGGTGAGGTGCGTACAAAAATCGTTAGGGAAAGCACCGATGATTTATTACTCATCGATGTTTTCTAATTACAAATCAATGTTGAATCACAGATCGATCACTAATTTGTAAGCACTAGAAAATATTTTAAGATAGTAACCCAAATACGTAATCTACGGTCAATACTAAGATAAGATGTCTTTACCAAGAAATCGCAGTTCTAAAACCAATTGCATTTCCCCGATTTTTGAGTTGAATAATGTACTTTTTAAAATTTTTCATAGATTTAGGTATTAGGAATGGTATCAAACTCTTATTCAATCAGTATGGTTAAGATATCTCTAAAAAACAAAAAAATTTCTTATACTAAAACTTAATTTTCAACTGAGCGTCTCTATGGCAAATTTAGTCAGAATGTATTTTACCATCTCAAATGCATATTCTGTCCATTTGGTTAAGATATCTCGAAAAAAAAAGAATGTTACATCCTAAAACTTCATTCTCGATCTATGATTCCTATGGCAGCTATATGATATAGAGGTCCGATTCAATAATAACAACAATCTTGATCTGCGTACGGTATTCAGGAACCTACATATCAAGTTTGAAGTCTCTAGCTCGTATGGTTTTTGAGATCGACGAGTTCAAACAGACGGATAGACAGACGGATAGACAGACGGATAGTCAGATAGATAGACAGATAGATAGATAGATAGGCAGATAGACAGATAAATAGAGAGATAGATAGACAGATAGATAGAGAGATAGACGGACGGACAGACGGATAGACAGACGGACGGACAGACGGACGGACAGACAGACAGACGGACGGACAGACGGACGCACAGTCGGACATGGCTCAATCGACTCGGCTATTGATACTGATCAAGAATATATATACTTTGGGGGTCTGCCACGCCCCCTTCTGCCTGTTAAATACAATCTGTCAAACACATTATACCCTTTAAAGTCAATTTTTTATGAACACAGGGTATGGAAGAGAGTTTATCATTAATTACAGTCTCTGATTCAATGTAATATTCGTAGGTGGGCGAGGCCGTCATTGGCAAGGATAGCACCATGTTGCTGCAGGGCAAGTCCACGCCAGAGACGCTGGAGAGGCGCATCAAGGAGCTGCAGGATGAGCTAGAGGATCCGGCCACAAAACCGGAGCAGAAGGATCGACTGCGTCAGCGGATCTCCACACTGACCAATGGGGTGGCGGTCATACACATTGGTGGCACCAGCGACGTGGAAGTGGGCGAGAAACGGGATCGGGTCAATGATGCCCTCAATGCGACCAGGGCTGCAATTGAGGAGGGAATTGTGCCTGGCGGTGGCACCGCTCTGCTGCGTTGCATTCCCCAGCTGGAGGATCTGGAGCCGGACAACGAGGATCTGCAGGTGGGCATCGATATCGTTGGCAATGCACTGCGCATTCCCTGCATGACAATTGCAAGAAATGCGGGCGTCGATGCAGCCATGGTGGTGGCCAAGGTCATGAATGGCAGCGATGACTTTGGCTACGATGCGATGCGGAATGAGTACGGCCAGCTGATCGCAAAGGGGATCATTGATCCCACCAAGGTGGTGCGCACCGCCCTTCAGGATGCGGCGGGCGTGGCATCGCTGCTCAGCACCACCGAGGTGGTCATCACCGAGCTGAGGGACAAGGATCCACTCGCCGCTCTCGCGGATGGAGCTGGCGCTGGCGCCTTGGAGGAGGCTCTGGGCGGCATGGACTTGGGTGGCATGGGCGGCATGGAAGCTCTAGCGGCATTGGGTGGCATGGGTGGCATGGAGGGAATGGGAGGAATGGGTGGCATGGAGGGAATGGGAGGAATGGACACGGGCAGCTCTGCTCAGGAAATGAACGAGGCGGTCAAGAGTATTCCCGGCATGGAGGATGTTGAGGTCCATGACATTGACAGCACTCAATTCTAACTTAACCACCCCCCCCCCCCTATCCCCTACCCACTCCCCCTCCCCCTACCCTCTCTCTCCCCACGCTTCTTTACGCCTTTTTTGGTAATTTTTGTGTTTTTTCACCCCCTCGCATTTTCCTGTGTGCCAAATTTTGTGTTTTTTATTTTCTGATGTAATAATAAAGAAAAATTGTTAAGGTGCATCACTTTTTTAACACAAATTTAGTTCGACGGTTCGAGCCATAGAGCAAGACATCGGTTCGGTTCGCGAATTGTCATACATTTTTCGCTACAATTTTATCTAATTAAATTTTGTTTTCTAAGAAATCAAATTTTTAATATAAATTTAATTTATTTGAAGATTTAAATATGACTTATTTTAATTCAAAGTCTCAATTAATTGCGTAATATCTAAAAACCATAAAATTTATGTAATTATTTTTTTACCGATCATTTTATTTGAGTAAGCGGTTCGGATTAGATTCTAATACTAATAGTTTTCTTTAGTTTTTTTTTTTTATATTAAATAACATAGTCCACGTCTCTTAGTTAAAATTAAATCAATAAATAATTATTTTAAAAATTAGTTTCCTGGTTTTAAACAAAATATTATGGCATAACATTTACTTTTGTTGTTAATATATAAATAAGTAACCTTTTTTATATTGTAAGTCCTTTTTTTTTTTAAATAAATGGTATATTTCTACATTTTATAACAATATAGTATTCTAGTTTAGGTTTCGTTTTTAACAACTGAAGAATATTTTGTCGACTGCTTTTAGTCGAAGTTAAATAAATAAATAAATGGAGATCTCAAGACGTGGAACAAGCTGTGACCCAGTGAACCACGTTTGTAATGCTATCAATAATTAAGTGCCGCCTGCCACCTCGATGGACAAGGGACAAGAGACAAGGGACAGCTGATCTAACCAGGGAGAGGGAGACAGGGCTGGCAACAAGGACGGAGTGAAAGACGCGGACATCGACTGCTTAATAAGCGGCGGCTGCTGCATAAATTTCCACCCAAAAACATAAGAAATGCATACAAATTATTAGATAGGCGCACTATGAATGCTCTACAAAATTCCATGTGATAGGAAAAATATTTTATAGAGGAAAATGCAGGCTTGAACCTTAAGCCTTTTATTGACAGTTTTATGATTTGATTTTGTTAAGCAAACAAAAAATGTATATTTTCATAAAATTGTATCCTAGAACTAATTTTGAAAAAAATATTATAATAAATACAGTACAACGGATAGGATAGGTGGAAAGTAATTTTTTTATTTTAATAACTTTTGATTTAAAAGAAATCGTTCTGAAGAAATCAAAATTATTACAATGGTTTCATTTTTCTTACTTCAAAATTAATTCTCTGGGTGGGAAGTTCTGTTTAACGAATCATTTTTTTTTGGTAAATTTACCCATTGTTTTCTTAAGTCTTTCTGAATCATCTAAGAAATCGTATTCTATGAATCAGATATTTGTTCACAAATTTCTCTTCTGTAAAATATATGTCAACAAAATTAATTTAAAAGGATTTCTAACCCATATGAAACTAAACTTATTAAGGCGAAGTTTTTTTTTAAAGAGATTTTAGATCATCTTAATTTAGATAGAACTATTGATCGTTTTATTAATGAAACTTTGTTAATATGAACTTATGACAAACTATTACGCTGTTTTCTCATACCTGAAGCTAGTGTATTTGTTGAAAACGGAGTCTGTTGTTGTTTTCAATGCGCACGCAATGCAAAAATCTTGTTAAATGTTGGCAACAGGCAACCGAATGGGCCGAATGGAACCTGGCCAAAAGAAAAACATGTGCAAATGCGCATGCGTAATTATTGAAACAAGTTAATTACTGTGGAGGTGCCTCGTTGGCCAACCGCCAACTCCAACTCCAATTCCAGCTACAATTCCAATTCCAATTCCAATTCCAACTCCAATTCCGACTACGACTTCAACTTCAAGTCGAAGTCGAAGTCAGACTACAGTTTTGTGGCACGATCGTTGCGCGGGCGAATTAAGTCTTGGACTGGTTGTCTTTTAATATATGCAGCCACATTCCAATCATGTTGGGGGCATCCTTTTAAGGCCCTTGTCTTGGGTCCTGTTGCAGCTGCAGTTCGATCACTTTTCAAGCGTGATCAAAGTGTGAAATGACTTGTTGCTGTCCGTAGTTTTGTCCGATTGTCTGATCATCGCATACAAATTGCTTGATGCCTTCGATAGGAATCACAACTCTTCCCTCTCCCTCTCCCTCTCACTCTCTCACTGTCTCCCTCAATCTATTGCCGGGTCTTAATTAAGTTGTTCTACCACACTTCCCAGTAAACTCTTGAGATCCGCTTTCCCGCTAAAACCACATCCCCATAAAGTCATCGATGGCATGCCAAAGTGCATCTAATGAAATTATGGCTAAACTCGCATCCAATTAATACTAAAAACACGCTAGAAATGTTATCTGTGGCATGCAGAAAAATATTTTGAAATATGTTGAAAAAGATTTGCATTGATTTGTATGTATACAAAATTTACAATACGAATTTTAAATTAATTTTAACTTTAAAATATAAACGAATTATAATTAAAAATAAATTTTAATAAAACAAAAATTCAATTTTTGATTGACCTCTTCATCTGTATTAGAGAATCGAAGAGCTAGAGGCAACAAATTTACAGTACGCATTTTAAATTAATCATAAATCTTAAATATAAACAAATTTCAAATAAAAATAAATGAATGTAAATCAAAAGTTCAATTTTTGATTGATCTGTTCGTCCTTATTAGAGAATCAAAGAGCTAGATACATCAAATAGACTATACGCATTTTAAATTATAGTAAAATTTCAAATATAAACGAATTATAACTAAAAATAATTGAAAATTAAACAAAATTTTTATATTCGATTGATCTGTTCGTTTGTATAAAAGAATCGAAGAGCTAGAGACACCAAAATTTACGATAGGCATTTTAAATTGATTTAAAATTGGAAAAATAAACGAATTATAAATGTAAATGGATGAAAATAAAATAAATTTAAGTTTTCATTGATCTGTATAAAAGAATCGAAGAGCTAGAGACACCAGATTTACAATTCGCGTTTTAAATGAGTTTTAACTAGCAAATATAAACGAATTATAAATAAAAATAAATAAAAATATGATCTGATTAGTATAACTAGTAGTTTGGTTGAACTTGGGTTTCCCAATTGATAATCTCTCTTTGGTTCATTGGGCTTATCAGGGAATAGGAGGGGGGGGGGGGGGGCAAGTCTGACAAAGTACGTCAATCATATTCAATTAAATGCAATTTTTTGCTTTATTTCATGCTAGAAATAAACATATAAATGTCAAGTGACATCATTTTGATTTCAATGCTTTCTATTTTGATTTCAAATTGAATTCGACTAAAAAGTGCACTTTATAAAGTATCTAATGAATAAGCACGCGCTGAACGGATTGCAATCAACGAACGAGTATTATTATTATTATTGATTTTGGGATTCCAAACCAAATTAGCTAATAGAGGATGATGACTCGATGTCCCACTGATAGATGATTGGTCTGTCCACTAATTATTCATGTCTATCAATTAATAATCGACTCAGAACACCCTTCTCCACGGTAGTTCCACATTATTTGCATTCTTAATTTGTTCCTAATTAAATATTCATCTTTTGTTCAAAGTCTCCAGTCTTGAGTATCTCACGCTGTGTCATTTTTATGGCACTTGATTTATTCGAATATCTCTGATTAATTGAAGCCGACTTGTGTCTAATAATTTTGTATATTTTTTTTTTGTTGGAGAAAGTCTACAGTTGAAGCGAGACAGAGAGAGGCTTCTCCATTAGGGCTCGTTAAACAGAGATGCTCTCTCAGCTTGGCTCTTGGGTCCGTTCAACATTTGCTACGGTTTATTTTTACGCTTGAGCCGCATAATTTAATAACCCCAAGAGTCATGTGGCATGTGCATAAGTCTTTTGGTATTTTTTATTTTTACAGTTTACCTTCCCCTTCCCCTTCCCCTTCTCTCGCTCTCTTTCTCTCTCTGTCTCCCTCGTTGTAAGACAAATGGGTTTATTATATGATGTCTGAAATTTATGCGCGCTATTAAATTGTTTATTAAACGGCCGCCTGGCACAAATGGCGAAAATAAATCGCTTTTCACTTTAAAATTAATTCAACTAGTCTCCTCTCTTTCTCTCCCTCGTCTCTCTCTCTCTCTATCTCTCTCACACACACACTTGCATTAGCTGTTTTACTAAAAGAAGCTGCTGATGAACTCATTTGTCAATGTCGTCTCTTTGGGAAGAGGAAGCCCTGATGAGACCTCAACCCATCTATTTAATTACCAATATTATATTACCAAGTAGCTTGCACATTTACGAGTAATTGCATTGCCTTTGCCCCTCCTCTTTCTTCTTCTACTTCACAGTACAACTCAACTAAGTGCAATTTTAAAAATTGCATTGTCTTTTAGGACTCAACAATTCCCAAAGCTCTTTTATTATCTTTTGAACAAAATAATTCGATTAAGGCCTTAGTATGATAGATAAAAATTCGATCTTATACAGGGTGTCACATAAAAAAAGAAACCAACCGAAATAATTTTCTCTCTGTCTCTCTTCTTAAACTACTCAGTTTTCGAAGCATTGCGTTAAAAAGTAAGTATGAGAATTGCTTATAATCATTAGCTTTAATCCAAAATGTTCCAAGAATCTCATAAGCAACACAAAATTAGTTGTTTATGTTCCTTAAACCCATTTTAGTTCCCAACAAATTGTCGAGAGATTTAAAAATATATAAAGTTGATTGAAATAAATGAAATGTATTTTTTAATTGAATAAAAGGACATCAAGTATAATTCAGAATTATTTAATTTAATTTAATAAATTTATTAATAATAATTTAATTAAAATTTTTAAGAATTGATTTAATTAATTAATGTGTTAATAAAATTGTTGTATTGAATTAAAATATATGTTAAACAAATTAATTTATTGATTAAATTGAATTATTGCATTTTATTAAAATAATTTTTTATTTTAATAAAATGGCATTAAATACATATTTAATAATTTTCTCTTTTTTTAATACTAATAAATAAATAATTATGTTGAAATTAAATATTAGCTTATGGCATTCGATTTTTTTGACCACAAAAATATACGAAATATCCTTCAAAAGTAATTGTCATTAAAGTTTCTAGCAAATTATAAACACACATTTCAATAAATACTTTACAACTTTTAATGAAATCTCTTTAATATATTTGATATCTTAAAATGATTATTAAAAATGCATAATTTTTTATTACATGTGATATTAATTGACAGCAGATTTAATTAGTTTGTAACTCAGCTGGTTAGCAGACAAGTTTAAGACACGTTTGTTAGTTCGTTTTTATGGGATTTTTACTGTATTCGTTGGCGTCGAGTGTCTGGTGTTTGTAAACGGAAGCCGAGCTTAGTGCGAAATTCAATTTGCGAATCGCTTGGAAAACTGGATAACTGGAAAACTCCAATAGCAACAACAATAGCATTAAAGTGACTTGCTGAGAGACTGACAAACTGACAGACTGAGAGAGGTTCGAATATAAAATTTACATTCATTAGCTAGTTATCAATCTTAATGCGGTTCGCAGTCATCTTTTAGGCACTTATGACTCCCAACTTGCCGCTTGCCGCTTGTCGCTTTCCACTTGCCACATGCGGCCAGCTATAAAATTTGCAACTAATTACAAAAAGTAATTAATAGTGAGCTCAGCTGTTAATGCTGCGCCGGCGCCGAATCGACGGTCGTCTCTTGTCGACGGTCGTCTCTTGTCTCTTGTTGACTATCGACTCTCGACGGTCGGTCGTTGATCGTCGGTCGTCGTTACCAGAGGCCACCGTCAGTCCATTGAAATACCCATAAGCGTTTCGCAATGGCGGCGTGAAATCAATAAATTAATATACCATAAGATAAAGCAGCCATTTTGGAAGATGACGAACATTATATACACTTTACAATTGTTCTATATGCTGATAATTTTACAAAGCCATCAAGTTTTCTCTAATCTGTGTTTTTAAATACTCTAGGAAAAAAGGGTCAGCTTCTAAATCTTAAAATGTTAGGAAGGTATAAATATGTACAATTTCAGATGAAATAAATGGTGGTTAGAGAAACCGCTTCAGTTGTGAAGCAGGAGGCGGCGGTTCGAACCCCACTGGGTACAAATTAAAATAACTTTTATATAATTACCAAGACAAAATAAAATACATTTAAGTAAAAAAATAAAAAACAAATAATAAATATAAAAAATAATTTTTTAATATTTTTTAATAATTTTAAGAACATTTATTTTTAAAATAAGAACTTGTTCTTATTTTCAATATTCTTAAAACCAAGATGTGTTCTCTTAATTTAAGAATTTTATGTTCTCGACTCATTTTTCAGTAATATATATAAGGTATCTCGTTACAGTTTTCCAACTAATTTAAAATAATCTGTAATTTTCTTTTTTATTTAAATGAATTAGAATCTGATTAAATAAATAATAGCAAACTTTTAAACAACAGTTTTCTATTATTTTTCAGATAAATGTTATATCTTGCGAATCATTTTGACTTTAAACTGTGTACATAATTTTAATGGGTATCATAATAGAAGAAATATAATTTTCTCCAACAATTTTCCAACCCTTTTTTTTTGGAAAATACTTTAACTCCTTTTATTTGCTACTGAAAACAACTCTTATCGTCACTCAATTCATCAAGCTCTCAACACATGTTCGACTTTTTTGATAGGGTATTAACAATATATGAGTAACGAGAATATACAAACCATAAGGCAAATTCAATGCCACTGAAAAAGTCGTAAATTTAACTAGCGGTGACATCAGTAGAGAACATGGATATCGATATGGTTATGGGTTATGTGTTATGGGACGTGGAAATGGAAATGGATATGGAAATGGACATGGGCATGGACATGGACATGGACGGAAGCAATGGACCATGAGGAGTCAGAGGAACGGATAGAGTGAACATCATTTACAAGTCAATAAAATCAATTTGGGTGCTGAGACCAAACAAATTGCCGACAGTCAAATAGGAATATTACTTAGGATAACACATGCCGCACATCAGCAATTATAATTCTAACGATAGCCAAAGGATGGTTCCCCCTTCCCCTTCCCCTTTCCCTTCCCCTTCCCCTTCTACCCTCTACCACTCTGCGATCCTCACAGAAAGACCGACCTCTAATTAATCAATTATAAAACAAACGAATTCGATGCGATGATAGAAAGAGAAATGAGAAGCAGCAAAGAAGCGAGAGAGAGAGAGAGAGAGTGAGTGAGAAGTGAGGATCTAGAAAAAGGGATAAACGAAGATTGTAAGTTGAACACACTGCAGACACACACACACAGTCATACACACACACACAGACAAACACACACCTGGAACGTGGCTCAAACATCTGCTTTTGACCGGTCTGATCTGTGGTCAACTCCACATAACTGAAGGTAGAATTATCAAATGGTCCTTATATGAAATTAGGAAACATTTGGAAAAACAATTTCGAATACTTGCAAAAGTTTTAAAAATCTAAACTAAGTTTTCAAAATTTTAATTCAATGTACAATGTTAAAAAAATATAACAATGTAAATTAAAATTTTTGCAAATATTCTATTGAATGGAGAAGAATTTTCGAAATATCCATATTTTAAAATGACCCAAAATGGAACATTTATAACTAACACAATAGCTTAAATATTAAAAGATTCTCCAAGATAGAAGAATTTCGTTTTTATCTTTTGTATATTTATCTATCTTATGTGTAGACTTTGAATCTCTATTTTTTTTTGTAATACTTTTATAGAGAGAACTGGAGCTAATTTCTTTGTTTGAACAACCCTATCAAATGTCCAAGGGTACCACAAATACAAATTTGTTTATCACCTTTAAAGATCTATGGAAATTAACTGCAATTCGAGCTGGTCACTGTACAAATTATATTTAATTTACTCAAAAACGTTGAATGCGAACAAGATAAACTTTAATAATTTTAATTGACGCACATTAAACTGAAATTACCCAGCAAGAAAAAAAAAAAAACAAAATTTATAAAATAACATTCATTTGCAAAAACAAAAAAGCGCAAAATGAAAGCCGAAAACAAAACAAAACGAAACGAAAACTGCAAAACTAAAGTTGAAACTGAAACTTCAATGTGGCAATTAAGTTGAATTTCCCTCTCTCCTTGCTCCTCTCTTCCTCTTCCTACTTGGTACACGCACTAATTACCAAAGCATTTTTCATTTTTTTATCCATAGATGGATATATATATATATATGTGTGTGTGTGTGTGTGTGTGCTTGTGCGTGTGAATATGTGTGTGAGTTTTCATGTTTTCCACAATTAGATTTACGAACAAATGAAATTACCGCGCTTTCGTTTTAATTCTTTGCTGGTTATTGGAGAGTCGGGTATTTAAGTATTCGGGTAACTGAGTTAGTAACAGAATAGGCAACTGAGGTAATAGTCAACTGGGTAACTGAGATAATACCAAAGTATCCTGATGAAAAGTTCAAATAGCAAACGACTGTTGTAGCTCCAAAATAATGTAAATTTCAATAAATCAAAGTTATAGCCCATTAATGCGTTTCAAAAACTGTCAATTTTAAAAAAAAAAATATCTACAATTTTTCAAATACACAAAGTTTCGATGCAGAATCCATAAAAAAAAGGCAAACAATGTTCCAAAAGATACTGTTTATAAAATTCAATTGAGTTTTGTCAAAATGTATGTATTTCAGAAAAAGTTAGGGATAAGGTATGAAAAATTTTGAAAAATATATTAGAATAAAATACAAATTTTTTGAAACTTAAAATCTGCCAAGTTTTAACAAAGCTATGGCACTATAAAGGCTAAACAAATTTAATATGAAACAGGAGTAAATGCAAAGAATTAAATTTAATCAAATAGACAATAAATTTCGAGGTCATGGCAAAGAATATATTGTTATCGAAAAATATTTAGATCTAAATTAGATTTAATGTGATATTAAATTTTTTGTTGTTTTATTATAGTTTCCGAAGTACTACCATTATTAAGTTACTAAGGAAAGCTGATATATATACTGACTGAGTAACTGGTAAGTTCGGTTCGCTCGGCAAATTGATGTAGTCAAAGTCGGTTAATCGACAGTCGGTTACTCACACCCGCTAGTCGGTTATCGTTGGCTGGGAATCTGGCGATTATGGGTTGCATAAACCAGTTAATAACGCGCTTCCGCTTAAGTCAATTTGTTGCCCACGAAAATTGAGTGAAAATGCAGTTGTCGTTGTTGTTGTCGCTGGAAAATGTGGAAAATGTCGCCGTCCTAATGAAAGCAAGACAAATTGTCGTATCAAATTACCAAAAAAAAATTGTTGGGCGTTGCCAATGCCAAAGAAATGCTATAGACTCTCTCTCACTCTATATATATATACGGAGGTATACCTCTTAGTTCCCCCTTCAAGGGTGATTATGTCACACGCCTGCCTCATTTTGTGGCAAACACAACCATTTGTAATTGAATTAATGTTAGCCAGTTTCAGGTTGAGGTTTTTGGATTGGTATACTTTGTATATATACAAATGACGGTGTTGCCTTATCGCTACCATTTGATCGGGCGACTCCAGTAACCTTAACTAATCGCACGTAATTAAATATAATTTGGTATCGTTTACAGTTGTGTTGCGTTTCATGAACCGCTACACAACAATCTAGGACTAAAGAGCGAGAGAGAGAGAGAGAGAGAGAGAGAGATAGAGAGCGGGGCAGAGTTACCTATTTATATAGGCCAGACCAAGATTATGCCAACGCATCGTTCACTCGCATAATTGACTAGTTTCCCCCTTCCTCTCTAGCACCTGCCTTCTCCTCTTCACAGCGACCAATTTCAAGGAAGCAAATACTTCAGAATAAGTTGCCTAAATATAGATTTTAATATAATTTCTTATATGGCCTAGACAAGCTAATAAGATAGACAGACACTTGAAAAAGTCTTTTGCCCAAGTCTCTAGGAATATTAATTTAATATAGAACTACTAAACCAAATTGTCAAAGTCCATAGATAATAATTGAACATGTTCTTGAATGAAAATTGATATCAGTTTCTTAATCTGTTAAAAAAAAGATTTTAAACTGGTTACGAACGAATTAAAGAAATAGTTAGGAGATATTTGAAAGCTGTGTCTTTAGTTTTTGGGTATGGCACTTCAGATATGGTGTTCTATAATACTAATTAATATTTAAAGCTCCTCTTATTGAAGATATAAAGATATTGACATTGAAAAGGGCGTTAAATGGGCGAAATTTCGAGGTGGTGACTACTCCCATATTTTCCATATATCCCATAATTCATTATATATATCATATAAACTGTTTCATTAATCCGCATTATAATAGTAAAACAATTGCCATTACCCATATCTCCCTGATTATTCTATTCTTTTTAGATCTATTATTATTATTATTATCTATTATTTTCCATGTGCCTTACTGCAATTTTATATACAAGTATCTAATTTTTTCCCTCAAAAGTCTTAGCTTTATGAGAATTTAAAATTCTTGAGAAGATATATTGATAAAAAAAAACCTTCTTTGTATTATTTTTTATTTTTTTTTTTTTAGTTTGTCTTATTATACGAAATAAATATTTCTGATTGTAAAAACCAGGATTTCTGTCAGTTTTCTGTTCTTAAAGTATTGAATAAATTAAAATCAAGTAATTCAGAGCTTTGTGAACTTTTTAAAAGAATGATGAAATATTAAGAATAGTATTGCTAAATTTTAAAAATCAAATTAGTTT
Organism: Drosophila phalerata; assembly: GCA_951394115.2. NCBI lineage: Eukaryota > Metazoa > Arthropoda > Insecta > Diptera > Drosophilidae > Drosophila > Drosophila phalerata. The sequence goes on along the minus strand of OX596008.2, from coordinate 31,330,766 downwards.
TCCACATGAATTATATAGCAGAAATTTCTAAATATATTAAAAAGAAAAGAGTTGAAAAATTGCTTTTATTATGAAGAAACATATTTTAAACTTGAAGTGAAAGATATAACATGAAGTTGGCTTATAATAAAGAGGTTGCCTTGGACAGGCGATAAGGCACACACTACACCCTACAAAGTGGATCGTGGATTGTGGATCGTGGATTGTGGATGGCGTCGCATTGCTGCAATTTGTTTGCTATTGAACTGACGATGTGTCTCTGTCTCTCAATTCAACTGGCACTTAAAACTCAAAGGAGCTGAAGGAAAGCTGAAGGAAAAGGAAAAGGAAAACGCGCAGCAGAAATAAAATTATTTAATTGCGCAATTAAGTGCACATTTGTAACGTTTTGCGCGACATCTGTCCCAGGCAACGAAGCGCAGGAGAGAAACAGAAACAGAGAGACAGAGAGACAGAGAGAGACGGAGAAACTGAGAGACTGAGAAACCGAGACCGGAAATTCAATTGTTGAGATAATAATTACATTAGGACGTGCGCGCATGCGCGACTCTGTAGCGGACACATTCGAGGAGCATATGGACTGACCAGGGGCCTGGACTAGAGACCGGCACACAGACAGAGACCGGGACAGAGACCGGGAGAGAGACGCACACCGGACTGCTACTCCAAAAAGAGAGCGCACACCTTGCGCGACGAGCTGATTGACACGGCCACATGGGGACGGTAGAGCCATGCCGTACCGCCGGCAAACAAATAGCGTACCCAGACAAAGCACAGTGGGCAAAAAAAGCGAGATTTGTTTTTATCAATTAATATAATTAAAAGTATCAAAAATATCGTGTGTCTGTTTTTTTATTCCAATGTGTATGTAAAAAAACCAATTGGAAACCGTTTTTATACATTTTAATACAGTATAAATTTAGAGTCCAAACCATGATCATAATAATACTTCGTTTAAAAATCGCTTGAGTTTTGATAAAGTTATGCAAGTTTGAAATTATGCCACTTAAGATCAAGCAATATTACAAGTCAAAATTTTTGTCCATTTTGTCTGGTTTTTTTACAAGAAAATTAAAGCTCTCGGAATCCATTAAAGTGTTGTTTTAAACTAATTACGATATAAGATGTTGATTAAAAGTGAACATTTGAGATTTAAAATTTTCCATTTTCAAAATTCCAAAGGGGGGACCCTTATCGAAATCGAGATCTAGAGGAAATTAATTTTTTTCACGAATTTAATAAAATTTGAATACAGAATGAATTTAGAGGCCAAATTATGATCAAAAATAATATTTTAAATTTAAAATTAGTTTGAGCTAATCTAGACGTTGTTGCCACTGTGCGACGACCTGACTGTACGTTGAACCCGAAACAGAACCCGCCAAATACTCGATGGTCGATGGTCACAAGTCGCGTCTTTTGTTTGCATTTCGAGTGTAAATGAAGCGTGAAATTGGCCAAAAGTGCAGCGACTGCAGCAGCGTTGCATTGTTTACTTCTTGTTACCGGTGCCTCGAATACTGCCTATAATACCAACTATATAATATAATGGCAACACCAAACTATTTGTATGCAATTGCCATTAACACTTTATTTATTGCCCTGCCAATGTGACTGAGAGAGCGGAAGAGGGAGCGAGATATATAAAGAGAACGAGAACGATGACGAGAGAGAAGACGAGTTGCAGCGGGAGAAGAAAGCTACAAGAGAGTTGAATATGTGGAGTAGTTATCATTGAATACAAATAATTTTTGGAGATGACTTTTTAATTAATTGTTTAAAAACATTATACAATCACATAATATTATTAAATTGTTCATTATATTTATCATGAACTTCACTTTTATTATTAATTAATTAAGAACAAATGAGTTAGAAACAAAGATCACTTAATAAAATATTTTAAGCAGGAGAGATACAGAGTGAGACAGTAGGAACAGTAGAAGGCATTATTAAATATTGACATTATTATTTTATTTTATTATTAATTAATTTATGTATGGCTTCGATAACTCACAAAACAAAGAAGTTATTCCGATTTAAACGAAATTCGGTTAAAATGTATAAGACCAACTTAAATACTATACGTAGTCTATTAGTTTGATTACGATAACTTACAATACAAAAAAGTTTTTCATACTAAAATTTGATTTTAGACACATTATTTACGTGGCAGCTATATGATATAGTGGTCCGATTTACAAAAAAAAAAAACAAACATCCTTGATTGGCCTCCAATGTAGAGGAGCCTACGCACAAAGTTGTGTGAGTCTCTGAGATCTATGTGCTCAAAAATATATATACTTTACACTGAAAAAAAAGACCAGCTTCCAATATCAAGAACATTTATCTTAAATATTTTGTTCTTAAAATAAGATTATTTTAACACCAAATTACTAAAACCAAGATTATTAATCTAAAAAATCATGAAATCGTAATAAAAGAATAAAAATCTTTAAATCTATAAATATGTACAATTCCAGATGAAATAAATGATGGACCCGTGGCGCTCTCTGGAGAAACCGCTTCAGTTCTGAAGCAGGAGGCGGCGGTTCGAACCCCACTGGTCACAAATTAAAATAACATTTATAAAATTACCACAACAAAAAACAAAAAAAAAATAAAAATTATTTATATAAACAATAATTTTTAATGTTTTTAATTTTAAGAACATTTATTGTTAAAATAAGAACTTGTTCATATTTCCTATATTCTTAAAACCAAGATGAGTTCTTTTAATTTAAGAATCTTATGTTTTCGACGCATTTTCCAGATCAATAATCTAAGATCTGAGACCAAAATCTTGATTTTAGAACATTTATTTTATCAGTGTACTATTTTAAGTACAGGGTCTAAAATAGAAACGAGTCCCTTTAACACTAAGCTGCATGTGATAAGGCAGAAAGCAGAATGCAACGCTCACTTCAATGCTTAAATTACATAATTTATGAGGCGCAACAAGCAAAGTAAAGGAGAGAAGGGAAAGAGGGAAGGAGAAGGAGAAGGAGAAACGCATCTATGGCAAACAAATGCGAAAGCAAACAAAAGTCTGGGAAATAAATTTCCATTTTGCTAATCAAATTTATTGCACTTTGTGCGAGGTTTATTCAATTACGTGTGCACACTTTACACACACACACAAACACACACACACACACAGAGACACTGAAAGAGTTGCTAGTGCTGAGAGCGACAGCGAGAGAGAGAGAGAGGGAGAGGGAGAGCACTACAGCTGGCCGCCATTATTAGAGCTCTCATAGGTCGCGTCTTGTTGCGAGCGCCAATGCGACGTCGGCAGCGTGCGCTTTCTCGCTCGCACTGCCGACGTCAAGGCGGGCGACGTCAAAGAGAGCGAGTGAGCGTATGCCAAAGAGAGTGTGAGAGTGAGAGTGAGAGAGGAAGGCGGAGCTGGTGCTCACCTGCTGGAACTGGAACAGCTCAAAGCACCTGCAATGATCTTTCGTTTCGTACGTTCGATCTGCGATCGCAGCTTGCTCTCTCGCTCTCTCTCTCTCGCTCTCCCGCTCTAGCATGCACAGTCGAAAACCAGTTGTTGTTATTGCTGTTGTTGTTGTTGTTGTTGTTGGCGTCTGGAGCCGGTACCCACCTGAGTTTTCACCGGCCTCTTTGCGTAGTTCGCTTGCGGCACTGACGGAGCCCGGTCATCAAAACGTCGTCGTCGCGCTTGAATCGAGAATATATTCTATATTTCTCAAAATTCAACTGTTATACCAAGTATCAGTGAGTGTGTGTGCGTGTGTGTGTGTTTAGTGTATATTAAAATGTCAAACTATATTTAAAATATCTACAAAGCATATACCTGATTAATCAATATCAAGTTATTTGACTTGACTTGACAACTATACAGTTCAGAAAGACCGTCGGCAAGTGCTCGGGTTTATCTATACTAAACAAATACTGCAGTTTCTCAATAACCAGTGAAAACGAAAGAAATAAAACAATATACTAAAGAGATCACAGCAACATTTCTACCTTTTCTGTATTATAGTGACATTCGATAAATAGAACAACTGGTAAGTTAAAAAATGTTAAACATCTTCAAAAAAAATAATAAATAAAAAAATTATTATCTTAAATTAAAGAGGGATTTTAAGTAGCCGGTTATTGTGAAACTTGTTACCAAATAATCAGAAACCTTTAAGAGTAAAATGAATATCTGAAAAGACGAATCGTTTCTCTGTAATGACTATTTTTTAGAATCATGTATTCATAACTTTTGGTCCCTTAGCTTTCATATTCTTAAAACTTATACATTTTACTCTATTAAAAAATATATTACACAATTTTACAATTTACCCAACTATCACATCTTATCACTCACACTCACTCACAATTACCTATTCTTACCGACATTAAAAAATTCTAATATCGAAAGATGATCAACAGCATAATCTTTAATTTCCTAAAGTTAGACAACTACTTCAGATTACCTATCTTATAAAATTTACTTAGTATTCACGCACCAAAATAAAAATCTATCTTTTTTCCTAACTACATATTCAAGGAATTATTATTAAATACTAAATAATAACCCTTAAAATTAAGTAAGTCATTATTTTTGAGGGTTCTGTTTAACCTGTTCCATACACCCAATAATTGGTATTAATTTAAAAAAAAAAAACAGCACTCACTTGACCTTATTTCCCTAGCAAAATATGCCTATTAGTCTCTTCTGATAGCTGTAAGATCTATCTTATATTACAATTAACCAAAGTCATATCTCTCAATAATACCCAATTATCATTTAATACAATCATAGTGTTGAGTGTTTGACTTACAAATGACCTGGTTTAGCTCACAATTGAATGGAATTACATTTCACAAGTCGAGTAATCGACAATACCTATCTGGTACTTACCCCCATTCGAAATGAACTAAGGAAATCAAAAATTAAATATCATTAAATTTGATTAATTCACTCGGACATATTGGTATCGCCTTATAGATATTGAAGCTCTCTGCTAACCAGCAGAAGCAATCGACAAAACTGGAAAAAAAAAATAAAATTTGATTAACTGAAAGTATGAGTACTTATTTATAGGGTATGCCACATGCTGATACGTTGATAGCTTTATCGCTGATTGGCTTTAATTAAACACCATTAAAAGAGTACAAAATATTGTCAGCTGCCTACAAAATCACGTTTTGTCATTGTGATGTCTTTTCAATGTTTCCTAATCAAAACAATAAAATTTATACCAAATAAATGAAATTAACTATAGCCCCCGACTATCTAACTACCTCATAGATAATCATGTCAAAATGTACGTAGTCGCTGTCGAAGTGGAAGTCGAAATCGAAGTCGAAAAGTTTAGATATGTTACGGTCAGTCTATCGAAGAGTAATACTCGATACGATAAGCTCCCTATCAATGTCACTCATACTTGGGTTCCGTTTTTATACCCGGTACTTACAGAATTAAATTAAATATAGTGTATTCGTGGCAGTGTATGTTGATAGACACTAAATTATATATATTCTATATTGAACTGTAATTAATAGAAACCGTCTAACATGTACATTAGGGTGCATCAATTTGTATGGGTAAAAAAAAATGAATAATGTTAATCCAAATTCGTAATCTACGGTCATCTAAGATGTTTTTTACCATAGTTCAAAAACACAATTCTTTTGAAAAAATTAATTATTTTTTTTTTAATTTCTAGCATGCATTATTAGCATATCTTTAATTTGTTTAGTCCGATCCTGGCATGATTGGAATCAAAACTCATGTTGGGACCAGGACTTTCAAAATAAAAGACCAATTGTCCTTAAAACATAATTTTCGTTCATGCAAGGACGAAGATCACAAATTTTTTCACCTCAAAAAGCACGGATTATGGATTGATTTTAGTACTATAGTTTCTTGATAGTACCATCTTAACATTGATTACGAATTTGGATTACCATTTTTTGAAAATGGTAATAAGAGCTAGAGGCTCTAAGATCGTTAAACTCTAAGCTGTATATCTTTGAGGACATTACATTATTTCTCGAAAATTCTTGAACGCCCCTTTTATCATTTAAAAGAAAAAGAATAAGATTTAAATCTGTAAAATATACCTATTTTTTTGCATTTTATTATTTTCAATTTCAAAAATTTTTGAAATTCATCTTATTATTGTAAAAATATTACTAAATTTATGACTGCTGTAAGTTTTGATCAACAGTGTTAACTTCAATAAAATTGTGTGACGGGTATTTTAAAGTAGGAGACTCGATTTGGGAAAATGGGGGAAACCAGCTCAATAAAAACTGAAGCGATAATCGATAATTTTGCTGAACTACTTGCACATTGATTTAATTAATAATAATGCCCATGTGACTTGTCACAATCAATTTCGTATTTCGAATTTACTTGTGACGCAAACAGTCGAAACTATCTATGAGGTAGCATCTGCTTTCGATAACCACTGAGATGTGCTGCTTTCGATAAGATTTCATTACCTTCTCTTATTTTTGGTAAATTAAAATTTTGCAGCGCAATTCAATTAGGTCGACACACAATTAAAGCTTGTCAATTGATAGCGTCTCTTGCAGTTCGTATCTAATAGATACAATGTGCAGTTATCTATCTATCTTTTGCTATGATTTGATATGTTGACTGTACTTGTTGTAGTTGACAGTTTCCCAATTAGACTTGTCATTGAAGGCGTTGACTAGATCCACGCCCACGTTCTGATAAGAGTTGGCGCCAATGAGAAATCGCTCTCTCTCTCTTTCAGCATATATGCTTCATTAATTTCCCCTCCTCTCTATTAGCCTTTAGATATTGACCAACAAATGGAAGATGCAAACATGAAATATCAAGCACAGACACGTCCCCAAATTGTCCGTCTCCGTCTACGTCTCTTATCAAAGCGTACAAGACAATGACAAAGGGCAGAAACACGGATGCATCTACCTCTCCCTTTCCAACTCCTTCTCTTCTGTCTCTTAACTTGGCCAACACAAAGCTGAAAGCCAGCGCCAGGCGTTGAGCAACAGTTGTTCGCATACAGCTTTAATTCAGCCCCCTTTTCTCTCCTCTTCTTCTTTTGGCCCATCATCAGCTCTGTCTTGGCCAGCTCCTTGGTCAGAGCGTTTTTAACATGCATTTTATGAGTAATTGGCCCCGCATCATCCACATCAACAGCTTGGCAGCGAGCTACTCTCAACTTCAGTCTGGACCTGACTCATGGCTTAAACCAAAACGAAAAGCCACGCTAACAAAACAACAACAACAACAGCAACAACAACAACTACCTTTGGCTACCGTCAACAACTCTTCCATTAGGGTGGCCAGACAAAGCAAGAAAATGAAAAGGAATCTCAGTCGAAACGACTCCTAAATGCTCTAAAAAAATTTAATTAAAAAATCAGTTTAATTATAAAATCCAGATCTAGAAATACCCCTTTATTCCACAAATGCACTTAAAATATATGTGGTTTAAGTATATGTAAAGAGAGTTTAATTTTTGAAAAGGGACAAAAAAAAAAACCAATGAAGAAAGACCAATCCAATATACCCTTTTTCCCATTTTAAATGTTTTTTCTTGTCGAATTTTTTAGTCAAAAACTTAGATTTTTAGAAAAAAAAAATCTTAAATTTTATTTATTTATTTATGTTACTGTATCTTAGAAAATAAGTTCATTAAAATTAAGAAAAGACCTTGATTGTAAAATCCCTTACTTTTAGGAATATATTCTTATAATTGTATTATTTTAAAAAAATATTTAAGACGGATAATATTGAATTATAAAGCGATATTTTTGTTAGCTTATAGTAAATGATTAATAACAACTTCGAAGTTAGGATAAAATTGAATGACTTTAAAGTAACTATGAAGTATATTTAAATATTTAAATAATAAGCAAATCTTTGACATATCTACCTATTTATATAAAACTGTGTGTCCTGACTAACTGACCGGCCATCCGAATGACTGACTGATTGATATGCATGCGGCACAAACGGTTAGACCGAGGAAGATGAAATTTTGGCACAACATAGCTAAGACAATATTTACGAAATTCGCGCAGGAAGGAAACTAAATTTGGGTAAATAGTTGATACATACAATAAAGTGAACATAGATGTAATGTTCAGCTTCTAGGCGGCGGTAAGGGTAATCGTAAGTCGCAGTTGCAGTCGCTGATAGGCGGCAAATTGAATTAAGATTGTGGCATCAACAAATGAGGCAGCTGAGGCTTCGACACAGGATATGAATAAACTAATTATAATTGGGAGTGTGTATACTCGTATACTCGTATACTTGTACAAATGTATATAGTATGCATTAGAGGTCCATTCCATAATGTACCCCGAAGTCAAGACTCGAACTCGAAATGAACTAAACTGACTTGGCGGCGCCTCTGGCCACAAGAAGAATGCCGGCTTATCGCACCTGGCGGCCAAAGACGGCGCCAAGAGAAGTTAAGAGAAGCCAAGTGAATGGGTAGGAACAACAGCCAACAAACAACAACAAGCAACAAACAACAACAACAACAGAAGCAACAGCTCAGGTGCAGCATCCGAGTGCTCAAACCTCAAAAACCTCGACTCGACTATCAGTTTTATGTGTTTTGGGTGACTCACGAAATTGTCGATTATACGAGAATTCATAATTGACCTTATCAAGTTGTCGCATGTAAAACAACAGACGAGCTACAAGCTAACATATATAAGGCAGGTGGGGAGTCTGGCTAATCCATCAATTTCATTTGGACCACACAGAAATGTTTAAGAGCCTCTGCACATTATCATTATGATTGGAAGAAACACTTTAATTATTTCGATATCTCATGCAAACTTTCAAAAATATATTCGCAAGACTTATAAAAACATTGAAGCTAAGAACTACATTTAAGGAAACCCTTATAAAAATTGTAAAACTATAGCAAAAAGAAGGAAATTGTATAGGAAAAACAAATACAAAATTATGAATTTGCAACTTAATTAAAAAATTAAAATTCTCTCTACAATGAAATTTTTAAAATTTTTAATAATTATAAATGGACATATTTGTGGGAATTTCTTCATATTCAATTTTAAAAGTAAAATACGATTTCAAAAACTGTCATTTTTGTTTGCTGCATTAAAATTAGCATTGATTTTGCTAAATTCTTGTTTTTTTTTTTGCTTAAAAATCTAGTTCAATAATAAAATTTGAAAAAATATAAATAATGTTTCTCTGGCTCTTTTTGAGTTTTAATTTTATTTTGGTCAAATTTAATTATTAACTATACAATTTTAATTTCATAATTTTGGGTTTCAAATTTGCAGTTCTAATTACAATTCCCTAAGTGATTTGTATTTTTATAATTTTAATATTTTTGGTCAATACTCCTATAAATTCTGAGCAATTGCTGCCACCCAAAATGTTTGCCATTATCATTGCAGTATGAGAATGGGGGAAGTGGGGAAAATTACGCATACAATGCTGATCATCAAAGTGTGACTAAAGTGGTTTAGCCTAATGTAAACCCATAAATAAACTGAGCCAGATACCAGAGACCAGAGACCGGAGAACGGAGACCAAGTGAACCAGACAGACGACGCATTAACAAAATGCCAGAAAAAGAGCTTCTGTATTCAGACTCGGACTCAGACTCGATCTCGAACTCTACCTGTACACGATCAGCAGCTACCCCTTCAGTTTCCCACTGCTGCTGCTTCTTGCTTCCTTCTTTCTTCCACAAGTTGAATGAAATATGCCAGGGGAGTCGCCGTCCCAGTTTCAGGTCCCAAGTCTGCGGAGAGAGAACACAAAAGTGCAGCCATAAAAACGACACCAAGCTACAAGGAACACACAGCAGGAAGGAGTGGGAAAGCAGCGCTGACGGGGGCAGGAAAATGATGCGAGAAGAGGGCTAAAAAAAAAGAAGGAAAAAAATACATTGATGCTTATCGACATGACAGAAGTGAGAGAAGAAAGAGAAATGGTATTGAGAAGAATTGTATGATTCGTTTTGCTTGTTGTTATTAGGAATTAATTTCTTAATTTCAGCACTTGTCTGCAGAAACCCACACGCAGCACAACTTGCCACAAGTTGCACGTTGCACGTTGCACGTTGCACGTTGCAAGCAGCAAGCTTTGCTCTTAAATAATTTCCAGACACTAATGGAGCTTATCTCTAAACGAAACAAGCAACCGCAAACAAGTCTGGTCAGCAAAAAAAAAAAAAATACAACGGGGAGAGTGGAAAGAGAAGACTGAGAAACTGAAGACTGACAGCAGACTTAACAGACAGACTGTAGACTGGCGCTTGTCTTGATTAGCATGTAGACCCTAAGCAATAAGTTGCCCCAAACTCTGTGTCAAACAGTTAAACACGATCAGGTTAGGCAAAAAATAAAAAAATAAAAAATAAATAAGAGGGAAATTCCCCTCTCTCCCTTACACTCTCTTGCCAACATTGCGTATTGCCAATTGACCATAGAAGGAAATCGCACTATCTGCAATTGGTCAGAGCAAGTGCAGTCGCTAACTTGATTAGTCTTTCAGCTTTTCAGCCAGTAGTCAACATATGTAACTAACTAAATGAAGCCATGAAAGCCAAATTGCAAACCAATCTTGGCCAGCTTCAGCTTCTGGCTCTGACTCTGACTCTGGCTTCTGGCTACGTGTCGACGTCAAAACGTTGACAGTTTGACTGAAAAGTTTTTTAATTACCGCCGCATGTGCAGAACGTCAATCAGGTGAAAAAAGACTTTGATGTGGCTGATCAAATAAAGTTACTAGAACTAAAATCAGTCTTCTCTCTTCTTTGATTCGTAACTCCATTAAATACTCGGTATCTAAAGGGAAAAGAAGTATATTCACTTGACAGTCAAATTCGATCCTTTAAGATGTACAAATATAGTAAGTTTGGATTCTAAAATCGAAGGTATTTCTCTTAAATATGTGTTTTATTAAAATAAGACAATAATTGAAGAAACAGAAAATATATATAAATTAAAACATTGGTTTCCTTAAACAAAAAAAAATCTTAAAAAAAAATTTATTTTGAAAATAATACATCTATAAGATAGTTTTCAAAAATCAAGAATATTCGTGGTAAATATTTGACTTTAAGTTCAGATAAAAGTTATCTATTAAAGAATCCGATGAAGCATACACTGAAAAAAAGCATTGGTTTCTAAAATCAAGAAAATTCGAAGAAAAAAAAAATTGTATTATTATAATAAAGCAACTTTAGGTGGAATAAATTGAAGACCCGAATTTTTTAACGGAATTTCTTATTTATGGGAAGAAACAATAATTTCTAGGAGTTTATTAAACCCGGAAATTGAAAAATATAGTAAAAGTTGCCTCTTTCCAAATAAAGTATAACACATAATGCAGTTTTCGTGAGACCGCAAACTTTCTTCAAGATGGAATAGTAAATACAGAAGTTATTCAAGAAAGAGTTATTGCAGAAATTAAATCCTAAGTTAATGAAAGAATTTCCTATGCTTTTCTTATTTATATTTAATTTAAAACTATTTAAATATTTTCGTTTCAATTCTATGAAACGCGTAGAGAGTATCTGAATGTCGAGTGCACTCGACTCTAGATTTATCATTTCTTTTTCCTCCTCCTTTTCCGATTGCAATAATAAAGTCGTAACGCGGATACAATTAAATGTCGGCCAAAGAACAAAGCCAAACGACAGACATTCTTCACATAACACGTTGACTGTTGAAGTCTGCGAGTCATCATGAGCAGTGTCTACTGTACTACAAGTCGCAAAACATAACAACAACAACAATAACATCAACAATTCGCATGCAATGAATTAATCAACGCTATTTTATGATGTTGATGTCGAGAGATTAACCAAAGGGGTTTACGAGCGAACTGAGAATAGGGGAAAACGGAGGGTGATCAAAGAGGTTTTTGCAGTTTTCTCATAATTGCAATTCGTACGGCTAATTTAATAATCATATTTGCGGACAAGAGAGTTACACAAATTAAGTTTGTCAGCTGTCAATGTGCGGAATTTGTTAACAACATTGAAAACTGACAGTGCGAATCATAATAAAAGTTATTAATGATGAGTTGAGCAATGAGTTATGAACTGTCCGACAGCATTAAAAAAAAGAAATCAGAAAATAACTGCCAAAACGATCAACACCGCACCTTGATTGCCCTAAAAAGGGAATTTAAGAAATGTATTTAAAAGTTTATTATTAAATATTAAAGGTTGTAATAGGTTTATTAAATATTTTATTATGATTGTGATTGCAGATATTATAAATATAGATAATTATTTTATTTACTAACAATTTTATATTGATTTTCCACCCAAGGGCTTTAGTTTTTCGATTAATAAACGAATATAATTCTTTAAGCAAAAATTTGAAGCAAATAAGACAAAAAAAATTATTATAAAGTAAATATGTTAAGTAAGTTAAATATGTAATATATATAATATATAAAGATTTGAAATCACATTCTATTCATGAATAGAGTTTACTTTTACATAGTTTTGTAAAAAAAAAAATAATTAAAATAATTGAATGTCATCAATCTTAAAGAATTAGATTAAAGATGTTTGAATCAATAATAAATGAATTACATATTCTTTATTTACTATCTCTGAGAGGGATTCACTAGCAATCTTGTTAAAATATATTTCACTCGAAGGAATACAAGTATCCATAATTCGTTTAAATTTTTTCATATAAATTTTGGAGAATTAAATTATAAATTATTTTATACAAAAGATATATGTTGGATATTAAATTCTATCACCTTATGGGTGATATATTTTTAAAATTCAGTCTTAGTGTAAGAAAAATCAAAATAAAGTGATGTAGTTTTTATTGATAAGTACAGCTATTTTTTTTTTAAACAGAAGTTCAGGTAAAATGTTTTCTTTAACAATATGTATGGAGTATTCATAATACCTTCTCCAGCCATATTTGTACACACACAGAATGATGAAGTTAATGATGATAGTCGTGTTGAAGATGATGATGATGATGATAATGATAATGATGTTACGTTGCAACTTCATCGTCTTGGCGCAAGAATGCAACTAAATCAATCAGAACCACACTAATTTGCCATTTAACAAGGTATTTGGACAATTTTGATATATGTATTCGCAGTCCGAAGCTGAGGCGAAATGTCAACGGTAGCAAAACAACAACAACAACAACAACCACAACAACGAAGACAGAAGACAGAAGAACAACGCCAACTTAAGACACTGGCCATCAATCAAGTGGCATTTGGAGAAACCGGAATGGGACAAGATGGGATGGGATGGGATGGAGGGCAAAAACCTGGACTGCAAGTCAAAGTCAACTTAAAAAGCAGGGAATGCACAATTTCTGAAGTTGGCTTAAATTTTGGGGCTAACGCATTTAATTGTCATTTTAGGAACATTGTATATTAATTAGCAAAACATGAAATTAACAAAATGTGGAAATTAACAAAAATTGATAGACTGACTGACTGACTGACTGAGTGACTCACTGACTGACTGACAGCCTCAACTGGCACCTGATATTTCAAGTACTTGCTGCTACATTTTTGATCTGATCGAGCTGCAGAGTTGCCTCCGTTTTTGCGGTTGTTATACTTGCTGTTGTTGTTGTTGTTGTTGTTGCAGCCGTTGATGATGATGAAAATGAAGTTGCCGCCCAATTTAATTAAAATTCCAAACGATCTGCACATGAAATGGCCAAGAGGCAACAGCTAAATAAACGCAGCTCTTGGAAACGTGTTGATGAAAGATCAACTCCAAAGATGCACTTCATGTTTACTCCGGTCTGTTCACTCAGTTGTCTGTGTATCGATTTGCATTGAGTTAGTATATACTAAGACTAAGCGTAGTTACTCCAACCATGGCCATAAGGCACGCGGCCAAACCACAACTCGGCGGTTCAACGGCTAACCAACCAACACTAGACAACAAACGACTTAAAACATGCTGAGTTTCATCTATCAGCTTATGGAAGCTTCAAGCTTTTAATAATTTAATTTAAAATTTATCCAGCTTTTATAAGTGAGCTTCCAGCTTAAATGAAGCTTTTATTAGTGAGCTTCCAGCTTTTAAGAAGCTTTCAGTCAATACAAAATAATTTTAATATTAGTCCAACTTTTATTAGTGAGCTTCCAGCTTTAAAAAAGTATTCAGTAAATACATAATAATTATAATATTAATCCAGCCGATATAGTAAATACAAAATAATATTTATATTGATCTTGCTCTTCTTAGTGAGCTTTTAGCCTTAACGGAGCTTTAAGTCAAACAAAAATAGTTTTAATAATAATCTAGCTTTTATAAGTGAGATTTCAGCCCTAATGGAGCTTTAGGCCAATACATCTATTTGTTCTAAGTAAGCTATATCTATATACAAATTGATAAATTTATATTTTTAAGCTTTTAGAGCTTTTATAAGTGAGCTTTTAATAAACTTAATAAATCGACTGAAAAGGTGAATTTGATAATGTATATAATTCATGAGCGAGATTTATAATAAATTAACTTGAATATTGCGTGATCGTTTTAAAGTGAACTTTCAGCTTAAGATGACGCTTAAGCGTTCAATGAGCTTTTAATAAACTTGGTAAAGACATTTTAATGTACAACTTGCAGCCTAAAATTTGCAACATTAATGAACTTGCAGCTTTCATGTGCTTTCAAAGCTTAACAAATTTATAAAAACAATAAATCAAGAGTCAACACTCTGTAATGGATTGTATAACATGATAAAATAATAGTTTTTTTAACTTGTAGACCAGTGTATTTAGTTGAAAACAAATTGCAACCGCAGCTAACCTCAGTGCTGACTGAGAGTCTGAGGAAAGGGGCTAGGGAAGAGGGGGGTAACTGACTGGGGAACCTTCATGGCTATTGCAAATTATAGAAATTGGCGTAATAAAGTGTACGATAATTGCATGTTTAGCTTTGATTGAATTACGAGCTTCTAATGCGAGACAAATCGAATAAATGTTGTTTTATTCTATTCAATTCTTTTCGCTCAGCTGAAACGCAATTGAATCGTTGGAATCGCTGGATTTGCTGGATTCGCTCTTGGATTATGGGCATATCGGAGGAGGTCAAGCTGGAGGAATTACCGCAAGAAGCCAAGTTAGCACACCCACATCCGGATGCTGTTACCGATCGTGATCGTGCATCGGTGACAGCTTCGGGTGCAGTGCCGAGCGGTGCCAGCGGTGGGACAAACAGTCCCATTTCGGATCCCAACAGCGATTGCGAGGCCGATGAATATGCTCCGAAGCGTAAACAACGAAGATATCGCACCACATTCACCAGCTTTCAACTGGAGGAACTGGAGAAGGCATTCTCTCGGACCCATTACCCCGATGTGTTTACGAGGTGAGAGCGAACAATAACAAATAACAGCTATGACAAAAGATCAACATCAAATTAACGCAATTTACATAAATCGAACATTAAGCGAACGGTCCAAGAAGTTTTATATTCTTTTTATGATTTCAATACCGAAAAACTTAACATAGCACAGTGGGATAAAAAAGCCTATATTATGATATTTTTAAAACTAGAAAATCATAGAATAATTTGTATATGAAACTTTTTTCAATTCTATTTTCACCCATTACAATTGAGGTACATCCAAAAATAGGTATCAGGTATTTAACTATAACTCAAAAAAAAAATAAAAATTTTAATATTTTTAATCGGTAACACTCGAAAAAAAACTCTCGACTTTAACCCTGAAATTCAGATATTGAATTGTTCTCAAGGGCGATTAGCCTTTCATAATAGAAATTACATTTCTTAAAAGTTTGGACAAAAAATATGTAAAGAAATACATGGGAATTATTTTTAATAATTAGAAAAAAAAAAAAGCAGAATTTCTACAGCGAGGGTAATATTTTTTTCTGAGTGTATATTAGTAAATAAATACATATTTAAGTTTAAAAAATTTTAATTAATATAAATTAAGCTTACCTTTACTCCCACTGTACATAACTCTGTTATGATATGATATGATATGACCCCCTGGGTGTTATTCCAGCGTTTTCATTTGCATTCGGTCTTAAATTACACTGTACAGATTTCCAAATTGTCCCCCGACAGCGGAGAAATCCAATTAACATGCAGCTATGCGATAGTTATGGAAAAAATTGCAACAATAATTGCCATAAATTAGAACCGGGTCCCCAGACTTCAAGCCAGACCAGAACAAAATTCAAGTTGCCCTTCTAATTGGATTTACACGAAAAAATAAAACACGAGAAAAAGAGTGAGAGCAAAAAACAAAAAAAAAACACAAGAGTACTACAATTAGAGCAACCTTTTTTTTTTGCTGGCATTCAGTGCATTTAAATGTTTAACAATCAATTAGGCAAATCAATTACAGCAACTTTGCACTTGCTTAACTTATTGACATGAGAATCGCCGAGAAAAGCGACAGCTTAAATGCAGCTAATAGCTGTCATGAGAATCGCAAAGAGAGACACTTAACAATCTATTAGTTTAAACGAGAAATCGCAACAGAAGACTCAATAAATAACTCATTAATAATAAAACGAATACTCTAATTTAAACTTAGACTGGAAAAAATTATGTTAAGTCCATTATTTATATATCTGATTAATAAAATCTGTAGTTTAATACCAGCTCTGAATCTGAAAAAAAAAATAATTTTCATTACCAAATTATTGTAGTCAAACAATTAAAAAGTTCACATATAGTTTAAGAATTTTTTTTATTTAATTTTCAAGTATTTTCACTTATTTGATATGCTGTAAATTGAAATTCAAGTAACTTGAATTTAATAAATGTGTAAAATGTACCTCCTATAAGTTAAAAAGTTGGAAAACGTTAAAGCTCATTTTTTTAATTAAAAGCAGTATTTATTTATTATATTTATTTTACCTGTAGAGAAAATGGATAATTATTTTTTTA
The DNA here is from genome assembly GCA_951394115.2 of Drosophila phalerata. Classification (NCBI taxonomy): domain Eukaryota; kingdom Metazoa; phylum Arthropoda; class Insecta; order Diptera; family Drosophilidae; genus Drosophila; species Drosophila phalerata. Next base: position 31,313,871 of record OX596008.2, on the reverse strand, counting down.
AATCTGCTAATTTTAATTGGAAAATACTACTGAAAATATTAGTATTTTTTTTAAATAACGAATTTATTGAAGTGCACTCAAATCCACTTACTTTATTAATTTTTCACAATTGATCTCGATTTAAGTTTTAGCTACTGCCCTTAATTAAAGAGCTGTAATTGATTTGTGTTTTCTTTTTCGTTTTTTTTTTTTTACATTGCAGAGAGGAGCTGGCGATGAAAATTGGATTAACCGAGGCGCGGATACAGGTAAAAAAGCAAAAAAAAAAAAGCCATAAAAAGTAGATAAAAAAAAAGAAAAAAAAAACAGTGCCCTAGCCGAATATGTAGGTACCCTGTTGAGTACTTTTGCGGTTGAGTTCGATTCGCGTGCTTTGAGTGAAGTTAACAATGTTGAAAATTGAAAAATAATGGAGCATGTCGTGGCTAATGAAATCGCTTCCAGACTACGCTCACTTCAAATCTATGCTATAGCCATTTTTTAGTGCCAGTCATTAAGACAGCTGATCTGGTTTTTAATTACCGCTCATGCTAAACAACATTATTTGTTTACATAAATTTCTAGCGGTAATTGCAAAAAAAAAAGGGATACCGAATTAAATGGCGACTGTAACTGGAACTGAGTTTTGAACTGCAATCAGGCTTTATTCTCGACACGAAGTCAGATTGTTATGTTAAAAACTAATTAAAGGGGCGTTCTCGATAGTCACGCCCATTAATTGAGTGCAACATGAGGCACAGGATACACATACACTATACAGTAGCCTGCATTAAACACATAACTCAACTCGAACTTCTCTTCTCTTCTCTTCTGTTTTCTGTAATCTCTTCTCTTTACTGTAGGTCTGGTTCCAGAATCGACGGGCCAAGTGGCGTAAGCAGGAAAAGGTTGGACCCCAGTCACATCCATATAATCCATATTTGCCCAGCGGCGCCGCCAGCATGCAAACTGTGGTGGGTGCCGCCCTGCCCCCGAATCCCTTCACCCATCTGGGCTTCCAGCTGCGCAAACCCTTCGATACGCCCGCCAATTTGGCCGCCTTTCGCTATCCACACTTGTCGGCGGCCCCAATGATACCATCGGGCTACTTCAATCAGTTCCAGCGGTAAGTGAATGCTCCTCCGATCCTCTCTAGACTTAAGCTATGACTATTATCGCTTACCCCACTAAAAGTTACCCATTACTCAATTTGAAATATATATTTTCTGTATCCAGAAAATCAAATTCAAACAAATATCGGTTTCGGATTCGGATTCGTTTCTGGCAGTATTCCCTAGTTGTATCCATAAATTTTAAGCTCAAACCGCATAAAAATAACACTACTTAAAACATTAAAATTTTTGGATCTTAAAACAGTTAAATGGAGATCTCTATACTTATAAATATTTTCTACGAAAAAAAGGTTCTATTAAAAAACTGTGGGTGTAGTGCAATTTTATACGATTAACGTTATCAAAAGAGAACTCGGTAAAAATGAACTTAATTTATTTTTATAAATTTGTAATTTTACGAAATAATTACTAAATAATTTGTTATTTTTAATTACCCAAAATTGAGTAAATTTATAAAAAAAAAATTATAATATATATAAAACTGCTTGACCTCATTCACTGACTCAGCATTGATAATAAAAATATAAATTAAATACATATTATTATTTATAAATCACCTTAATTTTTTGTAATTAAAAATAAAGAAGTAATTCTTATATAAATTTAATACATATTATATTTTAAAAATATACCCAATTTTGGGTAAATAAAAATAAAGAAATATTTCCTAAAATATTTCACACTCTTTACTCTGCAAAGAATACAACATACCCTGCTCCTTGACAAATGACGGGTATAATGATTTTAATGTGGCTCCTCCTTTCTTATTTTAATTGTATTTACAGTGCGCCACCGCATATGCTGCCACCAGGTATGGCATCGATGTATTCGCCCTCGAGCTCGTTTCAATCGCTGTTGGCCAACATGACGGCGGTGCCACATCCACGTGCCCCGCCCATGCCGTCAATGGGCGCCAAGCCGCCCATGCTGGTGGGTTCTCCGGATCTGCACTCGCCGAATAATCATCTGCTGGCCTCGCCTCCACATTCGCCGGGTTCGCAGTTGTCCCAGGCGGGTGCTCCTCCTCCGCATCCTCCTCCGCCTTCGCAGCTGTCGCCACAGCAGCTGGTGGGCATCTCGCTCACACATCAGGCACCGCCGCCCAGTTCGCCCACTCAAACGGCTCCAGTGGCCTTGACCCTGACGCACTCGCATGCGCCACAACAACGTGCCGCAACGCCGCCGGAGGATCGACGCACTTCCTCCATTGCCGCCTTGAGGCTGAAGGCGCGGGAGCACGAGCTGAAGCTGGAGCTGCTGCGTCAGAATGGACACAGTGGCGATGTGGTCAGCTAGCCAAGGAAGAGCATCTCCTCTAGTCTCCTAAGTTTCCTCTCCTTCTGCTTCTTCTGTTCCTCTTCTTCCATCTTAAATTATTTGAAACGAAACTTGCATTTTATGTTTGTAACTGAATCACGGAATTTCCATTAATAAAATTGAAACCACAGACGTCCAACTGTTTGTGATTTACTATATACACAAAGCATATATCTTTTTAATGACTCTCAGCAAAAAACGAAATGATTCGAGTTTTTTAATAAATAAGAAAAATTACAAAAAGAAACGCTTATTTTTTTATTATGAAAAATAAATTTTTTAAATTTTAGTTTAAATTTTTATTAAATAAACTAAAAATTTATTTTTTGTATAATCAAAATTACAAATAAATATAATCTATGATTTTTAATTAAATATTGATATAGACAAATTAATTCACAACTTTTTGTGTTGAGTTAAAAAATAAGATTTAAATTTAATTTTTCAATAATTTCAATTGAAAATATTCATTAAATAAATTAGAAACTATTTTTTTGCATAAGTAAAATTACACATAAAAATAATCTATGATTTTTAAATAAATATGGATAGATATAAATTATTTTACAAATTTTTGGGTTTAGTTAAAAAATGAGATTTAAATTTAATTTTTCAATAATTAATAGAAAACAAAATTTCCAAAATGCCGCTTTCGAAAATAGTATATTGAAGATTTTTCCTTATATCCGGATAATTTCTTTAAAGTTTGATTAATTTGAACTCATAACTCTGATTTGTGTTCGCTGTCTCTAAGCTTACAAATGGAACCCGTCCTAATGTGCGTAACAACACCTACTTAGGGCCAAGCGTTAACAGGGCCAACACACAACAACAACAACAACAACTGAAAACTGATTCACAACCAAGTCCGAGTTAAACTCACAGTCCAGGTTCAGACTGCCCATTAATCAGAGGCTGAGGCATAAATCAGCGAAAAGGCCAAAAATAACAGATCGCGAGGGTGCTACAAATATAAATTTATGAATAAATTAGAAACAAATTAAGTATGTTAATGAGAACTGAACGAAGAGAAAAATAAATTTCGGTTGAATCTCAAACGAATATCGAACCAAATTGACGATGCCGACGCTGCTTAGCGATTTCTCTCGTTGTGCCTTGAGAATCTTTTATTTTATTCATTTTAATACACTTGCAAAGGGTCTTATAACAATGTCATTCTGTATGTAACAGCTTAGGAAAAATTACTAAAAAGAATTAAGTAAATGAAGTTGAGTAAAGTCATTTATTTAAGTGTTATATTCATATGCTGTGCATTTAAAATTATGTTCGAAATATTAAAAAATAAAAATTATATACTTTTCCTTTGAATTCCCATTAAATGTACGTTATAAATAATGATAAAAGTATGTGTAAAAATTAAAAAAAAATATTACTCAACTTTTTAATTAAAAGAACTTAATATGAAGCTTTCGACAAACTGAATTAAATGAGTTTGTTCTTTGGATTTTTAGCATAAAGTAAGATTTGGAAATATATAACAAATTATTGTATACTTGTCTAAGTAAGGGTATTAGAAATTCTCTACACCTCAGCTAGCTTGTTATTGCTTGGCTTGAATTATGCGTGGTAATTAATAAAATGGAATATTTATGATAACATTTATAAAACACGAAGCTGCTTAATTCGATTACCAGATATTTGTGCTTCTTTTTTTTGGAACATCTTCTCGTCTTCTATCTCACTCTCTCTTGCTTTGTGTGTGTGTGTGTGTGTGTGTGTCTGCTTGCAGCTGAGGCACATTGCCTGGTAATTGGCATCATGAGGTGGAACTGTGATAATCATGTTTAACCAGAGACCCTGAGGCTCTTCACAGCGTTACCCTCTTCAATTTTCTTCATCACAATTTTTTCTTTTTCACATGTGGCTACGTTTCATGCATTTTCAATGAGTTCGTCAAATGTAAAGCTACCAATTAATTTGCATAATAATCAAGTCAAGTCAACGTTGAGAAGCCGAGGGCATAAGAGAGAGAGAGATAGGGAGTTGGAGACTGAGACAGCGACTGAGATATGTGCGACAATATCGGGCAACAACCATATTAATAATCATTAATTAAGGCGACTAATTAACGCTGACATTAAAAGACTGCATTTTAATTACGCCCCTCTGACTTATATCTATTATAAGCTTTGTTGTTGCTTGTGTTTTTTTTTCTCTAAGCATTTGTTTGTCTCTTCTCTCTATGTAAGTTTCTCGTTCTCTCTCTCTAGTTGTACATCTCTATTTGCGGTTGCATTTAATTTGCACAAACATTCGATTAAAGCGTTTTTTAATTCAATTTAACTTCAACACAACTTAATTGTTTAACATGAGCAATGAGCAACAACAACAAGAACAACAACAATAATAATACTAGCACTAAGAGCAACAACAACAACAACTACAGCTACAACAACAACAAGTATAAAAAACGTGTGCAATGACGACGACGGCAGCTGCCGTTTTTTACTTTATTTTATTTTTATTCCATTTTGTTGTTGTTGTTGCTCTTGCCGGCATCTGTAATTGCAACTAAGTGTGTGTGTATGTGTGTGTGTGTGTTTCGTGTGTCGGCGCAATTAAGTTTGCGTTTAATTTGCAATTATCCAAACGACTCAAACTAATTAGCGCCACTTTGATTAAACTTTACAAAAATTGAACAATTTTTTACAGCAACAACAACAACATACACAAAACGAACACCAACAACAACACTAACAACAACTCAGCGCAGCACAAGCCAGCAATATGTAATTACATTTCATACATAAATTCGCGTTGAAAAATGCCAAAGAAATTATAAATTTCTTATGAATGAATATGTATGTGTGTGTGTGGGTATGTGTGTATTCATATGCACACACTCACACGCATTTGCATTGCTTATCTAACCGATTGGCTAAAATAATGGGTGACAATGTGAGAAACTCAAATTTACGCAGACAAAATTATAAATTCATTCACAGCAAAACAAAAGACTTAGGCAACGAACTTGACTTGCTGAGACCAACAAAGGCAAATAAAATGAGTATGAATAACAACAGCTGAGAGCGCTACAAAATGCTGACTGCTATTTAAATATATTCACTTATTTTAGTGCACATATTTATACAAAAATTTGTCAATTTATGGGATTTAAAAAAGATATATGAATAAATAAACAAAACAGTTTTAATTCCTTTAAAATGTACGAGTGCATAATCCATCACCTACTGTGATTATAATTTAATTTTTAATAAAATAAAACTATCAAAGATATTTTGTAAATTTTTATAATAAAATTGGCACATATATAATATTTCTATAATGCAAATTATAAATTTAGTTGGAAGCCACTTATAAAAATACATATTAAAAATTTTGATAGAATACGAATATTAAATATTTGAATTTTATAATTTTGAAACTTTTTTGTTTTTGGTTTTTTGATCATTTTTTAAATTTTAGTTTCAATTTATATTAAATAAACTAAAAACTATTTTTTGAGTGGAATCATAATTACAAATAAAAATCATCTATGATTTTTAAATAAATATTGATATATATAAATTAATTGACAAATTTTTGTGTTGAGTTAAAAAATTAAATTTTTAAATAATTTCAATTGAAAATCCCTCCCTCACTTTTGGCAAATCAATAAGACATCTATGTCAGGGCATCACCCACTGTGAGTGTGATTGTGATGCTGTCTTGTGGAATGCAGTTGGGTTTCAACTGCCCCTATTTCGACCGGGCACACTTTCAACACAAGTTCCACACTTTGCCGCGTCTTGTCGATCTCGTCGATCTGGCGATCTCTGTCGATCTGACCAAATCTGTGTTTGCTTTATGTAAAATGTAAAATGCCTTTCCTTTTGCTTGGGTTTTCGGTCGAAATTATGCAGTTGTTGCTGTTGATGTTGTTGTTGTTGTTGTTGTTGCTTGGACTGTGCGTCTGCATAAATTAAATTAACGCTGTAGAGATGTTGCAGCTGCAGCTTCAATTCCTTGGGGTTCCAATGCGATCCATATTGAAGCCGGATTGTGGAACGTATTCGTAATTAACTTGTTGCCATAATTGCTCACTTTTGCATTTGTGTTGCATGTCACACGCTGCACAGAGAGCCACAGAGACAGAGAAAGAGAGAACAACATGCTGTGGCAAGGTACAAATTTCCTGTGCACTCCAAAAAAATATTTATCTTTTTTAAGAAATTCGCAATATTCTAAATCATTCATGATAGTTCAAAAAGTATTTATTTAAAGAGATAAATATATTCCTCTAATTATTAGAAAAATTCTGACTTGAAAGTTTATTTTTTAAAACATTATTTCTGAAATCTTTAATCTAAAAAATTATATTTCAACAAATTTGTTTAGAAAAATTTTCGTGTAATCCACATTATAATTTTTCTATATTGTTCTACTTTAAGATATTTTTGTGGTGAAATTTGTAAATAAAATTTATGAAACTACAAAAAATTATATTTTTTTTAAGTTTAATAAAATTTATTAAACTCAAAAAAATTATATTTTATTTTATTGAGCTAATAAGTTTTATAGCGTATACTTGTTTTTCAGATTGATATAATGTTCGCTTTCGGTTCATCTTTTTCTGTGTGCATAAGTCATTACACACCTTAACACACTTTTAAATTTACAGCCAATCCAAAAGAAAAAAAAACCAATGATTGTCCCGACACACACACACACACAAACACACAAACACACACATGGTAGACTGACCCTTATAAGCGACAAAACGGTAACGACGTGACTTTTATTATGCACACGAGACAGCTGAAGAGGCAAACAAGGGAATTGTGGTGATCAGAGAGGGGAAACGAGGGAGACGAGGGAAACGAGGGAAGCGACAAGAAACATTTGGCGCCGCAGCAATTAGTTATCAAAGACGTCGCGCATTGACAAGCAAAAGTCAAAGCACTTTTCGAGCCACCCAAAAATAATCCCAAGAGCAAACTGGAAAAGGGAAAGCTTCACAGATACATATATAACTATATACGCGTATAAACCTTCGATTTACACATAATAAAACGATATACAAATGAGTCATAGTTGTACCAGAACAAAGGTAAGTGCATATCCAAGGTTTATATATAGATTTTGTGACTACTGTAAATGAATTCACTTTTTTTTTATACATTGAGTCCATTGAAATTGGACAAAAAAGGGTATAATGCATTTGGCAGAATGTATGTTACAGGCAGAAGGGGGCGTATCAGGATCAACAGTCGAGTCGATTGAGCAATGACAGTCTGTCCGTCTGTCCGTCCGTCTGTCCGTCCGTCTGTCCGTCCGTCTGTCCGTCCGTCTGTCCGTCCGTCTGTCCGTCCGTCTGTCCGTCCGTCTGTTTGAACGCATCGATCTCAGCAGCCATAAGAGCTAGAGACTTCAAATTTGGTAAGTAGGTTGCTGGATACCGTACGCAGATAGTTTTTTTTTTTTTTTTTTGGATCGGACCTCTTTATCATATAGCTGTCATAGAGACGCTCTGCCGAAAATCAAGTTTGAGTGTGAAAAGTCGTTTGTTTTTCGAGATATCGTAACCAAACTTATAGAAAATGCATCTTAGCTGGTATTATACATCCTCACCAAATTTGGATCAAATCGGTCCACCATATCATATAGATGCAATAGAGACGCTCAATCAAAAATTAAGTCTTAGTATGAAAAAAAGGGGTGGACGAGCGAAGCGAGCAAAGGGCGGAGCCCCCTTGTTTAATATTTTATACATTCATAAAGCTGGCAAATATGGTGGATCAGTTGAGAAGTTGAGATCAGGACACGGCTCAGATTTGTGCTAAGGCAACGCCCCAAATCATGGAAGCGTGTGCCAGCCACAGCAAGAGACAGAGTATAAAAGAGTGACAGAGAGGGAGAGAGAGGTTGAGAAGCAGAGGTAAAACGACACGATATTAAAACGTAGTCCAGCTAAACATTGATCCTTATCGACATGTCAGAGAAGTCAGCAGCTACACACAGTCTCACATCCTCCTCCTCCTTCCTCCCTACTTCTACCCTCTTTCTCTTGCTCTTTTGTATGCTATCCTCTGCTCAGTGGCAACTGCAATTGGTAGCCAGAACAGCAGCAGCAACAACTTAACACGAGGCACCAACAACACGCAACGTTAAGCGGGCCAAGAGATCAATGGATACAGAGATTCAAGTAATACTTACTTATACACACCCAAAGATGTGTGTGTGTGTGTGTATGAGTGTGTGATGCAGCTAAGTGTGGAGTGTACACCTATGCCTATGATTAACTAAACCATAGATTAAATTATAAAACATGATCATAAAATTAGAGGTCAGATTAAAGGAAATCATATGATAAATATGATATTCCGCAAATAAATCGATTTAGTTTTGAACAAATTATGAATCAGATAAAATTTGACAGAGTTATGACTCTTTTTGTAAAATTGTTAAGGGGAATGAAAAATTCGGAAAAAGTGGACAGTACAAAAAAAAATTTACATTTTTCAAAGTTAATGCAGAATCTAAAAAGAGTTTAAATAATAAAAAAATTGTCATTCCAAAAGTACATAGGTAAAGATCTGTCAGAGATAGTTAGATAGATAGAGAAAGTTCTAAAAAAAAATATGGACAGTGCCTAAAAAAAATTTCAAAATTTTTTAATTTTCCAATTTTTATGCAGAATTAAAATAGAAGCCAAAACATGAGAAAATTGACATTCTACAAGAAAATCGGCTGAGATTTGAAAGAGTTATGATAGTTTGCAATTAAAAAAAAATTAAATCAAATTAAAGTACTTGAAAATCGAATTCTCGAAAATCGAGTTGTGCATTTTTTATGTGTTTTTACATTAGTAGTATCGATTAATAGCTTAAACTAGAATGATATATTTATGTATATTCGATCAAGTGAGCAAGTGATAAAATCCCTGTATATTTGATTTGGTTTTAGGAATTTCGAGCAGTTATATAGAGATTTCTAGCATGTTTATCAAATCAGAGATCGAATGAAATTGAATGCTTGAAATCTTGAATGTTTGAATGCATAATTTAAATCGAATATCAAACTAATTAAATGGGCATAAAAATCTAGAGGGCATTATCTACGCCTCCTTAGCTTATCTATCTACATATGTTGGGCTCTAAACTGTTGGCCATGTTGTTGGCCATCTGAATAGGCCCCTACGCAGCTGCTAATGAGCTGGCCAACAGTTTGTGTTGTTTTTTGTTATTTCATTTGTTTCTTTATCGGTTTGGTTTCATGTGTAGGTGTTTAGCGTGTAAGATTAGATTAGGCTAATCAGGGAGCGAGATCTCAACTCACGAACATCAAACGCAACTCCGTCACAGCTCGAATCCCAAAGGCGTAAACCTTCTCGTAAATCTCCTCTCGTAAACCTCTCTTCTCAAATAGTTGCTGTACTTTTTTCATCTTCATTTCTTACTTGCGGATATTACGAATAGAGAGCAGTTGCCGCTAATTGCCGATAATTAACTCGAGTCTCTCTCTCTCTCGACGGCATCCAAATGCGATTTATAATTTCTGCTCGCAACAAATTAAAATTACCAATGGAAGCATTTGTGGCATGCAACTTGTATGAACCGGCGCACAAATCTGACAACCGAAGAACAACATCATAAAAATATGTGAGAATATGCCGCAAATCGGGAGTACACGACAGGGAGTTATCCTTTCAATATCAACAGACAGATCACCTCAAAGATACATTTTAATTAAATTAAAGTCATTGATAATGTTGTTGATTAATATTAAATTCAATTTAATTTAAGCTGTAGGCATGGAACTAAAAAAAAAGTACTGGACGTAGAGCTACCCTAAAACACAAAACTTTTTTTAATAGAAAATATTCTTAAGATCGCTTTTAGATCATTGATTGATCTAATTGATTGATCATTGAAGTTTTGATATTAACTTCAATTAAATACATTTCTGTATTTCATCTCTTTCAAATAATGTATATAATTATGAAAAAAGATTTATTCCTTCATAGCAGATTAAAGCAGTCAACAAAACAATATGTAATATTAAAAATATAACTACAAATTTTTATACAAAACTTGCCAAAGTTTGCCAGCAAAAATATTCCCAAAAAAAAAGAAAATATTGCTCAATATATAAAAGCTGATTTGCTATCTGGAAATTCATTTATTTATTTAATAAAATAACAATATTTAAAATAAAATTAAACAATTTTATTTGAAAATAATAATTCATTATATTAAAATATTTTATTTAGTTAAATCAATTTTAATAAGACAGTATTAACATTTGAAAGAAGAACTTCAAATCTAAACAAATCTTCACTGTCCTTGCCAATACAACTGTAATATAAACCCAATTGAAATTGTATTTATTTTTACAGGGTATAGAAATGTGAAATGAAATAGGCAGCAGCAGCAGCTGCTGATGTAAGGAGAAGAACGTGAGTCTCAACGCGGAATACTAAAGATTCGATGCGATTCGATTCGTGGAGACATTTTTAGGCGTGCCCGAAAAAGGAGCAGAAAAGCAGGTCACTAATTTGCCATTTAGGCTGGCATTTGTGGCATTTGGTGACAGGCCAAAAGGCCGCTTCGAAAAAGTTCCAACTTAATGGCTTAATGTAGCAAAGTCAGACGGAGTTGATGTTGAATTTGAAGTTGAAGTTGAAGTCAACGCATCTTTGCAAGCTGATAATTAACAATTTCAGGTGCCATTTTGATGATGTTTAATGTTTAGCTTCACGAACTACATGCAAAGATTTTTCACAGATTTTCAATCAGAGCTGCAATTACGACAGACAGACAGACAGACGGACAGACAGACAGACATATGGACAGCAAGAAATCTTATTAAGTTTTGTTTGTTTTCATCATTATTTTCACGGCTGATCGCTGATCGTTGATCCGTTGATCCGTTGATCCGTTGATCCGTTGCCCATTTTCGGCCATTAAGAGTGAAAATCTTGTGTAAATCGAATTATTTGTAATTTATGGTGTGGCAGTTGTTGAATAAATGGAGGTTATTACCAGGCCAACAACTGGCAACGAGCCAAGTTTTTTGCAGCAGCTCCTCTTGACTATCTCTCTCTCTCTCTCTCTCTCTCTCCCTCACTCTCTGTCTAGCTGTCTTGAACATGGCCTAAACCAATAACCATTAAGCGTGCTAAAATCAATCGCCCCCTTCTCGCTCCTTTTCGAAATCCTTCTCTCAGTTAACTTGTGGTTCCAATTTGCAGACGATTTGCGGTTCATACTTTGCGGTTGTATATCTATATATATATATATACGTTTATATATATGTATACAAAGACACAACATGGCGGTTGCCATGATGCACTGTTGCCAGCGTTAAAGCCAAACTCCGAGTCAGACTCAGAGCCAAACTGGTTCAAAAAGATTATCGATTTTCAATTACCCGGCGAGTGTGCGGCTAAGTAGTTTGGTTTTTGTTTGGTCTAGCAATTTTCGTAACTGCCGCTCGACTTGGCCAGCAGTTATAGCCACATACACACAAAAAAGGCCAACTATTTAGCAAAGCACTGAACAACAGAAATGCTGTATGCGAGGTTTTCAAATTATACTGAATTGAAACAACAAATTATTCAAAACCTAATAACTTAATTGCTAAAGCTCATTTAAAGTTTATTTACTTAGAAATTAATAGATATTATATTGACAATTAATTGTGCATTGTTAGTATTGCATTTTTTACTTTGAATGCTTAAATTTAATTTCTCAATTTAAAGTCTTAGCATTTTAAAAATCATTTAAAATCTACACAACACTTTTATTCCACGTTAAGTAAACATACTTTAAATTACTTGAAGAAATTTTAAGAATAGTGAAATACTAATAAGAAGTTTCTGATTATTATAATAATGAAAGAATTTAGCGCTTTTAAAGCTTTAAAAGCACATTAAGGCTTATAAACAATTAATATTGCAAAAATCATTTTAAAAATATGCCAGGTTTTCAATACAACTCAACCTAAATAAGCTTCCAAAGCACATTAAAGCTCTAATGCGATTAATCAATAATAAATCAAATAGTTGACATAACCTGAGACCTAATAAAATGTGTTCTAAAAGCACATTAAAGCTTCTAAACAATTAAGCTTATATACAAAAAAAACGACTTAATTTGAGCTTTTAAAGCGCATTTAAGCTCTAATGCAATTACGTGTAAGCTCAGTTTAAAGTGGCTCACCAAATTGGAATTACACAAAACGTCGCAGCAAGTACATACGTAATCTATGACTGCAAACCTGTTGTATAGTGTAAGGCGTTGCGATAAGAGAGCAGCTAACGTCAAGGAAATTAAACAAATTAAGTGCGACACTCGGCAGCGTGTTCCCAACGGCAACACACACACACACACACACGCAAACACATAGAAATACACACACATCATATGAGTGTATATATCGCATATATATCTTATCTATCAAATCTTTTAACATTTATAACCCGTTTTGCTGTGAGTCTTCGTCGTTGTATCTATGAATGAAAGCGGTTTTTGTTTTGTGCTTTTGTGATGCGACGTAATCAGCGAGCTAATCCCAGAGACGGACGGACAGACAGACGGACGGACGGACTGTGAGACAGACAGACGATGAAAGCGGAGGCAGCTGCTCGACAACTTGGCCAATCTGTGGGCTATGCTAATCGCTTGACTTATAATTAATTAATTAACCAGTCAGTTAGACAGACAGTCAGATAGTCAGTCAGTCAGTTAGTCAGTTAGTCAGTTAGTCAAAGAGTCGAATAGTCGCTTAGAGTGTAAACTGTGCATGTTGCACATCAGTGTTGTGGCAACTTGAAATTATGCTTTTAGAAATAAACAAATATATTCTAACAAAAAGGCTAAACTTATAATAAATACCGGAAATTTAAAAAAAATCACTGTTTTTATTCATTTTTAAATAGAGTTGAACTCATTTTCATTTGAGTCTTTTCTTCTGAAATTAAGGCTAAAATTGTTTGGGCTCAAATCATAATGCTGACAATGAAATAAAATAAACTAAACGTTTTAAGCTGAAACAGACATGATGCATTTTTTCTAAACTATAAACAATTTGATATTTTTTTGTATTTATTTTAAGACTGTACAATTTAAAAAGTAATGCAATTTTTTACCTTTTCTCTTTCTTTTAAGGCTTAGAAAACTGACTTATATGTCAGTAATACTGCATTAAAATAGTTAATTTGTACATATGCTAAAAACAGCATTTAATAAGCTAAAATTGGCAACACTATTGCACATGAACGGCAAGTTCGTTGCCTAAGTCTTTTGTTTTTGTGCTCGTGAAGCGTCAGAAATTTAATCAAAAACCAAAAAAAAAATAAATAAAAAAAAACTTTCATAAATGCAACAACGAAAATTGCACTTTTAATGACAATAATTTGCGTAATGGATTTTCATGTTTTCGTAATTGAATTTATTTTAATTTAAACCAAATTGCGAGACGCGACGCAACGCGCAACGCGCAACGCCGAGAAGCCTCGACTTTAGTCCGTATAATTTTATATACGCCGTCCGCTACGCTAATTGATTATAATTCTGTCAGTCGCCACCGTGGATGAGGCTGACTGGCAAAAAAAAAATAATATAAAATACTGACCATGGACTTGGACCCGCAAACTTGCAACTTGCAACTTGCAACTGGAGAAGTGGAGAACCTGCAACTGGACAACGCCTCTGTCCATGACTGATCGCTGGCTCGAAATGCTTCTGCTCCACATTTCGCGCATTATTTTCGCGCTCGTTAGCTTGTACACTGCAAAAAAAAAATGTTTTAAAATCTAAATTTTGGTCTAAAAAATACAAGGAGAACATAAAATTAAAAAAAAAACACATTTTGGTTTTAGGAACATTTCAAATAAGACCAAGTTCTTATTTTAAAAATAAATGTTCTTGAAATTAAATTAATTTTTAATATATAATTTTCTTTACTTTTTGTTTATTAGATTTTATTAAGTCTTGGTAATTTAATAACTGTTATTTTAATTTGTTAACATCTTATCTTATGAAATAGTGCATATTTATACTTTCCGGACAATTTAAGATTTTCATTCTTGCATTAAGAACTTGGAATTTTTAAATTTATAATTTTAAAATTAGTAATATGTTTGTAAAATGTGTTTATTTTACGAACATAATATTTAGGATAAATTTTCTTGATTTTAGAAGCTGCTCTTTTTTTCAGTGTAGATAGCAACAACATATTCGTATTCATATTCTTAAAATTAGTAATCGAGTCGTCAAATGTTCTTATTTTAAGAACAAAATATTTGAGATGAATTTTCTTGATTTTAGAAGCTTGTCTTTTTTTTCAGTGTAGGCAGCAACAACAGCAGCATCATCAACATCATTTTGATGCATCACTAGCTGGCAGGTGTTTTTGGTATCGATCGTCTCAGCCTGTTGATAAATACATGTACTCCACAGTTACACCCCCCCCCCCCCCCAATCCTCCATGCAGTCCCCCCACCGCCCTTGTTGTAGACTCCTTAAGGTGTCTGTCGAATTGTTGATGAATTTCATAATACACATGCATTATGTGTGGCAACGACTTCCGTTGCAAGTGCCCCCCTTTTTTTTTGTTTTTTGGAGCAACTTGTGGCGTTGTTGTTGCCACAATTTATTTTTTATGAATGTCAATGGCTTTTTAATTAATTGCCAGCAATTGCATCGCCTATATAACCGCTCGCTTACACACTTTATAGAGGGTATCATTATAATGATGACTTTAGCAGTTGTTTCTTTAATGACTTAAACTTAAATTGAAATCAAATATTTATTTATTATTATTAAGTTTTTAAATTATTTACTATTATTATTTTAAATTAAGACCTGAACTAAAAGCGTCTTCAAGTTTATTTCTAAGTTATATAAAATTTTGAGCATTGAACTTAACCTTTAAATAAGAAATAAGTTTAAAACAAGGTAAGACGCTAATTTTTGATTTAAATTTTATTAAATTTACAAATTCACATTCATTTAATATAAAATATTGATATTAAGCTTTAAAGCTCATAAATTAAATAAAGTTAATCATAGCTAAGAAATCAGTTCAAAAAATTATAAAGCAAAGCTTAATTTAAATTTAAAAATATAAATACCAATAACAAATTAACATATTATGATCTAAGTAATATAGAAATTCTTGTCAATACAATATTAAGTTAGCAAGCAAAACCAAAAACAAGTTAATTTAAAATCTTATTTATTAGTATCAATTTTTAGTTTTTAGTGTATCAATTTGTCGACTTGAAATAGATGTTCTCCTTTCGATATTTCGTAGTTTATGCGACTTTTATGACCCTCAAATGCAAAATGCGCTTTGCAAACGACTTTCAACTTCTTTTGCCCGCTCACATAAATCTCCAATTAATTATCGCCAATTAATAAAAGCTGCGGCGATCGTTAAATATGGCGACTTTTATGCGCCAATCAAATAATTTCAAAATTTAATTTTTAAAACACATTATACGCTGTAGTCAGGCTAAAGTTTGGGAAGGGTATATTAAATAATTGCAAAAAAAAATTAGGTTCAGTGCAGATATAGTTCTCTTTACAGGGTAACTGTTAGTATATCATTGTTTGTGTTTTCACTGAAAATATGTTTCCAATCGCCCAATAAATATATTTTTTAATATAAAAGCTATTCACTAACAAAATTTAAGTACATTTCTTGTGTTTACAGGGTATCTGGTAGTTGAGAAAAATTTCAAAGTTTTAGTATATATTCGGTAAATATCATATTTATTCATCTATCAAATTGATACACATCCTACACTGATAGAAAAAATGCATAGTGTAAACATTTTATTAGAAGAAGTATTAAAATTAAATATATTATAAACTTTATTTATCTAAAAACCCACTTATATGTCAAAATTAATATGAATATAGTATAACCTATAAATATGGAAAATTTTAAATATTATCAGCGCTACATTTAGACAACTTAAGATATTTACAGGGTATCTGGTAGTCGACAAATTTAGCCAAGTTTGTTTGTTTGTTCTTCTTTTCTACTACTACGTTGCTCGCAGTTCATTAAAGGCGCTTAAATTGTATTTCATTGTGGGCAAAAGGCGTGGTCGCTGCTCCCCATTCCTCTTCCCCTTCCCTTCCTCCTCTTACCTGTCTTCCCCTACCCATCGAGCGTCAATGGAAGTGATGCTGAGCGCCAGAAGCGCACAAATCCAATTTAAATGCAGCTCAAAGCCGCTGAGAACGAACACCAAAAGCAAGAAGAAGACAGAGAGCCAGAGAGCCAGAAGAAATGGAAGAACAAGAAAGAATACCATAAGCAAGTCCAACTTTAAAGATCGACCCCCTGTGCATCTCATTGTCGTAAATCACACATTAAAATATTTATTTGTATTTTTACTTGTTTAAAAATTAGTTAAAAGCCCGCGGCGCAACGAAGGAACCGCGACGGCGACTGCGACGGCGACTGCGACGTCGACGTCTGAACTGAACTTAAGTTGAAGTTGAACTTGGCTTTTGTTATGTGAGTGAATTTTAATTTCCTTTTTATGATATTTTAATTTATTTGAGCGTAAATCAAAACTCCAAACGAGCCCAGCTCCACAGTCGATATGCCAGATGGGCAGATCCCCAATTCTCCAATCCCCATCCAGATACAGATACAGAGGCTGCACTTTTAATAAATTAGATTACTCTACCCCAAAAAAAAAAGACTACTTAGAACGCCTCATTCAAGTGCGCTCGACAGCGAGCTACCCTATACTCAAGCAAAAATAAATAAATCCACATCTTTAAATTTAATTTGATAAGAAAACTTTGACAAAACTGAAGCGAATTTCAAGCGAAATGTAATTCTGATCTCTAAATTCTATCAGCATTTAAATTTTGTTCATTTTTAAAATTTTTACATTTTTAAACACTAATTTTCGAAACAATTTGGTAAGAGCTTAGATCACGAAATATTTATATTAAGAGTTTCATTCCATTTCTTTTAAAAATTATCAAATAATTATAAGCACGTTAGTATTTTATAAATTAAATTAAAAACACATTCAGCTGTGTTCCTCAAATCTATAGAGGTATCCGAGAGAAGTGTTTTTGAAAACAACGGTGTACCTAAAATGTCAAAGATTTAATATTTTCGAATATATTTTTTGGATTATTCATAATTTATTATTCAATTTAAAGATACTTTAATATAATAATAAATAATAATTTTGTCTAATCTCAAGATATACAGGTGTGTTCCAGAAATCTCTAGAGATTTTGAAGAGAAATGTTTTTGAAAACAACCGTGGGAAATGTTGGTGCTCCTGAAATTTTAGAGATTTAATATTTTGAAACTTTTTTTTTTTTTATATTTCTATTCAATTTAAAGATATTTTATTTCAATTTTGTAAAAATTTAATTTTGTCAAATCTCTCAAGTTTTTTTAAGACATTTGAAACCAATGGTTTCTTTTTTTCAGAAACATCAATAATAAATTTTGGGTTGCTTACACGCTGTTATAAATTTGTAGAACACATCTGCTAAAAATTATAATCATTAAAGTTCCAAGCACTTAAAGATTAAGATATGTTATAAATCAAAGTAAATATCAACAAAAAAAAATATATTTCCCGGTCACAAAGTTACTACACTTTTGCATATGCATAAAGTACAGGGTATAAAAAGAGAGTATCTCGATCGACTTTAGCGGCGCTTCGTTCGCGCGAACTGCATAAATCTTGAGTCCAAGTTGAAGTCCAAGTTGAAGCCAAAGTCGTACAGAGTCGTAAACCGAGCAGACTCTAGCCAGGCGGTAGAAGCACTCTCTGACCAGGCTGAAGAGTACTCTCTGGTCTTGAAGTGCAGCACGCAGACAAAGACAAAGACAGAGACAGAGACAAAGATTGCTTTTTCACAGCTTGTGGTACGTCCGGCTGTTTATTAATTTGACGTTTTTCAGTTTCCAGTTGCAGTTAAAGCCGGGCCAAAACCAAGTCATAACTTTAATTTCAACTGCAACAATTTGTATACAAATTCAGAACGGAAAAGAAGGCGTGGCAGAACTCGCACAGCAATTTAAAATCCGTTTGGTTACCATCTAATTATTCAAGTCTAACTAATCAGTTGAAAAGCTCTGCGGCAGCTTTTATGTGCAAAAGTCAAAGCTCTTTCGTTATAGTAAACGTGTCTGCCCACAGATGGCGTCTCTCTCACTCTTATACGCTCGAAAGTATGCAATGCTTAACAGCAGTTCGATTCGAACTTTAAGTTTGTTGCCTAGCTAACAGTCTTTGTGAGACTTACAGTTGCAACATGTTTGAACCCCGCTCGATCAAACAAGTTGTGAGTGTTTACTGGAAGTGTTCATTTTCCATAGGGGTAACCAATAACAGCAATGAATGAACCGTTAACACAGCAGCTTCCAGGCTGGGGTCGGCTGCATAAACGAGGGGCAAACACACACGAACGATGCCGTGGAACAATTGCAGCGGCAACAACAACATAGCCGAATAACAGGCAAACGAAGGGACAGCCGAACGAACTGTGTGGCTCCATCTAGCGTTTATACGCTGTTAGTGTACGCTTAACAGCGCCCCTAACATAACAGCGCTCTGTTGTGCTTACAACACGCGCTGGTTCGTTCGATGAGGGGAAACTGTAAAGCTGCTGTTAAGGAACAGTTTTCTGTTAGATTTAAAATTAGTTTTTCAAATTTTCAAATTGCCTTAAAAAGTTAATTAATTTAACAATTGAAAGAGAATTTAAAATTCGAAATTCAATAAAATTATGGTAAGAATTTTAAAAATGGTTTGAAGTTCGTCCGCCTTCGGGAAGAGAAGTTACAAAACATAAACTGAAAAAAAGAAAAAAAAATATGAAAAAATCTAGAAAATTCCAACAAAAATTATGCAAAAATTTAAAAAATTCTAGCTCAAAAAAAAAAAAAAATTTCAATTTAGTTGAATTTTCGTAGTTGCAACTAAATTTAATTTTAACCTATGTTAGAAAAAAGTTGCCAGATCCGGGGAATTCTGTAGGGTGGCAACCTTTAAATTAGAAAGAGTTGCCGGATCGGGGAATTCAGTAGGGTGGCAGCCCCATAAGTAAAACAATTAAAAAAAAACATATGAATATAGATCAACTTAAATTAATTTATAAGAAATAAGAAACTACATAAATGAATTATTAAAATGAAATTATAAAATTAAAAAGCAAACGTTATATTTATGAAAACTACACAGCAACAATAAATGGAAGCACAATTGGTCTAATTAATTTGATTCGAGCTTTTATACTTCCTTTTTTTAAAGCTAAGAAATGCATTGCAAATTACAAATTTCTATAATATCAATTTAATTATAATAATTATACAATGCCAATTTATTTTAAAATAATTTTCTGGTACCTCATTTAAAGCGAATACAATTCAAACTTTGTCTGATGAAAAAGTCTCTGGAATTTAATTGTTTAAAATATCGCAGACTGCGTCTCACATATATAGTACATGCTCATATGGGGATGAAGGAAGGGAAGTGAGGGATATAAGGGTTCCCTTCTGTTGACAGTGAATGCTGAAGAAGACGACGGATAAGTTAATGTAGAATCTCTGTTCGTTTTAAAAGCATATGAACCTATGTTGTTTTTATGCCTTAACACTTCGAGGACAAGTCGGAAAACGTGAACGGGAACGGGAAATAGAAGAGGGGCCAGTATAAAAGGGGGATGGTTAACAGAAACGAATGAATTTGCATAATACGAACCAAGTAGTTGGCTGCATTTATTTTCACATGCATATTCACTGACAATTCTGAGACACACACCCCCTTTTACCCCCCTTTTACACGCCCTTTTTCAACCATGTCCAGCCATGATGAGAGAGTAAAGTGAGGGACACAATCTCATAGGCACATAAGTATAAATCTGAAATACATATACCCATTTTCTAAGGCTGCTAAACTGAAAAATTTGGTTATATGTTCGATTCGGCGGTTCGAACTATTATAGCACAAGACATCGGTTCGGTTCGCGAATTGGTTTATATATCCCCAGAATCCGCGGTTTGGGCTCGAACCTTGGTTCAATTTCATACAATTTTGATCTAATTCAATTTTTTTTTGAGAAATCAAATTTATTTGAAGATTTAAACATGACTTATTAATATTAGAAAACATAAAATTTATGTAATTATTTTATTTTTGAACCGAACCTTTTATTTTAGGTTCGGGTTCGCAAAGTAAATAATTTCAAGGGTTCATGATCCGGTTAAGGCTGATTAAAAACCCGAACCTTGGCCACAAATCGAAACAAATTGTAATTCATATTTAATAGATATAGAGATATAAGTTTATTTAGAAACTGATTTGTGTTTTGCAGTTTTATAAGCGAGTACTCGTATTCGTATTTATAAAGTAGATAAAATAGATTCTAATGAACATTTTCGTTTGGGTTTAGCAAGTCTTGAGTTGACATCAGATTTAGCAATTGACAAGCTCATCTTTCTTTTTAGGTTCTTCCTGGTTAAGCACCTCTTTTCAAAGCATTTCTTTATTGATTGTTTAATTTTCTCTTCTTCCGCCTTGAGCTCCTTCTTCTTAGTGGTTTTCTCTTTAACTTCTTCTTCCTTAACTTTCTTATCTTTAGTTGGGTCCCATTACCTGAGGTCCTTTCTCCTTATCTTCCTGCTTCATTTATTCTTGATCCTTAGATAACTCTTCCTAAGTTTCTTCTTGCTTGGGTTCTTCTTGTTTGGGTTCCTCCTGTTTGGGCACTTCTTCCTTGAGATCCTTTTCCTTAAGTTCCACTTCTGTTGGTTCCTCTTCTTGAGGTCCTTCATGCGTAGCTCCCTCCTCACATTCTTTCACCACAGATTCTTCTTCGTTTGGCTCTTCCTTCTTCTTTGCAGGTTCTTTTACCTTAGGTTTTTCCTCCTTGAGTTCCTCCTCTTTAGATATCTCCAATCCAAGTTTCACTTCTTTAGCTTCCTTTTCGTTTAGTTCCTTCTCCCTTAGTCCTTCCTTCTTAGGTTTATCCTGCTTGGGTTCTAACTCCTTGAGTTCCTCCTCTTTAGATATCTCTACTGCAACTTTCCCTCCTTTTGCTTCCTCTTCGTTTAGTTCCGTCTCCCTTAGTCCTTCCTTCTTAGGCTCTTCCTGCTGCTCTCCACTTGACTTGCCTCTCCTTAGCTCTTCTGGATAGGGTATCGCTCTCAGTCGTTGCACCATACTCTCCAACGACTCTTCCGCCACTGCAGGCCCATTCATGTCCTTTTCCTGCTCCGTTGTAGAGCGCTTCTTGGTGGCATCATCATGACGCAGTGTCGCACAGAGCTGAGTCAATGGCTTGGACTTTATCGGACTCTTACTGGAGGTCTTGGGTATGGCTCCCGTGGACTGTTGAATGGCCAATTGACTGGCGGTTGTGGTCACTGTGACACAGCAGGCAGCTCCTTGAGATTCCTCCTCCACAATGCAACTGCTGGCAATGTTGTTGTCCGCCAAACAACTTGAGGCTTCCTCTTCCGTTTGCTCCAAAAGTAACGCCTCCTGTCGCCTGTTCGCTTCCCGCTCCGCAATGCGATTAATCATGGCGGTACCACGCTCCGAAGTGTTGCTCAATTTGGCAATAAGTTCGTTTCCCTGCTCCTCCAGGCGACGCAAACGCTCGGCACGATTAGCCGAGACTCTCTCAATATCCTCCAGGCGTTGTTCGACCGTCAAGGAGAGGCTGGAGACCGTGGGAGTTGCCTCCCTGAGCTGGGACTGTTCGTGTAGTGTGTCCAGTCTGTTTACTAAGCTATCGCCACGTTCCGAGTTCCTGGAGAGCTGAGACAACAGCTGTTGACTCTCCTGTTCCAGACGTTGAAGACGCGCCGCCCGTCGACTTGTGTAAGCTTCTTCCTCTTGGGTCAATGGCGAGGCAGTTGTGGTAGCTTGCTCCTTGGGCGCTTGCTCCTTGGGCTCCTCCTCGGTGTTGCTCTCGAAGCTACCCTCACGACTTGGTGCACGTCTTATGCGATCCAAGGACTTTTTCAAGTAATGTCCACGATCTGCAGTGCGCTTAATGCGCGAGAGCAGCTGTCGCGACTCCTCCTCCAGGCGTCCCAGTCGCTCCGACCGCTTCCTGGTGTACTCCTCCTCGCGGGGCGTCAGACTGCCCGTGGCTGGAGCGGAACTGGCCCTGGTCATGCGCTCCAGTCGCTTGCGATTGATGAACTCATCCAGGGGCACCGCATGTTGAGCTGGCGTAATCTCGTCCTGAAAGCGACACAGTTGTATTTCGAGACGCTCACGATTTCCGGATGTTTCCAGCACCTGTTGAATGAGGGATTTGCACTGTTCCTCCAGCTTTTGAATGCGATCAGTTGCAGCGCCAGGAGAGGATGAGCTGATTTCATTCTTGCCACGTTGCCGGCTGCGTGAACTGTGCGTTGTCTTGGAAACAGCACCACGTGAGGAAGTGGCCACATCCTCGTCGGTTTCAATGGGTTCATCCGGTTCCTCTGGATCCTCTGGGTCCTCGGGCTCCTCACGCCAGCCACAAGTTGGCGGAGCACTGTTCCAGCGTAGCACAATCTCCTCGCTCTCCTCCTCCTCTCCTGCTGCAGCTGCCTGACGTCCTGGCGAAGTGCTCTGCATGCGTTTAATTTTGCGTGTATGCTCAAATTGATCCCTCAAGTGTTTGCGCCGACAATGCGCCGAAGCGGAAGCGGAAGAAGAGGAGTTGGAGTTGGAATTGGAGGAGGAGCAGGCAGTGGCTTCCACTGCATCGATTTCAGCAGCTACAGCAGCCGTTACTCCCACCGTATCCTCATCCGACTGTGGTCCGGAATCACTGTAACCACTCTCCGCCGAATGATTGGCATCCTCCAGTTTCCTTCTCGCAAACTCCCGCCTCCAGTCATTGCACAACTCCTGGCTCTCATCGTTCTTGGCCCGCGCCATTGCCCACTTCCTGCGGCAGTACTCCAGCTCATCCTTCAGCTCGCTGAGCAGACGACGCTTCTGCTGCAGCTGATATCTCAATATCTGCTCCTGTGTGTGCAGCTGTCGATGTTGACGTTGCATCTTCCCCACCAGATGCCAGGTCTTTGTCAGCTCCAAGCTCACGACACTCAGTCGCTTCTCCTGCTCGTTGAGTCTGCTGTCCAGGTGACAGTTGAGCGTCTTCAAGCGATTCGTTTCCTTCACCAGCGACTTTTTCTCCATTATCAAATCCTATGCCATGATTTTTAAATTAAAAATTTGAAATTGAATTATTATTATAAAGATAAAGGAGAAGATTTAAAATTTAATAAGAATTTAAGATAAAAGTAATGTTTCCAAAATTATAATAAAATTACTATAATTTAAAAATTAAAAATGAAAATTTAGTTATTTTTTTAAACATATTTTTTAAGAATTGAAAATATATAAATGTTTGCCTATATTCATTTCATTTATTCTACATTTGAGTCATTTATCTATTTACTATCATTAAATGCCTATAACCAGAGAAAATTTGTTTTCTATCAAGCCAATATTTTATGCAGAGCTTAATTCTGGTTAATAAGTTAATTTGCAAAGGCACGGCCTAAAGAATTCCTCTTATCAACTGGCCATCGATGCACATTGTTGCCAATCCACAAGCCTAAAAGTATGCAACATGTTTTCAGCTCGATAACTGACCGATAAATTCAATTATGTGCACAACAAAATGGCGACCCACTTTTAAGAACGTCGGCCATAATGAAGCTTCAACTCCTGCCCAGCATCTGTCTGACTCCTCCTCATCCTCTGGTCTCTTCCTGCCTCATCTATGTCTACGGTTTCTCTCCGGCTCAACTCCTCCTTCTCATCTCTTGCCAGTCTCCTGTACTTCACTATATAAAGCGCCTAAGTGAATAATGCAAAACTTTGCAACAGCCTCAAACAGCACGTTCTCGTTTGCGGCATGAAGTACACTGAGAGAAAAATGTCAAACTTAAATTAATTCAACTAATTGCGATTCGCAAAATTTAAAACTGAAATATGCACATGAAAATTGAATAACAAAGTACAAAATTCTTTATATGAGAGAAAAAAAATTAGAAAAATTGATAAGTTATTGTAAAATGTTACACTGAGGTTCTTAAGGCAGAAATAGAATGCATTCCAAAAAAATTGTATCATATTTTTTTAAATGTATTGAAACAAAATCCTCATCAATTTAAGAAAATAAACTTAAAATAATTTAAATGTGTTGCTTAAAATATCTAAAAATTATTTTGAAATTCAGTAAATATTCTATCAGCTTCTTTGATATCGAGGAAATATCGTTTTTGCTGATATTGAAAAAGATGAAAAATAAACCTTTAGTACTTTAATTAGTAACCTAAATTCTCCATTACTTTATATATTGAACTTTTTTCAATTATGATTATTTTTTTTAGTAACTTATAAGACATTGAAATTCTGGAAAAACTGCTTGAAATATGTAACTATAATCTTAGTTTTCTATCAAATGGAAAATTTTAGATTTTGAATGCGAAATATATTTTCGCTGAGTGTACACTGAAAAAAAAAAAGTGTTCTAAAATCAACATTTTTGTCTCCGAACTAAGATTTTTGGTCTAAAATATGTTAATAGTGGGGTTCGAACCGCCGCCTACTCTGTTTCACAACTAAATAAATATTTATACATATTAATACCTTCCTAAAAACTTAAGATTTTTATTCTTATATTAAGATTTTATGATTTTTTAGATGAAAAATCTTAGTTTTAGTAATTTGGTCTTAAAATAATCTTATTTTAAGAACCAAATATTTAAGATGCATGTTCTTGATTATAGAAGCTGATCTTATTTTTCAGTGTAGGCTGATGCACTTCATCAGCAAACCGGATACGACAACTAACAAGCCCGATTGTCCGCAACACTTGAACAACAACAGCATTGTGGACAGTCGGGCAGTTGGCGAGTCGGGAAGTTGGGAAGTTGGAGAGTTGGAGAGTTGGAGAGTTGCCAACCGCAGGGTAGACTTACCTTCAGCTTGATGTAGGTCTTGCTGACACTTAGCTCTGGAGCTTTAGCTGCAGTTCCTGTTCCTGCTCCTGCTCCTGTTATTGCTCCTGTTGTTGCTCCTGCTCCTGCTGCTCCTGTTGTGGCTGCCACATTGCTGTGGGCATCGTCGGCAGCTGGCGGCATCTCTTCAAATTGCACGCGCTCAATTTTGTGGTGACTCAAGAGCTCCATCAACACTTTCCAAACTTTTGGCAAGTTGCCAATGATTTCTTGTGCCGTTGCAACTTTTCCCATAATTTCAGGCTCATGGCATTTTAACGAAGCCGCAGCAGTTGCTCCTCCTCCTCCTCCACATCCTCCTACTCCGCCTCCACTGCGTTTTCTATGCAACCTTCTGGCACTTGGCTCTGCCTTTACACTGTCAGTGTTGTCCTCGCCAGAAGCTGATGCTGATGCTGTAGCTGAAACCATGACCTCATCTTGTCCTGACATTGGCGTTGGCGTTGGCGTTGGCGTTGCACTGCGGCTTTTGTCGCTTTCATCCGGATTTTGTCCGGATTTGGCCGCCTGTTCCACCAGCTCAAAGAGCAATTTGGGCAATGTGGCGCCTTCACTGCAACCTCCCTCCGCCTGCATCATCTCATTCAACAGATCGCGATTCTCCTCCAGCATTTGGGTCAAGCGATCAATGTTCATATTGTGCTCTCCATGGAAACCCATCACCAACTGACTAAAAAGCTATCGAGCACAAGAATTAGCAGGGAGTTTCGAATGTTCAATATATCTTTCTCTTACCAGATTAACAGCTCCAACTTGTTCCTTAAGTATGCGCTTCTCAAACTTGTGCTCTCCACATTCCTCTCTTAACTTGGCCAACTCCTCGTTGGCCGTTTCCAACTCCTTGTTCAACAGTTGATTTCGCTCTTCGAAACTCTTCGTTCTACAACAAAAAAAAAGAATGGATTGTTGGAAAAATAAAAACAAATTTTAGTTTACAAGATATCTCGATGTAACTTGGAAGTGTTGATTAAAGGTGAAAACTTAAGACTTAAAATTTTCAATTTTCAAAATTTCAAAAGGCGGACCCTTATCATCGATATCAAGATCTAGTAGAATCTAGAAGAATATATTTTTTGATCGACTTTAATAAAATTTAAGTGCAGAATGAATTTAAAGATCAAACGATGATCAAAATGACATTACGCTTAAAAATCGGTTCAGTTTTGCCAGAGTTATACAGGTTGGAAGTCGGTCAGATCTTGACCAAGCAACTTTAGAAGTCAAAATTTTTGTCATGACATGATTTCTTTCAAGAAAAAGATCGGTCTCAGGATCAAGTTAAAAGGTTTGCTTTATACTAATTACGATATAAGGAGTTAATGAAAAGTATAATATTGAGAATTAAAATTTTAAATTTAAAAAAATCACAATTTTTCTTTGATCTAAACTATGATTGCAATGAAGACCTGTTCAGATTTAACAAGGCTATGCATGTTTGAAGTCAAAACTTTGACGTTGCATTACCGGTACAAACTTTCGGCTTTCGGTAATTGAAAAATGTCGGTCCTAAAAATAAAACTTGTTTGGCTTATCGGTTCCGGTAAGGTTTCTGGGAAATTTCGTGCTGAAAGGTTAGTAAAGCATACTTCTCCTGCTCGGCGATAAGTTCATCCTTTTTGATGGAGATCAAACGCTGCAGATTCTCATACTCCGCGGCGGCAACTCTTTGACGCTCCTCGTAGAGTTGTCGCAGTTGCCGTATATTGACCAATTGACGTTCATATTCCTGACGCAGATTATTGGACATGATTTTCATTTCGCGTTCGCTGAAGGAGTTCTCAATTTCTGTCAGTTTCATCTTGAGCTAAGTAGAAGAAATTTAAGTATATTTAATTTGATTATTTAACTAACTTTCTCTCTCTTCTTTTCTCTCTAACCTGTGCACATTGCTCCTCCTTGACGTTCAACATTTGCTTGCAACAGCAAATTACCTCCTTCAGTGTTCCCACCTGACGTTGCACCACATCCAATTCTCCACGCAGCGATAGATTCTCAGCATTGGCCAATTGCAAAGCCAATTGAGCGTTGGCCAACTCAATGTTGGCATGACGACTGCGACTGCTGGGATTCTCATCATCCTCGTCCACTTCCTTGATAGGTGTTAGCTCTGCTTGAGGCTCCTCTTCCCCCTTGGAAAGCTCTTGATCATCTTTAGCGCCTTTGAAGACAAAAAAGTTCATTTAAAACTGAAATTAATTTCAATCTTATAGCATCTGATTTAAAAAAAAAACCAAAAACAGTCTGTCCGTCTGTCTGTCCGTCTGTCTGTCTGTCCGTCTGTCCGTCTGTCTGTCCGTCTGTCTGTCCGTCTGTCTGTCCGTCTGTCTGTCCGTCTGTCTGTCCGTCTGTCTGTCCGTCTGTCTGTCCGTCTGTCTGTCCGTCCGTCTGTTTAATCGCGTCGTTCTCAGAGACCCTGATAGCTAGAGACTTCAAACTTGCTAAGAAGGTTCCTGTACACCATAGGCAGATCAAGTTTGTACTTTTTTTTGGATCGGACCTTTATATCATATAGCTGCCATAGGAACGATAGATCGAAAATAAAGTTTTAGTATTAAAACTTCTTGGTTTTTTGAGATATCTTGACCAATCTGACACAATATACATCTGGGCTGTAATTATATATCCTACTTAAATTTGGTTCAAATCGGACCACTATATCATATAGCTTTCATAGGCTTTCATGCTCAGTCGAAAATCAAGTTTAAGTATGAGAAAGTTTTTTGTTTTTTGAGATATCTCAAGCAAACTGATAGAATATGCATTTCAGTTGGTGTTATTTATCCTGACCAAATTTGGTACACATGGGTTTCATATATCATATAGCTGCCATAGGAACAATCGGTCGAAAATCAACTTTTAGTACAGAATATCTGGACACAGGGTATCCTACTGCCGAACATGCCCGACTGTAGCCGCCTTTTTGTTTATAAGTGTATTTCACAAAACTCTATTTACTGAAATTGAACACGAAAACTCTTTAAGCCATTACTTACAAGATCCTTAAGTAGCTTAACTCACTTTTAATTTTGAAAATACGAAATAAGTAAAATAATTAAATTATTTAACGAAATCGTAGTTGAAATAAAATACCTCAGGGAGAATTTAACCTTAAATTGTGATCATAAGAGTTTGAAAATACTCTCTCTTCTATTACCTTGCCGTAGTCTACGATTCTCCGCCTGCTCTGTGGCCAATTGTTTGCGTAGACTCTCCAGCTCTTCTCGCATATCCTGTACCGCAGTTTGTCTGGCCAATCGCTTGTTGGCCAACTGCTCCTTGAACTCCTCCATACTTAAATCGGGCTCTGCATCTTTCTGCTGTTCTGCTGACATGACTGCTGGGGTCTTCAGCTTCAGCTTTGAAGAGCTGTCCGATGAAAGAGTCGTTGTTGTTTCAAGTTCCGGAAGTTGTTCCAATAACAAATTCTCATGTTCGATCTCATTCCAGCGTGGCTCGTCATCCGTCTGCGTTGTCTCCGATTCATTCGTATTCGGCGTAGACTCGGTATTACCCATTCTTGTGCGGCTTTCTTCTGCTGCTTTGTCTTCAGATCGAGAACAAAGAAACGAACCAATCCGATGCCAAATGCACTCGATTTATTGCACTCGTTGTGTTGTTTACTTTTTTTTCTTTCTTTCTTTCTGGCAATCGTTTATCTTTGCTTTAATGCGACTTTTCTTTTTAGTACAAAAGAGCTGCCAGTTCTTTTCAAGTTGAACCAATACAAAAATAAAAAAACAACACTAGTACTATTATTCTATATATACATATGTTCGATCACACGCGCGATTTCGCAATAATTATTGACTTTCACTTTTCCTACAAACCAGAAAACTTGACCAAACTTATTCAAAAAAAAGTATTCAAGCCTCCGCTTCACTTCGATAACTATATACATATACCTATATATTACTATATAGGTATAGCTATAGGTAAGAATGTTTAAGTAAATCTATAGTATACACATATGTTAATATATTTATATATATATGTATGTATGTCTGCGCGTTATTGGAAAATTTTCAATTTTTCTATCCGACGCGTCGTTGAGGAACTTTTCACTTGGCCGCCTCGCATAAAACTGAAAACTCTTCTAATATCGTTGGCTATTTTTAACAAGAAATTTTCATTCTCGAAAAATGCTCGTTTCGCTCTTTATTTCATCAAAACTATCAATTCTCTTCCTCTCTCTCTGTCTATGATTATACGTCATTAAATTGCATGCAGGATTCTCTCAGAAATTTTTTTGTTTGCCCAAATTCCTTGAACTAGGTTCCTAAATCAGCTGCCTATTTTATGCAATTTAATTAAATAAATACAAATATGTCACATGCATAAAATATGTTTAAATTTAGATAGACACGTCAAGTTGATCTAGAATAATTGTGACTAACAGGGGAATAAAACAGTTGCCACATTTGATCAAAACAAAATAGTTATACCCTATGAACCTGGGCAAAACCGGGTCACCACGTCAGAAATTTAGATCTACTATCCTCTACTATGTCGCATCTTTCTTAATATAGAGGTTTGTAATATAATATATGTTTTTGATTAGGAATAACCCCACAAACAAAAAAAAAGTGGGTACATTTCTGTGAGGCTCCGTGGCTTTCTAGAATCTATCAGACCTATGACAGCTATATGATAGAGTCGACCGATTTGAACGAACTTTGGTAAGGATGGACAAAGTTAATATATCTCAAAAAACAAAAAACTTTCACATATTAAGACTTAATTTTCGGATGAGCGTCTCTACTACTGTCTCTACTATAGTGGGCAGATTTGAATTAATTTTGATCAGGCTGCATATTCCATCAGTTTAGTTAAGATATCTCAAAAAACAAAAAACTCTTACATACTAAGACTGCGATCTGCGTATGGTATTATATTTATTTTTCGCTGGAAAAACTCCAGTATTTAAAAACTTATTAATTTATTAGTTAACAGGTGCTGATTACAAAATTTCATCAGTATTCCCAGCCCTGTGAATTACACACTCTGAGCAAAGGCAGTGGCAATGGAATTATTTATTAATTTCTATAGTAAAAATTTAAATACAAAAATTTGAATTTGAATATCAAATCCGAGGTATCCAATTTTGTATATTTTTTTTAATTTTTTATTATAAAAATTGACAAATAATTCTTATATTTTAGTTTTTTATAATAAAACTTAAAAATAAGAATTATGTTTTGATTTTGAAATAAAAATGTTGTTATTATAATTATTGCTGAGTTTTATGATAAAAATTAATTTTAATAATGATTATTTTCAAAAAAAATCAAAAATAATTAATATATTATATTTAAATTTTTATGCAAAATAAAATTATAATAATTAAGGTCCCTGGTTTCTAGGGTCTTGTCGTCGACTAAGCAGAAGAAGAAGACATTGTAAGGTCAATTACGAATTTTGTGATCAAATTGACACCCAGTAGGGTGTACAATGTACAGGGTATTCATATGAGGCAGCATGTGTAAAACGGTTGCTTGTGTTTGCATTGTTTTTTCAGATGCGCTCGCACTAAAGTTTGCCGAAAAGTTTCAAATGAAAATGCATTTTGCAACAGATTTTTCCACTGGCAACAACAACGGCAATTTTTTGTCTTTTTTTGTATTTTCAGGGTAACTTGGCCATTTGAAAAAAAAGTGGGAAATACGCAGCAATGACTTTGAATGAGCAGAAAAGTGTGGCAAACGGAGGGAGAGAGAGACGAGGGAAGGACACACATTTGGTAGGGTTTCCTGATGCTAAGTGTCCTGAGAGAAAAAGAGAGAGAGAGGGCGAGAGAGAGAAAGAGAGGGGAGACACTCGAAGAGACAGCTCAGGCTTGAAAATGAAAATCAACAATGCAATTTGCCATGTTGCCTCTTTGTTAGCCCAGTCGGAACAAAAAAATAAATAAAAATAAAAATAAAATGTAAGCGACTAAAAACTTGAAGCGCGTTTGCGAAACTTGCTAACCAGCCACGCCCACCGCCCACCACATACCGCCCACTGTCCAATGTCGCCTTGCCTGATGCAGCCTTGATGCCATTATCATCAAGTTTGGTCGAGATTGCATCTGGCGAAAGTAACAACAAGGAGCAAGCACAGTGCCAGCAAAAAGTTGACGCCACACACCAAGTGAAAGAGTGAGAAAGGAAGCGCGGGGGCGCATGTACGAGCGAGAGCGAGATAAATAGCTTAAGAAAATGTGCATTGTGTTCATTATAATGGAATAATAAACCGAAGCGTCTTTGTATTATCTCAAGTTTCAAGAGATTCTACTATGACTGACTAAAGTTAATAATAACTGGCAGAACAGACTAAAGAAGAGCAAGCTCGAATAAGCGATGCCCTGTACTTATTGTGTAGGTTATACACACAATTAAACATAAAAATCTTATTGAAAATAATGTAATGAAAGTGAATATAAAAATAAAAGACACAATCATAAAATACCAAAATTTAATAATAAAAAAAAAAATTAATAAAAAAGTTACAACATTTATCATATATGTAAATGAATATTAACAGACATTTTTCATTTTTATAAAAGAAATGTGAATAAAAGTTATTCAAGCATTTAAAAAAATAAGTTTAATTTAAACTATTTTTTAAGTTTATGTTTAATTTCAATTATTATTTAAGAATGCTTTTTACATTATTATCAAAAACTTAGAGTTAGTGTTATTGTTTGTAGTAAAAACGTAAAACAAGAGTTTATCCAGCTTTCAAGAAGCCGTAAAAACAAAATTGCAAGATTGTTTCATTCATATTCATATTTTTCAATATAACAAATTTTTCTTAGATCATATCTCTATTTGCTATGCCATTTCCTTTCATTTTAAAATGCAATGTGAACTTTTTATATACAGGGTATACCTAAATGGAACTTTTCAGCTTTAGACATATAATCCCTAGTGGTTAATTAGAACAACTTTGAATCCAAATCGTCGACACCTCAAAGCAAATTGGACAATGTAAGGACTCCTCATATGGATATGTACTATGTATATGGGAAAAGACTCTGTCAAGAAGTCATAAATAATGCAACAAACTTGCGCATATTTTGCGGCTGAGAATGTGAAACGAGAAATCAAGACAACAAGCAAGACAACGAGATGACTTGACTTCATTATGGAGCAACACGTTGGCACTTCCGACTTTCGTTTCATTTCCGTTGCATACATTTAATACATACAAATCGTTGCAGAATTTACGTGCTTCTTCCCGTCCGGCGACAGTTACAATCTACATTTTGAAAACTCACGCACATTTACATAATAAGCTAGAATAATAAGAATAACAATACACTTTTGCACATTTTAAGGGATGCACTTTTTATTTGGCGCGCAACCTGTTGACTTTTCTGCTGAAGGTAACGACCACAAATTTAACACGCCACAACTAGAGACTGCGTTCGTGACCTTGTAGAAGAGTATACCTTGTCAGCTGCTTGCAAGTATATTTCGCATGAAGGTGACAGTCAAATTTAAAAAAGTGTGACGTTCAAGGGTAGTCGATTTCCATATTAGCAAACTAAAGTAAAGCCACAAATTAATTTCTGATTTATTTTTATTGTTTTAATTAAATCTTAATGTATTTGAATTTTGTTTTTAAATCTGTGCTGCTTGAACAATCCAATATTTGCAGCACCAGTGACGTCACATTGGTGCTAACCTTCTAAAATAACGACTGCATGAACTGCAATGAGTTGGCAGCCCTGCCGATATACGTTCGATTGTTATCGATAACTTGGCCAGCACGTGCAACGGCAAGAGTAATTTAATGTTGTTTACATTTTTGAACTGAGAAAACTTGAATAATGGACAAAATGAAAGAATATCCCGAGCTAACAAATACGCGGCCTGAATTCAAAAAAATACCCAAATCGCTGAACAAGGTAAGCAGTGAATGCAGTTGGGAAATAGAATTAAATGTCAATATTTTGTGTATGAACAGCATTTGGCGAACTTGGGAGCACCACATGTGGATTCCTTTGATGAGATGCTGAGCGTGGGCCTGGCCAATGTGGTGAAGCACATGGTGCCACAGCAATTCCAAACGCCGGCGGGCGAACAGATAAGCGTACAGGTGGAGAACATATGGATTGCCAAGCCGACGGTGCCGCTGGACGTGATTGATGTGCGCACCCGTGAAATCTATCCAACGGATGCACGTCAACTGCACGCCTCGTATTCCGGCGTGTGCACCATACGTCTGGGCTGGACTGTGAATGGACTGGAGAAGTCGGGGATTAATATGGATGTGGGTGAGGTGCCAGTTATGTTGCGCTCCAGCGCCTGTAATCTGCATAAAGCGACGCCGGAGCAGATGGTGCAGCATGGCGAGCATGACAGCGAGTGGGGAGGCATCTTTGTGATCCGTGGCAACGAGAAGATCGTACGCATGCTGATTATGACACGGCGCAATCATCCGATTTGTGTTAAACGCTCCTCGTGGAAGGATCGCGGTCACAATTTCAGTGAACTGGGCGTTATGGTGCAAACGGTGCGAGATGATGAGCTCTCACTGACAAATGTACTGCATTATCTTAACAATGGCACCGCTCGCTTCATGTTCTCCCATGTGAAACGTTTGTCCTATGTGCCCGTTTGCCTGATCCTCAAGTGTCTGATGGATTATACCGATGAACAGATCTACAATTGCCTGATTCAGGGCTATGAAACGGATCAATATTATCTGAGCTGTGTGCAGAGCATGCTGCGTGATGTGCAGAATGAAGGTGTCTATACCTCGGCACAATGTCGCTCCTTTATTGGCACACTATTCCGCTCCCGCTTCCAGGAGGTGCCCGCTTGGCTGCCGGATGAGGCGGTCACAGATTTCATAATGCGTGAACGCATTATGGTGCATCTGGAGACGAACGAGGAGAAGTTCCAGCTGATTGTGTTCATGGTGCAGAAACTGTTTCAGTGCGCTCAGGGCAAGCACAAAGTGGAGAATGTTGATTCGGCCATGATGCAGGAGGTGCTGCTCCCCGGACATCTGTATCAAAAGTATCTGGGTGAACGCATCGATATGTGGCTGCTGCAGTTGCGCAAGTGTCTGCTGAAGAAGTTGAACACACCCGATTCCCTCATCAGCAGCAGCATCATGTCGCAGTGTATGCGTCAAGCTGGCGGCGTTGGACGCGCCATTGAATCCTTTCTGGCCACGGGCAATGTGAACACACGCACTGGCCTCGGTCTCATGCAGAGCAGCGGTCTCGTCATCATGGCCGAGAACATCAATCGCATGCGTTACATGTCCCACTTCAGGGCCATCCATCGTGGCTCCTATTTCACCACCATGCGCACCACGGAGGCCCGCCAACTGCTGCCCGATGCCTGGGGATTCATCTGTCCCGTGCACACGCCCGATGGCACACCCTGTGGTCTGCTCAATCACCTGACACTCACCTGCGAGCTGTCCAAGCGACCCGATCCCAAGCTCGTTCAAGTGAGTATCAAACATCGCCTATATATCAATCTTTTATTTTCCTTCATTATTTCATCATAATCCCCTCAAGAATTTTAAAAAAATTGCACTTTCAACATCACAATTAGCGAAAATCAATCAAAACAATATAATTTGATAGTCAAAACTCCAATATTTTGATATTAAACTTAGGAAACCAAAATTAGAAAACATTTTATTAGAGTAAATAAAATAATACAACAAATAAACTCCATTATTAAATGGATTTTTACATTTGTTATTTAGTAAAATAATGCACACAAATCCAAAGATATTAACGAAAAATCGAATGAATATAGTTATATTTTGAAATTTATTATTATAAAAATAACATGAAACTTAAATTAGTAAAACAAAATAAAAAAAATTAATTTT
This sequence comes from Drosophila phalerata, assembly GCA_951394115.2. Taxonomy (NCBI): domain Eukaryota; kingdom Metazoa; phylum Arthropoda; class Insecta; order Diptera; family Drosophilidae; genus Drosophila; species Drosophila phalerata. The sequence goes on along the minus strand of OX596008.2, from coordinate 31,278,598 downwards.
GTGAAATGGAATATAGGAACATAAATCTAGCAATAATATTAAAATAATTAATGTAACTGTACAATCAAAGAAAAATATATTAACGAAAAGTCGAATGAATATAGTTAAGAAACAAAAATATTTGGAAAAACAGTATGAAACTTAAATAAAAAAAGAAAAAAAAAAAATTAATTTTGAGAAAAGAAATATAGGAACAAAAAACGAGGAATAATATTAAAATAATTAATATAACTGTAAAAATTTTCGGATTTCATTCCTTTAAGAAATAGTTTTGACAAGGGAAAAAATTAAGAAAAAATATAATTTAACTTTGATTTTTTTTCTTAGACTTAAAAATTTTATTCACTTTAAGGAATTGAAGAGTGAAAAATATTGATTGAAAATCGTCGTTTGTTTTTCCTAAAATTAAGGATAAAGATTTTTCTTAGTGTTTGTACTTTGAAGTTATTTCATTTTTAATCTCTTAGTTGTTCTTATTTTTTTTTTTAAATTTATTTTTCCATTTTTCTTTAATTCCGTTTAATTTTTATTGATTTTATAGTTCATACAAAAAAATTATTTTTTTAATTTTAATCTGAATTTATAAAATGTTATTCATAATTCTGTTCTTGTCTTTTTTAATTCTACCAAATGCTCTCAATTTTTTGTAGGCTATTCCCGGCAAGCTTTTTGAGATGGGCATGCTGCCGTTGACGCACCACAGTCATCCGGATGCCAAGCTATATGTGGTGTTCCTCGATGGCAAACACTTGGGTCACATTTTCCAGACGGATGCCAGCAAAATAGTCGAGGATTTGCGCTATGCGAAAATCTCTGGTGAAGTGCCCACAATGATGGAGATTGGCTACATACCGTACAAGAAGAATGGCCAATTTCCGGGTCTATATCTATCAACGGGTCCGGCACGTATGATGCGTCCGGTATGGAATATCAAATGGAAGAAGGTGGAATATATTGGCACACTGGAACAATTGTATATGGAAATAGCGATCGATGAGAAGGAAATCTATCCCGAATTCACAACACATCTCGAACTGTCCAAGACGCACTTTATGAGCAATCTGGCGAATCTGATTCCGATGCCGGATTACAATCAATCGCCACGTAACATGTACCAGTGTCAGATGGGCAAACAAACAATGGGCACCCCGTGTCTCAATTGGCCCAAACAGGCGGCCAACAAGCTGTATCGTTTGCAGACGCCAGCAACGCCTCTGTTTCGACCCGTGCACTATGATAACATTCAGATGGATGACTTTGCCATGGGCACCAATGCCATTGTGGCTGTCATTTCCTACACTGGCTACGATATGGAGGATGCCATGATTATCAATAAGTCGGCCTATGAACGTGGCTTTGCCTATGGCAGCATCTACAAGTCCAAATTTGTACAATTGGCCAAGAAGCAAAGCTATTTTGCCCGTCATCCCCATCAGCCGGAGTTGGTCAAGTATCTGGATACGGATGGTTTGCCGCATCCGGGTGCAAAGCTCAGCTATGGCTGTCCACTTTATTGCTATTTCGATGGTGAGGTGTCCACATTCAAGGTGGTCAAAATGGATGAGAAGGAGGACTGCATTGTGGACAGCATACGGCAATTGGGCAGCTTTGAGTTGACGCCAAGGAAGACGGTCTGCATTACACTACGTGTCGCACGTCCGGCGACAATTGGCGACAAGTTCGCTTCACGTGCCGGACAAAAGGGCATTTGTTCCCAAAAGTATCCAGCCGAGGATTTGCCCTTCACCGAATCGGGTCTGATACCCGATATTGTGTTCAATCCCCATGGTTTCCCCTCCCGTATGACCATCGCCATGATGATCGAGACAATGGCGGGCAAATCGGCTGCTCTTCATGGTGGCGTCTATGATGCGACACCGTTTCGCTTCTCCGAGAATAATACGGCCATTGATTATTTTGGCAAAATGCTGGAGGCCGGCGGTTACAATTACTATGGCACAGAGCGTCTCTATTCCGGTGTGGATGGACGTGAAATGACGGCGGATATATTCTTTGGCGTTGTCCACTATCAGCGACTGCGTCACATGGTCTTCGACAAGTGGCAGGTGCGATCCACAGGCGCCGTCGAAGCGCGCACCAATCAACCCATCAAGGGACGCAAACGTGGTGGCGGCGTACGTTTTGGTGAAATGGAACGCGATGCTCTCATATCGCATGGTGCCGCCTTTCTGCTGCAGGATCGTCTGTTTCACAACTCGGATAAGACGCATACGTTGGTCTGCCACAAATGTGGCAGCATTTTGGCGCCACTGCAACAGATTGTCAAGCGGAATGAGACGGGCGGATTGTCATCAATGCCGGAAACGTGTCGCTTGTGCGGCGACAACAGCGGCGTCTCCATGATCGAAATCCCATTCTCCTTCAAGTTTCTGGTCACCGAGTTGAGTTCGGTCAACATAAATGCCAGATTCAAGCTGAATGCCATCTAAGCATCCATATAGACGTTATTCAATTGTTGACATCCCAATCCCTAACTATCCTGACATACGTTTATATATATATATTATATAACTAATAAAGTTAACTACACTGATAACCAGACACTGTATTCATTATTAGTTTTATCAATGCCTGGATCATGAGAAAAGGGGGTGTAATTGGGAGGGAAAAAAAAATTTAAATGATTGCTGCTAATGGGGCCTTTTAGGGCATTTTTTATTTTTTCAAAATTCTATTCAAAAATACGCGTCGATTGATACCTCGATCACCCAAATCCAACAACTAGTTAAAAAGATAATTTAAATTTTTCAAGATGTTTCTTTGTCTTTTTGAATTTCCTGCTAGTTTAGCGGGAAAACGCTAAAACGGGCTAAAATTAAAGCGTCAACAGTTTCCAAACCATAGAAGCTACAGATATGTTTTATAAATCATTGGAAAGGTGGATTTGACGACTTTTAGGCGTAACTTTAAACTCTTTAGTACATATGTATATAAACCTTGGCATTCGGCACTGCGCAAAATGTAATTTTGGGGCTAGAAATAACTTTTGTCACTAGACTTTTACCTCGTGTAGAGGTTATTTTTTTGGGATTATAAAACTCAAGAAACAATCATTATTTTCTATTATTATTATTATAAATAAAAACTATAATCTTTGTAGGTTTTTTTTGTGGCTTTAATTAATTTTGTAGCCGTTTCTTTTCGTCATTCTTTACACACTACGTTTGGGATGCAGTTACACTGTACGAATGTATGCGTGAATCCTTCGCAAATCGGATCCCTTTCACTTTCCATGCACTTTATAGATGCTTAAGTTCTATATTTAATATAAAATCGGATCTTTGAATATATATATATAAGACTTATTTGGGGATTGGGAGAGGGGAACATAACATGCACTTGCGATGTATACAATATAACAAAATGCATCGAAATTAATGTTATAATAAACGAGTTTTCGTATAAAAAGTGAATACTTAGAAACAATTGGAGCTTACGACTAAAAGAAAACGAAGAAGGAGACTGAAAGTCGGGGGAACATAAGATTTGCAGGATAGGGGCGTTTTAAAACTAGGTTTTGCCACGCCCCCAAAAAGTGCAAGAAACTTCTGGGGGATGAAGGGCAATTAATTTGGATAGAGAATACAATTGGACAAATATGTTGCAAGTACTTTCAATACACATAACTTAAAATTAGCTGGGAGCAGGAGAAGGAGTAGGGATAGGAGGAGATGGAGGATATGGAGCTGGCAGATGTTTCTATTGCTGATACTGATGCTCATCTCGGCGATGATCAAAACTTTCGCAGATCGAGTACAAATACGCTGCCATCGGAGGCACTAGCTCCGACTTTGGTGCCCTTGGAGTTCCAGCAAACCTCAAAGATGCCACCAGTTCCCTTATAGCTATGCACCAGCTGTCCCGTCTGTGTGCTCCAAATGTGCACACACTTGTCAAAGCTGCCCGATGCCAGATGCTTGCCATCCGGACTGAAGGCAACGGAATAAACGGGTTCCGTATGCTTGGTTAGTGTATGTATGCAACTGCCACGTTCCACATCCCACAGACGGACAGTGGAATCAAATGAGGCGGAGGCGAGTATCAGATTCGTATTGGGATTGTTGGTGCCCGGTCCCGTGGGTGACCATTTAATCGTATAGATCTCCTTGGAGTGAGCCTGTAAATCGTGACAGCAACGATCACGGGTCATGCTCCAAATCTTCAGTGTCATATCATCGGAGCAGGAGGCAAGCAGTTGACCCTGCGGACACCATTTGATGGCATTCACCTCGTTCGTGTGTCCACGGAACGTTTTGATCGGTTCATTCATGCCCAGTCGGCACACATGGATCCGTTGATCGGTGCTGCATGAGGCAAACGATTGATTCGACTGCCAATCCACATCCAAGGCAGGTGCACTATGGAACGCAAACTGTTGTGTACACTGTCCGGTCGAGGCATCCCAAATAATTGTGGTTTTATCCACACCCGCTGAGAGTATATAATTGCCGCACTTGTTCCACTTGAGGGCAAAGATGGGACCCTTGTGTTGGCCCAGTGTCGAGGCCAGACGACCATCTGTCTTCCAGATGCGCGCATAGCCATCATAGCTGCCTGTGGCCAGCAAGGAACCATCGCACTGCAAGGAGGATGGAAGGAGGGAGGGGGGACAAAGGAAGAGATCATCTCATTAGCTTAGACTCAACGGAATATGGAATGACATTACTTACGTTCCAGTCGAGCGAGGTGACATCCTTGTTGCTGGGCACCTCGGCACCGCCCTTTTGGATGCAGTGACGCAACACCAGCTGATTGGAGTTGGCATTCGCATCGGACATGTCCCAAATTCTAGCTGTACTATCACCAGACCCACTGGCGAGCAGATCCCGGCTGGGATTCCAAGCGCATATGAATACCTCACTCTCGTGTCCACGCAGCACGCGTGCTTTGGATTCGGGTATCTCAATGCTCTGATCAATGTCCATTGCCTCAACAACTGAACTTGCTCCGGTTGATCCTCCGCCTCCTCCTCCGACGCCGCCTGCTCCTCCTGCAGCGTTTGTGCCGCTTGTGGTGCTGCTGGGCACAGCACTTTGTGCAACCGCTGGACAATTGTTGTTGCCCGTTGTGGCACGCGTTGCAGCAACGCCACCAGCGACTCCTCCTACTCCTACGCCGCCCGCTGATGTTACTCCTGCTCCTCCTCCGCCTCCAGCTCCTGCTCCTCCACTGGCTGACTTGGCGCCCGTTGCAGCCTGTCCAGCTGCCACTGCCTCGGGATTGGCGCCGCTCAGAGCGACTGTTACTCCAGCTGTTGGCTGTTCCACGCTGCTGGCATTGCTGCTGTTGCCATTTGTGGACGTGGATGAGGCGGCATCATCCGTGCTGTTGGCATTTGCATTTCCCGCGCTGCCACTCGCATCCACTTTCTTATTGGCCGCCGCATCCGCGCTGAGAGCAGCTGTGGCGGCATTGGCAGCATTGCTGGTGGCACTACCAGGAGCAACTGCACCTGCTCCTGCTGCAACTGTTGCATTACTATTGCCACCGACTGTGGACTGTGTTGCACTGGAATCCACCTCACTGTTGTCATTGCTGGCATTGTTGTTGTTGTTGCTGTTATTGTTGTTGTTGCTGGTGCCGCTTGTACCGTTGCCAGTGTTTGTATTGCCACTCTTGGTGGCAGCTCCTCCACCTCCTGCACCTCCGGCTGCTGCTCCAGTTGCTCCCGTTGCTGCTCCCGTTGCATTTGCCGTGCCTGGCTCGATTTTAATCTCGGTCTTTGTTGTATTTGCCGCTGTGCCGCCGCCAGTGGCATCAATGCCACCACCCGTTTTACCCGGTTCCGTTTTCACTGTCGGCTTCAGTGGCTTCAGTTCGGGCATAACGGCATCTATGAGACTCAATCCCTCAATGGGACGCGCCATTTCGCCATCTTCGCCAACGCTCCATTCCACCTCGGTGTAGAGCAGACCCTTCTGCAATATGGTGAGCAGGGCGGCGGGCGGCACAAGAGCGCCATTCAGATTGCTCTGCGAGATGTGCGATTCAATGCCAAACACATAAGCCGAGTGTAGAAAACCTAAGAGAGAGAGAAAGAGCGAGAGAGCGGCAGAGTGGGCATTGCAAAGGCGCAGCAGAGAGCAGGGGGAGGGGGGGCGTTATTAGTGCGTCTGTTTAATAATCTCTTAACACTTCATTAACTCACCTGACTCCTGTAGATATCGGAAAACTAAAAAGTTCACCTCGTCGCTGGAAAAACTCATGTTTGCCACTCACTTGCTCGCCTGCAGTTTGTTATTTTTCTCGCTCTCTCTCTCTCGCTCTCTTCTTTTTTAACTATATTGACACCACAATTCTTTGGCCAATTTTATTTGGCGGCATGCGTAACTTACTTACAAAGCTTTAACATGAAATGTATGCTATATGCTATTGAAATGCTGTTCAACCTCGTTTAATTTATTTTGAAGCGCGTTTGCATTTTATAATAAATTGCTTGTTAAGTATAATAAAAGAACTACAAATAGTCGACGACCACTCGGCATATGCAACGCTGTAAGCGTAAAAATGGCGGAGTACCCAATGCAGTGTTGTAAAATTGGTTTATGAACAAAATATCGATATATTAGTACATCGATAAGAATTCTCTAACGATGTTCTTTTTTAGACATATTTTAAAAACCTTAGATAATGCAAAGCTGCTTAAATAATTACAAAAAATGGTATAGCTAATATATATAATTCAATTGATTGCAATTAAAAATAATAGTATAAAATATCGCATAGCTGTGCTTGGCGCCAACATCGATAGATTTGCAGATCTACTGCTCAGTTGGCGGCTTGCAACACTTGTGACAAATGCGCGACATTCAGTCGCTTAACAACACTGTGTCCGCTAGATGGCTGTTGCATGGAGAGAAGAGTAGAGGAAAAAAATCAATAGAAATTTTCATATCGTGAAATGCCTGGCTGCTCTGGTTGTTTTGCGTTAGTTAACTATTAATAACAGCAATTTGAACGCAATTCGAATTCATACGTGAATTACATAAAGTGCTAAACGGGCGACACACACACACACACATACATTCCGCGGCCAACACCCCAAAAACAACAAATAGCAGAAACCGCAAAAACCGTGAGAAAGCCAACAAAAAAATTCCAGCAAACTCTTTGCCAATTGCCAACTTTGAAAAAGTAAGCAATAATTATTACGTTTATTTCGGGTACCAGACTCGGTTATTTTTTTGTTTCATTTTGGAAGATTCCACGGTGCTGTGCAAATAAAACGACTTCGTCATCTTCGTTGCCGTTCTTGTGAAGAAAAAAGAGTGACGTCGCTGTTGACGTCGATGGCGACTGCGACGGAGAGACGTGACATGAAAGCAAAATAAGCGCAAGCAACAACAACAATAAAGAGCATAAGTGCAGCCGGTGCTACATATATATATATAATATTAATTGAAACAAGTGAAAATTTGCGATAAAAGTTGTGCTAAGGTCGTCGAAACCGAATCGTTATCAGGCTTGCAATTGTTGTTGTTGCTGTAGTTGTTTGTATATATATATATATATATATATATATATACATACATATGTATGTGTGTGTCTCTCTCTCGAATATTTCGATCTCCCAAAAGGAATTGCGTTTGCCAAATTTAAGCGCTTGGGGGCGTATTTTCGATTGCCAAATGTCAAAAGTTCAAGTAGCACCAAATACAGTTAGTCAAGCAATTAATTTGACAATGCAAAAAAAATCTCTTGGCTCTATATTTAATATATATTAACTATAAGCAACTATAACACATTAAGTAAAAACACACAAAATATATTGTGTACATATTGTATGCGTCAAAACACTTTCCTAACAAACTGTATGCGCAAGCAATTTTATTATTGTTATCGATATCAATTTGCTAAACAAATTTATCATTTCCAACAGGTCTTCTTCAACCGAGAGCGCTGAGCAAATACTGAGAGAGAGATAGAGCGCAATTAAAGAGACGCTGCGGTTTTATTATCGTAAATCAAATTCGCAGTCGCAACTCAGCATCAACACCAACATCAGCATCAGTTTGCAGCAAGTGGCGACGTCGCTCAGTTGTCGTCTGTAATCGTCTCTATTTGTTCTTGCTTGTTGTGCTATCGTTTTGTTTTGTTGTTGCCACTGCTGTTGTTGTTGCTGTTGGCGGACAAACTTAAGCGATAAGAGAGCAAGCGCTCCACAAAGAATTTCTCTTTGCCCCGAGTTTGCATAAAACCAGCGAAAATTAACAAGCTAACTACAATGGCGCCGGTGAGGGGGGATGGCATGAGAGGCCTGGCCGTCTTTATATCGGATATAAGAAATTGTAAGTAAACTACACTAAGTCAACTAATTATTTTGACAATACACAAATGTGCACATACTTTATATATTTTTTGATTTGTATTACTTATGTCGAATTAAAAAAAAAAAATTGTTAGTAAACTACATTGCACTATAGTGGGTCAAGTTAGTATTTTGACCAAAAACTATAATGACTGATTTTGTTCATTTTTTTTTATTTTCATTTTAATTATTTGTATCAAATCAAGTAGTTATTTTAACCAGGAACCGTAATTATTACAATTTTTTTTATAAAAATTTAAATATAATTTTTTTCGATTTTTATTATAATTTATTTATTAATTTCAATAATTAAAAATTAAAGTTTATCATGTTTTCGAATTTGGCGTATAAAAATGTTTGATGTATATTTTGAATTTCTTGTATTTATTGGTTCAATTTAAAATGTTTGCCAACAATTACTTGACATACTGTATGTAAATCAAGCCATCTATTTTATTTATAAGTAACTTTGTAATATTGTTAACTCAATTTATTTATTTAAATTTATCAAGCATTCATTTCTTATCCACACACTAATAATTCATGGCTCTTCTAGGGGCGTCAATGTCGACATTTCTTCTTCAATTACGAGAAGAGGCTACAAAACCGCAAAGCGGGGCGGCTCCATATACATGTGTGTCTCACTCTGTGTGTGTGTGTGTGTGTCTCGCTCTTTCATTCGATTATCATACAATACATAACGTTACATTCCATTACTGGTTTACTCTACTCACCAGCATATCTATTGCGTGTCCGCTCTCTCGAGTTCTCAAATCAGTGCCTGGTACAAGGGGGGAAAAATAGAGGAAGAGAGAGAGAGTGAGAAGGGGAGCTGCAGCTTCCGGCAAATCGTTTGACTTTACTCTCCCTCCCTGACTCATAGAATATAATGCTAAAATTAAAGCGTTTATCTACTACCAATTGGAAATTTACTCTTGAGTCTAGACTCTTCACATTTGATCTATTGCCAATAAGCTCTACACTTTCTCCACTCTTTTAACTCTACGCATTGAAGTAACTTCCAATTGGGAAATTAAATTGAGCAGGAATTGGGCTTTAAACCACTCTCAGTTAAAGCTTAACTTGCAACTGTCTTGACATCCACTGACATTCACACTTGACATATTGCTAAAAGGGATATCAATTCTCCACACACACACCAATGAGCATACATACAAAAATACATTTTTATTAAATTTAAAATTATTTTATTATTGAAAAATATATAAATTTCAAATATTCATTTATGAGTTGGTAATTCTTTCAAATAAGTCTATTGAAACATTAAGTCTACACTGTTATTACCACCCACATAAATGGAGATTTAATCCACTTGCAATAATAGTCTACACTTGAAACACTCTTTCTCTCTCCCCCAGAAGAGTTGATTTACTAAGTCCAAACTCTCCACACACTTGTTCTATTCCCAGTTGGTAGATCAACTCTACACCCTCTCAAACCACACTAATGAAGTTTTGATACACACTTAATTTTGTACATTCAACGCTTGAAACTCTCTTTGAATTTCATTTTGATTACGCTCTCACTCTCACTTAATGTATTTATTTGTTGTTATTTTATTGAACAGGTAAAAGCAAAGAGGCGGAAGTGAAGCGCATAAATAAAGAACTGGCCAATATACGTAGCAAGTTTAAAGGAGATAAAACACTCGACGGTTATCAGAAGAAGAAATATGTGTGTAAGCTGCTCTTCATATTCCTGCTGGGCCATGACATTGATTTTGGCCACATGGAGGCGGTCAATCTCTTGTCCTCCAACAAATACTCAGAGAAGCAGATTGTGAGTAATTTATTAAATTATTTAACTACAATTTAAATGCATTTAGTCAAGTCATTGTTTTGATTTAAAAATATTTAGACAAAAAATATATAAATAGTTGTTTTTGCCTTTTTTTAAATATTTATTTAATTTAATTTAATCGTGTTAAATAAAAACTGGGACCCTTCGGGCTAGACTATTTATAAAATTAAATAAACTAAACTTTTTTTTTATTGATTTTTATTGATAAAAGTTCAATGTTTAGACTCCAACGGTTTAAAAATCTAAAAACAGCTTTTAAACCATTTAAATTCAAATTTATCTAAAATCTCAGCACTTTCATATTAAAATATATAAAAATATTTAAAAAATATAATATAATATGTTCTAAAAATATTTTAAAAACTGCTTTTTATCATTCAAATTTATTTAAAATCTAAGCGCTTTCATATTATAACAATATTGTTTTTTAAGGTTAAAAGAAATAAATTTAGAAGTTTTTTGTTCACATAATAAAATATGTAAAACAATCAAATTTTATACATTTATTTAGTTACATATACTTATTTTGTTAAAAAAAAATTATGAAAAATTCATGAATAGCTTTTTTAAATACAGATTTAAAAAAAAAAATTTTTTTTTAGACTAAAATTTTATATTTAAAAAGGTAACTATAAATATTTTGTGTTAATATTCATTTTATTTCATAATTACTTATAATTTTTAAAAATACTTGACTAACTTTTTTTTAAATAAAGAATTATATAAACAGTCTTTTTTGTTGACTTAAATTGTATATTTTTAAAGGTACCTATAAATATTCATATTTCATAAGTAAAAAAAAGAATTTTAAAAAATACTATACTATTATTTACTATAAATATTTAATGTTGATATTCATTGCAGGGTTATCTATTTATTTCGGTGTTGGTGAACACGAATAGTGATCTGATCCGTTTGATCATCCAGTCGATCAAGAATGATTTGCAGTCAAGGAATCCGGTGCATGTGAATCTGGCGCTGCAGTGTATTGCCAATATTGGGAGTCGTGACATGGCCGAATCCTTTTCGAATGAGATACCCAAATTGCTGGTCTCCGGTGACACAATGGATGTGGTTAAGCAATCGGCGGCACTCTGTTTGCTCCGTCTATTTCGTTCGTCACCGGATATTATACCCGGCGGCGAATGGACATCAAGGATTATTCATTTGCTAAATGATCAGCATATGGGCGTGGTTACGGCAGCCACATCCCTAATTGATGCGCTCGTCAAATGCAATCCGGATGAGTATAAGGGATGTGTTAATCTGGCCGTGTCACGTTTATCACGTATTGTCACCGCCAGCTATACGGATCTGCAGGATTATACATATTACTTTGTGCCAGCACCATGGCTCTCAGTGAAATTGTTGCGTCTGCTGCAGAATTACAATCCGGTGACTGAGGAGGCCGGTGTGAGGGCACGTCTCAATGAGACACTGGAGACCATATTGAATAAGGCACAGGAGCCGCCAAAGAGCAAGAAGGTTCAGCATTCCAATGCCAAAAATGCTGTGCTCTTTGAGGCCATCAATTTAATCATCCACAGCGATAGTGAGCCGAATCTTCTGGTGCGCGCCTGCAATCAATTGGGACAATTTCTTAGCAATCGTGAGACGAATTTACGTTATCTAGCATTGGAGTCCATGTGCCATCTGGCCACATCGGAGTTCTCCCACGAAGAGGTCAAGAAACATCAAGAGGTGGTCATTCTATCCATGAAAATGGAGAAGGATGTCTCTGTCCGCCAAATGGCTGTTGATCTTCTCTATGCGATGTGCGATCGCGGCAATGCCGAGGAAATTGTCCAGGAAATGCTCAACTATCTGGAGACGGCCGATTATTCCATACGCGAGGAGATGGTCCTCAAAGTGGCCATTCTCGCCGAGAAATACGCCACGGATTACACCTGGTAAGTCATTGGAAACTTGCCTGAAATATATACATTATGTTGGCGGATTCCTCAACTATTATCTAATTTTTAATGACCTATTTTGTTTGCATTTTGGTGGCTACTTTGATGATATTTAATTAAAATATTCAATAATTAAAAGGGACTGTAATAATGCTTATAATTTTTTTTAATATTGTATATTTTTAAATTTTATTAATAGTTTATTATTTAATTACTTGCATCTTGATAAATAATGCTGTCTAATTTATTCCCTTCCTTTTCAAAAAATTATTATGTCATTTTCAATTTGTTGCCTTATTTTATTTCTGTATATTTTTAAATTTGATTAATTGTTTATTATTTAATTACTTACATCTTGATAATGCTATCTAATTTATTCCCTTTCAAAAAATAGTTTAGTAATTTTTATTGTATTCCTTATTTTTTATTTCTGTGTATTTAATTTTTATAAAAAGTTTATTATTCAATTACTTACATCTTGATAAATTCAATACTTCTTCACAAATGTTGCTATTTTGTTGATATTAAAATAAAATATTCAATAATTAAATGAGATCGTTTTAATGCTTCTAATTTTTTTATTTCTGTATATTTTTAAATTTTATTAATAGTTTATTATTTAATTTTATATCTTGATAAATTCAATACTTCTTCACAAAATGTTGCTGTCATTTAAATTTTATTGATTAGTTAGTTATTGATCGCTTATTATTTAATTACAATTATTTTAATTAATCAACTAATTGTGAAATCCTTGGATCTTTTCAGGTATGTCGATGTCATACTTAATCTGATACGTATTGCCGGCGATTATGTGTCGGAGGAAGTGTGGTATCGTGTCATCCAGATTGTGATTAATCGTGAGGAGGTGCAGGGTTATGCCGCCAAGACCGTGTTTGAGGCTCTCCAGGCGCCTGCCTGTCACGAGAATATGGTCAAGGTGGGCGGTTATATATTGGGCGAGTTTGGCAATTTAATTGCTGGAGATTCGCGATCGGCGCCATTGGTGCAGTTCAAGCTGCTGCATTCCAAGTATCATCTGTGCTCGCCCATGACACGCGCCTTGTTGCTGTCCACGTACATCAAGTTCATCAATCTGTTTCCCGAGATACGCACCAATATCCAGGAGGTGTTCCGGCAGCACAGCAATCTCAGATCTGCCGATGCCGAGTTGCAGCAACGTGCCAGCGAATATCTGCAATTAAGTATTGTGGCATCGACAGATGTGCTTGCCACAGTGCTGGAGGAGATGCCCTCATTCCCGGAACGTGAGAGCTCCATACTGGCCGTGCTCAAAAAGAAGAAGCCCGGCCGAGTGCCAGAGAATGAGATACGGGAATCAAAGAGTCCAGCGCCATCCGCATCATCATCGATAACACAGAACAACACGCATGTGAATCACAACAATAAACTGAACAACAGCAATGCCAATGCCGATCTATTGGGTCTCAGCACGCCGCCCGCCAACAACATCAACAACATGAACATGAACAACACCAACAACATGAACATGAACATGAACATGAACAACACCAACAACTCCAATTCGACGCTGATCGATGTCCTGGGCGACATTTACGGCAGCAGCAACAACAATGCCGCCGTTTACAACACTAAGAAGTTTCTATTCAAAAACAATGGTGTACTTTTCGAAAACGAAATGCTTCAAATTGGCGTCAAGTCGGAATTCCGACAGAATCTGGGACGTCTTGGTCTTTTCTACGGCAACAAGACGCAAGTGCCGCTCACGGTGAGACAATCAATTATTAATATTACCTATCAGGATATAATATCGCAACTATTAAGCGCAAACTAACCGATTCACATTCACAAACGAAATATATTCATTTTTATCAACCGAAGGCAGATACGTTTATACCGTTCAAAAGGTGTTTCTCTCCTAGATTCCAGATATGGATTTCGATGCTTTGATATTTTGAAAGTTCAACATTTTAACTCTCAAGTTTTTACTTTTAATCAACTACTTGTATCGAAATTCGTATAAAGCAACACTTTAAACTTGATTCTGAGAGATTTCATTTGCTTGAAAAGAAAGTTAAAATTTAGAAATATTATGACTTGTAAAGTTGATGGGTCAGAATATTATTTTTTTTTAATTTTTATTCAAATTCTTAAATTTCTATTAGTAAAAACCTCACTTAAACAATTTAAAATTTTTTGATACGACAGACATAACTGAAATAGAAACCTATATTTGTTTCGGTTTGATTTCATGTTATTTATTAAATTAGTTAAAATAATAATTATTGGAATTTGTAAATAATATAATAATAGAAATTAGAATAATAAATAGAATAATAATCATTGACTGATTAAATACTTCAGTCAGGATAAGAGTATTCTTTATGTAATAAGGAAATTTATTTTGTACATATAAAAAAGGCAGTTGTAACATATAATTTTCTTTAGTTATATAGAATACCAATTTCTAATCGAACAATATTTGAATATTGCAGAACTTTAATCCTGTGCTGCAATGGAACGCCGAGGAGGCGCTCAAGTTGAATGTGCAAATGAAGGCGGTGGAGCCGACGCTTGAGGCAGGAGCACAAATCCAACAGCTGCTGACGGCCGAGTGCATCGAGGATTATGCCGATGCACCCACCATTGACATCAATTTCCGCTACAATGGCACACAGCAAAAGTTTAGCATTAAATTGCCGCTGTCGGTTAACAAATTCTTTGAGCCAACTGAAATGAATGCCGAATCGTTCTTTGCCCGATGGAAGAACCTCAGCGGGTGAGTCAAGATTAACAAAATTGTTGGATTTTAATAATATATGATTTACTTTGTTGTATTTAGTGAACAGCAAAGATCGCAAAAGGTGTTCAAGGCGGCACAGCCATTGGATTTGCCAGGAGCACGCAATAAGCTGATGGGTTTTGGCATGCAGCTGTTGGATCAGGTAGATCCCAATCCCGATAACATGGTCTGTGCGGGCATTATACACACGCAATCACAGCAAGTGGGCTGCCTTCTGCGACTGGAGCCCAACAAGCAGGCGCAGGTGAGTAATCCCTCCTACCAAAATTTAACAACTAAAAAGCTTTAAATCATTCAGGGATCTTAATTTATAATATTAAAATTAGTTGCTAATTTTTTCAAACAACAAGATTAACAAATAAACTATATTTTTTTAAATAAATAAAATAAAAGCAGAGACTGTAATCATTATACAAGACATGTTCTGATTTTAACTTCCTATTTTATCGGATTTCAATAAATGTAATTTTTCACCTTCCATTTGGGCTAAAAATTTTAAAAATATATTTTATCTCATTAAATTCACCAGATCAAATTCAATTTAATACGGACAGGGTAAAGTTTTTCCCTGCCGACAAATCTTACCGAAACAGGCCTGAATGTTTCATTTTTTATTCAAAAAAATAATACTCAAGAAATAATCATTATTTTATTTGTTTGATTTTGTTTTTGCTCAAAAATAAAGATTACTTCATGAGTAAAATAATAAAAATTATAAATATGAAGATCATGGTAAAATTGCATAGATTATTACCCTTAAAGAAAAATTTTGGTATATTTCACGTTTTTTTACAGTTACTAAAAGTGAATGATTTTAAATGGAAAACCATTTAAAAACCAAAAAATCATTATTTACTGTCCCTGAATAAAAATATAAAATAAAAAGTGAATTTCCTTTGTTTTTTTAATTTAAAAAAATTTAAAACAAGCTTTTTTATCAGTTTTTATCAAGCAAACTAAAATTTAATTATTATTTCATAGTTAAATTTTTATAAAGTTCACAAGATTAGAAATCAAAATAAATTTTTAAAGGGTATTTCCGTTTAAAATACGTTTATCCAAGTCATTGTAGGTTTGATTTTTGATGCTCATAAGCTCAATTTATTTGTACTTGTCTTTTTTACAGATGTTCCGATTAACTATACGCGCCAGCAAGGAGACTGTGACTCGGGAGATCTGCGATCTGTTGTCGGATCAGTTTTAAACGAAGACGCAATCATTTTCAATACATGTGTGTAACTGGAGATATGTCTACTGGAGCAACTGCAGCAACCATTTAATGCACAATCCGCGAATCCTAATCACCTAGAGAAAATATCAAAACACAAAAAAAAAAAAACAAAAAAGGAAGAGAAAAAAAATGTAAATGAATGCAAAGTATATGACATAATGTTTCCTCGAATTCGTACTATATATACGCGACTTAAGTTTAGATGTGCTGCGTATGCCACGCCCACAGTCCACAGTTTACGCCTCTAGCACGTGTTTACCTATTCACACACACAGACACACACACACCTACACCTACAAAAAATCAGACATTAAACTGCATCTCTGTCTTTCTTTTATGATTTCTCTCTCTTTAAGCGCTAGTTGTTAAAATGCGTTTGATTTTTTTTCCCCACATTTTCCATTTTCAATATTATAATAATTATTATTTTTTGTAATTTGCTAATGAGAAATAATTCTTTGTAAATGTTAAGCTCAAAATGTTCATTAGAAATGCATAATTAGATTATGTTGTAGCAGTTGGATATTACTATATACATATATATACAAATCGATTCATACAAACGTACATATATATATACCTAGTATATATTTATATACACACACTATATATTGTTGTAATAAAAGCGAAATGCAGTAAACGATTTATAAATGGAATGAATTAATATAATATAAATACACAATTCGTTATGTTATCAACAAGTGCATAAAAGCAAAAAGAAAACTAAAAAAAAAAATTAAATCAATGTTTAGTGTTTTTTGATTGTGAGATTGTGAAGGAGAAGAGACGATAAAAGGGAGAGGAGAACGAAGAGAAGAAGCAGCAGATGCGCAGAAAATCTCATTAAATGATAGACAAATAAAAAAATTAGATGGTGAAAGTCGCATACAAATTTTTCGATTAAAACACATAACATTAAACATTGTTAAACTTGAACAAACTAAAGTAATAATAAACAATAATAATATATTAAAGGGACAACAAATTATTATACGTATAGCGAAAATTATCGATTGATCCTGAGCATTGATTGTACTATGTATTATTTCGTATATGTACCATAGATATATATAAAACAATACAAACGCAAATGTATGTTAAAAATAAAATAAAAACATCAACAATAAAAGTAATTGTATGGAAGTTGTTCGGAATTTAAATGAATTCAAATTTTGTTTGACGTAATCACACTTTAATAATTAAAATGTATATCAATCAGCAAAGTATTAACTATTTCCCCGGTTTGTGCATCCGATGAATCGCCATAAAACGTTGCAAGAAAAAAAAAAGAAACAAAAAAAGCAGAACAAAGTATAAACAAATACAAATAATATTCACGAATAACTTGAATATACAAAGATAGTTCTTAGCTATTATTTGCATGCAATTTGGAAAATTATATTTTCTAAAACGGTGCAATAGTTAAATTGTTAAATGAATTTCGCAATAAACTGACTTAAAAAAAAAAAACTACAATAAAAAGAGAAACAAACTATTACATACAGCAAATGCAGGAATTTAACTGTAAAATTAATAAATCATGTATTTAAATAAATAAAATCTATCGAAATTTCAAAATGATCAAACCTTAAGAGGGCAATGCTCATTTTTTTTTAGATAATAAAATTTCCCATGGATTCCTTAAGCTTTTTATTTCAAATAAAAAACATTTCATTGGTTTCGTTTTTCTAATATATTCCATTTACTTCATGTTAAAATATTTTTTAATTATTTAAACTTTGATTTTTTCTTTAAAAAAAAAAACAAATAGACGGCAGACAAATTATAAATCTAGAAAATGTTAAATTTGCTTTAAAAAAAATAAAATTTATTTATGGAAATACATTAATTTGATTCCAGAGTGATTGGTAAAAACACTGTCTTACAGTTCTATTTTACTATCATTATTAAGACTATCGTTATTACTATCATATACCATTTTAAACTTTTGAACATTCTTTATTTTATTTTTTATCTTCATTTTATTCGCAGTATTTTTAACACAGCCCATTGCCTTGCGAAGGAGTTTGTCCGCTGGCTGTGTTGAGTCCATTATATGAATGGCGTCTGCAATAAAATAGAAAATAATATAAGTACATTTTTAAATATAAATACAATATACAATTGAAATATTTACCCAACAGAGCCGAAAAAAATGATTCATATGCTTTTAGGCTCTTTTTGTTGCAGAAGCCATCAATATTATGATCTAAAATAACTTTCTCTATCATAATCTTTTTTATTGATTGTGATAATGGGGCTTGACTGAGCAGATTTTTCATGTCCTTTATCTGCAAAGAAAGCAAAATTTATTTATTTCTGAATTATGATTACAACAAAAATAGGGTTGCTCTCTCTTACTTACATATATTCGTTTATTATCTACTGTAATTTTGAGGTCTAGCTTCTTTAGATCATTTGCAGATCTGAGAGGAAATATTGCCCTCTGCGAAAATTTGGATAATCCCACGGAATTCCGCTTGAGAAGTCTCCTAATGTATGCTGCTTGGGTGGCAACAGCGTCCGAAAGGACAGACAGATCCGTCCTCATACATTCTACGTAGGACTGCAATCCTTTCACTTCTTCACAAGTCTCGTTTTTTTCTAAAAAAAAAATAGTTTATTTTAAATGAACAAAGACTATTTCCATAAACCTTAGATATAATAATTTAAAAAAAATTATGCTTTCATAACTTACGTCGAAATGCGGAATCCATTTTTATACTAGAAATAAACAATAAACCTATTATTTTATTATTTTTAAAATCAAATAAAATACGTACGACTTGTTTCAAAATTTAGATTTTGTGGAGCCGTCTTTTGACATTCTGTAATTCTCATCAGTTCTAGTTGTTGTTTATATTATTTTATGTCTATATTTACAAAATTAAAAATAGGAAATATATGAAAATATTATTATTAAAAAGATTTTCTTAATTAAACAATTTGAAAGTTAAATGATATAATAATGTAAGGCAACTAAAACCAAACCTGAAGAAAACAGTACTATTTTATTGACCTCAGCTGTATACCAATAACAAACGAAGTAGAAACTTGTGCAATTAAATTTTCATTATTTCTATAATTTTAATCATACATTGCACACATTATGTATAAGCACTCATAAATAATATCACTTAGTTCATTTGACATTAAACTAACCTATATACATACTATATATTTGTTTTGTAGTACAATTTTATTAAACAATAATTTTTGTAGCCAAACAAATCGCTGTTTGTTAGAGGTGGAAGACTATCGATAACACCATACCACTTTGATATTTAAGCATAATCGATGGGAGCACTATTATATCGATAGTTCTAGATAAGTTTTTTAAAAAGCTGTTTAAAATTCAAGACAGCTTTAAGTTTGAATTTGGCATTAATTTAGACGCAACTTCATTTAGTTATAACAATCAGGGACCGTAACTGGTATAATACTTAAAATAAAAATTATGAAATAACAATTATTTGCTGATTTTTAATATTAAATTCAAAAATTTAAAAAAAAAGAAAGATTACAGGATAGCTCACGTTTGAATTTTAGCTACATATAGTCGAGCTTCCCTAACTCGAATAAAATTGAGTGACAATAGAGTTTACTAAGCAAATTACAAACAATTCTGTAGAAAATAAAATGACTGTAAATGAATTGGGGAATCTTTCTTTGTGGCATTGAATAGACTCTTATAAATAAAATGATAGGGTATAACTAGTACTAAAACTCGGTAACATTATTCAAGTGACACTGCCTGAAGAATCGGCACTCCTCTCGCTTCACCTCGCCCGTCTTCGTGGTGCCCTTGAAGAACTTGGTTAGCTTTGTTCCTCCGGCAAATTTGGGTTTCTCCGAGTCGGGCTCATCGAATTCCATGTCATAGGCCTTGTCGGCCAGAGCATTCTCCGCCGTGGACCAGCTGAAACGGACGAGACGTGGAAAGCCAAAGACCAGATCAATGTGCTCGCTGAGGAAACGTTTGGTCACCGGATCACCGGGATAACCGCTGCCAAAGGCGTTATCTTTAATGTATAATCCCTCGGGAAATTGCCAGACTTTCAGGGCATGATCTCTGGTTACTTTGGCGCATATGCTGGCCGCCGAAACAATTGGATATGTGGAATCTGCCTTTTTGGCAACAGTTATCTGGAAATTTGGAAAACGTTTCAGCAGCTTCTCCTGATATTTCTCGGGAGGACCAACGGTGTCCACATAGACCTCGGCAATATTAACACCCGCATCGATTGCCTGCTGAATTAGACCCATGGCCGAGTCCATGGATACCTCGTTCAACGAGCACTTGGTGCGTCGATACATACTCGTACTGATCACATTGGGCGATATGATTTCCACCGCCCAACCGATGCAGTCTTTGGCGTACTCCAGGGTATTCAACTCATTGAAGATGATTTCCCGCTTCTCCTCCGTCAATTGTTTGGAATCCGCACAGCCGAGTTCATTTAGCGCCGATTTACTCTCCAGCGGACAGTAGGAGATGCCATATACCATGGGACCCAGCACCGGGCCACGCCCCGCCTCATCTACGCCCAGCATACAGGGTTTCTCTTTGCATATATCCGGCACATCGCTCAAATATATTGTATTCTGACTGTTGACACGGCTCGCAATGAACGGGCCAAGTGACTTTAGTGAATTGATTCTATCAATGTTCTCCTTGCTCTCCTCATCTTGTGGCTCTTCAATTTTAACTTTTGTTTCATTTTCAGTCTTAATTTCTACAACCTCCATTTTACGCGCGGTTTTTATTTTGTTTACTTGCCAAATGTTAATCGATATACCTAAAACTAGGGCTGCAATTACATTGTTCGTACAAGCGATAGTATCGTTTGGCTTACAATTGTACAATTCCACCATCGATATATTGCATTATGAAACGTACAATTATTTCGTCATATTCTTTCATTTTTATAATTCGAAATTTGATGTTAATATAAAACCTGGTATTCATTAAGTTTTTCTAACATTTTGTTATCTAAATTATGTTAATCGATAGGCACATTATTTACTTTATTTGACAGTGCTGCGCAATGCATGTTTAGTCGCTGCAAAAATTCTTGTCAACTTTTTAGTGGAAAAAATAGCTGTTTCTGGCTCAAAAGCATTTTTGGGTCTGATAAAATAATATATATATTAAAAATATCTAGATTACCAGCTATAAAATTGGCAAGTTTCAACACTGGTAAAAAGGCTGCCAGGTTTCTGGGGTTTTTAAGTTGCCACACCGTTTGAGGGCTGCCATTAATTTGTAGCCAAAAACAGCTAGTTTTTTCGTCAATAAAGTTGGCAACACTGACCGCAGCCAACTTAACTGCTTACGTTCTTTCCGGTTTAGGATTTTGTCCAGTGTGCTTGTTCTCTATCGAGCTAAGGCCAAATTTTATAAAATAATTAATTTTTGGCAACTTGCACCAATTATTAATTAAGCATAAAGTATAACAATGTCGACAAAAGCTGAGCTCGCATGCGTCTACGCCTCCCTCATTCTGGTTGATGATGATGTTGCCGTCACTGTAAGTCATAAAAAAAACAAAAGGAATCAAAACAAAGAGAATCCATGAAAATTGCTGCAATCACAAGATTTACACTGTTGATGCACGCAGGCAAAGTTGCTTAAATGCGTTGTGTATTGTTTAATAATTATATTTTTCAATTTGACTGTTTGCAGGGCGAGAAAATCTCGACCATCTTGAAGGCCGCTAATGTTGATGTGGAGCCCTATTGGCCCGGTCTGTTCGCCAAGGCGTTGGAGGGCATCAATGTCAAGGATCTGATCAGCAACATTGGCTCCGGCGTTGGCGCTGCTCCAGCTGGCGGTGCTGCTGCTCCCGCTGCCGCCGATGCGCCCGCCGCTGAGGCCAAGAAGGAGGACAAGAAGAAGGAGGAGGAATCCGATGTCTCTGACGATGATATGGGATTCGGTCTCTTCGATTAAACAACAACAACAACACTGCAAGAACAAACATACCACACCAACAACAACAACCCCTGCTGTGTATGTGAAGTGAAGTTTTATTTTTCCACATCATTCGTACACGTTTTAATGTACAAACGAACGGAAATATAAATTGTTTACAAAAAGAAAAGTGTTGGGTTTTGTTTGCTAGCTTCAACATTGTTAGCTTGCAGTTTACATAAATATTTAAAAGACCTATTTATTCGTACGAAATCATATGATTTGGCTTATTTTCATACGTTTGTTTACAAAAATATGGCGGCAAGCAAATGTTCTCGCAACTGGTTCACACTGATTCATAAGAGTTTCAAGTTCAGTTCATGTGATTCGCTTGCTCGAATTATTCACTAGGTGGCGTTTTTGCTTAAAGCTGTGTGCTAAATGCCAAATCCATACAAATTTTTATTTAGCTAATTTTGCTATTACTAATTTTAGCACTGCGAGCAAATGTAGAGACTGAAGTAGTAGATTTAATAAATAATTGGAAAAAAGTTCCAACAGTTATTAAAAGCTCTCAAAAATTGACCAATTGACGTCACCTTGTTAAATGTTGTTCCTGAACAATATTACTTGCCAATTTATTTGTGACAGATTTAAACTAATCGCAGTAAAGTATAACAAAATGTCTAGATACTTAAAATACAGCTTCCTGCAGCACCTTGGCTATTTCTCTCAGTGCAGGCGTGTCCAGTTGCTTTAGGCCAAGTCCAATAACAAGTTCTGTGGGACATTTGTTGAGATTTGTTTTATTGATCAAAAACTGAATGCCACCTCGTATCTCATCCGAATCTTGACCCATGCTGCAGTTCATGGTGACGGACACGGACACATGATTAGCCGGATTGTCCACGGGTCCGTGCAGTCCGGGAATCAGTCGATGATCCCGCTTCACATCGAATGTAACCGTGTATAATGCCGGCAATTTTCCCAGTTGTGTTATCAGCAGCATCCACTTGTTGTCGAAGGTATGGAATACGAATTCTGTGTGCACGCCATTTATATCAATGCCGAATTGTTTATTAAATCCAATTTGGTTGTTTTTACTCATTTTACTTTTCAAAATTCCAAATGTGGTTTTATTTTTAGCTTTGTTTACAATGATGAGGCAGTTTTGAAATGTCTGGCAGCCTTGGCTTCCAAAAAAAGGTCAACGACAGCTTTGCCACTTGTGGCAGCCTTGGTTCCCGGAAAAAAGTCCTTTCCCATTTTTAGCTCAATTGCAAAATTGCGTTTTTTCTGATAGTTTTTAATGTAGAATTTTTTAAACGTTGCCAGAATTTTACATCGTCTTTCGCTCCCTGAATGCTGCTTTCGTAATTAGCGCGGACGGCAGTCCGCAGTGATATTGATATAATTATACAAGTTCATTCCACGACTCACAATAAGTTCGATTGAACTACTCACCGAAGTGAACGAACAGAACATATAATTTGGTTGTTCGTTCAATTCGTTCGATAAGTGAACTTATCGTGCATGCGTGCTGTTGACTATTTTATCGCCAGATGGCGCCGCAGCTGTTTGTAACGGACGCTCAACTGGTTGCCAAGGTGAATTGTTTGTTGAATCGATATTATAATTTTAAGAGCGAATCATGTCGTGCATTTGTCTTGGTCCAAAGCGAGCTGGTAAGACGCACTTGCTCAAGGCGCTGCAGGAACCGGATTCCATAGACGAAACAAGCTATTCTATGCCGACAATTGGCACTGGCATCTATCGAATTCACTTCCCGGAAAAGTCTGCAAATAGCGACAAACATCGACCGCCAACAGATGTCGCTCCAAGCATGCCCAAGCATCTGCCCAAGTTTATTCAAATACTCGAAATTGGCGGCAGCATGGCGCCATTGTGGCGCCAAAGTCAATATTTCGAGGATGTGAAGAAGCTCATCTATGTGGTGGATGCCTCCAATCTTTGCCAGATATCAGCAGCGGGTAAGTTCTTTTTTATATACAATCATTCATATATTAAAAATCTGTTGATTTTTAATTGATCGATATTCGAACAATTGTTAATAGAAGTTTTTCGCAGATTTCAAAAATTTATAGAATATTTTAATTATTGCAGTAATTAATTTTTTGTAGAAAAATTTTCCATAATTTCATTTGTTGTCTTTAATTTAGATTAATTATTCTAAGTGAAATTTATATTTTAAGGCGTGCTCTTCTACTCGATTCTCACGGAGCCGCGTCTGCAGAAGGTGAAGATTCTATTGGTGCTGACCAAGATGGATTATTCCTATCGCCAGATGCGAAACGAGGCGCTACTCATGCTGCAAATGGCCAAGTTACAAAAGCAAATCCGTCAACAGGTGAACATCGTGGAAGCCAGTGCCGTGACCAAAGTGGGACTGGACGCCATCTATGATTGGCTAAAACGACCTTGAAGAGGACTGCGATTGAATTCTACTTTAAGAAAAAACAAGTGGAAAAGGCTATAGTCGAGATCCCGACCATAGCATACCCGTTACTTAATTCAATATATATAAAAGTATTTTATAGAAATTACTACCTAATAAAAACTACTGCATACTTTTAGGTGATTGTACTAAAATTATAATTATATTACTAACTTTTTAGCTATTACTGCAGTTCTATTTGTGCGATCCTGCTGCGGTTAAATTTTCTATCATAACAACTGTATTATCTTAAAATCTGTGAAAGTAGTGGTTTTATGTGATTTGCGGGGCGGAAAGGGGCGTGGCTTAAATCTGAAACAAACTTGGTCTATAGAAATCTGTGTGCCAAATTTGGTTACTCTATTTCTTTTAGTCTCTGAGATCTTAGCGCTCACACAGACGAACAGACAGACAGGCGGACGGACGGACAGACAGACACACAGGGATATATCGACTCGACTGTTGATGCTGGTCAAGAATATATATACTTTACGGGGTCGGAGATGCCTCCTTCTCCCTGTTATATACATTCCAACGCACACAATATACCCTTTACCTTATTTTTTTAGTAACGGGTATATTAAAGTTATAAATCAACCATTTATTTTTATTTTAAAAATCTGAATTCTTACGTTTAAAACTGAATTGTGACTATAGTTTATAGTGGAGATCCATGTACTGCAGATTGGCCACAACTTCGCCGGCATCCGGGAGCATATCCCGGGCAGCATTTAGATACGACTTGGCGCCCATGATGTCGCCACTGTGGGCGGCCAGCACGGCCAGATTATTCAGGGCAGCTCCATCTCGGGCATCCGAGGTGAGGCACAGCTGGAGGCATCTCTTGGCCAGATTGAAGTCCCCGGAGGTCTGTGAGAAAGACACAAAAGGGGAATGGAAAAATTTTAGATATTGTATTTACTTTATTTGGATGACAGCATTATATTTAATTTCTCATTTTTAATCATGCAAATTCATTATAAATTCTATTATATATTTTTTCTCTGAATATATACAAAATTACCAAATATACAAAATTATAAAATCCATATTTATTTAAAATCAAATCTTTAATTTAAAATTTTTTTATAAAAGTAATTCTTTTATTTCATATTTAATAGTAATTTTATGTTAATTCTTAACTCAATTTGTATACTTAATAATTTTTTCTTTGCAGACTGCTTTTAGTCGTGCATTAATAATAATAAATAAATCAATAAATATAAAATAAATAAATAAATAAAAAGTAATTACTCTGCGTATTTGAAAATGGTTGAATATTAAAAAAATTAAAATTTACAATAAACCACATTGCAAATAAAAGCTTATATTATTAATAATTTATCAACGAAAATAACAAAATATGTCCAAAATACAAATAATATGAATATGTAAATTTGTTATGTGTGCATTTAGTATTTATTGTTTATTTTAATTTTAATCTTACAAAAACAAGAGTTATAGTATGATGTTTCAAAAATATTAATGTAAGTACAAATATGATAAAAAAAAAAAGAACAATAAAATATTAAATTATTTACTAAATAACATTGGAATGGAAAAATGGAAAAATAAAATAATTAAAATTGAAAACAATACATTTAAATCATAATAAATAATTTAAAATTGAAAACAATACAATTAAATCATAATTTTTTTATTTAGACGAAAAAAATTATTGTATTAAATTGTTGAAATAATTTAAAAGTTATAAAAGTGAATATTATTAATTTATTTTTATATATTTATTTCATTAGATTCAACTAAGAACAGTTGACTTAAGATTAAGCTAAAATAAAGAAAAAACAAATAAATTGAAAATCAATAATTAAATGGAGACTCACCACGGCGACAAAGCTGAGATTATACCAGATGTCCGCCTTCTGTTCCGGCTGAGTGGCCATGAGGAGAGCACGTTGAAAGCAGGGCAGGACGAGATCGATCTGGCCGCCATAGAGACAGCAGAGGGCAATGTTACAGTAGAGCTCGGCGGTGTGGACGCCGAGTGAGAGAATGCGACGATAGTACATAAGAGACATCTCCGGATTGTTATCATAGAAATAGCCAACGGCAATGCTGGCCAATGCCTCCACATTGATGGGCTGCAATTTGGCCGCCAGTCGATAAAGCTGCAGTGCATCCTCCTGCTGGGACATGGCCTCATGTATGCGCGCCTGCTCCAAGCGATAGACCACATCGAACGGATGCCGCTCCACCGCCTGGCCTATGAGCAGCAAGGCTCTCTCCGGCTGTCTCAGTCGCTGATAGAGTCTGGAGAGCAGCAGATACGTATCCGGATGCGGAAAGGCGGCCAGAGATTGCTGCAGACAGGGCTCTGCACGGCGGGGATAGTGCAAGGCCAGCAGACATCTGCCCAGTTGTTGTTGCCACCACCAATCGGTGCGTCCGGCATCTGTGGGCGTGGCAAGTGACCCTTGACCCGCACGCTTCCGTTGCACATCCATCACAATACCCTACAAAAGTACCACAATTTATATTAAATAAATTAGGAAAACAACATTAATTTGGCAATAAAAATTAAGAAAACCAATTAAGAAATAATATTACTGAGGAATTAAAATTATCAGGCCTTTTCCGGTTTTAACTTCCTATTAAACATTTTAAAATTATATATTATCACTTTATTGGACCTAAATTCACCAACTCAAAGTGAATTCAATACGCAAAATATTTCCAACCGACAGAACAGACTAAAGATTTTCACTTCCGACAAATCGTGCAGAAAGTGAATACCGGAACAGGCCTTTATATTTAAATTGGAAGCAGTTTAACTAAAAATATTTTATTACCATAAAAATGAAGCTACGTTTGCTAATAATAATAAATTATCATTTCATTAAATCAGGGAATAACTCCGGAACCTGCACCGGAACCGTTAACCGAAACTAAACGTTTCATTTGATCATAACTTCATCAAAAATGAACCGATTTTCAAGCGGAATGTCGTTTTGATCATGATTTGGCCTCTAAATTGATTCTGCATTTAAATTTTTATAATCTAGAAAATTGTATATTTTTTGATTTTAAGCCATCTAACATCCAATTTTCCATACCTAACCCTTGACATTTTTTTAAAAACTTTGATTTCTCATAACTTCATCAAAAATTAACCGATTTTCAAGCGGAATGTCATTTTGATCATGATTTGGCCTCTAAATTGATTCTGCATTTAAATTTTAATCATCTAGAAAATTTGATATTATTTCGATTCTAAGCCGTCTAACATCCAATTTTCTATACCAACAACCTTGACATTTTTTCAAAAACTTTGATCTCTCATAACTTCATCAAAAATTAACCGATTTTCAAGCGGAATGTCATTTTGGTCATGAACCGAATCTTTAACAAAATTTTGATTGATTATAAGAAAAAAGGCTTTAAGCTAAAAATTTAAACAAAAGTAAAAATATTTGAAATTAAAACGGAAAATACACAATTAAGTTTATGTACACTAAAAGATATCTCTAATTTAAATATTTCTTAATCAAAAAAAGTCTCTAAATTACAAATCAAATAAAAGTAAAAATATTTGAAATTAAAACTAAACAGATACAATTTAAATGATTCCTAATGTTTGTAAAAATTTCGAAATATATGTTTCCTTTTGCTAAATCTTAATTTTGGCTACTTTAAATGTTATTCCCAGTTTATTTGTGTAATTCCTAGAAGTGTAGTACCTGCATGACGGCCTGACAAAGAGAGTACGCCTTCTGCACATCCGCCTCGTGGTAGAAGAGAAACTGAAAGAGCGCCTTCACAATTGTTTCCCGCTCCGCATAGATGGTGGGATTGAGACGCGATGCCTGGTAGAGATTCGAGGTGGCATCGCCCACATTGAAGGCTGCCGCGGATGTGGCACGCACTCGGGATGCGGTGCCGCAACGGGAGCCGGGACGTGTGCCCAACGAGGAGCCGGGACGACTCAATGCCGTGCCAGGACGTGCCACTGCCGACAATGGCCTGGCACTGTTGATCCTTCCATCGCTGGAATGTGTCACGCCCGGAAAACGCCGCTGACTTGTGCTGGGACGCGGCTGGAAGGCGGTCTTGATGCTGCTGCCGGGACGAGCTGCTGTCGCAATCCGCTCAAATTCCACCTCCTCGTTGACTGTGACAACAAGTGAAGATAGCCATATAAATAATTCATAAATTAATAATTAAACAATTCTTAAAATTGCACATTTGGTTGCAATAAATTCTGAAAATTTCGAAAAAAAAAATTGTTTATAGAAAGCGCTAAAGATACAACAAATATAACACACTTGCCAGTTTTTCCACAAATTTGTATTTAAAAAAAGTATTAAATTAAACTAAAATTTTAAGTTTTGCAGAATTATTTTAACTAAATAATAATATATGACTACAGAATGAATCAACAGATCAAACAATGCTCTGAATGACATTTCGCTTTAAAATCGGTCCAGTTTTAACAAAGTTATGGAAATTAGTAGTTGGTCAGTCTTTGAATCTAACAACTTTACAAGTTAAAATCTTTGTCCAATTTTCCATGATTTTTTTTACAGAAAATGAAAGCTCTCAGAATCAAGTTTCAAGTGTTGTTTTATACTAGTTTCGATATTCGAGTTGATTAAAAGTGAAAACTTGAGATTTAAAATTTTCCCCTTACTATCAGAATCAAGATCTAGAGGAAATTCATTTTTTTTTGCGAAATCAATAATATTTGAATGCTAAATGAATTTAAAGGCCAAGACATGGTCAAAATGATATTCCTCTAGATAATCGGCTCAGTTTTGCCAGAGTTATAGAGGTTGGAAGTCGGTCAGATCTTGAACAAGCAACTTTACAAGTCAAAATTTTTCGCCGATTTCCTATGATTTTTTACAAGAATATTAAAGCTCTCAGAGTCAAGTTTAAAGTGTTGCATTACACTAATCGGTTCCGATTTCGGTAGCGAATATAAGAATTTATATAATGATGATTTTTTGTAAGACCCACCCTCGTCGGCTGCATCATCCACCTCCAGGTCATCGAGATAGACGCGCTGCGTCAAGGCGCGCATCTTCAGCTGCCACACGCTCTCCATGAGCCAAGTGGGCATAATCGATGGCGTCTTTGTTGCACCACCGCCTCCCGCCACCGCCTCCAAGTCGCGTCTTCGGCGCTGTCTTGGCCCAATTCTCTGTAAATTGCCAGTGTGCTCTACCGGCTGTGATTGCGATTCCGTATCGATTTCCTCCTTGCCGCTGGTGGCAAACATTTGCACATTGTTCTCGTGTCCAGCTTGCAACAGCGTGTTGCACACCTCCACACACGGCTCATAGCTGCGTCGGCGGTAGAGCGAGACGGCTCGAAAGTACTGCAGCTCTAGGGTTGCCAACGGCGATGACATTTCGGGAACTTTTGAACTTGCAAAAAATTTAAAAAATGTAATATGTAAAAATAAAAGAAATTGTAAGTTATATTTCGTCTTATAAGTTATATTTTTATCTAGAAATAGTAATATGGAGCTCTATTCTTATTCCTTGCAACAAATTTGAAACCTATTATAAGTTTATAGTTTTTTTTATCTTTTATTTAATTCCAGTAAATTTTTTTTTTAATATAATTTAGAATACTAATTAATTTTGTAAGTCAACGTTAATGAAATAACTCTAGGGTTGCCAATTTCGACGACATTTTGTGTACTGTCGCACATGTATAAAATTTAAGAACATTAATTTTTTTAATAAAAATCGCACTTTAACTTCATTTGATGTTAACTTAAGTAATTAACTTTAGTATTAAAATTAAATTTTATTTCAATTTCAATTTCAATTTTGATTGAAGTTTTCTGGGTCTTTCACAATCCGTGTAACATATTTTAAATTAATTAAAAATTTAAATTTTATTTGTAATCATTTTATAAATAAATTTAAACGTTTAGCACTACAAAAGATATTCTTTGCTATTTAATTAATTTTAGCATTGATTTTATATTGAATATTTATGTCAATTTCAACTTTAATGCTATAATTGAAATTTTCTGTGTTTTCTTCATCCTTATATTAAGTTTTTTGTATTTAATTTCAAGCTTTTTTTTTTAAACTTATTTGTTTTGAATTTATTTATTTATTTAATTATTTATTTTTTATTTATTTATTTAATTTGTTGAGTGAACTTAATTTTTTTTTTTCAAAATTTAACTAGAATGCTAAATTGTTTTTGCGGCATGTATTAAGTTAAAATTAATTTAATGAATTAACACTCAACGTTTCAAAAACGTCCTTCGAGGTCGCTTCAAATCTTCTCGGGAAGCTGCTGAAGTTGTTGTTGTTTTTGGACATTTTTTTGAAGTGTTTGAATTCTTTAGCCAGTTCTCAATGTTCCCCCTTTTCCCCACTCTCTCTCTCTATCTCTCTCTCTCTCTGTCTGTCCCTCTCTCTGTCTCTATCTTTGCTGTTCTTTGCTCTTTCGCTGGAATTTCAAAACCGGATGCGTGTCATTGCTTTGCTCCCTTTTCACTCCCCTGTTCCCTCCTCTTCCTCTTCCATTCCCGCCACGTTGAATCTTTTTGCTTCCTGCGCTGTCTTTTTTCCTTCCCTGCCCCGCCCTCTTCCTCTTCCTTTACCATTTCTTGCATTTGTTTTACTTTGCCTGCGTTTTATTTTCTTCTAATTTTTCTATGTTCAGCATTTTTACCTACCTTTTTCGTCGGCTGCTTTTTTTTTTAATGATTTTTTTGTTCTTATTACTTTTATTTTGATTAATTTTCAAGAACCTTCGCCTGATGAGGTTTAATTTGTGCAATCCTTTTGCCTTTCGGGTTTGTTGTGGCCCTGGCCGTGACTAGGTACCGCTTTGCCTATAACCAACAGCTCTCCCTTCCGGCCATCGTCTGTCCGTCTGTCTGTCTGTCTGTCTGTTTGTCTACTTGGAAATGCGGTTGCCATGACGGCTAATAAGCCCACAACAAATTAATAACCTGAAAGTTGACTCAGACGAGGGAAACAAATTCAAAACTTAACCCTAAGACAATCAACGTCTAAAAATATAGTTTCGAAATTAAAGTATGCTACAAATTTGATTAAAATTCAACTTTTGGAGAGATTGTTATCTAATAAAAATACTAATAATGTCTATTTAACAAAGTAGTACGGTTTGAAGAGAGAAAGAGCGAGAGAGAGACAGAGACAGAGACAGAGACAGAGAGAGAGAGAGAGAGAGAGGAAAATATAGAGAGATGTTAACAGATAAAGACAGAGAGAGCGAGAGAGGGAGAGATGTAGAGACAGTGACAATTTAAGTTTTTATTTTATTTAAATTCTCACGAATATGCATATTAGAATACAGTTTGACATTGTAAAGACTTGAAATTCACTTCCTGGGCCGAATCATCATAACGGCTTTCTTTAGGGAGTAGCTGGGTCCCCGAAAAGTGCCCCAAGTGACGCCTTTGTCAGATCCATTGTCTTTATATTTCCCCGTCAATTGACTGTAATAATTCAAGTTAATTAACGAAGCTTTGAAAAACAATCAACATTTCTTCATACCTGGTTTGACAACCTCTGTACCACCAGGCACCAGTGCCGCGTTTGGCGCAGTTCCCACCTGACCATAGATCATTATCCCGATCAAATGTGCTAAACTTCATGCCATTATGCCATGTAAATGAATCACCTGCAATTCCACTGGCATCTCCCAGAGTGTGTAATTTATATTGTTGAGTTTCGTTCCCAATTACGAATTCTTCGTACTTCTCAAATCGTTTGTCTCCCTCGAAGTCCTCGAGGAGAACAAGCAACTCTTGTCTTCGCTCCGCCGTCATTGCATGAATCTTATCCAGACCCATGAAGAACTCGCCATCCACATCTCCAAAACCATTTTTGTATTCGGTCCAGTTCCGATAGAAGTCCACACTTCCATCCATCCTCCTTAGGATGATCGTCCATCCTTCTTCTTGAGTTTCCTCATCGCAGGAAACTTTAAATGGTTGAAGACTAAAGCTGGGGAGGATTACGTCGTAGGTCCCACTAATCTTGGCCTCTTTACAATTGTGTAGTCTAGATAACAACTTTTGCTCATCCAATTCTTTTTGAAGTCCGTCTATCAATTTTCCCTGACGCTCCTTCTGCGTTCTAAGAACTTGATTTTCAGATTCCCTATCAAGTACACTTTTTTTCTGTTTCTCTAACTCCGCGTTCAAAGATAGAATATTCGCTTCCTTCTCTAGTAAATCTTTTTTCAGCTGTTCCAACTCTGCTCTCAGAGTTTGGTTATCCGTTTTAAATAGTTCATTATTCGCTTTCAGAGATATAATATCTACTTCCCTGTCAAGTATACTTTTCCTCTGTTGTTCAACCTCTGCTCTACATTGTTTATTTGATTCCTCAGCTTCTATATATTTTTTCTGTCGTATCAGCTCCTCTTTAATAAACTGTAAATCCGCTCTGACAAGTTGAATGTCCGAATCCTTAGCCATTTCATTTATCATCTTTCCTTGATCCGTTCTAATAAATTGATTAGTTTATGAAAACATCAAGTAATTTTAAGAACCTTACCTCAACTCAGATAACTGAGTTTTTATTGAATGAACTAAATTTGTTTCATTATATTCCGAAATGTAAATAGCATCAGAAAAGTAATTCATTAAATTTATTACAAGGATAATGCTGATTATTTTCGGCAACATTTTGCAATTAAATTTTACTGAGTGCTTAATATGACTGACTGAGTCTAAAATTCACTTGTTGAGAAGAAATGAAAACTAAAGTTATACCCGACATGACAGACGATTTATATACATTTCATGAATTATATATAAATAAACATGTACACATTAGCATGAATACATTGTATATATAATTATCTCACTTGACCCGGTTTGACTCGAAATTTTTAGAATTGTCCAAATTTCGCTTATTCCAAATCAGTCGAATACATTGTTCGTTATATATCAGCATTAATTTAAGTTCGTAAACAAACTAATCGAGTCAGATGTTCGATTCAGCGAAGCAATGAAGCTCCGTCCCTTCGAGTGTACTCGACTGTAGGATACCCTGTACTCAGACACTTAGACATTTTTCGGCACGTCGAAAATTTAATTTCCTTGCAGATGATTTTATTTTCGACTCAATGATAGCTATCATTTTAGGATAAAACTTACGATATATAATTGTAAATTACATTAGCTCCTAAAAAGAAAAAACCGAAAATTCAATTAAAATTTGGAATACATTTTGTTAAAATAAAATTGAAGCATTGCAAAGATTTCATCTGATAAATAATTATAACTATAGTATAATATTATGCTTTGTTGTTGTCTGTTTTTATCTCTTATCGCATCAGAGATCTACGATAATTATTTTTTAAGCATAGAATGAATGATTGCCTTTGTGATTGAAGTCTTAGCAACCAATTGAATCAATTATAATTTTTTTAAACAGCTTAAGACATTTAAACTTGGTACATTTTATTTAACTGGCAATTTCATATTTAATTATTTTTTTCTTAAACTATAATTTGCAAGTAAATAATTTTGATAAGCGACTGTTTTTAGCTTACATTAAAGTAAATGAATTATTTAATGCAACTTTAATCTTAGATATGGATTAAAGCTAGATAAATTGCAAAAAACATTCGTTCTTTTAACTAGAATATTTTACACTGAGTAATCCCTCAACCTACCCTCTTTTTACCCCTCTTAAATCCCCTCAATTAGCAGTGACAGAAAGAAGCATTTAATGAACAAAAGCTATGCAAAATTTGACACAGAATCGAAGCTAAGGTTGAAAATATGTTTATATATATCCATATAGATATAGATACATTAGTGGAAAAAAAGAGTGAAGTACATAAATTGAGGATGGGGGTAGAATAGGTAAGCTTAAAGACTTGTCAGATGTTCAATGTAAAATCTGCTGATGATGAGCGAGAGCAAAAATCAAATTGCTACTGGAGAATTGGAGAATCGGAGAATGGAGCAAGTCCGTTGTTGTTGCTGTTATTGTTGTTGTTGTCGCTGGTTGTGTTTGACTTGAACAAATAATAAGCGACAAATATTTGTTGATAAATGTTTGAAAATTAAATGAGCGGCAACAACAACAACAACAACAACTCGACAACAACGTTGAACTCATCGCGCTGGCATGCAAATGCCAAATATTTATCAGCCTAGGAGAGGGTGTACATACACGGAGCGAAAAAATCAAGCACATTTATCAAATTAATGCAAATCAACAATGTTGTTCTCAAACTATTTATTTATAAAATTAAAATAGCTTTTAGGAAAAAATACAAAATACAAAAATTTAAAAAAAAAATGTATAATCTAATAAATAAAATTTAAGAAAATTTATTAAAGAAAATAAAAAACAAAAATCAAAAATATTTGCTTAAAATAAATTTTCTATGTATAGAATTAAACAACTTTAAGAAAAAACAAATGTTACACAAATTTCGATCTTATAAAAAAAGTTTATTAAGGAATTGATTGATAAATATTATATTATATCTTAAATATTTTATTTATTAACTTAAATAATTTTAAGCCAAAAATACAAAAATTATAATTTATTCTTATAAAAATAATTTGTAATGGATTTTTTTTGTGACGCTTTTTTTTAAGAAAGGTCTTAATAATTTTTATATTTTTTCATCTTAAAAATGTGTCAAGAAAATTTTGTTATATTGCTATTAAAATTATTATTAAAATAAACTTCATGAAAGGTTTTTTTTTAAATCTTTATTTAAAATTTTTTTAATGTATAGATTTGAGAATTTTGGATTTTTTCGCTTTAGATAACCGATCGAATCCGAGATGCGATCTTAATTAAAGAATTTTTGAACCCATTTATAATAAATACAAAATTCTATTTTAGAATTCTTGTATTGAAAAGTGAAATCTCTTTTAATATGTGCACAGAAAAATGATGAGTGTTTTAGAAACTTTTGATGATTTATGAATTTGCACATTTTTAGTATGACAATAAGTATTTTCTCTCCGTGCAGATATATATATATATATATATCTATCTATCTATCTATTTGTATTTGTGGTCAGCTTACAACGCGTTTGAATTTGGCTCCCACGGATGCCACAGCATGTTAATTAAAATTTGAATAATTTTTGTGGTTTTCGAATAGATATTTCAGAAGATTTTTTTTAGCAGGTTTTAATTCTGAATGAATAATATACAAAGCGATATGAATACGAAATGATTGCGATTTTGGGTAATACTTATAGCTCATTATCTTTTAACAAGATACATGTGTATCTGGTGTATCTTGTATCTCGTCGTTTGTATTTCGTATCTTGTAACTCGTATCTTTTACCTCTCGTAGCTCTCTTTGTTTCATTTTTAGCCAGTTTCCGTTCTTGGTGTACTACAACAGCAGTGTACTTTAAGATAATTGCTCTAGTTTAGCATACGCGACTAGCAAATACCCTGTAAATCTTAAATTTCTATCTAAAAGTATTCTATTCTTATCTACAGTCACTCTAAGCTCCTCAGAAGTAAATATCAATAATTTGTTTTAAGCATGCTCGACTAGCAAATACGCTTTGTTTACAAGATTTATATATTTAGCATCTTATCACCATTTTATTTAAATAAACTTTTAAGTTAAAGACATTGGGCTATGTAAAAGTTGTAATAGTTGGGTATGCTTAACTAGCAGATACCTATTAATACGCTTAAATGGTTATTATATAATTAGTTTTATAAAATAACTTTACAATTTTTTATACTTTACTTACATTTTCTGTAAATTAAAATATTAAAAAATCGAAGTTTCCAAATAAAATTTTCCAAAATGCTTAGACTTAACAGTAATAAATAAACGTCGTTTTTATGCTAAATATTTGATGTCAAAAGGAAACCTGTAAATAAAATAAATTTAACTAGTGAAATTTAAAAATACAATTTTTTATTACTTAACAACTTTTTAATTATTAATGCCTATTAATTTTAATTTTTCTTAAACTGTTATTTTTCAAGCAAAATGAAATTATAATATTACTTACATTTTTAAATTCAATTATTTAAAGCTAGTAAAAAATTATTAAAGCACTCTGCTTAAGTCGTTGATACCCCATTTATATAGCCTCCTGTCGACAGGGTATATTACTTTGGCTGTGCATTTGTTTAGCTTATCAGTTGGCCAAAATGCGTCAGCATTCGCAGCCAATGGCCTTTATCAGTGAGCCAACTCAGCTCGGATGACGATGACGGTGACGGTGACAGTGACACACTCACACTCACGCACACACACACACACTCACACACAGCCGTTGGGTTTGTTGTGCATAGTTTGACGTAGTGTTAATCATACGCCCCGTAGACGATTTTGTAGACAGGGCCAAATCTCGCGCCACATTCTTGTGACTCGTAACTCGAGTTCCATTTCCATCATCATCATCATCATGATCATGATCATGATCATGATTGTCATCATCATCAGCTGGAGCAGCTGTCAGCTGCAAGTTCTGACTTTGGATTTGAGGTTGAAGCTGCAACTGGCGCTAGTCTAGCCATAAATCTGCCAAAATGCCAAATGGTCGTAACAAATTCCACACGAAAGTATTTCGTTGGACACATGTGAGAAATGAGAACATAAACATGGGAACTTTTTCCCGTACTGGGTACCAAGAGTTCCCCCATATAAAGGGTTTTTAGTTTTCCAAACAGTACGAAGAACAGTTGTACTTAAAACGAACTATATAACTTTCTAATAAACGTTTTCTATTTATATCTGACAATGTGATATGTTTAATTTAGATCTGCGGAGTTTAATCTATTAGCAGTAGAGCTTACTCCAAAAATAGTGGAAAATAAAATTAAATATATTTACAGAAGATATACATTTAAGTTACTGAAGTTTTGCTGAAGTTTCGGCAAGGAATTTTAAGTTTGAAAAAAAACCAAAGATTTAGTCATAGAACTTCTCTCGAATAAAATAATTTCACTTAATTTTTTAAAGGTAAAATCAATATACTTTTGCATGCCAAAAAATATTTTAATACAAAATATTCAATGATTATATTTGTATTGAAAGTAATATTTTTGTTTATAATTTTGTTATACAATACTTTATACCTCCAAAAATAGTTGAAAAATTTAAAAAATATAATAAAAAAGTAAATCTTTTCAAGTTTCCAAATTTATTTAAATATTTAAAATTTAATAAATTGATCTTTTATATTTCAAAGCCTCTTAAAAAGATCATACAAATAAAAATAAATTTATAAAATAGGACCAATAATATTTAAATAGTTTTTATTGGACGTTTTTAACAAGATTCATAAGTCAAATTTTTCACACATTTTAGCGTACTTTCTCATCATGATGATTATGATGTTGTTTATAAGATTCCCAGCTATTATAATGATTATATTAGATTATTGACTCAAGTGTTTGTGTTTTTGTCGCCAAAAAATGAATTTTTGGATTAGTTTGTAAGTTCTCTTGACTTAAAATTGAATTCAACTGTTTTTCATTTATAATGCTGAGAAATTTTTTTTTTAATTAGTCAACTTTACAGTATTTATAAACACTTAAAAGTTTAAAGTGTACGAATAACTGAATAACTGACTGTATATTCTTAATATGCATTTTTTTCTTGTAATTGCTTTTTGATTAAAAAAATAAATATTTAAATTATTTACGACTGCTGATTTAAATAAATTAAAGAGTTACGCATATAGAAACTTTTTCTGAAATTTAGTGGTAATAAGTTGAAAATGCAACAACAAGAGAACAACAACAAAGCGAGTTAAGAGCAAATGCAATTCACTGGGACTCCAATCCCGAACCCGAGGCTCTGCTGCCGTTTTGGCCATGTGGCCTCATGTGCAATATAAACGCTCATTAAAAGCATAAAAAAAATGCGGCAGCTACTGTACGGGAATTGGTTGATTTTCTCGATTTTTGTTGTTGTTTTGCGAAAGCAAGACGGACAGACAGACAGACAGACGGACAGACAGACAGCTAGCATAGTGAGTGCTAAAGAGTGAAGAGAGCTACAGCTGAATGCTGAAACTGGAAGGAGAGTAAGATACAAAAAAAAAAATAAAAAAAATGTGCAAGAAAGCTGCAGCCTGCAGCCTGCAAACAGGTAAACTGACAACAACAACAACAGCAACAGCAACAACACTGGCCAGACATCCGTTGAGACTGCGCACGCGCGACGCCAACGCCAACGCCGACGTCGACGTCGCTGTCGCAGTCAACGCTTTTGTGTCTTTGGGGCCTCTGCGACTGCGACTCGAGTGCCGTGCAGTGTTGACAACTCAGCGGTTTTCTTTCCCGCTCCATCTAAATTCTGGCGCATAAAATTGTCAAAATTGGCTAGCTATATTTTTAAATTTAAATAAAACTACAGATTATATTCAGGGACAATAAATGATGATATATATATATATATATTTTTCAATTGAAAAAATCGTTCACTTCTAGTAACTGTAAAAGCCAAAAATATTTCTTTAAGTGTAATCTATGCAATTTTACCATAATCTTAAGATTGAAGATTTTTATTATTTTACTCAGGAAATAATCATTATTTTTGACCAAAAAAAAAAAAAAAACTTATGAATAATCCTTATATTTGCTTAAATAAAATAAAACTCATGAAATATTATTCTATTCAAATATCGAGTTTTTCTAAAAACGCAATTGTAATCACAATTTTCTTGCATCGTATTCATGCCCTATTTTAACTTTGACAATTTAGTAGCTTATATATTACGGATTCTTATTAAAAATTGAACGTTAAAACTTAATTCTGAAAACTAACCACGATGAACAAGCCCCAGTGTGTTGTCGATTTTTCATGGAAATCGATTAATCAACTCGATAGATTGTAAAAAAAAATCATCGAGTTAACCCGAATCTTCCCAGCGTTACCATATGGTAACAAGCAATAGGCATTTACTAAAACTTAATTTTTAGACAACATATTAACGTTAGATTAACTTTTATAAGATATTCTAAGAGTAAATTGTTGTCTCTAACTGATAAAAAGTTGATTGAAACAATCTCTTGAAGTTAGCTGATCGAAAAATGAGCTTTAAGTTGCTCATTATATTCTGCAGTGCAAAAAAACGGCATTTGGCAATTCGTCGCAAGTAAACTTAAACCGTTTGACTAAATTTAGTACTGAACTATATGCAATGCACACATCATTAGAAAGGTAAAAGAGTGCACTTATTAATTTTGAAAAAAATTCTAAATAAAAACCACTTTTTCTCTCTTAATTTTCATTTTTTATTTTCGTGTTACCATATGGTAACGCTGGGAAGTACAGGGTACAGGTTTTTACCATACATTTTATTCGCGTTTCGCACTGTTTTGTTCATAAAATATGATTGCTCCTATGACAGCTATATGATATAGTGGTCCGATTTGAACCAAATTTGCTTAGGATGTATAGGAACATATCAGATACATATTCTAAGAGTTTGGTTGAGATATGCCAGAATAGAAAAAAGTTTTCCTTACTAAAGGTGAATTTGACCCCGTTTGTTCCTATGACAGTTTTGTTATACATACGATATACTGCACCGATTTGACCCAAATTTGGTCCTATATATCAAGGAAGATCCCCCCTGTTGAATAAAGCTGTATTTATTTGATTTTTTCAAAAATATTTGTATTTTGTAATATTAAGTAAACCTGTACCCTGTACTTCCCAGCGTTACCATATGGTAACAGTCGAAAAAATGGTTCTGTCGATTATCCTGACAAGGACGATCAAAACGAATATTTTTTTCGGATTCAGCGAACTCAAATTCACCAGTCCTGAAAGTTTCATTAATAAATTCGAAAAAATGTTGCTCAGGACGATTCGGGTTAAAGTACTCGAGTTGACGATATTTCGATATATTTTTACATCACTAGTTGTCAATGATTTTCTAGCTAATGTTTTAGCTAATTTTAAATGTTGATATAGCTTTATTTTAGCCTGAAAAGTTGTCAACACTGGTCCCGTGCCGCATGTTCATTGCTGTTGTTGTTGCTTTTGCCACTGATGACGATACTAAAGATTGCAATCGCACTGCGCTGCACAGAATTTGTATCGGCGAGTGAGTTACTCGTTCATCGGCGCCCCCAACCCACATAGAGATGAGCGCGTGACACGAAATCGACATATAGTATACATACAAACATACATACATATATGTATTTTAAGAATATTACAGATTATACCGATACCTTGCAGATCATTCGACTCGAAAATATCAGCATTAATTTTAGATAGTAAACTGATCGTGTCAGTTCTAGATTGTTTGATACAGTGACTAAAACAGGACGAAATATAGTATAAAACAATTGTTCTTTGTTATAAATGTTAATAATAGTATTTGAAAAAAGCTCAAAATTAAATACTACATACATATGTATATGTGAATACATTTTTTTTAACAAATTCCCAGCTCTAAGAAAACATATCAAATAAAAATACCAATAGAAAATTTTTGGTATCGATCACGCGACCATCTCTAAGTGCAACTTTGATTCTTTCATTTCATTGGAATTTATTTAGAACACATTTCAGAGGCAACTTTTCTGTTGCGTTGTTGTTGTTGTTAGAGGCTTAGCAGCAGCAGCAATAACAACAACAACAACAACAACTACAACAGACACGCTGCATTCCAATGCCGAAAAAGGCAAATCCCTCAACACACAGCAGTAGCAACAAATACAACAGCAACAACAACAACCACAACAACAACAACAAACAGCAAATTCAGTCGAAATTTCATTGCAAACTCCCCTTTCCACCCACTTACAGCTACAACAACAACAACAACGGCGCCAGTTTGCAGCTTCATTGAAACAGAGCACTGTGGAACATTTCTGAAAAGTAGCTGACAAAAATCTAAAACTGTTAGGTTCAGATATCGTTCTGCAAATTGAAATCAACAGCAAGTGAAGAAAGTCTTTGGTTCAAATAAAAAATAAAAATAAAAAAAATATTTTTTTTTAATTGGCAAAATTGTTAAGTGCTATAAACATTATTTATCTTTATATAAAACAATGGACAAGAATCAAAACAGAGTTTCAATTAAAATCCATAAAATTTAAATAAATATCCATTAAAAATTCATAAGAAGAAAAATAATAACTCAAATATTTGTTTTTTTATTTATCAAATATATTTATTTTGTTAAAACCATACACAAGAATAATAAAATAAGAATTAATAGAAAATAACCATAACAATTTTGTACAAGAAAAATTTAAATTTTGTCAGAACAAATGAAAACATAAATTTAAAAAATTTTTTATTTAAGTATCTTACTAAATATTTACAAAATCGTGTACAACAGCCATATAAAATCTAAAAAGATGTAAAATTACCAAAAATTATATAGGGTAAGTTTAGCTAATTATATTTAAAAAAAAAACTAAATTTGTTTTTGATAAAAGTTAGTCAATTTACATTAAAAAAATAAGTATTATACCAAACCTTGATGCGATTTAAAGAAAATTATACTGTTCAAACGTTTTTTCTCATTTAGTAAGTTTATTACAAAAATACCCCAACTTTGATGAAATTTAAAAATTGTACTTTAAATATAAAACGTATTTTTTCATACATGGGTAAAACTAATTCGTGATCCAACCACATCAAATTTATCTTCAAACAGAACAAAGCGATATTATTTATTTTTTTTGTCACATACTTTTATCAAATGAGCCCATTGTGCAGCGTTTGCTTGGCTGTTGTTGTTGTTGTTGCTGTTGCTGTTGTTGTAGCTACTGGCATGCGACTAGAGAAAAGTTCGGCTCGAATAAATTGAATTGAGCGAGATGCCGATGCCGATGACTGGAAATTGGAGTGAAAGTAGGGTAGGCAGATTAGACACTGACTCTCTGGACATTGCACACACATACACACCCATACACACACACACACACACACACACACACAGACACTATAGTCCACATTCCAAATTCCAATTCACAGAATATCTTGTGCACTTCCTTCCAATTTGTCCTAATTCGGTGTTGCCAGAATTTTGGCAGCTCAAATAGAAAAAAAAAATTTAATAATAATAAAAATTACAAAAAAAAATCTATTTTCTGGTCATCTTTAAGTTAAAAAATAGGGTATCAAACCGAGACAAGGTTTAAAAGCTTCAAGTTACGAAAGTAGATATTTATCTATAGAAAGGACCACTATATCATTTAGAATACATAGGTAAGCTCGGTTGAAAATCAAGTTTTGGTACAAAAGTTCCTTGTTTTTTGAGATTGCCAGGGTATCATAAAATCGAGTATACTCGAAGCTCAGGGCTTCTTAGTTTGTCTACGTACTAAAAGTAAAACTGATAATTTCCTGTCTTATGATTTGCGAAGAATCGGAATTTCCAAAAAATCTGTTGTCGAGTCAAATTATCTTATATGTATATACTTATATATATAATTTCATGCTGGTGTGAATATATATATATATA
Source organism: Drosophila phalerata (assembly GCA_951394115.2). NCBI lineage: Eukaryota > Metazoa > Arthropoda > Insecta > Diptera > Drosophilidae > Drosophila > Drosophila phalerata. The sequence goes on along the minus strand of OX596008.2, from coordinate 31,235,732 downwards.
TGAAAAAGTATATAAGGTTCCATTTCTTTACAACAAATGAATTTTTGATTCAATCAATCTTATTAAGCATTTAATAAAATTAAGTTGCAAAATGTTGCACAAAATTATTTGTTTATCTAATGAAATCCCAGAATTTCAATTCAATGTGCCGGATTTAGTTATTAAGTTGATTTTATCTAATTTTGCAAAGGGATTATCAGATGAGATAACTAAAATCGAACTCAACAATGTTTTTTTAAAGTAATACATTTTATTTAAAAAAAAAAATAGTTCATAATACAGATTTAAAACCGTAATCGATATTAACCGACTGAACTTGCAAGCCGGGAATAAATCTAAAATAAAATTTTCTATTAAATCCTGAACCCAAAGAGCCGGAAACGGGTTTCAAACTAATATTACTTTTAAGTTTTAATGCTGCTCATTTGAAATAAATGTATTTTGTGTTTTGTTTTTGATATTTTTACGAAACCGATATACAAAGTTTTTACGTAAACAAAAACATATATAACTTAAACCCTAAACCAATATTCTTTTTGATCTAAATTAAAAGAAATAAAAACTTATATTCTAGAGTAATTTTCTTATGCTAAAAACTGGTTGAAAACTTCTGAATTAACTAAAGTTGTCAGTTTTCGTTTGTTGGCTTGGCAACATCCGCATCCAGATTGGAATTTCGAATAGAATTCCAGACGACAGACCGACTGAAGAGCTGGAAGAGCAGCTGGAGTAACGATCTCTGCAAATGGCCAAGAGCTGTGCTGGCCCTGTCAAATTGCGCGCCAATTTCGGCCAAGATTCACCATCAAAAAAACCACATAGGCAACCAAAAAAAAAAAAAAGAAGAAAAAAAGCGTTGAAAAAAAACCAAAAGCGACATCGAAAAATCGCCTTCAAGGAATTGCATAAAATATTTTTGTTTTTGAAGACTCGGCCTCGACAGGCACAGGCTTCCAGCTTCCAAGCACACACACACACACACATACACAAGCATACTGTTGACCAACAACAACGATAACAACAACAACAACCGGTCTTAGAACTTAAGAACAGCAACAACAGCAATGCGCATAGCAAATACACTTGAAGAAATCGAAGAACGCCGGCCAGCTTCCCATCGCACAGTGGTTTATTTCGTTATTGCAGCTCGTTTGAATTACTAACTTTATCGAAAAATATTTCAAATATTATTTTGAAAATTTATTTGTGCGACGAAAAAAATCCAATTCTTTTAAAAATTATCTTTTTTTTATTTCGTTGGGTATTTTTGTTTTATATTAATACAAAAAATTTGAGCCCACATGCATTAGAAAATAAACATTTCTTTAAATGTTTCGTTCAAATAAAATTTTAGAACCTCAATGTTTAAATTAATGAATTTGTGGGCGACCTCAAAAAATTTAAGGATTTAAATAATTTGTTTTTTATTTTAATTTTAAAAAAATAAGGTGTGCTTAAATTTGAAGTCTTTTAAAAAACCACTGCATCTTATATATACATTTCTATAATAATTTACAGTTTAAATCAACAACAGAATTGAAAGAAATGTATTATATATATTTGTTAAGACCTGCTGATTATAAACGGTTTATCAGTATTTTCAGCTCTGAAGCGCATAAATTATAGAATTCTTTTCTCAAGAGATTAATAACATACCTACACGTCTCAAGGCATATGTTAAATTTAAAGTTTAAAGGCTTAAGGTCTGAGTCCAGCTGGGCCGAATATAAAAATTCCTGTCAAACTTCATATAAAATAAACTTTGCCAGGAATTTTTTTGATAAAATATTATAATCGAAAAAGTTCAAAAATCACTTGAAAAAATACCAGAGATAATTATTGATAAAATAACTCAAAAAAAAAAAAAAAAATTATGGGCACTTTAAAAAAATGTAAATTAATTGGAGCTAAATTGGCGAAGAGTACCACTGTGCATCGTTAGCATGTTATTCCCACCCCATCCCCTTGCCGCGGCCAACAAGTTATGGCCATGGCGACCCCCGACCCGTCAAGAACATGGCTCCAGCTTTTTTGTCTGGGTGCCTATATATCTCTCTCTCTCTGTGTGTGTGTGTGTGTGTGTGTGCCGCATATTTGAGAAAACTTACAAAAAAATCTGGGAGGAGGACACAAAAACAAAAAAAAACGGCAACAAAATAATTTCGAGTGTGCGTGCCAGCGAGCGAGAGCGAGACAGTGGGGATGGAATAGAGCGACAGTGCGAGTGGGGAGACGTGAAGAGAGGTGGGAGAGAGGGAGCGGGAGCACAAGAGCAAAAAGAATCCAGCAAATCAAGCTCACATTATGCTGAGGAATGCGCCCAAGTGACGATATCGTAGCAGCAGAGAACGACGACGACGACGGCGACGCAGGCAGCTCTTACAAATGGCCAGCGGGCAGCGAAGCTACATCTCGCTCCCTCTCTCTACCTCTCTCTCTCCACCATGGCGTAAAGTAACCATGGCTTGCCCGCTCTATGTATGCATGTGTGTGTTGGTATTTCTTTTACGCGCTCATCGCTGCTACAGTCGCCGTCGCAGTCTCCGTCCGTGTCTGCGTCTCCATCTGCGTCTGCGCCTTAGTCTCTGCCTCTGCCTCTGCTTCTGCCTGGTGTCTCTGCCGCGGCCTTGCGTCGCGCTTTTCTCCTTTGCTTTGCGCACGTTGCGCTGCTTTGTAAAGCGAGCTTATCAGCTACAACGAACAACATGTGCAAAGATCTTAAATCTGGAAAATTACGCAAATATGAGCTTAACGTTTTATGATCATCTACAATTTTAGAGTTAAAAATAGCAATACCATTGAAAAAAAAACAAACTGATCTGGTTGTATGGAAAAATCTTATATATATATAAGATAGTATATAGTATAATAGTATATATACTATTTAGAATGGAAATACCCCATACGAAAATCATTTGACTCTAATTTTCAATTAATTTCAACTCCAAACTTTAGTTTCATTAAAAAATTATTAAATATTAATTATATTAAATTGTATTTTTTTAATCTATAAAAAAATATTGTGTTTTGTAGTTTTAGTTTAAATAACAAATATTTTATGCACTTGCCGAAATCATTGAAAATAACATACCAAAAATAAAAAATTATTGTGATGAATTTTTGGTAATTTGTAACAATTATTGTTTTTAGATATTAATTTAACATTTTTTATTCTACAAAATTAATAATGAATAAATGTAAAACAATATTTAACAAGAACATAGAAAAAAATTAAAATACATTTTTTTTTTAATTTTTTGTAATTTTCGACATTTTATATGCTTAGATTTTATTTTAAAAATAAAAAATTGAATTCACATGCCACAATATTTAAACAATAACATACCAAAAAAATTAAAGTACATTTTAATGAACTGCTGGTAATTTTTGATATTTTAAACTTTTTAAACTAAAAATTGAATGCAAATTACGTCAATATTAAAAAATATTAAAAAATTAGCATACCTTAAATAGATTTCTGTAAACATTAATTAAAATATGTTTTTTTATTAAAAAAAAAAGTAATATTTGAATGCGATTTACGTCAATATTAAAAAATACTAAAAAATTGCATACCTTACATAGATTTCTGTGAAAATTAATTTAAAAAATTATTTCTAGTCTATTTTTATTACTTTTCATCTCGATTATCACTTTTTAGAGGGTATCTGAAGATCGTTGTCAATCGTACACTTGGAAATGTTCTTATTCGTTGGTTTCGTGCTGGGCTCCAAATAGTTGTTGTTGTTGTTGTTTTACTTGCTGCTGTTGTTGTTGATGTTGTTGTTTTTGTTGTTGTTGCTGCTGCCAAGATAAAACATTGGAATTTCACTTACACACTGACATTTCAGTTAGCTACTGGGATTCTCCTTTGAAGTTTTTATTTATTTTGTTCAGTATTTACCTTTCCCGTAATGTTATTGTTGTTCTCGTTGTTGTTGTTTTTTGTTGCTGTTGTTTTTTTTTTGTGTGTTTATTTTCTTTGGTTTACGTTTTGCATCTTGAGTTGAGATTTAGATTGGCAAATGTTTAAGTTGAAAAGAAATAAATAAAAACATGATATGGTGAGCGAAAGGTGCATGATTGTATGAGTGCGTCTGTGTGTGTGTGTGTGTGTGTGTATCTGTGTGTAGACAGAGAATTGTGCTGTTCTATTGTGTTCTGTATTCTATTCTGCTTATAAGCCCAACCAGCATACCAGCGTCGCAGTCGCAGTCGCAGTCGGCGTCGCAGTCGCAGCCAAATTCTTTGCCAGCAATTTCAACCTGGCCGCTGAGCCGACGCCGCTGCTTTAACTACAACTACAACTACAAGATACAAAACGATCCACCGCTCTCCCTCCCTTTGCCTTTCTCTCTCTCTCTCTCTCTCTGGATCACTCTTTAACACACACACACACACACATGCGCGCATTCAAAACAAGAGTGCTATCATGAACACGGCGCATTCCAATCTTAAATCTCAGTGGGAGATACTCACACATACACACAAACGGACACATGCACAGCAACAGTGTTGGCAACTCAGTTATTTAAACGGAATATTTGTAAATTTTCGATAGCCAATGTGAATGCAGAAACTCTAGCTATTTTTCAAGTTAAAAAATGACTGAGAATATTCAAAAGTATTATTTTATTATAAATGTTAAACAAAAAACTAGTTGCAAAGGCTATAGTCAAGATTCCGACCATAAGAGATATCCGCTACTTATTTCAATATATATAAAAGTACTTTAAAGAAAATACATGTATTATTTGATTTTTAATATTGATCTAGTTGAACAAAGAAACTATATTCTCATGGATTTTCTTATTATTTCTTATTTTATTATTTTGTTTATGGTTCTTAGAGCAAGTTTAAAAAAAAAATATATATTGAATAAATTTAAATTTATTCATTTTCAAATGTGAGATTGTATTTTGTCAAAACACTTCTTGACCAACTGTATATACATACAGCTTTATAGCGTCGGAGTTGATTCCTTATCCCTATTTTCAATAAATGCAGACTTCAAATAACTCAACCTAATAATTTTAATAGATTTGTATCTGACTTGCTTGCAGATTTTCTAGCTATTTCTAGGTACTTTTAAATGCTTGTATATTGTAGCTTTGCAGAGTTGGCAACACTGCACAGCACTAAGAGATACAGTTCTCTCTCTCTCTCAAACAGAAACTCTCTCGGCTCGGACTTTAGTTTGATATTTGTAGCTGGACGAAGCAGTTGAACTGGCAGCAGGTTGCGCGTCGTGTCCACACACAGACACACACACACACATATGTACGTACAACTCACACGCGCTGTCGCATACAAACACAAGCACTGAACTCTCTCGCGATCGCAACAGAAACGACGACGACGACGGCAGAGACAGCGACTGCGGCCCCATTGGAGCTCTGGAGATTGTCGCCGTCGCAGTCGCAGTCGGAGAGTCGCAGTTCGCAGTCCGCATTTCGCAGTGTGCGCGTTTTGTCTTCGGTCTTGTATCGTTTCGGTTTCGTTTCGTTTCGGTTTCGTTCGTTTCGATTTGGATTTTGGAATCGCATTCGAATTTGAATTCAGATTCAGATTTAAAGTGTGGCGTTGAATTACAAGAAAAGCACAGCGGTTTTTTTTTGTGTTTGCCTGCATTTCCCCATTGTGTTTTTTCTGTGTGTGTGTGTGTCTGTGTATTTGATTTGAATGTCAAAATAATAATACGAAAAAAAAAAAGAAATAATTCTGCAACTTCAACAACAAATAGCGCCACAGAAAGTTGCGACCCAGCAACAGCAAAAGCAACAACAACAACTACAGCAACAACTACAACAGCAAACAACTACAACATCGCAAGCAACAACAACATCAACAACTACAACCAAGCAAACGGCATTCTTTCGCGCAACAACAAAAAGCAGTTGCCAAAGAGAGCACAGCGCACAAATACAAATACAAATACAAATACAAATACAAAAAAAAAAACGACTCGCTCGCTCTCTCTCTTTTGCTTGCTTGCGCTCTCGCTGAATTTGGCTGTGCCTGTGTGCGTGTGTGTGTGTGCGTAACAACAACAATTTTGATTAAATCGTATTTGTGTCGCGTTCTCTCTCTCTCTCGCTCTCGCTCAAGCGTCGCGCAGCGCCCACACAAACGGAGAGTGAGAGAGAGCCGTCGTTCGCTGGAATGTGGCCCTCCGTCGACTGCGCAGTCGCAGCGCGTTGTTAGTGTTTGACAAAGAAGAAGAAGTCAGCAATAGCTTGCTTCAAAAACAAAAAAAAATACAAAATACAAAATATAAGAAATATAAAGACAATACAATTTACTGTTATTTGCGTATAATCGATTGTCAGTGCAAAAAGAAAATAACAAAAGAAAGTTTGCAGTACTCTCTTTCACTCTCTTCTCTATCTCACTCTCTGTGCATCTCTCAAACAAAGCGACTCATTTTTTGGATTACGCGCTTCAAGCGCCCTCTTCTGGCAAGCAGCATAATGCCGACAACTGCAGCGACCTTCGTCGGCAGTGCATAAGGTAAGTTCATACCAAAGAGAGTGTGATCCGAATGAAAGAGCGAGAGCGCAAGAAATTGTGATTGGGGCATTTCTTTGGAATTTTAATTGCCTCAGTCACAGGCACTCATAAAATACCAACAACAACCAGCAACAACCAACAACAACAGCAATGCAAAATGTCTTATCTGAAATGAGCCTCAAGAAGCGGCCGTAAAAAACTCGCCAATGGCTCGCAAAAAAAAAACAAAAACAAAAACAAAAGAAATAATATTTTTTAAAGTCCATTGTGCAATTAATCACCACACCAAATAGTTGGTGAGCTTGTGGACAGGTGGAGGGGGGTGGGTTCACAAAACTGTTCAAATAACAGGTGTCGTAAATAGCTACACACAATAAATACATACAGTTAATCACGAAAGTGTTTTGACAGTTTACAAAATTGGCACATTTTATTTTTATTTTTTATTTTATTTTATTTTATATTTATTTTGCAAAAAATATTTGATAATTAGCTTGATTTTTTTAAATCAGGAAATCAAACACTTCGACCATATATTTACATTAGGGGTATCCCATATTCCTAATCCTACGGTCAATGTTTTTACCATAGAAACCATAGTTCTAAAATCAATTCGTATTTCACGCTTTTTGAGTTAAAAAACGTATATTTTTGATATTTTTATCATGATTTATTGCCATATCTTGAGTATTTTTACACCGATTCTGACAAGATTCAAAACTCGTGTTAGGACCAGGACTTTTAAATACAAACAAAAATTGTTCTTAAAACATAATTTTCGTCCTTTCAAGGGACTAAAAAGACAAAAAATATACAACAAAAAAATAATCATCTTAAAATTGTCCGCAGATTACGAATAATTCAACTAAATTCAACTAAATAAAAGACAACTTTAAATATACTTAACTAAATAATTAGTATTTGTATATTTGACAATTTATAATAATTTTTTTTACAAGTTATACAATATAATACATAATCATTATGTTCCCTAATATTTATATGTATTTTAATTCTTGGCATGATTCATAGAACGTAACTATCAGGTGTGTTCCAGAAATCTCTAATGTTTTTGAAAACAACAATTCGAAATGTTGCTGTTCCTGAAATGTTAGAGATATTATATTTTCAAACAAATTTTTTTGTTGCATTTTTATTTAATTTAAATATATTTTAATTTAATGAAATAAATATTTAACTATTGTCAAATCTCTAAAGAATTTTTTAGACATTTGAAAGCAATGGTTTTTTGACTTCAGGAACACTAACAATTTTAATATTGTCCAAACACTTTCTTGACTAAATGTATGTAAATATACATATGTATGTATGTTTGACTGTGAGTACCAGGAACAGCAGCAGGAGAGAGAGAGAGGCAAACAACAAAAATGGCGACCGCTGGAAATCGAGCAGCTGATTTGGCACAGCAATTAAATGGAAATGGGAGCTGGAGGAAACAAGGCGACTAATTGAGTGAAGAGTGGGGTGTTAAGACAGAGACAGAGACAGACAGACAGAGAGAGAGAGAGAGAGAGAGAGAGAGAGAGAGAGAGAGTGCGCTGGGGTGGAGTGGGTGATTTTATCTGATACTCTTGGTGTTGTGTTGCAGCAGCACAAGTTAATAATAAAACAAATGGAAAATGATAAACAAATGAGCAAAAACACACGTTAAACGCTAAAAACGGTAAACGGTAAACGTTAAACGATTGCAACCGCAGAGATGCGATATCGATACACATTTGTATCGGTTTATCTGTTTGTGTTTCTGTTTATGTGTTTCTGTTTATTTTCTTTATTTATTATTTTATTGTATCTTGCGGTTGCGAAAATTGACAGACGGTGGGAAGGGGAGAGTGGGGTGGGGAGAGGGGGAGGGGGTCAAAACACGTCACACACTTGAACTTGACCTTAGACAACAACAACAAGTTGGGGCATTCCCGAAACAGATTTACAAATTTTATTGTATTATTCAAAATATTTATTTTTTTTACACTTAATTTTCGGTTTTTTCTGGGTTTTATTTTTATTATTATTATTAATTTTGCTTTTAATTAAAATTACTTTTAACATATTTTAGTTATTAATATTAAATTATATTTTCTAACTTAATTTGTTCTTTCAATTGAAATTTTGTTTAATGTATTTTTATAATAATTTGTTTGCATACTATAGTATGTTATTAATTATTTATACTAATTAAGCGGCATTTCATATGTCGCAATAAAATTCAATCTTTAACTGTTTCGGGAATACCCCTATAACTAAAATTGAAAACAACAAATTCCTGCACGCCTAAACATTAAAAAAATATTCTTTAAAGTTTAAGCGATTAAAATGTACAGCGAATTAAATGTTGAATGACAAACTTGACAGAGTAGTTGTTGTTGTAGTTGACGAAAAAGAAGAGGAAGATATATACATACGCTCACCCTGAAGCCTTAACTATTTGTCAGGCAGCGACAGCGACGTCGACTGTGACTGCGCTGCTAGCAGCATAATTTATGCGAGAAGAGAAAAAAAAACAAAAACAAAACAAAACAAAAATTGTTTCGCACGCCTTTTATTTTAGCATGCGGCGCACGTCGCGCTCAACGTCTCTGCTGCCGTCGACGTCGACGTCAACCGAGCGCTTGCTCTCATTACGTTGTTGCCTCGCCTAGGTGTGTGTGTGTGTGTATGTGTGTGATATCTGCCTCCCTCTCCTGCGATTGCTCCTGCTCCTGCACTTTTTGCTCTCTTTGAAGCCCACATCTTTGTTGGCGCCTTTGATATGACGGCTTGTTTGCTCTTTCTAAGTATATATGTATATGTACATATGTAAAGAGAGCAACTTTAAGAAGAGTAACAATATGAAAGCGCCTGTGAAAGCTTACTATTCACACGTCCTGCTGGAAGTGCTTGCACTTGACATTGACATTGGAAAGCAAGTGCAATTGTCGGTCTTCCAGTGAATCTCTCATTAGTCGCTTTGTGGTTGCCCAACCACATGATATTGTCGACCATAACCACAAACCACATGTGCCACATTGTTGCGCCTGCAACAGATTCAACTGCTGGCCGTCTGGAAAGTGTGACGTCACTAGCACTGGAAATTGTTGCATCTTCATAATGTTCATCTGTTGTTATTTGTTTAAAATTTATTGATATATTGTTAATATGATGCAACGCTGGAAGAGATGACTGGAAGCAGTGTTGACAACTCTGTTTTTATTCAGCTGTGTTCCAGAGATCTCTAGAGTTTTTGAAAGAGAATTGCTTTTGAAAACAACAGTTCGAAATGTCGGTGTTCCTCAAATTGCAGAGATTTCGTTTTTTCAAACACATTTTCAAAGATCCTATAATCGGCTTTCAGTTAAATATTTTATAGAATTTACAAAAATTATTATAAATGTATTTTGTGCATTTTTATTCAAATTAAAAATTAATTTAGTTTACTTCAAAAAATATTACTTCATTTTGTGAAATCTCTCAACAATTTTTTTTTGATAAAACTTAAAATTATATCTAAACTGCATTGTTTCTTTGCATTTTGATTAGATTTTTAAATGTGGAAGAGAGATTTTGTTAAATAATCGATAATCGGAAGTCAACTTTTCAAAAACCGGGTCGTGGTGGACGTTTTTCTGTAAATGCCCATATGTTTCCTATACAATATAGGGGTCCAAATGACCCAACAGGAAAAATAAAATAAGATAAATTCACCTCAAATGTTAAAGAATTTTATTATAATTATGGGAAGCTTAGGAATAACAATCTGATCAATCGCAGGTATCGAAAATACGATCGTCACGCAGAATTCTTTTAGGTGTGTCTAAAAAAAAAACCAGAATCAAAACTTATTTTGACGTTTTGAAGCTAAATACGTGATTTCGATTATTTATTTTTCTTCTTCTTCTTTGCTGGCAGGGACATTTTTGCGCATGTGCAAAGACATTTAAATTGTTTGGCATAACTGGCACAACAAAAACAACAACATTGAGGGTAAAAAACAACAAGCCATCAATTTGCCGCTTTTTTGCTTTGTTTGATTTTCTCCACATTTCGATTTGTAGTATTTGCCAACAAAACGCCAAGTTATTTATTTGACTGCAGCCAACAACAACAATTATAATAATAATAATAATAATAATAATAATAACAACAACGATAACAGCTGGCGACTTCATAATCGGCTATATAATTTCAGAAATGTGCCTCGCCCGATGTTATGGTCAATTAGATTCATGAGCTTTAAATGCAGTGTTGACAAATTAACAAAAACAACACAAAAGTAGGGGAAATAAATAAAATTTTGCTGACATAATTATTTTTTGATATGTTCTAATATTTTGAATAAGTTTGTAAAATTTGAATACAATAGTAATTTTTTATAGGGTTCGGCTGCACCAGTTATTAATTTACTCATTTATTTTATTTATTGTCAGTCTAAATTATATTGTGTAATTTAAATGTAATTAATATTGTGTAATTTAAATGTAATTAAAAGTAAAAATATAAATATTAATATTAAAGGTAATGCTATAAATATTAATATAAAAGTTTCAATATTTTTGAATAAATTTGCAATTCAAGCAACATTTGTTGGATCTCTGTTATGCAAAGATATAAAAATTTATGTGGGATTTTTGACATTTTTTAGCAATCGCAAAAAAGATTTATTTTAGTTATTTATATTTATTTTAATTTTTTAAATTTATTATTATTATATTTATTAGTTTTAACTCTCCTTTTCAATCAAAAACATGATAAAATTGTACTTTATATTTATGAATCATAAAATAACTTAAAATTTTTTTTTTTTAAATAAGTCGTATTGTTTACACCTTGTTCCATACTCTTTTAATGAAATGAAATCAGTTTTATAGTAGATAATTTTTTCTTTAAGCTAAAAATTTATTGTTGCGCAAAATTATTCATTTTTTTGTATATAAAATATCTTCGATCACTTCTAAAATAGTAAAATTTATTAAAACCAACTGTAGGACTTTTAAAAAAATCTCGTTTTGAGGGTGAAAAGAAGCGGTTTTGGTAACACACTATTATTTTAAAATTTGAATCTGTTTCAAATTTGGTTACGGTATAAAAAGCCACGCCTTAGAGCCCCGTTAAGCTGTGACGCGCATCCGTTGGATTCCTATACATTTATATATATATATATACTTTATCTAAAAGTATAACAACTGTTTCGAGTTAAGGTGTGAAAATGCCATCGCACTAAACAATTTCCCCCATTGACGCCAACTGACGACTGAGGAAGTCGACGTCGACGTCGACGTCGAAGTCTACGTTGACTGCGATCAACTGCGATCAACTGCGATCGGCGAATACCAATTTGCCGTTTGTCGTAATTAAAAAACCCAGACACACGTTGAAAAACGTCAAGAGTTCCAGCTACCAACTCATGAGCTAAAAATTCCACATCAAACGTCGTCATTCATTAGCTGGAGCTTCAGTCTCAGTCTCAGTCTCAGTCTTCCTGTCTCAGCTTCAGCTGCAGATCGAGATGGAGATCGAGTTCGAGACTGAGATTGAGATTGAGATCGAGCGGGGCAACACTTTCAATAGAATTCGATTCCAGTTTAACATGCCACTCGGCTTCAAAGTTAAAGAACCACTCTTAGAATTCTTCTAGCTGCCTCTGTGTGTGTGTGGTGTGTGTATAAGAGATTTAACTCTTCTTGTGTGAAATTCCCTTAACATTCCCCAACAGTTGAAATTTTTATAAACTTATGTTAAATACTTTTTATATACTGTTTTGTAGTTAAATATGTTTTTTTATTTATTACTTTATTTTTTTATATTTATTGCTTAAACCTTAAGATATTTTATTTGCCTAGAAATGATATTTGTTAATAAATGTTTAAAACTGGATCAAGAATTACACGTATATATCATTTGAATTTTTAAAGGACAGTGTAAAAATCTTACTTAAAAAATTCCCTTTAAATCCATTTTAAAGAGATTATCTAATAAGTTATTCCAAAAAATATAAAACTCGAACGAATATTATGAAACCATAATATTTAGAATCATTTAATGCATTGTAGTTTATGTTAAAATTTAGTAAAAAAAAAAAGTAGAAACCTTGCTTAAATAGAGTTGACATTGTATTAAGAAATCTTTTTCCTTCCATCACTAAATTCAAGATCACTCAAAAAGCATAAATGCTTAAGAATTTCCAACAACTTTTATTCCATATAGAAAAGATGATGATCTTTCTCGATGTCTTTTCAATTTTACACATTCATATATTTTTTTTATTTGTAATTTTTTGACGAGATTTCAATTTGTTGAAATCTGTATTCTTTTTATAGATCACTATAAGATTGCTAATTTTTTGTTATTGTCTAATTATTCGATGTGATCACATCACATTGCAAGTTTCCCCAGTAGTTTATATTATTTCTAATGTACATTGATCAAACGCTGATCGAGCATTCGATTAATCAATTGCTCTTTCGCTCACACATTCCAATTGCAATGCCAATTTGAAATTTATCCATAGATATTTCTATTTTCCGATTCGTTAGGCGTTTCGATAAACGTTAAGCATTTATCAGTGCTCCCTTTGCCCCACGTTTTCCGCTCTCCAGCAACAACAACAACATTGGCGACAAAGTCGCGAACTCGAACACACTCAAACACACTTATACACACACACACACACACACATGCCCCCAATGAGCTCACTGGTATGGCATGCAGTTGACACAGCCCCAGAGCCCCGATTGAAACTGGGTGCCAATAGTGGAGGGTGATATTGCGGAGGGAGGTGATACGGGGAGGGGCTAAGGAACTGCTGTCGCAGCACAACGTGGCGTATGCGCAACATTTTGCTTTGTTTCATTTCGTTTTTCCGCTTAGACAACAGAAATTGGCTCGCTGGCGCTTGCGCCATTTAATTGGTTAATACCCGCAATAGAACCCGTGGGATTTTGTAAACCCTACCTATATATTTAATTCATTTTATTATATTAATTTGCATTGCAAATAAAATGTTTAAATATTTTTATTTCAATTAAAAATATTGTCAAATCAATATATAAAAATATCTTTAATTAATTTATTTTATAATTTATTTAATTTCCACTAAAATCAGTCGTCAGAGAGAAAAAATAATTATATACAGTTTAAATACAATTGAAACTTTTATTGTTAGACTAAATGTAATATGTAATAATATCTAGTCTGTTTTGTATATCATGTTATTTGTCTAATTTATAAATATAAATAAATATAAAATAAACAAAAATAAAGTGACAAAAAAACATACAATTATAAAAAGAGCATTGAAAATTTAAGAATTAAGTTGTAGGTATCAATTTTAATTTGTTACTTAAATAGTTTTTTATCTTTATATTTGAATTCCATATTCACCTTTTTAATAAGCTAGAATTGCAATTTTTTTTTTTTTTTTTTTACCATTTTTAAGTGTTTTTTACTTTTAATATCGTGAACCCAAATGTGTATTTATTTATTTATATTATGCGTTTTTGCTCTGACTTACTGGAGATATGATTTATAAAGAAAAAGCATACCTCTGTTTCTTATACTCCCTTCTCCTAATTTTCTTCTGCTGCTCACATAAGCTAAATATTTATTGTTATTTGTTAATTGCTGATTAGCGTGTCTCTGCTCATTTAATTGCCCCCTCAGCATAACATACATATATGCTTTGGCCATTTTTCTCTCATGCCACTCTTCTCTTGTCTCCAGAGATTGCACTCTTTGTTGTTGACTTTTATAATTAACATTCACGTTGCTGTTGTTGTTGTTGTTGTTGTTGTTGTCGCCCGCTCTCATTAGCCAATGGAATGTGGATAATTAGCCAAGATTAAAATTGTTAAATGATTTACATTTAGTTGTTTGCATTGCAAATTAAAATCAGTTGAAAAAAAAAAACGTCTTTGTCTCTCTTTCTCTCTCTCTCTCTCTCTCTCTCTGAATCATACCCGAGCCCCTAAGTTGCTCGCCTACTGCCTTACTTAATGCTGCCAATTGACGATTATATAATGTACAGTTTCAAGAGAACTGACCTCTCATCAGATATAACGCTTCGTATACGTATGACATAAAGAAAGAGAGAGAACGCGACAGATTGAGAAAGAGAATGCGAAAAATATATATTAAGCCAACTGATGTGTTCTGCCAAGAACTTGATTCTATTGACTTGATACTTAAGATATTTTTACTGCATAGAATTTAAACAGCCTAGTCCATTTAATTATAATATCCTACATCATTTTAATTAGATTAAATAAAGTGTTATACTATTTTGCTTTGATAAGATATGACTATCTTGAAAACTTGTATTCTACTCAGATTAGATTAAATAAGATGTACAAATAACTGTGTCATCTTTTAATTATATTACTTCTCTTTTTGATAAGGTTATATGTGATGCAGTGATGAAATCAATTATATTCAATTTTTTTTACTATATTAAATATTTTTTTCATTTGAATAAATTGTAAAAGATGTGTAGAAAATGATGCTTAAATTTGTTAAATTGATTAGTAAATTGTTTGTTATTTAAGTCAAGAAAACTTTAAGGCATGTTTCATATTTTTAGGAGATTTAATTTGTTTTTTCGTTATATGCATTGAAATATACATTTTAGAGTAGATTGAATTGTATTTTAACAAAGAATATTTATGGATTATTTTCTAACCATTAATAATATAAGAAAATGACTAAATTAAATAGTAATAGTAGTTAATACTTGTACTAAAAACAAGAAATTTGAAAAAAATAAAATCTATTACCATATTGAATAGAAATATTCTCCAATTTTAATACAATTTTTTCATTACATTGAATGAAATGTAGACACGGATGTGACAATGTCAATTAGTAATATTTCGAATTGTATGTAATACCCTGAGCTGTATACAAAACTCAAAAAATTCCTAAAGATTACACATTTAAATAAATATCTTCTATCTGCTGGAGTTCCATTTGCTGGTTTCGTAAATCATTCCATTTCAGCTTTCTGTTTCTCTTGTCATTGCTGTTGTTTCTGTCCGGTTTTTGTTACTGTTTCTAATTCAATTTCGGTGTGTTTTTCGGTTTCTGTATCATGAAAATCGGCTTAGATTGAATTGGCCGGGAGAGTGGGGGAAAGGAAAGGGAGTGTGGAGTATGGAGTCTGGAGTGTAGACTCATATACATATTCTTGGTATCTAATTTATGTCAAATGCGCGCTTTGATTGATGATCAACGTTGACTCCATTTTGGATTGAATTGGTATGGAGATTGTGGCTGGAAAGGGGGTGGGCAGGGCGGGGTGGGGCGGTAACAGTGGGCTGATTATATTAATAAGTCAGGGCGAGTACCGCATGAATTTGTGGCCGGAGGTCGGTATATAGATAGACCTGATAGCAACACTCTCAACTTGACTCTGAATAAATTTATGGGACGTTGAAATTTATTAGACGTCTGTGGCGCACAGAAATGCGCCAATATTGAAATTTATGCGGCCGCTGGATCGAAACCGACCAAGTTCCCAACTCGAATTCAACTCGAAACACAAACTAAAAACATTTTGAGGCAAGTCCATAAGTTGATTTGATTCGATTTGATTTTAATTTATGCATAAAATGCTTTTCTTTCATCACGACGGCAAGTTTCGGTCTCTATAAGAGTGTGTGTACGTCTTTATGTGTGTGTGTGTGTGTGTGTGTGTATGGAACTTTCTTTAACTGAATTTTAATAATTTTATGCGCAACGCACGCACAGCCGCCTAATCAAGTTTGTCGCCTAAGTCTTTCGTTATTGATTGGTGAAATTGTTGCCAGCCCCAAGAAAAATAAAAGTCCCCTACCCCAAAAACAAAAAAATATTGCCAACGACATTGCTTTCATCCTTAACTGAAAACCGACCAAAATATCATCACATTTCATTTATCATCCAGTTTAAGAACTGTTCTTATTAAGTTTTATTTTATTTTCAATTTCTTAATAATTTTTCATAAAATTAAATTAAATAAAACGATTATTTTTCAGTAATAAAATGACAATTAAAATTCCATATTATTGGAAATGATTGAATAGCTGTTGATCCATATTTTCAGGATCCATTTAAAACATTGTACAAAAATTATAAAATGCAATTTAGAGTAACATATTGATTTCAAAATAAAAATTGAATTGTGAATATTTTTATCAAAGCATAGATGAAATTACAAACAAAAATAATTATTATAATTTTAAGATTTTTTTTTTGATTTAATAACAAATATACTAAATTATAATTATTAAAAATATGTTTACCAAAACTGATTATTATAACAAAATATTTTTATCAAAATAAGAAAATAAAATACAATTTTATGGATAAAAATATAAACAAAAAAATTATATAATTTTCTTAAATTGTATTTTAAAAACAAAAATTTATTTTGTTTTCTACTATATTATAATTTTATAAAATATGCTTTTATTAATACAGAATTTTTTCGATACTCTCCTTACAGCAGCAACGTATTTCGAACGCTCGCGCTGTATACGGAAAATGATGCAGCATGCGAGCATTTTGCACCGTCAGCGCGCCCCTGGAAGTATGCGCGTCCTCAGCCGAGCAACTGTCACCCGGCTCCCGATTCCTGGCACTGAGGTATGTCATATCAACTATTTGAATTAAATATATGTAAAGAATATATCTCAATCGAAATGCTTTATCATTGCAGACTTCTGGGCCAACAGCAGCCGAAAACGCTGTACTTCCTAGTCGATGCAAAGAGTCGAGTCCGAGAAGTTTACACGCAGACATGTCTACACTTTGCCACACAGGGTATGCAGGACACCGAACTGTTTGGTCTGGCTGTGCTCATAGGTGAGTCCGTCAATACTTAATTCTTTGTTTAAATACAACATTTGTCGAATCTTAATTTCCTTGCGAAAAGTCAATTTTAAATTTATTTAGCCTATGATTTGGCATTAAAATGTGACAATTTTTTATTAAATTTTTAAACTGTTATAACAATTTTATTATTTTCAATTGGAATATGGGAAAATGCATTTTTATTTTCAATCCACGGTCCAATATTTTTTTTAAGCTTCAAACAAACAAAGGGTTTTGGGATAACTAAACGTTAGTTATGCCGATTAACCGACATCCCGATTTTTTTTCGATTAATGTCTTTTGATTTAACACTCGATTCACAGTTATGAATAACGTTTAAATCTTAGCAATAAAAATTGCTGCTGCAAAAATGTTTTACTTCTTAAATCGGTAGTCGATCTTTATATGTCGATAAATGGGTTTGTAGTACGTCCCAAAAAAAAGGGGCAAAAACACGAGGCAACTCGGCCGCATGTCAGCTTGGACAGTTCGACAGATGGACAGATGGACAAATGGACAGATGGGCAGCTGGATAGTCGTGCCTTGCGATAAGGCATGAAAAATACAACTAATAAACATAAACCAGTCTTTTTAAAGGCTGCTCATCATCATCAGTGGCAGCAACAGCCTACTCCTCCTCCTGCTGCCTCCTTTCCTACTCCTCCTCCTGCTGCCTCTTTATCTCCGTCTCCTGACCTTAAACATTTCTTCTTCCTTTTTTTCTGCTGCTATGCAGAAACTCATAAAAAAGCGAAAGAAGAAATAAGAATAGAATATAGAAGATTAAATACTCTAAAATAACTTTTATACTGCAATTTGAATCATTTATAATTTCTAGCAGAGTATGCAAATTTATCATATAGTTTCCTTTCGTGAAACAAGAACAAAGAACTTTCGTCGATAACTTTTTAGAAAATATATAAGATTTTTTTCTCAAAATTAAGAATTTTCGTCGTTAACTAAGATAGTTTTTTTGATCAGTTTAGCTTTAGATATAAGTTTTCGCTGTGAGTATATAAACGTATAAAGCCTTTAAAAGAAAATGGTGGGGTATAGAGTATTGAGCAAAACAACAGAGGCAACAAGGAACGCGTCGACGTTGACGTCGACGGCGAACAAACAATTTCAGGCAACAGACACAAGACGCGTGTTCAGTAATTCAGGTAGCCGTCGCGCGTTGCATTAACACAAACGAATCGAAGACGACGACGAAGAGGAAGAAGACGATGAAGACGGCTCCAACGAAGCCAACACACCAATGGGCAACTGGGAAGAACAACAACAGCAGCAGGAGAAGTAGGAGGAAGAAGAGGATGAGGAAGAACAGGCCACATCCCGTGATGTTGTTGCTGAGGCTCCAGTAGAGGAGACGTCTTAGCGTCCTCCATAAACACACACAAACTCACACACACTGTGTCCCAGCTATGAAAAAGAAAACACCAATTTTAAATACTCTCATCAAACTTCAAAAAGCCAAATTTTAAATGACAGAAAATTTATTTAAATGAGTTACATTCTATTTTAATTCATAAATTTATTTTTTATAAATATAAAAGCATCAGAATACAGTAAAAATAGTGTATAGCTTATGAGTTCACAACAATGCTTGTGACTTGAGGAATACAAATGTGACTGAACTATTGGCAAAATCGTAAGAACTGGAAGGCTGACATTTCTACACAATATAGATTGAATGAATGAAAATATGGGACATTTCGTAAAATTAAGTGAATAAAAAATAGGGATGATATGTTTCTTGTTAATAAAAAATAAATAGAAAAAAATTGGACACTGATAAATGAGTGTAGTTTGCGATTTCCTAACCTAAAAAAATGTATTAACTATATATAAATCTGTGACTCATAGAAGAACTGAACTATCAACTCATTGTGCAAACCATAATAGGTAGGAGGCTTAAATTTATATATTATTTAATGTATTTCTAAATGAGAACGACAAAATGCATGACAAGCTGCAAATGCTCAGTGTAGGATGTTTCTAGAGTATATACAGCGAGAAGCAGAGAAGAGTACAACACGTAAATTTCGAATCTGGTCGCCAGGCAGTTTGGCATCAATTTCGATGAGCAAAAGAACAAGAGAGAGAGAGAGAAAGAGAGAGGGAAGCTGCCACAACATCTTGAACGTTAAGAAAGTATTTGGTATGCAGTTGGAGGCATGCCAACGTCCTCGTCTTGAGGCAGCAAGTTGCAAGTTGGAGGTTGCAAGTTTGAGGAGGATTCTTCAGTCTCAGCTATGAAATTGGCAGTTTGCATTTTGTTGCACGTTACGGGCAAGGATTTTATAAGTGTGTGTGCGCGCGTGTGTGTGTGTGTGTGTGTGTGCATGACTGGCATGCAGCTAAAGTTGTTGTTTTTTTTTTGTTGTTCATGGCCAACGTTGTTGAATACTTTCAACATTTTCACGCCGCACTCTTTCATTGCAGCCAAAATTGCCTTTAGTGGCAGTTGTTGTTGTTGTCGTTTTTGTTGTTTTTGTTGTTGCTTTATAGACAGCAATGCCAAGTTGCAACTGCAACACACACACACAAACACACACACACGAAAGTTCAAACACCGCGAGAGTTTTCAGTTATCAAGTTCGTCGCCTGAGTCTTTCGTTTTAGCTAGCTGCTGTTAAGGCAAGAGGTAAGGAAAAAGAGAGGTTGGTGGGCCAGTCAGACAAACAGCGGATGCTGTCATTGTCCTTTATTTTATTAATATATATATATTTCTTTTTTTCTGTTTTTTGGTGGACACTCGGCCTCTGTCTCTGTCTCTGTCTCTGTCTGTCTCAGTCTCTGTCTCTTTGTGCCTTTTGTGTCGCAAATGAATTTCAATTTTATGGCCACGCAACGTCAATAAATTTCATCTTTATGCAAATTACGTTGCATTCTCTTCCCCCTTCCCCCTCTCGCACTGCTTCTACTTGGTGCCTGGCAATTTGGCAACATTGTCATAGCTACAGCAACTTGCAACAGTCGATGCTGCTGACCAAACGGCAACACAATGGGCGTCACTGGCTTTTGCTTCTTTTCTCTCTCTTCTTCCTATCTCTTCTGTTTTAAACACTTGCAGAGAATACTCTAGTTTAACACAAATAGAAGACGTAAAGTTTATATATTAATTCCTAACATTTTTGTAACAATTTCAATAACAGTGAAAGCTAAACCAAGAAAAAACACATCAAGAAAAAGATATAAAATTTATTAATTAAAAAATTAAAATTACAAATATATATATTTTTCCAAAAGGATAAGTAAAACACAATATTAATTTAATAAATAAAAATTATATTTGCTCTAGCTATTAGCTATTTAGCTATTGTCTTATTTTCTTTTAATGCTAAACAAATTTTCTATAAATAATTTATTAAACAAAAAAATTCTTCAACAATAATTTTTGAAAATAATACTCTAAATTTAGTTATTAAAATATATATTTTTAAATATATATATGCTTATATTTAAGAAAATTTACTTATTAACGTGCGACAATAACGATATTCAAACTACTTAAAAAAAATCTTTAAAAAACAGCAAGCAAGTATAACTTACTGTTGTTTTTCTTGCTGTTGTAATTGAAGTTTTTGGCTTGCTTTCGTGGCCAACTCCTTATGCTGTTCCTACTGTCCCCACTCCTGTTTCTGTACCCACTTTTCAGCTCCTACTTGAGTTCTTGGTGTTATTTTTAGCTGTCGCATTGCTTGGATTCCATTGTCGCATTCCTTTGCCTTTGGATGCTGTTGTTGTTGTTGTTGTTGTTGCTGTTGTTAATTTTGTTTGTTGTTGTTGTAATCTGTAGACCAGCATTTTCTTTTCCATTTAATGTTAATGGCTCATAATCATTATTATATGGCGTTGACTTGTTCATCTTCGTCTTCGTTTTCGACTTTGTCTTGCAGCAGCTTGCGGGCTCCGCCTGCATCCCTCCCGCTTGCCACGCCCCCTCTTTGTGTCCGGCCTTGCAACTGCCACATGCTGCCAGCAAGCGAACCAACGAACCAACGAACGCTGCGTGCATCTGATAACATCGGAAATTAAAATTCTTTTGGTTTTATGTTCTCTTTTCATCTGCTTTTCTCCCTCTCCCTCTCTCTCTCTCTCTCTCTCTTATTCTGTATCTCTGTCTTTATCTCTCTCGCTCTCAGCCAGTTTCAACTTGTTTCTTTTTGGGTTATTTTGTTGCTTCTCGATTATTATGGCTCTGACTTTGACTTTGCCTCAAATATAATAATAAGAAAACAAGAATGTTACAGTTGTGTTGCTCGACTGTTAGATATCCAGTAATCACATACAAAATAATTTTTATAAAATTTTAAATAAAAAAAAAAAATAATTAAGCGGAGTAATGCAAAAAAATTGAAGCAGGTATTAGAATTCCAAAAAATATAAATTTTTGCTGCCCCTTTTTTTAAACATTCTTTTTTCTCTTATTTTATATATATTTCTTTCTCTAATATTTTTTTTTTTTTGTAATAAAAGCAATAACATTTTTTTTTGTGCTTATAAATGTTAAATATTTTTATTTTAACAAAATGTTCTTAGTCGACACTAAATAGAGCAAGTTGGATTGCACTAGCTCTAAAAGTCTCTGAGATTAAAATAGAAAAAAAAGTGCATTATCACCATAGATCACAAACATATAAACCTGTGTGCTCTTCAAGTACTGGGCTTAAAAAGAACCTTTGAAAAACTAAATCTGAAGAATGCGATGGCAAGGTCTGTCTTTGCAGCTGTCTTTGCAACTGCCTCACCTGGGTCCACGTCTTGTTCTTGCCACATTCCGCTCTCTCTCTCTCTCTCTCGCTCTCTGTTTTTGTCTCTCTCTCTCTCTCTCTTTCCTTGTGGGCCACTTGATGAGCCTCTGCCTGTTTGTTGTTTGCCTGCTGCCGGAATCCCGAACGCATTCGAGTCTGTAATTTGTGTTGCATGTGTTTCAAATTGAAGATTTATTTACCCTCAGCCCCCACCCTCCTTGCTAGCCCTTCTTCTTCTCTCCTCCTTCTCCTGTCTGTCTGGCTTGGTGTGTATGTGTGTGCGTGTTAATTGTAAGCGCTGTGGAATGCGTTGGAAAATATGTTAATTATTAGGTTGTTTTTTTTTTTTTTGTATTTTTGCCGCATTTCTGTTGCACGTTGCACGTTGCGTGTTGCCAAAGGATGCCCAATAGCGCTGCCTCACACCTGCTGCTGCTGCTGCTGCACTTAGGACCAGGGATCTCAACTAAGAATTATGAGTTTAAAAAACTGAAAACTTAAAAATAATTGTTTTAGTTGAATCTATGAAATTATATTTTTATTTATCCTAGAATCGAAAGAAAGTTTAATATTAAATTTGTATCGTTAACTCTAATTTTTTATTTGATACAATTTTTAAATACCAGTTATTCACATTTATATATATTAAAAAAATTTAATTTGGCTTGTATTTTTTTCTTTTTTAATAATTTTTTTTGTGCATATTAATTTTGTTTTCAATTGATATTATTCAAAATTTCAATAATGAAAAAATAAAATAAGAGTTATATACTTATATTATGATAAACAAATTAGTGTTTAGAATTACTACTTTATAATTTTTTTTATTCATATGATAAAATTATGTTTCTTTAAAAAAAAATTTTTTATTTATATATCAAGAAATAATTTGTATATTAGAATTTATATATTAATTTTTTTATTTTATTTTTTTTATTTATTTTTTTTTCAAATCTATAATTATTAGAGCTCCCGTTTAGAACCAAGATCTAAGCGATCTTCTTCTTAGTAAAAGAAAACTACATCCATCAACTCGCATTCTTCTTCTTGCGCATTTTCTGCTCAGAGTAAAATTTGAATGAAGCTCGTTTTTGTATTCGGATTTTTTTTTTTTTTTTGATTGTTGGTTTTGAGATTTTTTTTGTAGGTTTGTGCTCATGCCACAAAAAGAAATCGCTGTCTTTGTCTTTTCAGCTGCCACAACATCGCGCTCTCTCTTTTTCTCGAACGCTCCCTCAAGCTCTGTCTTTCTCTTTCTTCGGTTTTCTACCTGTTTTTTTATTTTTTGGTTGTTGTTGAACTGCGTTTTGGGCCTCTTTGGTATGCACTGTCGACTTTGACTTCGACTTTGGCTTGGACTCTACTTGGAGCCTACCTCGGCTCCCCTCTTCTTCCTCTCTTCACTCTCCCCTATATTCTCCTTTAACTCCATCGTCGTCGTCGTCGTCATTGATAGGCACTTATTCGGACGCTGATGATTATTATGATATTGTTGCTGTTGCTGCTGCTGTTGCCGTTGTTTTTGTTGCATACACTCACACACACACACACACACACACTCATATATTTTCATTTCAACTTTTCAAGACCCTGTACATAAAATTACAAAGAGTGTAACAGATTTTAATAGGTTGCTGTAAAAAATAAGTGTTTTGATAATAAATAAATTATAATTCATAGGGTGAAAAATATTTGTATTTTTCTTATTGCTTTTTAAAATTAGTTCAAATATTTCATTATAAAATTTGAATTTATTGAAGCAACTAAAACAAAACAAGAACAAAATTACTAACTTTATAAAAGATATTTTGTTTTTGAAAATTATGTATGTAAAGCTTTTTCCTTGTCAAAACAATTACTTGACACACTATCCTGATCTTATACAAGTCGATCCATTCCTCAGTAAAAAAACAAAAAAAAAAAAAGGTTTCAATAAGATTAAGAAGAAGCACCAATTTTGGCATGTATATTGGTTTCTATGTGTTCTTGCCTATTCAATTTTGTTTTAAAATCTTCCTATATTTTTTAATGAATACCTACAGGGTCCCTCATAGTCAGATTCACTTCATTGTAGTCTTTTCCACTAGCTTTTTTTTGCTGCTGCTGTTGCTGCTCATAATTATTATTTTTCATCTTCCTCTGCGGCTGTTGCTGCTTCATTTCGTATGCAGGAATTCCAATTTTTCGTTTCGATGATGAAGTGTGTGTTGATTTTGTTTTTCAAGCATGCAACCGACATTTAACAACAACAGCAACAACAGCAACAACAACAACAACTTGTGGGCCCATTCGGTTATTCGAGCACGAGGCATGCCCTTGGGCAAAGACTCGACTCCAACTCCAGCTCAAAGTCAAAGCTGAGATCGAGTTGGAAGCCTGGACGACAACAGGCTGACAACCAGTGTTGCCAGAATATCAATAAATTGATTATTTGATTAAAGAAAATAGCTAGATAAAATAGCTATTAAAATGATATATGGGTTGTTTTTCAAAAATGTAAATCAACCAAAAGTGTGCTATATGGTTTTTTGGTTTTTGTAAACTTCAGAAACAACCCTAATTATCTGTTGAAATAAAACACATATTTATAAAACAATCTTAAAATATAAAAATTTTGTTAAAAGTTTCGTAATTCAAGTATGTTTTTCTTTTATTTTTATCGATCTTATTAAACGATATTAGCTACAGCATTTTGATATTCATCGGATATTTACTACAAAATTTTTTGTTTTGTATTTATTTAATTTTTTTGTTATTTAAGATGGTATAAAAAATTAAAAACCATTTATATAAAACGGCACTATGTAACATGTACATTTTCAACATTTCTGTTTTTTAAAAGCTCATCTTCAAGATTTGCCCAATTGATTTCTTTTCAGTAATAAAACTTCGACAGAGAATATTTTGAGTTCCTTAAGTATATGCCAACAAAAACTAATTTTAAATAATAGCCAGATCCTTAGAGAATATTATTTTATACAATTTCTGTTGTTGCAATTACAAAAGAGCTAAAATGACAACACTGCTGACAACAGAGACAAACTGACATGAACGTGTCGTCATCGGGCCCTGTTTGACGTCAACGGACCGCTTGTTTGCAGTCTGATAAACTGACAGGAGCCAGGTTCCTCTTGCGGCCTTTCTTGGGGTCGTTTGGGGCCCAGAGAGAGAGTGAGAGACAGTAAACGAGAGAGCAAGAGAGAATTTCAAGCAGGAATTAACAAAAGTTCATTTAAAATTTAGATTAAGACGACCTTGAATTCTGTCAAACCGACAAAACTCGAGCAAATATATCGTTGTTTCCTGAACTGATAATCCTGCCGTATCAACTGCTTATCGTACTTTCCCATACTCTTTAAAATCGAAAACAATCTAAATCTAAACGACAAAATTTTTTTAACAAATTAATTTAATTTAAATGCAAAATGAATTTTAAGGCTAAACAAGGATCAAAATAATGACAGTTCGAAGTTGGTCAAGCCTCTGACCTAGCAACTTTACAAGTCAAAATTTTTGTCCATGATTTCCATGATTTTTTACAGAAAAGTGAAAGGTCTCAGAATCAATTTTAAAGTGTTGTTTTATACTAATTACGATATAAGAAGTTGATTAAAAGCAAAAACTTGAGATTTAAAATTTTCAATTTTCCAAATTCCAAAGGGGGGACCCTTATCATCGAAATCGATATCTAGCGGAATATAATTTTTTTTTTCAAATTTAATAAAATTTGAATACAAAATGAATTCAGAGGTCAAACCATAATTAAAATGACATTCCGTTAAAAAATCGATTAAGTTTTGCCAGAGTTATGACAGTTCGAAGTTGGTCAAGCCTCTGACCTAGCAACTTTACAAGTCAAAATTTATCTTCAATTTCACAAGATTTTTTACACAAAAGTGAAAGGTCTCAGAATCAATTTTAAAGTGTTGTTTTATACTAATTACAATATAAGGAGTTGATTAAAAGTGAAAACTTAAGATTTAAAATTTTCAATTTTCCAAATTCCAAAGGGGGGACCCTTATCATCAAAATCAAGATCTAGAGGCAAATAATTTTTTTCACGAATTTAAAAAAAATTTGAATACAGAAAAAATTTAGAGGCCAAACCAAGTTTAAAATGGCATTCCGCTTGAAAATCGATTAAGTTTTGCCAGAGTTATGACAGTTCGAAGTTCGTCAAGCCTCTGACCTAGCAACTTTACAAGTCAAAATTTATCTTCAATTTCATAAGATTTTTTACAGAGAAGTGAAAGGTCTCAGAATCAATTTTAAAGTGTTGTTTTATACTAATTACAATATAAGGAGTTGATTAAAAGTGAAAACTTGAGATTTAAAATTTTCAATTTACCAAATTCCAAAGGGGGGACCCTTATCATCGAAATCGGGATCTAGAGGAAAATAAGTTTTTTCACGAATTTAATAAAATTTGAATGCAAAATGAACAAAATTTCAATTCGTTTAGGTTTTGAGAAAGTTATGATAGTTCGAAGTTACTTTATCCTCTGATATATGATTATGATATAAGTAGTTGACGGCTTCGATATTATTCCAATATTATTCTCAATTTCTTTATGCTTGATTCACAATCCTCTTTTCCTTCTTTTGTTCCGCTTCCAGATGGCGAGTACATGTTTGCAGATCCCGAGAGCAAGCTCTCCAAGTACGGCCCGAAGAGTTGGCGTTCTTCTCACACGCATGTAAGTAGAGTGTACATATTGAGTGAGAATTCATCTTCTAATCAAGGCATGCTTTCTGCCTCTTTTTTTAAAGGGTCTGGATGCCAATGGACGTCCTCTGTTGGAGCTGCATTTCCGCGTGCAGTTCTACATCGAGAGTCCGTTCATGCTGAAAGATGAGACGTCGAGGCATAATTATTATCTGCAGCTGAGGCACAATGTCCTGCAGCGTGAGTTGCCACGTGAGCATGCGGATCAGGCGCTTGTTCTGCTGGCTGGACTCGCGTTGCAGGCGGATCTGGGAGATGCACCCAAGGGAGTTGGAGTAGGAGTAGGAGTGGGAGCAGCAACGGGAACAGGAACAACAACTGGATTAAACCAACATCCAAAGGGACTGGAAGAGGGAGAGGAGCACACGGAGACTGGGCACAAGAGATCCTTGACAACGCTACCGAAGATTAGGAAACGTTTGAGCAGCTACAACGAACGAATGTTGCGTCTCTCCACCTACGTGAGCTCCTCCACCCCCAAACGTGCCCCAGCCCCGTCCAGTGGCCATCCAAGTAGTAGTACTTCCGTCACCGCTGATTACTTTCGCCTGGAGGATTATCTGCCCGGCACATTGCAGACAACGCCGTGGGCCAAGAGCGCCTTGAGAGCCTGCCATCGGGAGCATCAAGGATTGGGCGCAACGGAGGCGGAATTGTTGTATATCGAACAGGCTTGTAATCTCCATGAGACGATTAATGCGCACACCTATCGCATGAGATTGGCCAAGAGTGAGACGGGTGTGGGAAGTGCCTGGTTTGTCATCTATGCCAAGGGCATTAAGATACTCGGCTCACAAGCGACTGAAACCGCCAATTTCCTATGGCCAAATATAACGAAATTGTCGTTTGAGCGCAAGAAATTCGAGATACGTTCGGGTGAGAATCGTTTAATACTCTATGCCGGTTCGGATGAGAAGAACAAGTTGTTGTTGTCGCTGTGCAAGGATACGCATCAGTGGAGCATGAAGTTGGCGGCACGTCTCAAGGAGATTAACAAACGGGAGCGTGAGGAACAGGAGCAGGAACACGAGCACGAAACGGAAACGGAAACGGAATCCCATGCGGAAGTCTTTTACTCTCGCAGTCTTCTGTTGCCCTACAAAAGCAAGAATGAGCAAAGGATTTCGGTGATATCGAGCACTAGTTCCAATACCACATCGGGCATTGTCAGTGATCGTGTGCATTCCGAGGATGAGCTGGAGATAATGATTAATACACCGCCTGCTGCATTGGCAGCTCCATCCACCGAGAGCTTGGCCTTGGCCCATCTGCTGGACAACCGGCCGAGTGTGAGTCGACAGACGTCGTCGGTGGGTCAGTTGTCGCTCAAGGATCTGGAGGAGCAGCTGGCGGCATTGCGTCCGAGCAGCAGCAGCAACAACAACAACCACAACAACAACAACACCACCGCCAAGAGCAATGCTATGCCATCTACAAATAATTCATCGACGGCCACAGATTCACCTAGTTCCCAGCATCATATTGGCTCGCAATGCTCCTCCACGTGCAGCACAGTGGTGGTAACAACGCCACCACCACCACCACCACCACCAGCTCCACCGCTGAGCGCTCCTCCTGCGCCGTTGCACTCGACCTCCTCGAGCCTGGAACTGGGCTTCAGTCATACGGCACAGAATTCCACATTAAGCGAATCCAATGCTGAGGATTTTCTACCCTCCTCGGAAAGTGTTTCGGGTGTATCCGGTGTCTACAACTTGGCACCGCCGACAGAGACCTCTGGCGTCTACACTATGCATAGCAGCGAGCTAACCGGACAATCCTCGGAGCTGGCGGAGTCGGAGAAGAGTTCGCATTACGGCAGCTTTAAGCCCGCCAAGGGAGAGAACGATGACGCTGTGGATGGTGCTCAAGTGGATGGTGTTGGGAATAAGTCGAGTGGCGAGTTTCGTTTGCGTTCCGATTCCAACATTAGCACGAGCAGCTCGTTTCGTGGCGATGGCAGCGATCCCACGGATAACAAGCACACGCTGCTCTCCGCCGAGGAGCTGACCAATCTCATTGTGGGCCGAGGCACCTATCCGAGTCGCAAAATCGTCTCCAACTCGCTGCACACATCATGCGACTACGTACAGTTGCCGCTGGAGGAGGAAGAGGCGGTGGAGCAACTGCAGCCAGAGTTGCCACCAGCTCCTCCACCTTATAGTGCACGGCATGAGAAGACCGGCTTGTGTGGTCCACCCGTGGTGCCACCACCGCCACCCAAATCCAAGCCAGAGCCACCAGCTCCACCAATTCCAGCAGTTCCCATCGCTCCATTGATTGCATCCGCTCCTGCTCCTGCTCCTCCAACTGTTGGAGCTGCTGCCGTGATGGCGGTATCACCTACTCCGCCACCGCCTCCCACCTCGCTGCGTCGTCGTGATCCGCCACCTTATCCCACATCCCATAAGCCACGACCCACGTCCCTCATCTCGCTGCCAGCTCCAAGTGTCGCCGGCTCTTTGAGCTCCCTCAAGTCCGAGGAGGTAACCGCACGCTTTATCACGACACGTCCACAGATCAGCATACTGAAGGCACACACCAGTCTAATCCCGGATGGCGCCAAGCCCAGCTATGCAGCTCCCACACATTACTCCTCCTCGAGTGGTTCCGTCTGCAGTCACCAGTTGTCCCAGCAATCCCTACACAATTCCAATTATGCTGGCGGCTCACAGGCTTCACTGCATCATCACGGGCATGGACATGGCGGATCACAGGTAAAACTCATTAAAAAAAAAAAAAAAAAAAAAATTTCTTTGAGTATAGAGCAGTGATGCCAACTATTTTTCGGAAAAATAGGACAAAACGGCCGTGAAACACAGGGAAAAAGGCTGAAAAAAATAAAAATTAGGACAAAAAAAGGACAACATTTTTTTTTTAATTTAATTTAATAGTTTCAGGGCATCGTCGAATATTATCTTCTCTTTTAGTTTAGTGGCGTCCGAAACATCGCGGCTTATCCAGTTTTTAAAGTCTGGCTGCTGTAGCCAAGCATCCCGAAATTTTTGTTTATAGATTTCTTTAGGCATTTTAACAATTCGCGCTTTGTTTGGCTTTTCGATTACACTGAATATCGATATCAGTATACAAAAAGGGATGCCACATTGCTTACAGAAGATTTATTCGACGGTATTTTTAAATACTAAGGGCCAATTTCGAGTGGAGCAGAACGACCTACCAGATCGTCAAACTCCATATAAAAATTTCGGTGGCGTAAAGAGAAAAAGAAGAATTTGACAATTTTTCTATAGAAAACTTTCCGCCGGTTGAAATATCTGGTCTACTCGAATCTAGCCTTAACAATGATAACTTAAGGATAACTTCAATCTAAAAAAATAGTGATATTAAAAAGTTTTATCACGCTTCGTTACGCTAAAAAAAAAAAAAAAAAAAAAACAATAGCACAAAATTCAGAGTTCTTAAGATTAAACGTACACTTTTATTATTATTAATCATCCTACCTCATCGAACTAGGATCAAATAAATATAACGGTTTTTGTGACCTTTAACCCTTTATTTGCCAGAATTAAATTTGTATCTAATAAAATATATATTTTTTTTTTTTAAAGTTTTGTGACTTATTCTTAAACTCATATCCCACATTATTTTCGAATATTTTGAGAATTGTGACATTTTGTTTTGAAAATTTATTTATTTTCTAAAAGAAAAAAACTTAATATTGGTATTTTAAATATTAAATATTAAGTTTTTTTTTATGCAAATTGTATATTGTATACACTATAGGCACATATTTTTTAAATATAATCAAAATTCTTTTTCTTAAACCGAAAAATTGCTTTTACCAAATATTTAAATAAAAAACTTGGCAAAATTTTATTTTTATCGCGTCGAAATCAGAAAACATGCCATATAAAGAGTTAAAATTCATAGATTTATATTATTCGAAGTGTATCTCAAAGTCGAGATCTCGACTAAAGGGATCTTACTTGTATTTCCGAACTTTTACTGAACTACTAATTATTCCACAGGCTTCACTGCATCATCACCATCCTGGACACGGACATGGACACGGTCATGGACATGGACATGGTCATGGACATGGACATGGTCATCATGGAGGTCATCATCATCGTCATTCCGGTTCGGCGGCCATTGGCATACCGTTAGTTCCTTATGGGCTGCACCACAAGAGCACCGCCTCCTCGTCCTGCGTCCTGTTGCCGGTGATTAAGCCACGTCAGTTTCTGCCGCCACCGCCGCCAAGTTTACCCCGTCAACCGCCACCGCCGCCGCCAGTAGCGGGACTCTACGGCGGACAGCTGGCGAGGAGTCATCAGCTGGAGCTGTATCAACAGCAGCTGTACAGCGATGTGGACTATGTCATTTATCCGCTACAGGATCCGGCTGTCAGTCAGCAGGAGTATCTGGATGCCAAGCAGAGTTCCCTGCTGGCAGCCATGGCACAAGCTCCTCCAACTCCGCATCCGCATCCGTATCTGGCGTATCCGGCTGGTTGGGATACGTGCAAGGGACACGCCATCTACCGGAGCACACCATATCTGCCGTTCTCGAGATACGCCTCCACGCAGAATCTATCCGACACCTACGTCCAGCTGTCTCCCCTCTATTCCCCCTCGATGGCCAGTCTCTGCAGCTCCTTCGAGCCACCGCCGCCCCCTCCCCTACATCCGGCTGCCCTCGCCGCCGCGGCAGCAGCGGCAAACGCTTCCTCGAGCCTCTTTGCACGATCGCGATCAGACGATAATATTCTGAACTCGCTCGACTCGATGCCGAGGCCGATGCCGATGCCGATGCCAAGGCCAATGCCCAAAGTGAAGCGTCTGCCTCCGCCGCCGCCTCCGCCGTATGTCAACCGCCTGAAGAAGCCACCAATGCCAATTCCAATGCCCAGCGAACAACCGCCGCCAAGTAAGTCTATCTGGAAATGATCGATATATAGTACCTTATATATACTAAACAATACCTTGAGTTTTCGAAAGTCAAATATCTTTCAATTATTCCAATTTTAGTTTGACAAAGTTTTTCTGCTTCAGTTGGTGACTTCAGGTCAGATAAAGTGGAATACCATATTTTTCAAATTCTTAGCCTGAAAACAAAATACAAATTTACATTTATATTATATACTATAAAGTATAAAGTAAAAGCCGGAAAAAGCTGTTTTTATTAAAATTCTTTCCCAATTGCACATTACAATGAACATAAAAAGATCTTGTAATACATGAAATTAAGCTAATGAAACTGCTTTTATTATAGTAAAAACTTGAAATTCACTTTTTGGGCCGAATCATCATAACGGCCTTCTTGAGGGAAAAGCGAAAAGCGTTCCAAGTGACGTCTTTGTCAAGTCCATTGTCGTCATATTTCCCCGTCAATTGACTGTAATAATTCAAGTTAATTAACGAAGCTTTGAAAAACAATCAACATTTCTTCATACCTGCGTTGACATTCATTGTACCACCAGGCACCAGTGTTTTGTTTGGCGCAGTTCCCATCTGACCACAGATCATTATCCCGATCAAATGTGCTAAAATTCATGCCACGATGATATGAGAAAGAATCACCTGCAGTTCCACTGGCATCTCCCAGAGTGTGTAATACATATTGTTGAGTTTCGTTCCCAATTGCGAATTCTTCGTACTTCTCAAATCGTTTGTCTTCCTCGAAGTCCTCGAGGAGAACAAGCAACTCTTGTCTTCGCTCCGCCGTCATTGCATGAATCTTATCCAGACCCATGAAGAACTCGCCATCCACATCTCCAAAACCATTTTTGTATTCGGTCCAGTTCCGATAGAAATTCACAGTTCCATCCATCCTCCTCAGGATAATAGTCCATCTACCTCCCCGAGTTTCCGCATCGCATACAACTGTAAAGGGTTGACTACTAAAACTGGGAAGCATTATGTCGTAGGTCCCACTGGATTTGGCCTCTGTACAATTGTGTGGGTTATACAACGAATTGTGTTCATCCAAATATTTATGAAGTCCGTCTATCAGTTGTCTTTGACGCTCCTGTTCCATTTTAGGAAGGTTAAAGTCTGATTCTTTTTCAAGTACACTTATTTTTTGTTGTTCCAATTCCGTTCTTAGAGTTTGGATTTCCATTTTTAATAATTGAATATCCGCTTTTAGGGATAGAACATCGGACAGCTGAGAACTTATTAAAGTTAATAAGCTGGTCTCATTAGTTTGAGGATGTAGAGTTGCATCGGAGAAGAAAGTGAAGACACTCATCACAAAGAATATACCAACAATTTTCTGCTGCATTTTGCAAAATAATTTTACTGTATCCTTAAGAAGACTGACAGTTAATATTTCACTTGTTAAGGAAAAATTAAAACTAAAGGGAAACTCGACATCACAAGCGATTTATATACTTTTCATAAACATATATAAGTATACATGTAAAAACAAGATTGAATACATTACATTCATATATGATTATTGAGCTTGGCCCGACTTAACCCGAGATTATTGGAATCATTTGACTTCTGATTCTATATAGATCATAAAACAGAAAATTATCAGCATTTTTTTTACTTTGTAAGCAAACTGATCATGTGTTCTTAGGTGCATCTCTGTGTCAGTCTTCTTGGTTTTATGGTTTGGACTGTGTACTGATCAGTGAGTCAGATCATAGAGTTTAATGTATAGATTTGGTATTTTTAATGTGGTGTAATCTCTACTTATGTCTCATTGACTTGTTCTCTTCTCTTGCAGTTCCCTCGAAGCCAAATGCGAGTCCGAATTCGAATTCGAATCCGAATCCGAATCCCACACTGAGCAGCATGCTGCCGCCAAGGAAACCGCTTACATTGAATCCGCACAGTGCCAACAGTCCGCTGATCAAGACCTCCAGCGGGGCACAGTGGGCGGGGGAGCGTCCCAAGCCGGATCTGGGACTGGGCCTCAATCGTGGCAACAGCAGCAACAGCATTTTAGCCCAATTGCAGGCCTCTGTGGCGGCCAGTCAAGCGGCGGCAGCAGCAGCAGCGGCAGCATCGGCGAATTCCCTAACGAATTCACCGACGAATCCCTTGGACATTGCATTGTTGCGGGAGAAGAGCAAACATTTGGATTTGCCGCTCATTTCGGCCTTGTGCAATGATCGATCGCTGTTGAAGCAAACCAAGGTCATTGTGAATCCCACAACAACAACAACAACAACAGCAACATCCACACAACAACAACAACAATCAGCTGGCACAGCAACAACTAGTTCCACTTCCAGTTCCAGTTGCAGTAAATCATCGAATGCAACTGGAAATACTTGCACACTGAGCAAGGGACGCACTGGAAATGGAAGAAGTGCAGCTGCGATTAGTCACCGCCATCCGCAGGATAAGCTGCCGCCACTTCCAGTGCAGCTGGCAGAGGCCAACAACTATGTCATGGATCCAGCGGTGATCCTGAAGCATCATCACAAGAGCTACAATTCCCACTCCCATTCCCACACCCAATCCCATTCTCATTCCCACTCGCAGTCGCAGTCACAATCGCAGTCGCAGTCGCAGTCCTAAGCGTTGGCAGAGAAAGAGAAAGAGATAGAGAGAGAGAGAGAGAGAGCGAGAAAACAAAAAGAGCAAGCAGCCGTTCTCGTAAGTTTCTAGTTTCCAGTGTTGTGAATGCTGTTGTGGATGATATTGCGGTGTTCAATTGAGAATTTGCATAGTGCGATAACGATAACGAGTCGATCACAGTGTGTTTATCGGCAGGAATGTAGCTGGTGCTTCCATTTTGACACAGATACAGAGAGAAATAGAGAGATAGAGAGAGAGAGTAAACAAAGAGCACAATTTGAAATTAAAGAGCAGACCAGACAACCTCAAAATATATATTGCATGCAATTAGAAACAGAGAGAACCCAGTCTAGTCACTAAAGGAATGGGGAAAGCTAAGAGACAGAAAAAGAGAGCGAAAGAGAGAGAGTAAAAGTGAGAAATGACAAAAAGACAGCAGCTAGAAAAGACATTAAAAGACAACAACAACAAAAAGACACATTACGAAATGATAATGACAATGGGAAGCAACAATACTCAAGTATAAAATACATACTTAAATTAAATAAACAACAAAAAAATAAAAACTTAGATTTAATAGAAAACCAGTGAAAAAAAAGAAAGAAAAACGAAACAAAAAAAAATAGAAGACATACAACTAAAAATACTGAGAACTAACTACTTCCGCCCAAAACAACTGTGATTGATTTTTTATTTAACAACTAAAACTTATTTTACAACTAATTCATAGTCAAACAACAAGTCGAAGAAAATGAACAACAACAACAAAAACTATGCAAATTTTTTTAGTATATAGAGCAGTGTTGCCAGATTTGAGAAAAGCAGTTATAAAGATAAAAGTTTGAGCTAAAAATATGAAAATATTTGATAAAAATATGTGTACCAAGAAAAATGTTTGAGTGCATTTTAATTTATATATTTTTGTATAATTTCTTGTTTCTTTATAATTGTTTTTGTGATTTTTTTTCACTTTCTGGCAACACTGATTGTAGACACTCGCATTTAAGAGAGCGCTCAAATCCCACACACACACACAAGCATCGCACACATCTTATACATTCCACTCAATGGCAGTGCAAGGAAGAAGAGCAAAGAGAGCGTGCACTGCGTGCTTTCTCTTTGTGTCAGCTGTCATTGAGATGAACTAGTGTGAACGGTGCGAACTAGTGTGCGAACCAGTCAGCTGTTCAACTGTTGGAACTAGTGAATCTTGTAGAGAATGTGCGCGAACTCGTAATGCCATTTATATGTATTTGTATATGTAACGTACATGTATGCAACGATATATATATATGTAATTGCCTAGGCCTTGCCCCACCGTTTGTTTAATTATTTTCATCATTTTTTTATCCGATATATTGGAAATTAGCGAGTGAGCGTTGACGCTTCTGTTTTTTTTTTTTATTTGATTTTAATTTGGATTTATGATTTTTTTATTTTGAGTTTTCTTTTTAAGTTGATGATTTTTGATGCATATACAGTGGGTCAAGTAACTGTTTTGACCAACACAAATTCACAAATATAACAGTTTGAAAATATAATAAATTATTGAGTTGTCAAATATGTGAATTTTGTATTTAGTCAAAACAATTAGTTAACCAACTGTATTCATATTATGTTTATATATACATATATATATATTATATTAACTCCCTCCCCCGCCCCCCCCCCCCCCCTTATTTTCTGCAGTGTGTGTGCATGCTATGTGTGTGTGAGCGTGTATCTGTGTGTTGTTGTTGTCGTTGTTGTCACAGCTGTTGTCACAAATGTTTGCGTAGGTTTTTCTCGATTAAAAGCCTATGGCTAAGCGATAAGTGAAAAGCTCTAGAAACAACAACAACAACACACACTATCACACACACACACACGCGCGCACACAGCTATATGATATCTAAATCGGCCATATATAGTATATAGAGCTATAGCAAACGATATACTGGCAACTGCAACCAGTTCCAATATAGAATTATATATAACTACTATATGTGTATGTGTACTATATATATTAAATAAAATGAATAATAAAAATCATGATTAATGAGTGTGTTGTTTTCATTATTATTTAATTAAATTATTAAGAAAACCCGGCAGAATCCGGAAGGATTTGATTTAATAAGCATTCCTGAGTCCCCAGTTTTCAGGACTATCGGTTAGCATCCAAGGATTTCCAGGATTTAACAAAGATTGTCTTAAATTTTTGAAAAAGTGCCTTAATAACATAAAATATGTCATAACTCGGAAGAGTCAAAATTTCGAATCTTCGCAGATCATAAGACACGCATTTCTTTTAGTGATGGATGGACGGTATTTTCAATGGGAGCAGTGTATAAAACTAATGATTAATAAAAGTCTCGTTATCTTTATCATTATTATTATAAGTATTATTATTATTTACAATATTTCAAGTGAGAAATTTACAAATAAAATCTCCAAACATGGAATGTTTTTTTTTAAATTATATAATGCTGCATTCGTACAGTAGAACTACGATATAAATAACAGCACAAATTTGCTTTACAAACACAAAATGACACAATGTTTAAATGTATACAACGTTCGTTATATCGCTGTTTGACTGTAGATATTGCACTTAAATTAACAATTAAAGTGTGTATCACAAAACGGAGAATGTTTAAACACTCCTCAGTTAATATAGTACATATATTAAGCTTATTAATTGTCAACAAAACAACAAATGAATTAGCATTTTTTTAATTCAATTGTTCTGGCACTTTGGCTATGATGTCTAGAGGTTAAATGGCACAACTCTTGGCCACATTTAATTGGTCAGCATGTCCTCATCCTCGACAGGACGACGCACCCAGCGCTTGGTGATGGTCAACGTAATGCCCGTGACCAGGAAGAGGCCACCAAAAACGATGCAGGCAATGCCAAAGTAGGTGCCATAATCCGATATATTAATGGCCAACTGCAAGAAAAGAAAAAGAAAATTGTAAAACCATTTTTTTAAGAGT
Source organism: Drosophila phalerata (assembly GCA_951394115.2). Taxonomy (NCBI): domain Eukaryota; kingdom Metazoa; phylum Arthropoda; class Insecta; order Diptera; family Drosophilidae; genus Drosophila; species Drosophila phalerata. The sequence goes on along the minus strand of OX596008.2, from coordinate 31,198,423 downwards.
TGTATTCTAAACGATATTCACCTTGGCTGTAGAAGCCAGCTCGGAACTCAGCTCGGCATATTGATCGAACCAGAACATGGGCATTAATACCTTTGGCACACCGCGATAAATGCTAAAAAGAGATAAAAAAAACGAAATTAATAATTGTTGGATAATGCTACATTCGGGTGCTGAATTCTTTTTTAAGAGCTACAAAATAAAATAAAATATTAAGTACAAAATTTTACAAAAAATGAAGTTAAATTAGGAATTTTCACTAAGAAAAATATCCAGAGTACAACGAAAATCAGAAAAACTTTTAGAGCTTAAATATTTGTATAAAATTCAGAGAAATTAATAGAAATCATTAAGAGTTAGAAAAATTGAAAAAATCTATTTCAATACTGTTTTTAAAAGTAGTTTTGATTTATCTGCCTTTGATTGAATTTTTTGTTTTCTTCTTCGAATAGTTGTATACCTTTATCTTTTATTGCAAAATTTTCTTTCGTCGTGTGCAAAATCATCCAGTTATATTGAAATTTTTAGATTATATTATGGAAAGGCAAGATCTCAAATTAATTCAAATGCAGTTATGTTCCTCTATTTTTCTTATTTTTTTTATTTTTTTTTTTGAAAAATCGAAAAATATTTCATTTATTAAAAATTTATTTGATTCTCGCTTTTTTCTAATTTTTTGACTTTTAAATTTTTGTTTCTGAATTAAAATTGACTAACCAAATTTAAAATATTGGTTTTGTTAATTTAAATTTCCAAAGCACATGTTTCAACATTTTGTTTTCCTTATTTCTTTTTACAAATTATGAAAATCTTAGAGTCATTGCTTTATTTAAGTAAAGCTTATTGATTTTCGACGATTTCTAATGTTTGTCTTTCCAATTTGAATTCATTATAATAATTATTATAATTTTGGTTTTTTAATAGTAATTTCCAATTTCAAAGTTTTCCTTGTGAATTTAAGTAATTTAAATTGTTACAGAAAATTTAACTTTTATTACTTACTCGTAGTCATCATCGGGTTCGATCATCATGTTGATCTGAATGCGTCCGTGGACCTGCAAAGGTACTCCAATTGTTGGCTCCACAGCCATGACAAATTCATGCTTGGCTTTATCGGGCTTCAGACCGCTCACCGCATTCAAATAGAATTTATCGGCGAGATAAAAATGCGGGAAGGAGGAGTAAATGGGAGCCTTGTCGCGACAGGCTTTGCACTCGACAACGCCCGTTTTGGGACACTCTTCGAGGCGGGGATCACAGAAGCACTGCTGATTGGGATAATTCTCGCCCGAATCGAGAGTCTCCTCGGTGCCCACCCAACGTGTGGCAGTTAAACCATGCACCTCCAAGGTGCCCTGTGGTCGCAGATTCATGAAACGACACGCATCCGTGGCAAAGATGGTAATCTCCTCCTGGGTATTCATGCGAGGTGGAAACAAATCACCCGTGGTGCCATTAACAATGCCGCAGGGCATCTTATAGAAACCCGTCTCGTTCTTCTTATTCCAATGCGTCAATCGACCCACATTCGAGATGTTATCGGTGCCCGTGTGAATGGTAAAAAGACCATCATACTCCAAGGAACCATTGCGATCTGCCAGCCAACCGAATCGCGTATATGGTATATCTATCATGGATGTATTAAACAGATTGAGAAAATCTGTCAGATCATCCTGATAGCCATCAAAGATCCATTCGTGCAGTGGCTTTGTGGTGTACAGTGTTCCACCCTCATGGTTCAGCATAAAGTTAATAATCTTCTTGACAAACTTGGGCTGATGACGCATCTCATCCGCCACCGTGGCCGTAATTGCATGTGCTGCTGTTATCATATCAGTTAATTTGCCATTCGATCGCTCCTCATCGAAGAACCAAGTGCGACGCTCATAATATGCCACAGTTGCATTATCGAAGAATGTAAAGTTTTCCTTTTTGTGCTTCTCCAGAAACACATACGGTCCTACTTCATCAAAGTGCGGCTTTACATTTGGATTGCGTATCTCCTCCGGATTGGTCCAGTTGAACATGTAGAAACTTAGATAGATGGGAATCGGTGCTTCCAGCCAGCTGTCGTAGGTGTCAGTGCCAGGTTCCAATTTTAGACCCTGTAAAGGAAAGGTAATATTAAAAAATTGAATATTAAATACATATAAATATTATTAATAGGGACTAGTGCTTATAGCACTAGGATATAATAATAAACAAAACTATATTTATTATAATCCATTAGCAATAAGGAATACAATTGACTTTTATTAAATCAGTGTGAAATATAATTAATATCTATTCTTTTAGTATTAAAAAGGATTTCTTGAATATTAACAGTAGAAAATACAATAAAAAATTTGTATAATAATAGCCCCAAAGTCTTTAGATCAAAAAACAATAGAAATAATATTCTTTTGATATCTTTATTAAAAACACTGCAACAAATTTCATATCTAAAAATTGGTCGATAACGTTCTGATATCTACTTTTATAATATATCTTGGTTCACAGATTTTAGAATCTACAGCTCACTTTATAGGCTTTTATAATAATAATTAAAAAAGAAAAAGAACCATATTTGATACCTCTAGCTCTTATTGTCTGAGATCCAGGAGTTTATACAGACAAAAAGACAAGTCTAGATTGAGTTTATAAGATCGGACTCGACTTCTTTTCTATGTTATATATATATTATATTTAATCCTTGTACTCCACTTATATCGAATATAATTAAAATACTTACATTTTCCACCAATTTATCCGCCAAATTGGGCCAGAACACCACCAGAAGAATGCCCAGCAAGGTGAAGACGGAACCGATGCCAAAGACCCAACTTTTCCGTTGGGTTTCTCCACAGCACTTGCAACACATTGTGAAATGAACTTGAAAGTATTTCTCTACAGAATTTGTTGCATCTGCAAGCAGAGAAAATAAGTTGAAAGTTATACAATTCGTTTGCCTAGTCGTAAATCTAATCTTTAAACGATAATCGCGGAATTTTAATACATTTATTTTGGTAAATCCAATTGCCCCCTGTACAGGTGCCTTATCGAATTGTACTTAAGTTTTCGATTAGCACTGAATTTAAATAGCATTTATCATATCTTCTAAATGGACACATCCGTCATACACTCACGATTAGCCACAAATATTGGGTACACAAGTTTGATAGTGTTCTCGAGTGCCAATAAACTTGGCCACAGCTTTTTGGGTACTTACTAACTAGTTAAACGCACTTGTTGGTCTTCTCCTACGCGTGTTTGTGGCTAAAACGTCCGACTACAGTGAACGCTGCCAAAGCCAAGCAACAACTGTGTATCGACTAACTTTGACTTGCGTATTTGAATGAAGCAATTCTTTGGCTAATCAGCAACTAATGCTAATCTCAAGTGCATCAGCTTGGGCATTGCAGTCGATAGTCCATAACCAACTACAATAATAACTAAGAACAAGAACGATACAAGAGACGAGATGCTCGACTGTTAGATGCCCAGTAAACGTATCTTTACAACCATTTGATTTAATCAAAAAAGGACTTAAATGAAAACAAAAAAACAAGTGGGCGTCTGCAGTCGAGCACGCTCAACAGTAGGATACACTGTGTCCAGGTACTCTGTACTAAAAGTTGATTTTCGACCGATTGCTTCTATGGCAGTTATATGATATAGGAAACCGATCTTTACCAAATTTGGTCAGGATAAATAACATCAACTTGAATGCATATTCTATGAGTTTGGTTAAGATATGTCAAAAAACAAAAAACTTTTTCATACTAAAACTTGATTTTCGACAGAGCGTTTCTATGGCAGCTATATGATATAGTGGTCCGATTTGAACCAATTTTGAGTAGAATGCTTAATACTAGCCCAGATGTATCTTGTGTCAGTTTGCTCGAGATAACTCAAAAAACCAAGAAGTTTTTCATACTAAATCTATCGCTTCCATGGCAGTTATATTATATAGAGGTCCGTTCAAAAAAAAAAAAAAAAACAAACTTGATTTAAAAATTAATAAATTATATTAAAGCAATTGATCGCAGTTCGAACTGCTTTAAAGTATTTAATAACTATATCTATGTTTATCAAGCAATCGAGAGAAAATTTGCAGCACACCTCCGCAAAATAACAATTAATCCCTGTACCAAATTTCAAGACTGTAGCTTTAAAGTTTCTATATTTATTCGATATTTAAACTTTTGAAGTCTCTGAGATTCAGATGTTTTTACAGATAGACAGACATTTACAAACAGTCACAAACTTATAAGCGTGTTCCCCACTAAATACTGGGCGAAAAGAGACTGCACAGAGCAGAGTTTACATATTCTTGATAGTATATATTCATTTTCTTCTTTTAAGTATAGTAAATCTATTTGAGGACTACCTCAAAACTATATGCGGGTAGCATATGAAAATATACATAGATAACTTACAAATTTAATGAAATGGGTTTGTTTTTCAGCAATGTTTACATGACTATCAACAGCATTTAGGATTGGAGAGTGCGGGCATACTGATCAAGGGTTTATATATGTATATTGTATGTATTTATGTACGTATTTATAGCCGTGATAAGATAGGCGTGGCAGGAGGCAATCACTGATTAGTGGTTGTATATCAGAGCGTAAAATATGTATAAATAGACATGCTAAATTAGTTAGATTAGTTAATGCTTAATCCAAAGTAATACCTTTTGTAATAACTAAAGTCCGAAATGGCGATGAAGAGGAAAATGTAATAGGTATTGCATTTAAATATCAATCTTAATTCCGCAAGTGTTGAATCATTTAAAATTTTTGAATATCCGCAGACTTTTAAAGTTATGCATTTAAAATTTTTATTTAACATATGAATTTGTTAAAATTGTTTTGTTTTTATTACCAGTGTGATTTTTATAATTTTCTAGGGATTAAAGCCGCATACGAAATCGTAACCCTTAACCGGTATTAACCGATTGACATAAGAAACCGTAACTGAAGTGGTAAATTAAACCGTAACCCAATCCCAACATTTTTATTATACTGAAACTGAAGTTATTCGAACCGAAATAACCGTTTAGTAACCGGTTTAAAAACCGACTCAGACATAACGGTTATTTTCGGTTTAATCATGAATTACATTTTTTATGTTGTGTTGTTATTATCGTGCTAATAAATGTTGGTTTTACTTTGCATAAATATTTAATAATTATTTAAACTTTCTGGCATTAAATAAATAAACTTTTTTACAATTTTGAATACTTTTTATTGGAGCAGCTGAACAAATGTAATTTTTAATTTACGTAGCAGATCTGTTAAATAGTATCTTAAAAATGTTTAAAGTGTAGACTGTCTGATATTAAATAAATAAAATCTTTCTTTGTTCTCTAATTCTCAATTCTCAACTCTTATAAAGGAGTACACTGATAACTGATATCAACAAACACTCAGAGCTAAGAACTATGTCATCCAATGGCGATAAGAGCGACTGTTATACTGCATTCTGTACTACAAACAGGGCTGCAATTAAAGTCGTACTTGGGCGGATGAATCATTCAATTTGCGAACTTTGAGTATTCTCAGCTTAGCAGATAAACAAATGAGCGTGTAAACAAGGCACTTAAATTTATTACTCACCTCACCTCTTTGTTAACTAAGTATAGATACACTGTGGATAATTGCTAGCTATCTCTGTCGCACTCTTTGTTGCTCATTTATTTGCGGCTATAATAATAAATTGCAAGCTGCTTTATGTGCAATGACCTTAGTATTTAGCTTATTCGATGATATCACAATTTAATTAAAAAAGGCACTTTTTGTACTTTCTGGATACACTGGAGAGAGAACTAGACAGACAGAGAGAGAAGATGTCACTTTTGGCAGCAAAACAAACACAACTCTTCTCTCACAGCGTTGACACTTCTGTCTCTTTTATATATGCAAATTCTTGAATTTTTCCCCGAAAAATAACTGCGTTATGTTGGAAGAACTGTCGTACTACCTACTAATTTTCCCTCTGCCTTGTTGCTATTGTGTTTGTTGGACGCGGGATTTGCTTTTCCTCTTCCCAACTAAATTAATAATTCCGCACAAGGGCTGCCAACTTTTTATAGGAAAACAAGTGCTGCCAACTTATCAGAGGAAAAATTAGCCACCTGGCAGAAAATGATGACATTTATTTGTCATTACGTTGCCGGACCTAGATCATTTTTCACTACAATGCCTATTTTCCAAATCATCTTCCATGGTCGTTTTTCTACAATTTAAAGCTAGAATTTAAATTTTATGCATTTAAAACAATATTAATTTTATGTGCAGATATACCCAATAATACAAACCACTGCTGCCAAAATTTTAGAGAAATAAATAGCTGTCTCTGGCTGGAAAGCATCTAAATTTGTTTTTGTGAGCACTTTCGCACAGTTTTACCAAAAATATTATTAGCAAAACTTAGCTGATTATATACGTAAAATAGCCAGATTTCCAGCTAAAAGCAATTTTAAAATTTTATCAAGCAAACGAACTCTGAAAAAAGCCAGATCAAGCTAGAAAATAGCAAAGTTGGCAACAGTGCAACAAACAGCTGGAGTGTTGCGTCAGGTGGCAGCACTGTCACGCCGGTTTTGACCAATCAACAGCAACCACGAATCACACACACAAACGAAGCTAGAATTTGCTGTTGATTTTTGCCAGCTCTCCGAATTATTTCGACGTGAAAGATAAGCAAATAATGTTGAATTGAATTGAATAGATATAGATTAAAGTCAAATAAATAAGCGGAAATGCAGCTGATCAAGTGTGTGTTAATTGTGCAGCTGGCGCTCTTTCTGGTGGACGAGACGCTGGCGGGAAGGGATTTCTACAAGATACTGAATGTGAAACGCAACGCGAATACGAATGAGATAAAGAAGGCGTATCGCAGATTGGCCAAGGAATTGCATCCAGACAAGAACAAGGATGATCCGGATGCGTCCACCAAATTCCAGGATCTGGGTGCTGCCTACGAGGTGCTCTCGAATGCGGACAAACGCAAGACCTACGATCGGTGCGGCGAGGAGTGCCTGAAGAAGGAGGGAATGATGGATCATGGTGGTGATCCGTTTGCCTCGTTTTTCGGTGACTTTGGCTTCCCCTTCGGCAATGGGGGGGATCCCCATCAGCATGATACACCGCGGGGCGCCGATATTGTGATGAACATGTATGTGTCTCTCGAAGAGCTCTATTCGGGCAATTTTGTGGAGATTGTGCGCAATAAGCCGGTGATGAAACCCGCCTCGGGTACACGCAAATGCAATTGCCGGCAGGAGATGGTCACCCGGAATTTGGGACCCGGACGCTTTCAGATGATACAGCAAACGGTGTGCGATGAATGCATATTCTATGAGTTTGGTTAAGATATGTCAAAAAACAAAAAACTTTTTCATACTAAAACTTGATTTTCGACAGAGCGTTTCTATGGCAGCTATATGATATAGTGGTCCGATTTGAACCAATTTTGAGTAGAATGCTTAATACTAGCCCAGATGTATCTTGTGTCAGTTTGCTCGAGATAACTCAAAAAACCAAGAAGTTTTTCATACTAAATCTATCGCTTCCATGGCAGTTATATTATATAGAGGTCCGTTCAAAAAAAAAAAAAAAAACAAACTTGATTTAAAAATTAATAAATTATATTAAAGCAATTGATCGCAGTTCGAACTGCTTTAAAGTATTTAATAACTATATCTATGTTTATCAAGCAATCGAGAGAAAATTTGCAGCACACCTCCGCAAAATAACAATTAATCCCTGTACCAAATTTCAAGACTGTAGCTTTAAAGTTTCTATATTTATTCGATATTTAAACTTTTGAAGTCTCTGAGATTCAGATGTTTTTACAGATAGACAGACATTTACAAACAGTCACAAACTTATAAGCGTGTTCCCCACTAAATACTGGGCGAAAAGAGACTGCACAGAGCAGAGTTTACATATTCTTGATAGTATATATTCATTTTCTTCTTTTAAGTATAGTAAATCTATTTGAGGACTACCTCAAAACTATATGCGGGTAGCATATGAAAATATACATAGATAACTTACAAATTTAATGAAATGGGTTTGTTTTTCAGCAATGTTTACATGACTATCAACAGCATTTAGGATTGGAGAGTGCGGGCATACTGATCAAGGGTTTATATATGTATATTGTATGTATTTATGTACGTATTTATAGCCGTGATAAGATAGGCGTGGCAGGAGGCAATCACTGATTAGTGGTTGTATATCAGAGCGTAAAATATGTATAAATAGACATGCTAAATTAGTTAGATTAGTTAATGCTTAATCCAAAGTAATACCTTTTGTAATAACTAAAGTCCGAAATGGCGATGAAGAGGAAAATGTAATAGGTATTGCATTTAAATATCAATCTTAATTCCGCAAGTGTTGAATCATTTAAAATTTTTGAATATCCGCAGACTTTTAAAGTTATGCATTTAAAATTTTTATTTAACATATGAATTTGTTAAAATTGTTTTGTTTTTATTACCAGTGTGATTTTTATAATTTTCTAGGGATTAAAGCCGCATACGAAATCGTAACCCTTAACCGGTATTAACCGATTGACATAAGAAACCGTAACTGAAGTGGTAAATTAAACCGTAACCCAATCCCAACATTTTTATTATACTGAAACTGAAGTTATTCGAACCGAAATAACCGTTTAGTAACCGGTTTAAAAACCGACTCAGACATAACGGTTATTTTCGGTTTAATCATGAATTACATTTTTTATGTTGTGTTGTTATTATCGTGCTAATAAATGTTGGTTTTACTTTGCATAAATATTTAATAATTATTTAAACTTTCTGGCATTAAATAAATAAACTTTTTTACAATTTTGAATACTTTTTATTGGAGCAGCTGAACAAATGTAATTTTTAATTTACGTAGCAGATCTGTTAAATAGTATCTTAAAAATGTTTAAAGTGTAGACTGTCTGATATTAAATAAATAAAATCTTTCTTTGTTCTCTAATTCTCAATTCTCAACTCTTATAAAGGAGTACACTGATAACTGATATCAACAAACACTCAGAGCTAAGAACTATGTCATCCAATGGCGATAAGAGCGACTGTTATACTGCATTCTGTACTACAAACAGGGCTGCAATTAAAGTCGTACTTGGGCGGATGAATCATTCAATTTGCGAACTTTGAGTATTCTCAGCTTAGCAGATAAACAAATGAGCGTGTAAACAAGGCACTTAAATTTATTACTCACCTCACCTCTTTGTTAACTAAGTATAGATACACTGTGGATAATTGCTAGCTATCTCTGTCGCACTCTTTGTTGCTCATTTATTTGCGGCTATAATAATAAATTGCAAGCTGCTTTATGTGCAATGACCTTAGTATTTAGCTTATTCGATGATATCACAATTTAATTAAAAAAGGCACTTTTTGTACTTTCTGGATACACTGGAGAGAGAACTAGACAGACAGAGAGAGAAGATGTCACTTTTGGCAGCAAAACAAACACAACTCTTCTCTCACAGCGTTGACACTTCTGTCTCTTTTATATATGCAAATTCTTGAATTTTTCCCCGAAAAATAACTGCGTTATGTTGGAAGAACTGTCGTACTACCTACTAATTTTCCCTCTGCCTTGTTGCTATTGTGTTTGTTGGACGCGGGATTTGCTTTTCCTCTTCCCAACTAAATTAATAATTCCGCACAAGGGCTGCCAACTTTTTATAGGAAAACAAGTGCTGCCAACTTATCAGAGGAAAAATTAGCCACCTGGCAGAAAATGATGACATTTATTTGTCATTACGTTGCCGGACCTAGATCATTTTTCACTACAATGCCTATTTTCCAAATCATCTTCCATGGTCGTTTTTCTACAATTTAAAGCTAGAATTTAAATTTTATGCATTTAAAACAATATTAATTTTATGTGCAGATATACCCAATAATACAAACCACTGCTGCCAAAATTTTAGAGAAATAAATAGCTGTCTCTGGCTGGAAAGCATCTAAATTTGTTTTTGTGAGCACTTTCGCACAGTTTTACCAAAAATATTATTAGCAAAACTTAGCTGATTATATACGTAAAATAGCCAGATTTCCAGCTAAAAGCAATTTTAAAATTTTATCAAGCAAACGAACTCTGAAAAAAGCCAGATCAAGCTAGAAAATAGCAAAGTTGGCAACAGTGCAACAAACAGCTGGAGTGTTGCGTCAGGTGGCAGCACTGTCACGCCGGTTTTGACCAATCAACAGCAACCACGAATCACACACACAAACGAAGCTAGAATTTGCTGTTGATTTTTGCCAGCTCTCCGAATTATTTCGACGTGAAAGATAAGCAAATAATGTTGAATTGAATTGAATAGATATAGATTAAAGTCAAATAAATAAGCGGAAATGCAGCTGATCAAGTGTGTGTTAATTGTGCAGCTGGCGCTCTTTCTGGTGGACGAGACGCTGGCGGGAAGGGATTTCTACAAGATACTGAATGTGAAACGCAACGCGAATACGAATGAGATAAAGAAGGCGTATCGCAGATTGGCCAAGGAATTGCATCCAGACAAGAACAAGGATGATCCGGATGCGTCCACCAAATTCCAGGATCTGGGTGCTGCCTACGAGGTGCTCTCGAATGCGGACAAACGCAAGACCTACGATCGGTGCGGCGAGGAGTGCCTGAAGAAGGAGGGAATGATGGATCATGGTGGTGATCCGTTTGCCTCGTTTTTCGGTGACTTTGGCTTCCCCTTCGGCAATGGGGGGGATCCCCATCAGCATGATACACCGCGGGGCGCCGATATTGTGATGAACATGTATGTGTCTCTCGAAGAGCTCTATTCGGGCAATTTTGTGGAGATTGTGCGCAATAAGCCGGTGATGAAACCCGCCTCGGGTACACGCAAATGCAATTGCCGGCAGGAGATGGTCACCCGGAATTTGGGACCCGGACGCTTTCAGATGATACAGCAAACGGTGTGCGATGAGTGTCCCAATGTCAAGCTGGTGAACGAGGAGCGTACCCTGGAAATTGAGGTGGAACAGGGCATGATCGATGGCCAGGAGACACGCTTTGTGGCCGAGGGTGAACCCCACATCGATGGCGAGCCCGGAGATCTCATAATACGTGTACAACAAATGCCGCATGCTCGATTCCTGCGAAAAGCGGATGATTTATATACGAATGTAACCATTAGTCTGCAGGATGCACTCATTGGTTTTACAATGGAGATTAAGCATCTGGATGGGCACAGTGTGGGCGTGACGCGAGAGAAGATCACGTGGCCGGGAGCACGCATACGGAAGAAGGGAGAGGGTATGCCCAACTTTGAGAATAACAATCTGACCGGCAATCTCTACATCACCTTCGACGTGGAGTTCCCCAAAAAGGATCTGACCGACGAGGACAAGGAAGGTAATTCAATACAGTCTTAACTTGAATTTTAATTACAAAATTCTAATCCTTTTCTCTCTCTTTTCCAGCTCTTAAGAAAATACTCGAGCAGTCGTCCATAAATCGCGTGTACAACGGACTGTGAATTGAGGGGCGTACTTCAGGGCTATATATACTTTAAGTAGTATTTATTTGTAGTAGATGTCAAGACTTTGTTGCACTTAATTTAACTATAGTCTAGAAACTGTGAGATAAATCAATTCGGAGTCGTTCCAAGCCAACAACGGCGGCAGCAGCAACATGAACAGGTTACAACAAAAACAACAACAACACCAACAAAAAAACACAAAAATACAAAATAAAAGAATTATAGAAAGTACATTTTAAACGCTCGTTTTCATTATATTATTAACCAGGAAACGCCCAAAAGTATTATGATTTAAAAGAATAAAAACCAATAAAACAATCCGATTGAATGACAAAATCCCAGATCAACTATTTAAAAATTAATTTATCTCATATAAAAAAATAAATAAAACTCATGAATTCCTCATATTTTAAATATCACTTCTTTCTAACGAATTGATAATTTATATATTTAATATTCATATTACCTTAAATATTAACTACAAATTTTATTTTATAAAATTGAAATTGGTCATTTATTTTTAATATTCGCATTGACTTAAATATTAACTCAAAAAAATTTTTTTTTAAATTTTAAAATTGATAAATAATTTAATATTTTATAAATTATTTTTTTTATTTATTATTTCAAAATTTAATTATTTAATTCTCCTCAGACAACAATTGCATAATTTTGGATAGTTAAAAAAAATAATGCAAAATAAAATATATTATTATTCTTATATATTTTGTCTGAAAAGTATATAAAATAAAATATTTCTTTAATTTTTAGCTAAAACTCATGAACTGCTTATTAAAAAATTTTACTTTCTGTTGAAATTGGTTTTTAATTTTTAATTAAAAATTTAAAACAGTTTCATTATTATTTTCAAATTTAAGATTTAAACCTCAGAGATGGTATGCCTAATTTTGGTCGAATTTGCACAGGCTTAAGTTGCAACCCTGAAAACAGCTGTCCACAGCAGGACAACGAGGCGAATCAGAGAAAGAGAAAGGAGAGAGAGAGAGCAAGGAAGAGAGCAAGGAGAGAGAGCAAGGAGAGAACTTGCCAGGGAAGGTGACAAGTGACGTTGCGGGTTAAAGAGCGTTAAAATTTTCAGCAGTGTGAACGTGAGGCAAACGGAACAGCAGCTTTTATTTATAACAAAACGGAAAAATAAAAAAACAAATAAAACACAATTATAAAAACGCTTTTTTTTAAACTATTGTACATATTAAAAACTTTGTTGTCATTTGTGAGAACCGTTATAAACGCACATAACCTGAAATAAAAACCGTAGCACAATTTACAAATCACATTAAAAATTCAATAGCAAAAAATTGTATAGCAATAAAAATTTACAAATTATAATGAATGACGCCTGATTCTACAACAATTCAAGGTGAGTTCAAAAATAATAATAAAATAAATCTATGGTAAAACTGTAAATCAGTAGAGTCCATGGCAAGTAACGGTTTATATTAACCCCCCCCCCCCCCCCCCCAGGGCCGCACACTCTTATCGATTTTTTACATAAAGTGACCCAAAAAACGAAGGAAGGCAAGAAAAGGGTGAGAAATCAACCGGCATCAATTGCGTGTCTATGAGTCGTGCCAAGGGTGCCCTGTAAGTGGGCAGTATCCTTAATTAATTGGCCAGTTGGTCAGTAGGTCCTTCGACTTATTCTTCTCCTTCTCCGTCGTCCACCTGCGCCTTTAGAATTGTGTCACTATATAGTTTTATTTTTTTTTTTTTTTAATATTGAATAAAATGAGAAAATAAAATTGTAAATTATCAAGTAATTTTAATATCCTTAAAATAAATAATAATAAAAAAAACTATATTTACAAAAATTAGAAAATATTATTAAAAGCCTGAGGGCTTTGACAAAAATGATTTTAATGATTCAATCTTTGATTTAAGAAAATTCAAAAAAATACAGAAAAAATCACTTTTTTTTTCAAATATAATAATATCAATATATTACTATTATATTTGTTCTGTTCTGTTGCAGATTGCACATTTCTACGCACTGCTTGATGACATCCAAGCAATTTCTCATCTTCATTTTTCTGCTAATACCATGGCCCCCCTCGAGCGTCATCAGGATCCTCTGCTCGAGAGATAACAGTCGCCTAGTCCGCAAAATTGTACGCTCCAAATGGACGCCCATATTGGATAAACATCAGGTAGTGAGTAGAGCAACAAACGGAAATCATAAAATTCATATATTCTCCATTATTTGTTCAGGTCAAGTTGCCCTTGGAGTGTCCACTGCATCCATTGCGAGATGTCTTTGCTCCGCGCCAGGATGAGAAGCAGCGGGATCGTCCCACTCAATGGACATGCAGGCGTTGCGGCAAAAGTTTCTACCAGGAGAAGTATCTGGATTTGCACTTTGACACACGTCACAAGTCGATCATTAATGAGGTAAACAAATCTGACTTATCTTAAACACACTACGATTTTGAAAGTTCGATAATTTAAATGAGTTTAAACTTTAGTACTTTTGTATTTTTTAACTAGGAATAAGACGCAAATCAACTATCAAATAATATCGAAAGCTGAACAAAAATTACGAATATTTTTAGTCTTGAGACACAAATCTTAATTTCAGTTCTTTTCGACTAAAAAATTTATGCAAACCCAAAGAGAATATATCTTGATTGCAAGATCACTAATTTTAAAATTTTTGGTGTCTTTGTTATAGAAAATTTTCATTTAAGATTTCTCAAATAATTTTGAAAAACCTTTATTTTATTCGCTTTATTCGCTAAAGAAAAATTATAAGATAGAAAAAAAATAATATTCATTTATTTTTAGTAAGTCCCGAGTTTTTCTTTCTTCAAGATTATGATCTCTTACATGAAGTTTGTTAAGAAATTTTCATTGTCAAGTTCAGTAATTGATTTAGGTTTTGTGAATATCGCAAATGCCCCCAAAATATGTAATTTAAACTTAAGTTTAGTTAATAATCCCTGTTTCTCTTTCTCATTCATTATTATTTCGAATCTATAGGCGGAGGACGCCGTTTGTCTGGCCGACTTTTGTGACATAATGCGTTGTGAGGTATTCCAAACGGAGGACGGCTCTAGCCTTAAGTTTGGCGATCAGCACATCGTCACCGATATCGAAGTTTGGGGTGACTCTCTGGGTCAGAACTCCGCACTGGCCAAAGCGAATGCCGCATACTTGAGTTTAATACCAAGGTAAGAACCAGGGCTGCTACACTTTCTATATTTCGAAAGAAGCTTCGGTTTTTGTCTTCGATTTTTAAGCCAATAAAATTGTTATTTTTTTTCTTTGAACAGTTGCAAATTTAAGATAATTATTATTTTTTTGAACTTTGGTTTTAATTTAACTTTAAATTTTTTAATCCGTTAAAATTGTAAAGGTTTTTAATTTATTATTTAAAAATTTAGTTGAAAAATATTCCTTTAATTAAAGAAAATGTCATGAAATGTTTGAGGTACATTTTATTTTTATTATAATTTTATTTTGAAGATAAAATATTTTTTAAAACATTTATTACGTTCTTATGTGATTTTTTAAGGTTTTATTAAAATAACTGATAATTTTTGAATCAAAATAACAAAAGAATATTTTTGAATTTTGATTTGTATTCCCAATTAGTGACTTTAATTAAAAAAATATTTTTTCAATTAAGATTAAAGATCTTTTTGCTTTCCAGAACTTCCACATTGAGTGCCACGCGTGCAGCCAAAGTACAAAATCGTCAATTACTCCAAGAGAAGCCAAGCCAAAACCGGGAGCAGTCGTCGTCCGATCGAGCCGGAGTAGGAGCCGGAGCTGGAGCTGGACCAGGAGCAGGAGCTGGAGCTGTAGAGGATGGTTCGGCAGCCAAGCCGAAGTCGGCGGGCGAGAAGCTGCTCATGAAGCTAAAGGAACTCGGAAAAGGACACTTGAAGCGACCAGATGTAACTGACTCCGATGTCGAGTCCGAGCTGAAGCAGAATGAGACGGAGGAGGGCGAACAAAGTGGAGATGCCGAGGGCAGTGGACAGCCGGATGCAACCCAAATACCGGACGGAGTGACGGGTCAGACCAAGGTGCGGGCCAACTGTAAACCGGAGGAGCTGAGCAAACTGAAAACACGTTGCGAGCAGCTCCTGAGAAGCTGCATTGGCGGCCTCTTGTTGGCCATGTCGGATCAGGGCTTCAAGGAGATGGAGGAGGAGATGAACAAGGCGGTGTGCTGGTATCTCACCTGTGATCGCTACTGGGAGGATGGTCCCCTCGAGCCACGTGCCTTTCCCTGGGGTCTCATTGTCATCCTCATCTTTGTGCTGTCGACTGGCATCTGTTTCTGCTACTACATCATTTGGATACTCTTTGAGTAAGTGTTTGAGCGACATCCATTTCAGCTGGGGATGTAAATATTGGGCGGAAAATATCAGTGTAAAGCTTACACTGAATTATAGAAATTTTGTGATACATCGAAGTCTTCTCGTTGCTACTTTTGAGAAAAACAACAGCGTAATATCAAGTTTTGACTTAGTCTTTATTTGTAAAAAATGAATTATGATTTTAGAAAAATTAAAACTGATAGAATTAATATTTTATCTGGTTACAGGGTATGATATACTAGTTTTGTATGAGACATCTTAGAAACAGAATCAGCTTTTATATTCAATTTTTATTTTTTCCATTAAATGCAATGAATCTAAAAAAATATATGCCAAAAAAAAAAAATCTACTAGATCTAACTAATTAATTTTTTGTTTTGTATTTTTCGTCATATTTTATGTGAATTCGACTTTTATAATAAAACTGCAAGTAAGAATCTAAGATTTTTAAACAAAAATTAAAGCTATTTTTTGTATACTTTTGTTTTTATTTGAATAATATTAATTTTAATTTTTTAGGGATACGCTTATAAAAGAGACTATTTAAATAAATCAAAATTAAAATTTAATTATTTTTGGAACATTTTAAATTAATGTATATTGTAATAAAAGTAATGATATTTTACTAAAACGCTGAAAGCAAAAAAAAAATGCAGTATTATGGAGAAATTGTATTCAGAGCTAGGAATAATTAAATAATTATTTAATCAAATAATCAGGTAAATAAAAATATTAAATTATTGTTTAGTGCTGAAGTATAGAAAATATTTAAAGTAAAAATAATTAGATCTGATCGTATGAACAGTAAGCATTTACATCCCCAGCTTTAGTGTTTCCATTTGAAATTGAGATTGAGCAAACCCAAGTCATTTGTTTCAGTTCCGAAGAAACGACAATCAATGCCAACCATTATGTAGGCGCCGGATCCGGCGGCAGCATATACATGCCTGCTCCACATCACTACCATGTCGACTATGCGACGCAACACGATCTGCAGTTGGAAGACGCCGCGATACATGGACAGCAGCAACAACAACTGCAGCAGCAGCAGCAGCAACAACTGCAACAACTGCAACAGCAACAACTGCAGCAGCAGCAACAGTTTTATTACCAGCAACAGCAGCAGCAATCGGTGGCAACAGCACGAGATTTATACCCCGAACCCGTGCAATATCATCGGCACAGTCCGCGACATTACATCGCCGATCAGCGTCCAGCGGGGGTGGGAGTGTCATCGTCGGTGGCAACATCGTCGGTGGCGGGCACACCAACAACATCAACATCGGTGTCCGGCGTCCGGCAAGTGGGAGTAACCTCCTCCTCCAACGCCAACACTCCGCTGCACCGGCACTCGACGAGCCTGGTTTACCCACAGGACATTTTAGACCGACGCGACTATACAAGTAACACCAGTCGACCCATTGCCACAAGCAGTGTGGTGAGCAATGCCATTGAACCGTCGTCGTTGTCGTCGTCATCGTCGTCACGTCACTACAACACACATCCCCGGCCGCTGGAGACGCGTCATCGTCATGTGGGCGCCTCACAGCAATCGTTGCGCACCTCATCCTCCACGCACGAGATTGTGCAGAGTGAAGTGGGTGGACAGAACGAGCATTATATATATGTCACGTATCCGCCGGATTTAAAAAAGCGTTACTTTGACAAGTACGAGTAGTTAGACCAAAGAGCGCACTCTCTCAACTCAACTGAGAGCGAGAGAGGGCAATGTAACGTTGCGAACGTAACGTCACGAACGTAACGTCACGAACGTGAACCTAACCCCAAGTTGGTTTTTTACTTTAGCCTGCAAATTCTAGATTTGTGAACTGTGCTGTTTTTTTTTGGAATTCTACAAAAATCGAATAAATTGCAATACATATTTCTGTATATAAATATATAAACAGCCACGTGCCGAAACATTAAAAAAAAAAAACAGAGATGGTAAATAATGTTTATTTTTTCAATTTAAAAAAAATTCACTTCTAGTAACATTAAAAGGGCGTGAAATATACCAAAATTTCACCATGATCTTAAAATTTATAATTTTTTTTATTTTACTCATAAAATAATGATTATATTTTCCACAGTCCTTAAAAAAAGTCAATATAACAACTTGAGTTTTATTATTTGGCTATTATTTCGTAATCATAAGTAAAATTTAAAAAAATCAAAAATTATGATTATTTCTTGAGTTTAATAATAAAACTTCGAATGATTACAGTCCATGAAAAAAAACACAATTAATTATAATTTAAATTTGTTTACCAACACACGTTCCACTCGCAGCGTTGCCAGTTCGTTAAATTACATAAACTTGTGACGTCACAGTCTACACTGAACGAGGGCACAAAACTCAATCCACTCACAGCGTTGCCAGCTCGTTGAAAAGCCACAGCTGCCACTTTTCAATTGTAAACAAATAAAGCGGGAAACTCAAAAAAATTCAAAAAATAAAAATAAATCAATCGACGCATTCAATTTGTAATAACATTTACATAAAACATTTATTTCAATCAATATTTTAATAGCTGGTGTTTTGTATGTATTTTGTATTTATCTCTCAAAGACACTCACATTTATATAGTCACAATCTGGACAGATCGTATTATTCTTAGGCGCTAAAATTACAATGATAAACTCCATAGAGATGTACACCGCATATAAATAAAGGTGGAATAAAAATTTATATATATATATATGTAAGTATATAGTGTGTAAATTGTGTGTGTGTGTGTGTGTGTATATAAAGAGAACATTCAGATGATATAGGTTGTTGTAGTTTATAGATTATGTACATACATATTACAGATTGCATAGATATCATAATTATAATAAATATTATTACATTTAGTGGGCTAGCATTTTGCATTTGATTTTGCTTTTTGTACTAAAATTAAGCGTATTACATTATACTACTTTGATTTGATTTGAAAAAAGATTGCACAAAAATAAGCTGCATATATATTGAATTAATCCAAAAGTTGCCTATATCATATACATATACATATACATATAAAATAATCTATACATTTATATAAATAACATTTGATAGTGTTTCGATTTCTAAAAGTTTGGTCCTTTGGAATGTGTTGCAAGAGAAATGACATCTATTAATGGTACTTAAAAGTAGATAAATATCAATATATATATATATATATATATATATTTATATATTTTCCAATTTTGCTATAGGTGGTCTCACATGATTAGTCTAATAAAAGTTAACCTAACGAATCTACTAGTCAACTAGTAGTATAGGCACTGCCCTTGACAATATTCCTGGTCTTTTTATATAAACCATGGCATTACGGATCAATTCAGCGTTACGAATCAAATTTTTTTGTTGTTAGCGTATCGTATTACGATCCATAACAAAAAGGTTTTCGTTCCGTAGCATACCAAACATTGTCTAACACTATATATGAAATATAGTGCATATATATGTGAATGTAAAATGATCTACGTAAGGCCCAACCATTATAGATCTACTACATCTACATTGTTTAATCCATCTATATTCTATACAAATTTAACAACTCCCTCTTAAAACATAAATTGCACTATAAAACAAACAAGTCTTGAACTAAGAACAGAACTAACAGCTCTAACAATAAGATCTAATATCCTACATATATCCACTACAAATATAATATATATTTTTCTACTTTTTTATAAGTTTTTTTTTATTAATAGAAAATTTAATTTTAATATTAATTTATATTAAAAAATAATTTTTTAAAACGCCGAAAAATTTACATAAAATTTGTATTGAAAACAGGGTATAACAGCTCGTCTTTTATTATTTTTATTACTATTATATTTTTTTTTATTTTTTTTTGGTCTAGGCTGCATTTTGCTGGCTACGAAAAAAAATTCGTATGCGCCTCAATTCAATTCAATTCATCGAAGGCAGTTGCAAATCTTAAGCTAATTACACATTTAACTATTTTAATATTAAATACAAAAAAAAAGAACAAATGAAATATTTAATAGCTAATCAAAGGTAAGGCGGGAAAGGGGGAATTCCCCTTGCGAGGGGGGTAATGCACACGGCCATCAATCGGCCTGATAAAAAGGGTTGACCCTCGTCATAATTACAGTTGTTGATGTCAGTAATTTTCTGCGTTGGCAACACGCAAAAATCACATACAACACATACACCTGTACCTCTATATCTGTATCTGTATCTGTATCTGTATCTCTATCAATGTATGTATCTGTATCTGTAACTATCTCCTTTCCTTTCTGTGTCTGACCTCTGATGACAAGTGGTTTCAAATTGCCCCATTTGCGCACCGACGAAATATTCTGATACATTTGCTGATAAAAATAAGCAGATCGGGTGTGCTTGACTGTCAGATACCCTGCTGGAAAGTAACAGAATGAAAACTAGGCGCATATGTTAACAAATTTAACTGTTTCATTTTTTGACGAATTTCTGAAATTTAAAAAACATATTTTTCCAAGTCTGCACGACTGCAAGACACCCTGCATTGAAATAACAGTGAGCAAAAAATGCATATCTATTTATAACTTCTTCTGAAATATGTCACTAATACAGAGAGAGATTTTATCGAGTCTGCCCGACCGACATATACCCTGTAGTCAAGTAACAAGAAATTGAATTTTTTTTTTAAATACTTATAAATTTTCCACAAATTTGGCAGCTTATAAGTTTTCTATGTCAATTAAGAAACTGCTCGACTCACAGATACCCTGTAGCGAAGAAAACTTTAGTTGTCAAAGGATTTTCAGCTGATTAAAGCAAATCTTTTTCTTACTTTTATTAGTGACGGTGCACTCAAAATAAAATAACTCTGTATAGTATACGAATATGTATTTAGATAAGTATTCGCTCGCTTTAAAAGCTAATTGCACGCGTGTGTCGCTAAAACACAGGTAGACAGACAGACAGATAGACACCGAGAGAGAGAGAGAACGAGAGAAACACAGGTAAAGCTTTGGTAATGGGTCACATCGCGTATACGCCCCCACTGCCTTGCTAAAAATGCTGAGATTCGAATTTAACAAACAAAATAATAATAAAATGGTACAACACGATATTTTCATGTACTCGTAAATATTGCACTAATATTTAAAAAAATATAGATTTTAAGACTAATTTTTCGCTATAAGCTCTACCATTGTAATTACACTTGATTTGAATTATTTATAAATTTATATTTATGAAAAGAAAAATGCCAAAAAATTTGATTTACGTAAACAAGTCTTTTGAGATTCTCGAAATGTGTATGTGTGTGTGTGTGGATAATTTAAATTCAAATTTAAAATCCATTAGGCACGCCAAGTTGACGCTTTAACTACAGCTCACAAGCTTAGAGGGTTGAAGGGTTGTCAGGGGTTCAAGGGGTTAAAGCGGGATCAAGAATCATTTAACACTTGATTGCCTGGGCTAAACGTTGTATCCCTATCGTTATGATAAATCTACAAGCTACCAACCCTGAACTGGCAATAATGCTTAATATTTGTTTTGCTTCAATTATTTTACAACAGTACAAAATTATTTGATTTAGTTTGTTGAATATTGCACAAAAGCACTAAATTTCTTTAAAATTTGTTGGAAATTTATCAGCACTATTTTTAAAAACAATTGAAATTGTGTATACATTTTTTAACATAAATTTAGAAATAAATCGGGCTTTCACAATAATTATTTAGGATTTTGTCAACCAATATTATTATGAATTTAGCTAGAATTCTAATATTCACAACTCCACTAAAAAATTTAGTTGTGATTTGCATTTCTACTGAATACTTTTGAAATTTTAAAATAGTTTACATTATTTTAGTGAAATTTTGGAATTCTAAAATTCAATTCATATCTAAAAAATTCAATCAATTAATATTGTACTGCTGGCAAAATTAAAGTAAATAAAAAAAACTTTTTATTTTATGTTAAAAGATGCTTAAGAACAATTTCCAGCTCTGGCTGGAACTCTAAACTCTGGACTGTGGGGACTTAGGGAACTGAACCTGCGGTTCCTGTACCGCTTGTACTTCTTGAGCACACGCTGAGCGTGATAGAACCGACTGATGTTACCCTGCACGTACTTGGAGTGCAGATACTTGAGCAACTGACGACGTCTCTCAAAGATCTGGCAATTCTCGGGCGGCACAATTTCCTCGTGATGGATGAGAGGCGTACCATCAAATTGTGGCTCCGTTTCATCGTTTTCGACGGATTCTTCAACTGTCTCCGGTTCGGTTAATAGCTCAATTAATTGTTGTTGTTGTTGCAGCTCGTTTTGTTCACCATTTACCACGCCCAGTATATTTTCATTCATGTCACATTGGACCACATAAAGATCACTGCTATTGTTATCAAAGATCTCCGCTAGATTGATGAGCACATCCTGTCCAGCTGCTGATTCTTCCATATGCTTGCGTGCATCCGTTTCCGTTTCCTCCGCATCGGAGGCGACACCAATTTGCTGATACATCTCAGCCAAGGCTTCCTCCACACTCAACTCTCTGGTTGCAGCCTCCTCCTCCTCCAACTTGATTACATCCCCATCGTGGGGATTTCTTATTTCTAAGTCGCTACTTTTTAAGGAACTATTTAAGGCAATTTTACTAAGGTCACTTAGCTTTGGTACAATTCGACGCTCCAGTTGGCTTTTCTCTAACTCTGGCTTTGATAACGTCTCCAACTCCTCATCACCATCGCCATCGCCATCACTTTCAAGTATCTGTTTCAGCTTGGCAATGTCGTTGTTGGACACCTTTTCCAGGACACCGTCATCCTGTATTGCTGGCAACTCTGCTGCTGAAATCAGCACATTTTCCGACTGCTGGGAAAGCTCCTTTTGCAGTGCAGCCAACTCATTGAAGTCACTTTCCTCACCAGAACAAGTGCTGTCACTAGAGCTACTTGCTGCATTCTCCATATTGTCCTCGCTGCTGCTCGAATCGGAGTCATCGCTGGAGCTGCTCACCGTGGAGCTCGACGAGCTCGCCGATGACGAGGAGGAGGATGATGAGGATAAGCAGATTACAGTTGTGGCGGCTTCCGATTCATTCACTAAAATAGTTGTAATTAATGTTTTTAAAGAATTAAAATATAGGTACAAACAATGACCAACTTACATGGAAGTCGGTTAGGATTTCAAAAAGTGTCAAGGGGGAAAGTATGAAAGAAATTTACAGCGATGGTAAATAATTAAAGTTTCCAATTTTAATGCAGAACACAATTGGAGGCGAAATAATGAAATTATTTATATTCCGCTAACAAATCAGTACAGATTTGATAAAGTTATGACAGTTTGAAGTTTTTGAAAAAGACTAGGATCAAAAGGGTCAGTGGAGCAAAAAATTTAACTTTTTTATTTTAATGCAGACTCAAATAAGAGGTCAAATAATGACCAAAATGATAATCCGCATTAAAATCGGTCAAGTTTTGACAAAGTTATGACTGTTTGAAAAAGGGTCAAGGGGTAATTTATGGAAAAAGTGGACAGTAAGGGAAAAAAATTAAATTTTTTAAGCAATTAAAATTTTGATGCAAAATCAATTTAAATGCCAAAAAATTACCAAAATGATATTCCGCATTAAAATCTGTCAACTTTTGACAGAGTTATGACAGTTTGAAAATATTGAAAAAATGTCAAGGGATAATAATTAATGGAAAAAGTGGACAGTAAGGGAAAAAAATTTAATTTTTTAAGCAATTAAAATTTTGATGCAGAATCAATTAAGAGGCCAAATAATGACCAAAATTAAATTCCGCATGAAAATCGGTCAAGTTTTGACAAAGTTATGACCGTTTGAAAATATTGAAAAAGGGTCAAGGGGTAATTAATGGAAAAAGTGGACAGTAAGAAAAAAAAAATTAAATTTTTTAAGCAATTAAAATTTTGATGCAGACTCAATTAAGAGGCCAAATAATGACCAAAATGATATTCCGCATGAAAATCGGTCAAGTTTTGATAAAGTTATGACAGTTTAAAAATATTGAAAAAATTTCAAGGGGTAAGTATGGAAAAAGTTAACAGTAAGGGAAAATAATTAAATTTTTTAAGAAATTAAAATTTTGATGCAGAACCAAAGAATGTCCAAAATTATATTCCGCATTAATATCGGTCAAGTTTTGACAAAGTTATAAAAGTTTAAGGATTTAAAAAATTTTAAGGTCAAAAAATAGTTTTAAAAAATAATAGTAATTGGGGGAAAAAAATTTAATTTTCCAATTATGATGCAGAATCAAAGAAATCTTTTCAGATTTGACAAAGTTATGACAGTTTTTAACATCGTTATTAAAGATAATTTAGATATTTTGTGTATGATAATGTATTCCTACCTTCAGTTTGTTGCTTTTCAATGGTGTGATCATCCATGCTGTTGCACAGCCATCTTTGTATCTCCAGCTGCTTCGATTGCTTAACCTGCTCCAGGGAACTAGGAGCAACTACTTCGGCTTCGGTATCAATTTCGGTTAAAGCTAACGCTTTCACTTCAGGCTCTTCCACTCGCAGCTTGGCCTTGGGCGATAGATTTGTGTTTTCCACATCATCGAAGCCCTTGAAGCTGCCCAAGAGTTCCACGGACTGTAAAGACTGTGTGTGATTTGAGTCCGAATTATGCTGCTCCAGAAGCAGCTCAGTCTCCGGGGGATCTCTCGACTCCCTTGACGCCTCCTCCACCTCCTCCTCCTCCACCTCTATCTCGGGCTTGCCAGGCGCACAGTCGATGCTCTCTCGGACAGCATGAACGCTCTTGATGACCGTCTCGCGTCCTGAACTCGTCTCTGTCTCCGTCTCCGCCTCCGTCTTCGCTTTGAGCGCCAAATCACTGAGACCCTTGAGACTGGATATATTCTGAAGCTGTTCTTTTTGAGCATACTGCATAACCGATCGTCGCTTGATGAGGGGCAGATGACGCTCCTTTTTGAGGGACAGTTGTCTTCGCCAACGTTGCAAACGCTGCTCTCGCACTTGAAATTGGGCAAATCTTCGACGCAGCAACTTCAAAGTGCGAAAATAGAAACGATGCTTAATCTTGGGACTCTCGAATTCGAGTATCTTCAACATTTTAATGCGATTGCGACGTCGACGCGCCAACAACTTGCGACTGTCTCGAGCAGAGGCTTTTGGCGTGGAAATTGGCGTGGTTAAAGGAGTAACTGAATCTTCAATCTGCTCCACAGGCGACTGTGACTCTGCTATTGCTTCCACATCCTCTGACGACTTTCGCTTACGCTTTGAGAGCTTGCAGCGTTTTGCATGCTCCCGATACTCGCTATCATCCTGTGAATTCATCTCCGTATCGCTGCCGATCTTGTGTATAAATGTCTCGTACTCCTTCTCAAATGTGGACTCATTCGAATTGCTTGTGCCCTGATCAAACTCAATGCTGGTCTCCGCCTGAGTCGCCAGCTCAGTTGGAATGGGACTAGTTAGCGGTAGGGATAGTGAAATTGGTGCTACCACCTGCTCTGGAACCACAGGTTCTCTTAGTATCTCCTCCAGTGCCACGCTTTCGACAGCTTGCTGTTCTCCTGGATGGCATTTCTTAAGACGCAGCTCGTCGAGTTCCTTTTCCACATCGAAACTGCCAAACGAATCTTCCACATGCGGCACGTTGGGCGCCAAATTTCCCAAACTGACGCTAGACTTCTCATGATGATCGATAATGATGTCGGGCAGATTCAATTCGCTAACCTGAGCATCCAACACAGCGGTGGCCACTGGACCAGTTGGCGCCAGTGTTTCATACATGAAATTGGACTGTACAGCAGGAGTTGCAGTGGCAATGGGTGCAACAACAGCTACGGATTGCGAAACGGGCAATTCCTCCTCATCATCATTCCAGCTGGAGAGAAATTCACGTATATTGGAACTATGCGAACTGGGCGATTGTGTCTTGAGCACTTGTGGTGATGCGGTGGCATGAAGATCATAGCCCACATAGTTGCCCACATGTGCATCCAGATTGCCCAAATTATTCTGGGATAGGTAACAATTATTGGCTGCTACTGTAGGCGCCACAGTACGTTTGCGGTACTGATACTCCAGCGATGAGGGTTGATTGGTATAGGCTTGATTTTGATAGCCCACCCTATCATGGGGTTGCGTAGGATAGGGTTGTGTGCGATGCGCTCCATAATTGTCCATGCTATTGAGATCATTGTAGTAAGCGGTGCTGACATTCGCCTCGAGACCCAAATTCAATTGTGGCACATAACGCTGACTGTTGTTGCTTGGGGGCGTGGCTGTTGAGATACCACCACCTGTTACTCCTACTCCTCCTCCAGCTGGCTGTGCATAGGCGTAACCGCCTCGCTGGACAGGCGGTAATTCGTAATTCGTATAGAGATCAGTCGGATGCTTGAGCTTGAGGGAGCTACCAGTGTTGCCACCTGGATATGTAGGTGGCGCCACAGTGCCATAACCATTGCTTCGGGGATAATAACAACTCTGTTGAGGAAATCCTTGGGTACAACAGCTTTGTCTTGAATTCGGCTGTGAATTGTCGGCGGGATTCACAGCCGGCCACATGCCACGCCCCATGTAGCTCTGTGAGAGATTTGCCGGATAGAGATTGCTGCCGCCATAGGCTGTGGGCGTGGCATACTTGTCATATTTGTAATACAATTCATTGCTGGAAGGTACAGCTGAATTTGCGGCCGTAATTCCAACCGTTGTTGACGGATGATGATAGACCGCCGAAGATGCAGCAGCATTTCCCACCGTTCCCGCTGCTCCCGGCAGCGCATGACAATTGCTGGGGCTGTAGTCGAGACTCCAGTGGCAATTGCCATTACCAGAAGATTTGCGATAAGCGGATTCTTCCGGCGGACTGTAAAGCGGAGCAGCTGTTGCAAAATTGGGCGGATATAGAGACATGGCGTATTTATCATAGTAGGCATGACTATTGGCGCCGCCAGCGGCAACGGTTGCTGTTGCGCCGGCTGCAATTGTTGCCCCAGCAGCGGCAACTGTTGCTCCCGGACTGCCGTAGACACTTGGTGTCATATTTTGATAGCGACTATTTGGTTTAATTGCTGCATAGCTTGGCTCCAACGGCGACAACTGTTGCTGCTGCTGCTGCTGCTGTTGTTGTTGTTGTTGCTGCTGCTGTTGTTGTTGTTGCTGATGGTGTTGCTGTTGCTTCTGAGCTGCTGTTGTTGCTGCTGTCATGCCCAATCCCATGCCCATGCCCATGCCCATGTTCATGCCCATATTCATGCCCATTCCCATATTCATGCCCATGCCCAATTGCTGATATTGCTGTTGTGTTTGATGCTGTGCCGGCAGCAACTGTTGCTGCGGTAACTTGTATTTATAGGCCTCATAGGGTATCGTTTGTGGTGGCTGGGCATAGAAGGGCGTGGCAGCTGCTTGCGGTTTCGTGGTGTTGCTGAGCGTATTGCTGTTGTTGTTGTTGTTGTTGCTGAGGGAGTTGCTGCTGCTGTTGAGAGTGTTGTTGTTGTTGCTGCTGCTGCTAATATTGCTGCTGTTGTACTTGGCCAGCTTCTCGTAGCGTGCATTGGGCACATTATAATTGTAGGCACTGTAATTGTACGCCTCCATGCCGTAATTATAATTCTGATGATAAAAATGCGATTGTTGCTGCTGCTGCTGATGTTGATGTTGCTGCTGCTGCTGTTGGTGCTGCAACTGCTGATGCTGATGCTGCTGCTGCTGCTGCTGCTGTCGATGCTGTGCATCCAGGCTGGTTAGGGCTTCACTGTAGAAGGGCGCCACAGTGGCAATCGTCGCCATTGGCGTCGCTGTCAACGTTCCCTCGTATTGTCCCGGTGTTGTTGGTGTTGTTGTTGCGCTGCCGTAGCCGCTGCTGCTGGCACTGCTGCTGCTGCTGCTGCCGTTGCTGCTGCCCACTGCAATGGCCATGGCGGCCGCGTCCATTTTGCCCGCTGCAATAACAACAACAACAGAATAGCAAAAAAATCAATTAGAGAGAGTGATAAAAGCCAGAGAAGCGTAAATACCCTGTAAAATATGTGAAATTACTAAAGGGTGAAAATGACCTGATTTAAGTGTAGGTAAAGATAAAAGATACATCTCAAAGAAACCTAGCTCATATACCCTGCATGAGGAATGTAGTTGCAATTGGGTAAGCTCTACCAGAAAAAAAATTATATTTTCGATATACCGATGTTAACATATCCAATAACTGTATTAAGGAATGATCAAGACATGGAAATACACTCTAACAAATCAGTAAAATTTTTTCGAACCTGAAAATTTTAGAAAAAAAAAATGTTTTTATATTAATTTAATCTGACCGATTATGACAAATATAAATTCAACACGTCACTTAAATAAGCAGCTGTACCAAATTTCATTCACAATGTTGCAAAATTGAGACAGAAAAATAAAGAAAGAGTTAGAGAGAGCGATACATTTTCATATAGGAGTGCTCCAGAAATACAAACCAACCAAAAACTAACCAAAACCCAAAAACCCATCAGTTTTTGGTTGGTTTACATTTCTAAAACACCTTTGATAGAAACCGATTTTTACATAGAAATGACTCTGTGAATGTGGTATATTCTTTAGGAGCTCAAATCCATCTTCTTGGCATGATGAAATCATAAGACTCTCAGCAAGGATATTTAGTATCTAGATATTAGAACTAGGGCAATACTTGTAAAACAAAGTGTTCAAAAAATATATATTCTACGGGTTCCCACAGAAATCGATTTTAGCTTTTCTTTAATAGAAAGAGTTATGAATATTTAATGGAGCGTATAAATTTATGATACTACGCAATTTATTTAGTATAGTTTTTAATTCTTTTTTAAAGTTTTCTCTAATTTGGATAATGAAACGAAGGTCTCAAAAACAAAAGCGGTTGGTTTACATTTGTATGTGAGTGTGTGTTACACATTTGTGTGGGACATTTTCTCATTGTTTACAGTTGCCACAAGCCCCCTTTCCCCTCCTGAAACACACATATATACACACATATATACACACATGTATTGCACTACAGGAAAAAGCAATTATTGTATGGCATTTGAATGAAAAATGGAAAACCCGCCACCCTCTGGCAGGTACCCTAGTTCTTGTTGTAGTTGTTGTGGTTGTTGTAGTAGTTGTTTTTGTAGTTGTTGTTGTTGTTGTGGCGACTTTAATGGTCATAAATGTCGCAGCACGCGCAGTTCCTCTGCATTCCTCGCTTCAAGTGTGTCAGTGGGCCTGATGTCTATGTCTAAATGCTTGACCGGCATTTTCCTCCTTTTTTCCCTTACCCCAATTTGCCTTTTTCCCTTTCACCCTCTTTTACCCTCTCCCCATTTTCCCCCCTTTTGAAATGAAACGCACCGCGCGTCAACTCAGTGAAATGCGATTGTTCATTAAATATTAACGATTACCACCCCTAGACTTCTCCCTCCCGCCCTTCTTCTATCCCTCTCCATCACCCCTTCTCCCACCCGCTCATACAAAGCACACAGGAGACGATAGACAATGGAGGACGACAATAAGTCTGCTTGTGGCAATGGTTGGGCGTGACGTCGGACGACGCTCAATGTCAACGCCCAAGAGTCCGTAAAAAAGACAAGTAAAAATCCTTCCGATGAGTCTGCTCTACTTTCAGATACCCTGTTGTCAATTTCAAATATTTTAAGATGTATTTACAGGCAAATTCATCCAAATTACAGATATTTCAAGCACAATATTTACTTGAAAAAGTGAAAAATCTAAAATTTGAGTGTGATAGACTTGCAGATACCTTAATTATCTAAAATGACACGCAAACTCATACAAATACACAGTTTGAAGGCACAGAGGAGAAACAGTTAAAAAAAAAACAAATAAAAATCCTCAAGACGAGTGTGCTCGACTTTTAGATACCCAGTTGCTGGTTTTTAGATCTTCATCTAATGAGAATATACAGTAATATCCAGCTTTAAAACTCTAGACTGTTTTATTTAAGAATACTTGCACTGGAAAAAAAGAACTGCTTAAAGAATAATCATCTGAAATACTACTTTTTTAAACATTGCCGAATTTTAGAAAAAAAAAAACCGAAATTTTGTAGTCTTTCAATCCATACATTTTTTTATTTTGAACTATTTTTAATCGTCAATGCATTTTTTTAAGGTTTATTGAATTCGAATTTTTGTCTCACAACTAAAAGTCTATGACTAAATTCATCATTGCATACTTTTAAGAATTAAAGCCATCTTTTTGTCTGCGTGTTACATACATTATCACAGCGTTATGCCACCCTTTTGCAGACTTTGTCAATGACTACAGGGTAAAAGAAAAAAAAATAATAAGAACAGAAGCCACAAAAAGCAACAAAGTGGGCCACACACACATGTGGCCAGTGACAAAATAATTGTCTAGATAATTGCGACGGAGCTACTTAAAGCCAATGGATTTCTACGACAACCCCACTGTGCATTTGTAATGTGTTTTTCCCACAACAACAACAACAACAACAGGAACAACAACAGCAACAACAAAAGACAGTGACTTCGACCACCTGTGACCAGTAAATGCAGCAGACAGCGGTCAGCGAAAGCGCAAGTTGCATTTGTTGTATTGTTGTATGCAACACTCATACGCCCCGTATGCCTCCGGCAATTTTTATGATAAATGCACAACGATGGCACAAAATGCGAGTACATAGAATTGTCGAACACTGTACGTGTACGTGTACGTGTATTCATTATGTTAATTCACTTTCATTCACTTTCGATGCGCAACTCAAACTCGTATTATTCATGTTACGCGTTACTTCTAGACTAGTTACCCTGCATTATGAGTATATCTAAACATATATACAAATATATATTGGGAGTCTAATAACTAATGAGCTACACTACGCAGCTTATATAATATATATTGATGGCTTTTAGTTTAATTGAGCGTATCATCATCATCATCATCTTGATAATCGCGATCAAGATCGAAATGGAAATGAAAAAAAAAAAAAAAACACAGCTGTATCGAATATTTAATACTCTTGCCACACACGTGTAAATTACTTTGCTAACAAAACAGACAAACAAAGAGTTGTTTCCTATATCTATGGAGTTATCTGATCTTATTCTGAATCTTGTCAAGCAATTGGGAATTTTGTTTGACAAAAAATCATCAACTTTAGTGTATTTTTCTTAAGCAATCGGGTAGTTGTGACTTTAGGGAGTACTAGACGAAATACACTTACAGAACTACATAAATGATATGTCATAATGATTAATTTTTCTGAAAATGTTAATAAAGTTTTTTCTATATAAATAAGATAACTTTAATAATTCCGGGTTAGTTTAAAATATGTTTTTATCAAATTGGTCCTTTGCCTTAAGGAAAATATTATTTTAATTAAATTTATGTTATTCTTTTTTAATAAATATATGACTAAAGTAACTAAATCATTTTTTTTCTAAGTTTTTTTTTCAATACGGTTCAATTTTCACGGTTTCATTGACCCGAGTAGCTGATAATAATATAAATGTTCATGATGCCTTGAAATTCTTTAGAATTTGTAAGATTAGCTTTCTAAGTTTTGAGATTTTAATTAATAATTCCAGTAATTCTTAGGTTTGACCTTTCATTTAAGTTCGGCATCGAGAACCTTATGTTTTTAAATTTAAAGAAACAAACTTGATAGTATGGCAATTAATTTTTTTTATTTTATTCTTAATATTTAATACTAAAACTCTGGTTTTTAAGCACACACCATTTTTTATTTGTAAGTTATTACTAATTCAAAAAAATAAAATTCAAGAAATAATCATTATTCTATGAGTTTTATTTTTATGCTTAAAAGTAAATCATAAGTAAAATAAAAAAACTCATAGAATAATGATTATTTATTGAGTTTTATAATAGAACTTATAATAGTTACAGTCATTGCTATAAAGTGAATTTGTTGACAAAATTCTTCCGTAGAGGTGTTATTCCTAGAGAACTACAATCTAATGAAAGAAACAAAACCGCACAGTGTATTAATATGTTTTACAAACTGCATTATAAAATGAAAATATCCGATTGCACAGCGCCTAAAGGGTATATTGGAAATCTATACATATGTAAGTGTATGGAAATTCAAAACGAAATCGAAGACGTTTTCGCTTTGCGTCTCATAAGTATGTATATATGTATATATGTATGTATGTATCTGTGCTATGTTATGTGCATGGGGCATGTAAAGTCAACTGAGATTGAGAAAAGCGGGCCAGATGTTGCGATATATTGATAGATTGCGTATACGACGTGTTGAATTTAAATAAAACTGCCGACAACAACATTTGAATCGAATCAAATGTGACTTGAGAAACGACTCAATTATGTTGCCATATGTTGTACGAAAAAAACGCGCGCAACACAAACAAACAAACAAACAAACACACACACACACACACATAGAGGAAGAGGGAGAGACACAAAATGTTGCACATACGTAAGTTTAGCGCGCTCGATAGTGTAGTCTATTTACGGGCTAACACACGCTGCGTATGCGTAATTTTTAATTAAATATAATAAACTTAATAAACTTTTATTTCGATTTAAAGTTGCAGGAAGATTTTGTGTATGATTGCGACTTGCAGCAAAAAGTTTTGCCATCTGTTGCCGCAAGAAGCGCGACGAAGACGCAACGGAATGTGAATGAGATGCGGCTGGCGTCGACGCAGGCGCTGACGTTGACGCTGGCGTTGACGCAGACGCAACGCAAACAGCGACAGCGAAAACGACACACAAACAGAGCGGAAAGTCCTGTTTAACTGAAGAAGAAGAAGCAGAAGAAGAGGAAAAAGTAGGAAAAATTGGGTGGCAACGCTGCCACATGACTTGAAGGAATGTTTGTGTGTGTGTGAGCATGACTGACTGTATGTGTGTATGTGTGTGAGTATTGTTGTTGTGCTTGGGAAAACAAGTGGTTGCCGTGGTGAGTTAACGAGAGAGACAGAGAGAGAGAGAGAGTGAAAGGAGTAAAGTGTAGGGTTGTGGAGGGGGAGGGGGCAGCTGGTATCTGCACATTTGACAGCTGTAGCTCTGGCGGAAATGAAGGCGTACACATGTTCATACATGCACTCATACATGCACATGCATGTCTACTTGGCTCATAAGCAAACATGACAGCAACAACCAACCCCTCCTCCCCCCTCCCCCACTCACACTCCCACCACCCCTTTACTTGTCATCCATTGTAGTGCAAGCACAGTGGTCCTTATGCTCAATTCAGCTTGGATTAATTCAAATATTGGATTATGAATATTTAAGATTTTTCAATGTCTACTGAAATTTTAACAAAGAAATACTCTAAAATTTAATAATAAAATAATAAATATAAATAATAAATAAAAAAATTTACGTCAAAATATCTTTGATATAGTTATTAAACCCCTCAGCCGAACATTGAAGAACCGTACTAAATTAATTGGGTTACTTTAAATAACTAAAATATCTCTGGTTTTCTTTTAAATTAATACATTTTCTAATAGCTATGGAAGAAAAAAATTGCAGAAATTCCTTTGTAAGTAAATTCGAAATTTTATACACAATTTTCCAGGCAAAAATGTTAATAATTAATATTATGAGAAAAAAATGTTTTAAAAATATATATGGTAATATAGAGTTTTGAAGCTTTTCTGAGCAAAGGAGTTATCACCATAGAGATTGAACAGATATTTGGACCTATGTAAATTGGGGATACAAATACGGAAAAGGACCACTGTGCGACCACTGTGCGACCACTGTGCTCCCATTAACGGCCGGTGACGCTGCCTAACGGTTCGATGGCGAAGCGTGACAAACAAGCGACAAGCCGACAGTCGAGAAGAGAAGAGAAGACAAGAAAAGAGAGAGCAGAAGAGACTGCAAAGTGCAATAACAAATAAAACAGACAAATGATTTGCACCGTTACAGGTGACAAGCTTCTGTTCCAGGTGAAAATACTTAGGACTAAATACAACAACAGCAACAACAACAACAACTACACAGCGAATTAAAATGAAATTGAATTGAACCGAAAGCAAATAAAACAACTACAACAAAAACAATTTGCGGTTGCGTTGCAAAAAAAAAAAAAAAAAAAGGGAATTGACAAAAACAAAAAGCAGCAAACAGAAAACAGAAAGAAAAAACAAAATAGGCGACAAAAAGAAAAAAGAAAATAATACAACGGCAACCATAAAAGCAGCGCGCAATCAAAAGATAATAAAAAAGCCGCGATTACACAGACAGCAAAAGCAAAAACAAAAACACAAGCAACAGCAAAAACAATAACTACACACACACACATGCAAACAGTTGCTGATTATGCATGCGTGAGTGAGTCTCGCATCGAACCCAAAGGTGAAACGAGAATGGAAGAATACAGAAGAAGCAACAGCAACAGTAGCGACTGCGACGCCGACGTCGCTGTCAGCCGCTGAAGCCGCAAAAGAAGCAATAGCAATTCAAATGCAAAACAAATTTCAAAAATCGAACAACAACAACAACAAGAACAACAAGCACAACAGCAAAATAAGTGATAGAAAGAGCAAGCAAAGCAGAAGCAGCAAAAAGACACAGTTGGAAACTTAGTCAACTGCTGTTTTGTCCCCCTTTTAGGTTCTAGGTGGCGAGGGGGGGAGAGGGAGAGGGTGGGGGTTGGGGAGAAGGTGGAAGCCACGTTAAATATCGATTGAAAATCAATAGGCTGTCTCCTTCGTCTGTCTGACAGTCTTCCCATTTACAGCTAGTCAAGTAATTGTTCTGACCACACCAAATAATAAATATAAATAAACCCAATGTACACTAAGAAAAATCGGTTATTTCGGTTTCAATCAGCAGTGAAATAGAAAACGAAATCAACCGAAATTCTCCCAAATCTCCAGACATTTTTGGGAGAATTTCGGTTGGTTTCGCTTTCTGTGGCAGCCCTGAATAATTTCGGCTTTATCGACTTAGTCTAAAAAAAAAAATGTTTTATTTCGGCTACTCATTTCAATCGGTTAATATCGGTTAAAGGTAACCATATTTTAATCCCTGTATTTTTTATATTTTTTTTTTTGTATTATTCTTAATTTATAATTAATTTAAATTTAAATTAATTTTATTTAAAAGTTAATAATCGTTACGGTGGCTGGTCAAAACAATTATTTGGCCTACTGTGAGTATTTGTCATTTGCGGCGTGCATTGAAGCCCTATGCGCAGTTCCAGTTCCAGTTCCAGTCCCAGTTTAAGTTCCAGTCCAAATTCCAATTCCAGCCCACCGGCACACTGACACATGTAAGTATATGTCCATATGCATGTCATACAGCTGTATTTACATACATGTACATACATACATATGTGCGTGTTGCTTGCGTTGACAAGCTCGGCTTGATAATTTAAAACACGTACACACACACACACGCACTCACACATTCCGACGTACTGTACATACATACATATGTACATATAGAGCAAAACAGACGGGAAAACACAAAAACGCAACAACTACAATGTCAACACACTTTTTGCTGTTGCTGCTACTATTGTATATTGTTGTTGCCTATGTGTGTATGTGTGTGTGTGTGTGTGTGCGTTTGTTTGTGTGGGGCTTTTTGGGCTGTCGCTTGTAATCAACATTGTTGTTGGCGCTATTGGGGCGCAAAAAAGACAAAAAAAAAACAATAACAACAAATAATGCCAAAAGAACAGAATAAGTAGAGCAGCCCAAGATTGCGTTGACTGCGACGTTGGCAGCATAAGCCGCACTCAGAACACGAGAGCGTAAGAGAGAGTGGGAGAGAATGGTGAGTGTTTAAGAGAGGGGGGTGGGGGGCAGCATATGCACTGAAGCAGCAAGTAAACGAAGTAAACGAAACACACACACACACGCATAGAAGCTTTCGGCATTCATAAAGCACACAGTAGCAGTGTTGTCAATGCAAAAAATAGCTATTTTTGGTGGGTTGAATAAAAAACTCAAATTAACATTCAAAAATATGTGCAAAAAATCGCATGATTATTTATTTTATTTTTGTTATTTATATATTTCCATTAACAGAAATGTAAAAAAAAAATACATTTAGCTATTTTTGTTGGGTTGAAGTTGATAGCTCAAATTATCATTTTAAAAAATCTACTAAAAATCGTATGATTAATTATTTATTTTCTGGCTCTTTTAAAAATACAGAATTTTTTCCGCAAAAGGACTTTAAAAAAAGCTAGATCTGACGGAAAATAAGCTGAGCTGGCAACAATGGTTACAGAAGTTAACAATACACACACACACACATGCATACGAACCTCAACAGTTTTTCGACATTTTGTTGCTATTTTCGCTGTCGCTCTTGCTGCCGGCGTCGCTGCCTGCGTCGCTGCTCACTTAAACGTTCTGCCGTCGTTGCTGGTTGTTGTTGCTGCTGTTGTTGTTATTGTGATCTGCGTGTGTGTTTGTTTGTTTTGTATCTGCTTTTTCGCTTGATTATTTTGTTGTTGTGCGCTTTGTGCACTGTTACTTGTGTGATATAATTTGATAAATTTCTTTCTCTTGTTGTTGTTGTTGTGCCTTTTTATTTATTGCATTCAATTATCATTTTGTACGCACTACACACACACACACGCACACACGTAAACGAACGCTGCCAACGTCGCTGCTGACGTCGACGTAACTGCTGACTGCTTGGCACAAATTTATGTATATTTCCCAAGGTAATGTCACTGATAATACACTCTACATTTTTTTTTTTCGTTTGGTTTTATTTATTTATTTATTTATTTTTTTTTTTGGTGTAAAAAGATACGTTTGTGAAACAATTTCAAGTTAGAGATACAGATACATTTACAGATACACGTACATAAAGTGCAGCCGGCATTGACAGCGTTTCCAATTATTATTATTATTATTATGATTGTTGTTGTTGTTGTTGTTGCCGTGGAAAGAGGGTGGGGGGCAAAGACTGCACAGGTGGCAGCAGCGTGGCGAATCGAAATGGAGACACAACTAAACACACATATACAATATTATATATGCACATATGTATATATATGTATGTGTACATATGTATGTACAATATAGTACGACAAAATCGTAGACGTAGTAAATATAAAAGTTAATAACAACGCAAAGAAATAAACACACACACGCACGCACGCACACACACACACACGACGAAGCGACTGAAGAAACGAACGTGCGCTCTATCTGAAAGCCGAGATACGAATGAGCAGCGGTAAAAACGGTAAAGCGCTGAGCACGCGCCAAAACGAAAGCTAGTAAAAGTACAAAGAGAGAGATAGAGAGAGAGCGCCCAAACGAGAGAGAGTGGGAGAGCGCGGGAGCGTTGACAATTAGTGAGTGGGAGAGCAACTTTCAGACACATATCGCTCATTTACAACAAGAGTGACATATCTCATGTAAAATGTCATTTCGAGATAAACGCATTTAAAGTTTTCACTTGCCGTACGTCTGCCTGCAAAGCGCTCATAAATAAACTCTTCTCCCGCTGTGTGTATTAAAGCTAGAATAATTTAGTTTTGACACAACATAGATTATTACCTAACGAACATTTCTGCATCATTAACTCAAAATTCGTGCTTTTGACTTATGTCACTCTTCTTGTAAATGAGCGATATATACTGAGAGAGATATATGTGAGAGAACTTCATACAGGTGGTTTCCGTCAACAACAACAAGCAGAACTACAGCAACAGAGGAATACAAAAGCAATTTTCGGTGCTAATTGAACACGACATTTCTGTATTTACAGTTAGCCCAACTCCAAAGCGTCCGTTTATAATTAGCTGATATTTGTTTATTTTGTCATGCCCGCTTTTTGGCGCCATAAGTTTGCTGGCTTGCCAGATCGACAGAAGTGAATGCACAGCGCTGCCAGATGTCAGACTGATAAGAAAACCAGTACCAAATCACTTTATAATATCCGCTATGCATATATATCGGTAGATTCAGCATAATTATGCAAAATGTCCTGATTTAATGTGTGAATCCGCATAATAAATATTATTATTTTATCATCCAGACTGCTTCCTAAAGTTTTTATGATGCAAACTTATCTTATGTATATTAATTAAATTATATATATTTAAAAAGGAAATGCACTTCTTTTTAATTTTAATATTCAGTCAATAACATGCAGAAAACAAAGGGAAATTAAATGTTTATTTTTATTTTATTATATCATTTTTTATTCCCATTCTGACCGAGAAATGGAAAAACCAAACAATTCGCAAGAATATTAATTCAAAGAAGCAAGTTGGCAAATAAAACATAAATAACTTTTGCACTGATAATTCACATTTCTTATCTTACGATGATGCCAAAAGGTTGGACGTGTTTTGAGGTGATATTTGATTGAAATTGAAGATCAAAACAAAGCACATAATAATTTTCATTTATTTATTGTCAAACTTTTGACAGTATAATGAAAAGTGTTAATTACTTGTCTGAAAAGTATATTTGCTTAAATTAATTTTAAAGCTGGCGCGCTAGTAATCAAATTTCCAACGGTAACAGCCTTACCAGACTGTCAAAAACAGATGCATGCCAAAGAGCAGCACTCCGATCGTTTATTGAGGGCACTCCTGAAAAAGCTAATGTAAAATTTTGATATGATTAGATTTTGATTTTGTGAATTTAGTATTCAACATTAGTATAATAAGATTAAAAAAAAAAAAAAATAAAATGTTTTGGTCTTTTTTAGGAACTTACGATCCAAGTTATAAGTCTCCAGCTCTTACAGTTTTTATTTTTATTTAAATAATTTAAAAATAGTCAATATAACTTGGAAATATTCATTTTTTGAATGAGAATCTAATAAATATTTTATAATTCTTCTTCTTCATCTTGATTGTTTTTGCCAGTTTTAGAATTTTGAGTTTTATCTGCTATATTGGAAGCTATTTAATATAATAGTTCAATAAATTATAATTCAATTATTCTATAATTTTTTATTCCGATTATAATCGGATTAGTGATTGATTTACATTGTCAGTTCTAAAATTTCGGGTCTTATCTGTTCTATTGGAACCTATCTCCTATAATGGTTCTATAAATTATAATACAATGATTTTATAATTTTTTATTCGGATGATTCATTTTATTTTAGTTCAGCTTGATTGTTTTACATTGTCAGTTATAAAATGTGGGGTATATCCGTTATAATATTGGAAACATCATTGAAACCTATCTCCTAAAATTGTTCAATAAATTATAATACAATGTATTATAATTTTGTTTAGTCCTGATTTCCGATTTACACTCCCAACAATGCGCTCAGCTCACAGATGGCTCTGGGCTTGGATTGGGGTGAACAGGCTTGACGCACGGCCATTTCCCAGGTGTCGAGCAGGTGCGAGAGTGAATAGTTCTTGGGCAGCTTGGACATGCGAGCGACAAGTGCCTGTTGCACCGTATGCAGGAACGGTGTCGCCGAGTATTCCTGTTCGGTGAGGGAGCAGTCTGGCGATTGCCATGGATACTCCTCGGGAATGCTAACACTCATTGGCGGCACACTGGGCAGACGTTTGTCATCCAGACAGCAAATCAATTTAATCGTCTTGTTGTTGCTCTGGGCCGTGGTGTCTAGTTTAACCTTGAACTTGGTGTCAAGTCGCGCAATCTCACCCTGCAGCACATACGGCACATCCTGGTCAAAGGGCGACGAGGACTTCTCCTCGAGACGCGGCTTCTTGGCGGGCACTGGAGCACAGATATCGGTGCCAAAGAGCAGCTCCAAACTGGGACGAAATGTGCGATGCAGTGTGTGATTGGCCAAAGGACTCTGCAGTGTCGTATTAATCACTTCTAGCAGCGGATTCGAGGATTTCTGCAACATGACATTGAATTTATTAGACACTATTTTTACCAATATAATTACATACTCTATATTTATTTCTATGTCATAGTAGACTAGAATTTTCATAGGAAGGTGTTATATTTGTTTTTAATATTAAAAAGATTTTAAATAAAAATTTAATGCACAATATAATAATAAAAAAAATGAATTTAAAAATAATAAATGCAGTGACGGTAAATAAGGATTATTTTGTTTTTTTTTTCAATTGAGAAATCATTTACTTCTAATAAATATAAATATATACCGATTTTTATCTTAAAATTTATTATTTTTATTATTTTACTCATAAATTTTTTTAAAATAATCATTATTTTTTATAATAAAAATAAAGCTTATAAAATACTGATTATTTCTAGAGTTTTATTTTTTTAATAATTACTACGGTTTCAATGTGTTGATCAAAGTTAAAACTCAAGTTGTTATTTTATCTAGGAATACATATTAATTTTTTTCATACTCCTTATAAAAAGCTAAAATAACAACTTGACATTTATATCAAAAAGTTTTATTTATTTGCTAAAAAGTAATCATAAGTTAAGGAATAAAAATCAAAAATAATGAGTTTCTTGATCATTATAATGAAATGTATAATGATTCAAGTCCCTGGAAAAATTATATTGTATTAGATCAAAAAAAGCAATAAAATTCATTTTGATAGTGAAAATTTAATATAAACGTTTATCCTGCTACCAGGAAACTCCTTTCAAAATAGAGTAATTCTTTGAAAAAAATCGTAGTATATGAAAACATGTATAGAATATGTATTTGGCAAATGTTTTGCAACTTACACCAAACTGCTGACCGGAGTAGGAAAACAGATCCATCTTCTCCAGCGCCTTCTCACATTTGAGCAATGTGTCGAGCTGCACACGCTGCGTAGGATTACAGAGTATTTCGAGCAGCTTGCTCATCTTGGTCATCTTCTCGACATCTGTGAACAATGCGATGGAATTATTTGATGATTTGGAAGGATATAATAATAAGAAATAAAGCTTTTGCCTAAGATGTTTATATCAGGGACCGTAAATAATGATTATTTTTTTTAAACTACATAAATCACCTATGATTTTAAAAATTCTGACTTTTACGATTTTCTTCACCAAGGAATAGGATTCTTAATATTCGTCCTTGGAGGACATGTGATGTATCATATGAAGGATATTAAATAATAGATCAAGAATATTTGATCATATCGCCGAAGTTTAACACAGATGCTATAAACTATTGCGGAGTTATATTTTGATAAAAAAAAATAAAAATCATTTATAATCATTATTTTTGATTTTTATTTTTTTTTACCAAAAATAATGATCTTTATTTTTTTTATCAAAAATAATGATCTTTATTTTTTTTTATCAAAAATAATGATCTTTATTTTTTTTATCAAAAATAATGATTATAAATGATTGTTATTTTTTATTTTTTTTGATCAAAAATAATGATTATAAATGATTTTTATTTATTTTTTGATCAAAAATAATGATTATTGGTGAAGAAAATCGTAAAAATCATTATATAATCATAAAAAGGTGATTTTTAAAATAAAACTTATAATGATTACGGTCTCTGGTTTATATATATATATACTAAATATCTAGTTATTTTATCGATTTCTCAATGGTTTTCTCCTATTGCTAGTCCACTTACTGGTGCCATCGTTGCTGATCTTGCCCAGCATACGCTTCAGTGGCTCAATGTATTTGGTCAACTGTTTGTATTTCTCACGGTACAATGCCTCCTCCTGGGGATTGAAGGGACTGTTGCCAGTGACCTGGCCAGGTGTATTGATGGAGCCACTTGGCGATTGCTGGCGAATGTTGCGCTGTGAATTCTGCATCATTTGCATTTGCGGACTCGATTGTGGCACCAATGCTGGACTTGGTATCATTTGTGGTGTTGGCATTTGTGGTGTTGGCGGTTGTTGTGTTGGCGTCTGATTGCCCACCAATTGTTGTTGTTGCTGCTGTTGCTGTTGCTGCTGCTGCTGTTGTTGTTGCATTTGTTGCAATTGTTGCTGCTGCTGTTGCTGCTGCAATTGTTGGGCATCCGCTGGCGATGGACTTGAGCGCATAAATGGCTGCTGTTGTTGTTGCTGCTGTTGCTGCTGCTGCTGTTGTTGCTGTGCACCAACAACACCTCCCCGATTGCCGGCAAACATTTGGCCAGCTTGTCCCATGGCCATATTTGGCTTTTGTTGCATATTCGGTGGCATGTTGACATTCATGCCAGCCATGGGATTCATGGCCCCGCCCTGTTGCACCGCATTTGGTGGCAGTCCAGCTGCTCCTCCTCCTCCTCCTCCTCCTCCTGGACCGCCCACTTGCTGCTGTCCTCCTGGTCCGCCCACAACGTTGTTGTGTTGTTGTTGCTGCTGCTGCTGTTGTTGTTGCTGCTGTATATTTGTTGGCATTCCCTGCATGCCTTGATTAAGTCGCAACATCGGATTCATGCCGAGCTAAAGCAAAAAATGTATTTAAAATTAAAAGTAATGATTTAATTAACTAGTCGAAAAGGCTATAGTCGAGCACGCTCGACAGTAGGATACCCTGTGCCCAGGTACTCTGTACTCAAAGTTGATATTCGAACGATTGTTCCTATGGCAGCTATATGATATAGGTAACCGATTAGAACCAACTTCGGCCAGAATGTATAATACTAGACCAGTTGTATATTGTGTCAGATTGGATGAGATATCTTAAAAAACAAAAAACTTTTTCATACAAAAATTTAATTTTCGACTGAGTGCTCCTATAGCAGCTATATGATATATGAAACCGATCTGAACCAAAGTTGGTCAGAATGTATATCACCAACTTACATGCATATGCCATCGGTTTGGATAAGATATCTCAAAAGACAAAAAACGTTTTCATACTACAACATGATTTTCGACTGAGCATTCCTATGACAGCTATATGATATAGTGGTCCGATTTGAACTAAATTTTTTCTGAATGTATAATACCAGCCCAAATGTATATTGTTTTAGATTGGTTGCGATATCTCAAAGAACAAAAAACTTTTTTATACTAAAACTGATTTTCGACTAAGTTCTCTATGGCAGCTATATGATATAGTGGTCCGATTTGAACCAAACTTGGTCTGCATGTATAATACCAGCCCAGATGTATATTGTGTCAGATTAGTTGTGAAATCTCAAAAAACCCAGAAGTTTTTCATACTAAAACTTCATTTTCGATCTATCGTTTCTATGGCAGCTATATGATATAGTGATCCGATCCAAAAATAAAAACAAACTCGATTTGCGTACGCTATTCAGAAATCTGCATACCAAGTTTGAAGTCTCTAGTTCTTATAGTCTCTGAGATCAAGGCGTTGAAACATAACGGACAGACAGACGGACAGACAGACGGATATGGTTTAATCGACTCGTCGGTTGAACCTGATCTAGAATATATATACCTTATGGGTTTAGCCACGTCCCTTGCTGCCTGTTACATACATTCTACCAAACACAATATGCACTTTTTGGCCCAGTTTAAATGTGCACAGGGTATGCAAATGATGGGTATAATAACGCAGGGTATTACCACCATCGATGGCATTTGTCCAGGCATTCCGCCAGCTGCAACGCCAGCGGGACCGCTATTGGGTCCTGGACCCACCATTTGATTGGGTATGCCGCCGGCATTGCCCACAATCTGTCCTTGTCCGGGTGCACCGGTTACGGGTCCCATGCCACTCAGCTGCATGCCAACCGTCGTACCAACAACAGCGCCGGGTCCGGCTCCCACTCCCACTCCCACTCCCACTCCGACACCGACACCGACTCCGACGCCGGGTCCATTGTTGCCAACAGCAGCGCCCATTTGTTGCACCTGCATCTGTTGTTGTTGTTGTTGTTGCTGCTGTTGTTGTTGTTGTTGTTGTGCAACGCCAGCAACCATGGGCAATTGGCCCGGACGTATATTGGCCATGTTGGCCATATTGGGCGGCATTTGCTGTTGACCCGGACGCTGTTGGTTCAGCGTTTGCAGCAAATTGGATGCGTTTTGATTTGCACCCGGACCCGCAACCGCAACCGCACCCACACCCGTAGCCGTACCCGGACCACCGGACATGGCCATCAATTGGGGATTCCGATTGCCTTGCGAGGCCAAATTCTGTAGTGCATTCAATG
The DNA here is from genome assembly GCA_951394115.2 of Drosophila phalerata. Classification (NCBI taxonomy): domain Eukaryota; kingdom Metazoa; phylum Arthropoda; class Insecta; order Diptera; family Drosophilidae; genus Drosophila; species Drosophila phalerata. The sequence continues at coordinate 31,154,637 of OX596008.2, read as the reverse complement.
GATCCTGCATCACATTCACATTCACATTCTGTTGTCCCATTTCCGCATTTGCAGCTGCTGCTCCTGGTTGTTGTTGTTGCTGTTGTTGTTGTTGTTGCAGCTGTTGTTGTTGCTGCTGCTGCTGCTGTTGTTGTTGTTGTTGCTGGGCCTGTGACTTGCGCTGAGACATGTCCTTGTAGTGCATAAAGAGCTTGGCCACCAATCCCAAATACTCATCCTTAGTCCTGGACTTGCGGAATATATGATTCTCCATCATGCTGGCATTCTTGTTGGGCTCCGGTCCACTTTGTGGCAACATATCGTGGCTGCCACAAAACAAAAAAACAAAAAAACAAAAAACAAAAGTAAAATAATCAAAACAAAAACAACAACAACTGCAGCATTTACTTTTCTACAACTACTTACATCTTGGAAATGACATTCTGTCGAAAGTTCTGACTCTGCCACTCCTCCGTCATATTATAAATAAATAGCAAATATCTGGAAATTGTAGAAATTTACAAATTTTCTTTAGATTTTTTCAGTTTTTCAGTCGCGTCGTCCTCTTTTCACAATTCACACTATACTTATATATCGATAAGTAATCGTTGATTTGCTTGCGCTTTCTGGCAATGCTGTTTGCCTGCACAGCTGCCACATTTGGCGTTTTTTGCGCCAAAACTAGCTGTTTTTTTTTTGGGCTGTTGCCGATTTGGCAGTTTATTTTATTGCAATTGGCAGTTTTTTTTTTAAATTCAAACCAACATTTTTAGAAATCTATTTTGAATGTAATTTAAAACTAAATATTTTCGCTACCAACAGTTAAAATTTATTGTAAAATTGTACAAACATTCCCGACACATGTATATAAGTATGTTTTTGCGTCAAAACAAGCCTTTTTAGCCTTTATTGGATATGACAGTTTTTTTTTTTAAACCAAAGTTTTTAATGTAATTAATTAAAAATTGAAATTAATAATAATGATTTTGTATTTTTATAATAAATGTTAAAACTCATTATTAATATGAATTTTTATACTAAAAATTGAAATTAATAGTGATTTTCCACTTTTTAAATTAAATCAGCATATATTTTATATTATTTTTTTTTTTTTTTTTTTTGGATTGGACCTCTATTTCATATACCTGCCATAGGAACGATTGATCGAAAATGAAGTTTTAGTATTAAACACGTCTTGGTCTTTTGAAATACCTCAACCAATCATATTTCTAGCATATAACAGTTTTCCAGACATTTTCGATCTATTTAAATAGATTCTTCTAAATCTGTTTAACGTATATTAAGAATAAGTTTAAAACAATTCCCTTCCCGCCCATTTAAAAGACTTGATTTAAATAATTATATGGAAAATATATTTTCGCACTTTTCTTTTCTTGTTTTCTTTTTCCGTTTTCTTGAGATTTGGACACATTTTGTCCATGTTTTCACATGCTTTTCCATGCAATAAATACAATTTTTCACTTAATTAAACAGGTTTTGTTTTTTTAGGAAAGATTTACGAGCGATAATATTATTGTACAATAGAAAATAGTTAAGAAAAACTTAAATATCACAGATTTTGTAGCTATACTTGTATATATATATATATATATATATATATATATATAGATATATGTATGTTTGTAATTTTTTTTTAATTGTAGATATATAAACTATATGCACTAGGTATAATAATCAGATAAGATCTTGCAAGTAGTACTAGTGGTGTACAAAAAAAAAGGAATTCGCTAGTGAAATCGCTAGTGAACTCCTTCTGCTTTAGATTAAAGTATGTGCCGTGTGCGAATTGATGGAATCCGAGTATGGATACCAACAGTTACAAGGATCTATATTGAATATGAGCTTGATATATGCACAATAAACGATAACCGATAACGATAACAGATAACGATGACAAGATTTAGCTGCTAACTTAAGACTTAGGATGTGGGTCCAGTAATTTGTTTTGTTTTTTGGATTTTTTGTGACTGCTGGTCACTGGACTTGGTGATACTGTCGCAATGGATGAGATTGGGAATTTCTAAGCCTGCTCCTCGCCAGTGTAGCTAGTCTATCGCACAAAGGAGCCCACAAAATTGCTTGACTGCTGTAATCGCAGCAGATCCTGTGCATGAAAGATTTGCAGACTGTTGACGGAGGCGGTGGAGGATTGAGAGCAAGAAGCAGAACTTGTAGAGGTGGCCGGAGCAATGGCACGCAGTTCACAGAGTGTCACAGCTGCTGCAGACGTTGTGACAACTGTTGTCACATTGCGATTGACACCATTGGCCTTATCCTTATTGTGACGCTTCACATGCTTGGACAGATGATCGCTTCGCATGAATTTCTTCTGACAGACCCCGCACTGGAATTTCTTTTCGCCGGTGTGTGTGCGTTTATGACGGGAGAGCTCATCGGAGCGGGAGAAACGCTTGTCACAGTTATCCCACTTGCAGATAAACGGACGTTCACCCGTATGGACACGTTGATGGGCCTTGAGGTGACTGCTCTTGAAGTAGTTCTTGCCACACTCCGGGAAACTGCACTCGTAGATGCGACTTCGTGTGGCAGCTGCCTGAGCAGCTGTTATCCGTTTACCCGCTGACTCCAAGAGCGGATTAGATTGAGGTTGAGGTTGCGGATGCGGATGCGGATGAGGTTGTGCCTGGGCAGCAACTGTGCTGAGCAGCAGCAGTTGATTTGGCATTGGTAATAATGTACTGGCTTCAATTTCCGTTGGAGCCGGCGAGGGAATTTCAGCTGCTGAGCATGGATTGGATGTGGATTCGGATTTGGGCAATGCCACCTCGGCGGCACGTTTGCGATTCATTTTGTACTTTAGATTGCGCCAGACATTCTCCTCCGGATAATCATCGGCAATGGGTGTGGCAAATGTGGCAGAGTTGCAACTGGAACTGGAACTGCAGCTGGAACTTGAGTTATCCTCAATGGAGGAGCACACTGTTCCCACGCTATTCACACGCATTATGACGCTGACACGTTGTTGTGCCTGCAAATCCAAGTCATGTTCCTGTTCCTGTTCCCGTTCCCTTAACTGTTCCCGTTCCCTTAACTGTTCCTGTTTCCTTGCCTGCTCCAACTGTTGCTCTTTGTCTGGCGGCGGAGTCAATGTGATCGCTGGTTGCTCCAAGCGTGCTTTCTTGCAAGGCGTCACATCGGCTGCATCATCCTCCGTATCCGAGGGATTGGGCGTAATGATGCCACCGCCATTTTTATGGCTCACCAACTTCAACTTGGCCTTTAGCAGATTCTCACTCACTTGTTGTTTGTCCTTGGCGACCTGCAATCAAGAGAGAGGAGTTTGTTTAGTTTCAAGTTCATTTTTATGAGTATTATCATATGATATATTAAATATATTGATATTTTTAAAATAAACGATATTCACATTCAATTTTTATTTTTAAATTTTTTTAATATATAACAATTGAAAAATAGTTTTTTTGTATTCTAAATTTTTATATAAAAAAATTAAATTCATTATTATTTTAAGTTTTTTGTAAAAAAAATTATTTTTAATTACTTATTTCCTAATAAAAATTATTTAAAATTATTAAAAATTTACAACAGGTGTGTGTTTTTATTGCTATTATGATAGTAATACTTTTTTTATGATAATGTTGATTCATTCTTTTTTTATTATTCATCGTACATATCTTGTGTAGGTATAAATTTTATCGTTGAATTCCTACAGGGTCAATAAACGTATCGACTTTGGGCCAAGTTCAACAGCCTTCGCATTCACTTTTTCCCCTGTCTGAGATTTGACCTACAATAACTTTACAGTGAGTGCAAAAATACAAAAAAAAAGGCATTCGCTAATTATGTATGTATGTACGTAGGCGGGTGTCGACGGTCTTGACAAGGTCATTTACTCTTAACCTTAACCTTAACCCGCTGCAGCCCCCATGCTACAAAAAAAACAGGTTCAATGAACGTCGCAATTTTTGTTAAGATTTTATGACAGATTTTTTAACTTTTTTTTAGCTGTTATGGCCATAAATAAATAATGTGCAAAAGTTCAATGAAATAATTTTAGCTTGGGATTTATGAATGCCGCCTAAAAGCAGGCAATAGAAAATGTTGCGGTCGACTGCGACGCACAGTGGGACAATCTCTGATTTTGCTGTACAAAAATCATATATTTAGAACCAATAAAGATATTTCAAAAATTTAAAAAAGCAATTGATAAGAAACTTCTGGTTGATTCAGGGGTTTTGGTATTTTCAGTGAAAATTTCAAAACAAATCTGTTATTTTTTTTGCCACAATGCTCATATTAATATTTTTTTATTCTTTAAACAACATTATTAAATATTTAGAAAAGTTTTAATTCGTTAAAAAATTAAAAACAAATTGTAATCTTTGAAGAGTTCTTTATCGAATGCATTTATTACTTTTTCCATCGCTTTCATCGAAAAAAGGATTTTTGTACCATACCCCCACCACTATTGTCCCACTGTGCGACGCTGGCAGCGACGCAACGCTTCAGGTGGCCGTCACTTGTAAAAAAAAGCGAACGTTGAAATATTTTTATGGGCTCGGCACGTTACCTCCACATTGTGTGTGTGTGCTGTGTGTGTGCGTGTGTGAATTGTTTGTTCGTTTGTTTGTTTGCACGTCAGATAAGCAAAAACTGGCAAATATGTGACATATTTTTTTGTATTATTTATTTTATTAAAAAAGCTGCGTCTGGGGCTTGGCTCTTGTTGTTGTTATTTTGCCGCTTGCCTTTTTCTAATTGGCAACTCACCTTCACACGCACACAAGTACACATTCACAGTCAGCGTCAAGAATGCGCTCTCTCAAACAAAACGTTCTCTTGACTACATACGTCAACATGGCACTCGCTCTCTCTCTCATGCTGCTAGCAACAACAAATAACTACGACAGCTCCACATATATTGCTGTGTGTGTGTGTTGGTGTGGAGTCCAATGTTCGCCCTATATATGTGTGTGTTTGTGTGTTTGTATCACTCGCTGTGCATGCGGTGTTCACGTGAAAGCGTGCTAGCTGCGTGATCGCATTGCCATAGGCGAGTGCGAGCGAGATGCGCGACTATTGTTTTTAGAAACGCGGCAAGTGCAAGTGAGAGCGATAATACACTTAATGACTTGCCATGTATTTTTTTTTTTTGCTGTTCATTTCTTATTGCGTGATTTGTCAAAAAAAGCAAAGGCGTCTCTGTCTCTCTCAAAAAAATGCGGGAATTTGTTGCATTTGGATTTTTGCATTTAATTTTAATTAGTTTGCACTGCATTCACTCACACCCACACACACTGTATTGCATTGCACTCTTATTTAATCGTTAAGCACTTTGTAGGTCAATCTCTCTTTGTGCATCTGTGAGTCACTCTTTGGCTCTCTTCTCTTACACTGAACTTACGTTTTCAATTTGATTATCTCGCAGCGGAGGCGTTGCAGGCGGCGATGGCAACAACAACGTATCCATATCCATTGTGTGTGTGTGTTTCTCTTATTAAACTTTGTCTCCTTTATTTATTATTATTATGCTTTTTATATCAAGTATATATATGTATATAGATTTTTGCACTTTGTCTCTTCTTATCACGTTTTTATCAATCTGTTTGTTAACACTTTTGATTTACACAAGTTTCAGTTATTTCTTTATTTTTGGCTTTTCACTTGATGCGGCGAGTCCGATTAAGCGAACCGAAGCGTTCTGAATTCAACAGACGAATGAACAACATTCAGACAGCGAGCTTCCAACAGACCATCGCAGTCGCCGTCGCAGTCGCTGCGCGCGTCCGTGTGAGTGTAAGAGGGGAGCGTATGCTGTCGACGTAATCACTTGCAAGTGGGCAGAGTGGGAGAGGTACAACAAAATCGTCATCGACAACGCGTCGGCGAAGCAACCAGTGCAATGGAGCCGATGCGAAGCGAACCGAACACCGGACAGAGGACACGACACGAACGCTGCTTCGGCATCAGGCAATGACAACGTGGGTTGAGCTCTCTCTCTCTTTGGCTTTCTTGTACATTCGCCCCCGCGTCAGCTTTGGCGGTAAAAGGTCAGGTCTGTGTGGCCCACGCAGCGCCCCATTTTGAGTGCCCTCAAGAAGAAGGCAGAGAAACACACACTTACGCACACACACGCACACACATATACCTACGTAGAGCACGTAACGAACGCATGAACGTCATCAGCTGTTTACCTCGCTGGTGTTGTTGGTGGGGGGAAATACAGAATTCCAATGGGGCTATCTATTCATAGCTGCTGTTCATGCACATGGAGCGTGCACAGCAAACACACACACACATACATAGGTCTAAGGAGAGTGAGAGAGAGAGAGGCACACACAGACACACCCCGAAGCCGTGAACAGTGTTGCCAGCTCTTCAGCTACGTATAACAACATTTTAAAAAATCTAGAAAATCTGCTAAAATTAAAAATGCTTAGAATGCGTAATTTATTAAAGATAATTTTAAACTGAAAAAAAAATAGCCCGACTTCACAATAGTGATGTAAATTTGGCTCAAAGTTCAGAATTAATTCAGTTGATTCAATTCCGGTAATCTTTATTTTTTATAAAATATGTTTTAAATTAAAATTATTACAATTAATGATTCCGTAGCAGTCTTATTTTGTGGGGTATGCTTTTATAAAATACAGTGTTTTTGTTGTTAAAATTATTTAAGTAAATGTGAAATTTAACGATCGTTGTTATTGTCAAACTTTGATGCATCGATGAACATCGGTATCAGCAAAAACATCGTAAAACATAGCCTTAAAAAATTAGATGCATCGATTTTTTATTTACATCGCTATTTCATAACTTTGGCCGGCAATGACGTTCGAGAAAATGCAAATATGGGGGCTAAAAAGCTGAGTTGGCAACACTGTGGCTGAGTCTGAGGCCTGGCCAATACTTACATATGTACATACATACATACGTAGATACATACAAACATACCATTGAAGGCTCAAGCTGTATCTGAATTTGAAGCTGACGCATTTGTTGCTACGGAAGTTCGTGATTTAGCTCTTTTTTTTTTGTTATTTTTAAAAGACCAAAAAATACAGGCTCTTTTACTTGTGGCCAGACACATGGAGGAGCATTAAAATCGGCTATATTGCATATATTTGCATAACTTGTATATGCATTAGTTTGTCTGTCTAGGGGGCAGCTAAAATTCAAAAAAACCAAAGAAAAAAAAATAATAATGTTCAGACGCAGACAGATTTTATTAATGGACAAAACCCGCTCAACAGTTGAGAGCAGTTGACAGCGTTGCCAGCTGTAAAACAGTTCAAGTGCAAATTGACTAAACTTATTTTGTAGATATGATGAAATATTATACCAATTTAGTATATTGCAGGGACGTAATCATTATAAGTTTTATTTTAAAAATCACGTTTTAAAGATTATATAATGATTTTAACGATTTTCTTCATTAATAATCACATTAATGATAAAATAAAAATTAAAATCATTTATAATCATTATTTTAGTTCAACAAAAATAAAACTAAAGATTTTTCTGTACTTAGTTTTTTTCTTCTGATTTTTTTTTATAAAAAAAATTATTTTATTTTTTGTATTAATTATTATTATTATTTTTTTGTATTAAAAAAAATTATTATTTACGATCCCTGCAATTTAGTATATTGCTCAAACAATTAGTCAATGTCTTGTGAAATGCCAGCAATGGAAAATTGCATCTGGCAACGCTGACACCAAGCCCGTAACAGTTTCTCAAAGCAAAAAGGGGCTCGTGCAAACTCACAGCCAATTGTCAGAGAGCGAGAGAGAGAGACAGTATCAAACAGCTGTGACTATTACAGTATGGCGCTCTTGCGCAACAACAACAACAATAACAATAACAAGTGGAGGGAGCGCAACGATGAGCGAAACTGAAACTAGCACGCCATACAAAAAAAACACGCGCAAGTGCCTGAGAGAGTATGCATGCATGTGAGTGTGTGTGTGTGTGTGTGTCTGTCTGTGAATTATCATGCTTTGTATCACGCGTTGACCTCATGATGTTCACGTGAACATTTGTTGATACTCCGCCAGCCCAGTACAGGCGAAAAAGAGACGGCAACAGCAGGCGGCGTGTCTGTTTCTCTATTTATGTGTGTGGCTCTCTGTCTGCCTGTCTGGCTGTGTGTTGGTGTGTGTGTGTGTGTGTGTTTGTTGCTGCGTGTTTTGTTTGTTATTGGAAACGGAATTGTAATTCATGTATGAATTTTTTTGTGCGGAACTCAAGTGCACTACACACTTACATACATACATACATACATATGTATGTATGTACATATACAAGTGTAATGTTGTTGTTGCGTGGGCGTGTGTAAGTGGGATGAGATATCGTGGTTTCTTGGTACTTTTCTTAGTACAGTAAAGTGGCTGTTGATTTCGAATGCAAAAAATACGCAACGCAATTAATGCCTACCCCATCCCCTAAGAGAGGTGCGCCCCATACATACATACATACATACATACATACATATCTACATATATACAGTAGGTACATTTGTGTATTTGCCTTGAGCTATGCACATACAGTATGTAAATTAAATTTATTGACAAAGAAAAATATAAGTATTTATGTTTATAGAAAAATCCCTAAATTAACCCACTGAAATGCATTTTGTTTAATCCTATAAATTTATTCATTTTCTGAAAAATTTAGAATTTTTATAATATCAATTATTTGATTATTTCTTCTCTCTTCAAAAAGTAAATTAAAATACTAAAAAAAAAAAACACTTAAATTCTGATATAAAAGTTAGTTAATTAATAAAAAATTATATGTATTTTTTTAAGGTCCATTCTCTTTAAAATCAGGAATTTCTATGTATTCAATTACTTGGAATATTAACTTACAGTATTTCAAATAATAATCAAACACTCATTTCAAAACTAACTTATATTTTTTGTGATGCAATGTCATTGCATATTTTATAATAATAATCGATTAAATTAATATTAATTAAATAATAATTTAATCTATCTACTTTATAAATGTATACTTATATACATATGTACACCAGGAAATTCTTTTTGTGTATTTTTTTTTCTATTTAGTACAATTTTTTTATTTTATTTATTAATTTATTGTCAACTAAGCATTAATGGTAAAAATTAAAAATTTGAAAACTTAATATATTTTTTAAGAATAATAATAAAAAATTAAGACTAATAAAGGCGAATTAATAGTAGAAAAGTTTGGGGAAAATCAAAAAATTATTATATACTATATCGGGGAATACCCAGAAAACCCCAATCAGATGAATAAGTTTATATGTTAGTATTAGTAATTGTATTATTATTAGACGCGGTATTAGTATAGGTGTGGACTGTCATATAATTAGATTAAGTATAAGTTAAATTACTTGACATACTGTAAGTGCGTTTCAATTTAATCAGCATTGCGAGGGGCCAATCTAAAATTAGCAAATATTCCGGTTCCCGGCGGCAGTTCAAGTTCAGACTGGGATTTGTACGCCTTTTTTTTTTTTTTTTGCCTTGACACGCATTTGGAGGCCACCTACGCAGCAGCGCCTACGCTATAAGTTCCAAAGCCCACCCAAAAGCCACCCAACGAACATACACACACACACACACACACACACAGTCCACACAGAGTCCACGTGCCCACGCACCTTCCTTAGTGCACGTAGGCAACGCCTAGGGTTGCCAGACAGTCTGAGAACGGGAGAGTGCGTGGGAGAGAGCAAAGGCGTCAGAGAGAGAGTGAACATGTCCGCTTTGACGTAACCTGAATGAAATGTTACGTTGCAGGCTCTGCTGCTTACGAAGCCTGACGTACGTGTGACGTCACACGCCAACTCTCCTGTTGCGCCAAAAAGGTCAAAGGAGAATGAGAAAACGAAGCAGAAGCAGCAGAAGCAGAAGAAGCAGAGTAAACTGCGACAACGGCAGCCAATGACGTCGCAGTTCCATTGAGTCTCGGGTTCAAGGCCTTTTGCCAAAACGCTTTATTAATGAGAGAGTGTGTGTGTGTTTGTTTGTGTGTGTGATTGTGGATTTTGTCTTTTTCTCTATTCCACTTAGAGGCGTTGTTCGTACGTCAATCACAGGTGAGCGTGACGTCAGCTGATCACCGGAACATGTACACAACGAGTGCTCGAATATCGACATATCTATATATTGAACATATCTACATATTGAACTAAAGCCCATCTGTAGATACTCGTATTTATCTATGTCTATAATTCAACTTGGCAACATCTTTTTCATTTTCATTTTCATATTCGTTCCCAATTTCCCCATTTTCCATTTACCCAATGTCCAAAGTCATTCACATTTCACATTTCTTTTTCAATTTATATTTTTACATTTTTTTTTTTGAAATTTTTCTTGGCATTCGTTAACCGAATGTGTAGAGGAAGTCAAGGAGGCTAAGCGGTACGGGTAAAAACCCCCGAACTTGTCTTTGCCCCACTATATACTATGGGAAAAATAACCATATTATTGGCATAAATTTATACTAGACGTCAATAACTTTTAAACCAAGCTAGTTTTAAACATTTAACATTTTTTTAACGACAATAATACAACTTAAATGCTAAATAATTTTAGAGGCCAATTCCATGATTAAAATGACTTAAAATTTTAAATTTTAACACTAATTTGAAGTCAAGATCATGTGGGAACTATTTTTCTTTCCTTTAAGTTAATGCAATTTTCAATGCAGAATAAATTTTAAGACTATTTTTAATATAATAATGAATACCAGAAAAATGGTTAAAGTGCCCATAGTGCAATGTTTCCACACGCGCCACGAAAAAAAAAGCATCTTAAAATGACGTCATCCAAAAAACTCGTGACACTGCAACAACTCCAAATGTCTTTCCCCTCTCCATAGTTTCTTGGGGGTCTGTTGTTTGTTTGTTTTTTTAGGTGAAGTTTCAATAAACGGAAAAAAATGAAATTTTGTTTAGCGATATTATAAATTGAATAAGCGCAACAAATCAATTTGTTGATCGGTTAGATAGATAGTTAGAGGTTTTTGGCCAAAATAAGTAAACAAGTAGACTTCTCAATTCCCATTCTTCTCTATGATATCGTTACTTGTTGCTCCATTTATTAAAATCTTGCAGCTAATAAAAAAAGAGCTACCAAATTTCTTTTATCTATAAAAATTATCTGTTTTTTAGTCCTGCGAAAGATAAAGCTATAATTACTATATAATTTTTTGGTATCTATTATACCTAGCGGAAAGATCTTTTTATATTCATAAGATTATATTATGGTAAAATAGGTTTTTCTCGACATATCTTTTTATACGTTTTGTGTCTTTTATCTATATGTATTATGGGTCTATCGATAAGATAGACTCATTTTTGGAATTTGGGTCTAGAGTTCCCTCACATGTTATCTGTTTGTAGTGTGTATTATGGCTTCTTTATAAAATTAGCATTAGTAGCAGGCTTATCTGTTAGATTAATTCTTTTAGAGAGCTAAAATTTTAATATAAATGGGCAGAGATAAAGTTTTCTCAACATACTTAACTTTATAATTAATATAATTTAGATACTTGTTTTATTAGAACAAAATATTAAATATATTTATGTTTTTAATATTTTTTACCATCTGTTGTTTATTTATTTTTTTATTAATTTAATTTATTTGAATTCCCTCATCATGTTTATTTTTTATCACTCTCGTAAGTTTTCAGATAGCTGAACACACCTTAAAATCTATTGAGATCCCCCGATGAATACCAAAAAAAGTTTCCATTACGCTGTAATGTTTTGTTTAGTCGTTTACAACCATTTGAAGCAATAATTATAATTGGCCTTGAGTTTGTACCGCCCAACAGTCTAATCCCGTATCTGAGTCGCCATGCGATGCGTTTCGGGTCTTTCCGGTCTACGTGACGCTGGACGCGTTGCTTTCTCAGCGAACAAAAAACCCAGAACAATCTGTGACTGAGAGAACTCTGAAAACGTTACTTTAATTCCTTAAAAAAAAATACAAAAATCATTGGAAAACAAGTATTCAATATTTAAAAACAAAATTGAGGACTTACGAAAATAAATAATCAATTTGGAGAACAAAATCTACAAAATTAAAAATCCGAAAAAATATCTCGACTAAAAATCCCCATTATTCACATTCACAATATCGGGCGATTGTTAATATTATACTTTATACTTTCCTAATTATTGACTTAACATTTTTTGAATTCGAAACTGAAAATACGAAAACCATACAGAATACAGAAATTTCTAAAAAAATTTCTTTTATTATTTCTGTTCCATTTTTGCTTTTTCAAAATTTTTCTAATCAACATTACACCTTTTTTAGGTTTTCCTAAAATTACGTACTGCTTTTCTTAGTATTATATGACAGTAAACTTATAGGGAATTTATTTTTAGATCGTTGCTGTAAATGTAATTGAAAAGGGAACAACCAATAACCTTCAGTAAAGTTCCCAATGGAAATTTATAATAGCGTTCAAGGTTTTGTTTTCGGTCAATTTCATTGAGAATGCGAGCATCAACAAGATATTCTGATTGCCTTGGCAAGACATTCCCTCTTACCTGCCATTTATTCTGGCCTGGTTTTTGACCTTGGCCCAGTTTCTGTCCTTGCCAAATGTTCCAACTGAACTTGAAAGTTGTTCGTCCATGGAAAATGGCAGGAAGACAACACTTTTTGTCTGTTGACTGTCCCTGAACCGGTTCAGCGAAAACGCCTTTAAAAGCTAGGGGGCAACGACAGTTGCCTATCATCATCATCATCATGATGTGATTCTTTCTCATCATCATGAATGACATGTTCGGGAATCGTGAGTAGTAAAAATTGTTGTTGATTCTACGACAAAACAACATTTAAATAAATGGCACAACAGAAATAAATCTAGTATGACAAAGTATAGAGTGAGGGGACTGAAGAGTGACGGTACGAGATTAGCCAGATACGATTTGGATAGATCAATAGACGGATAGACCAGTTTTGTCTCGTTGTTGACGAGGTCGTCGCTTTGGGAAGCGCCAAATGTAGCACGTGAACTCAACGTGAACAGCAAACAGAGAGAGCGATGAGAGCAACACAGAGAGAGAGAGAGAGAGAGAGAGAGAGAGAGAGAGAGAGAGAGAGAGCTTCTACATATAGATTAAGAAACAGAAAGAAATGTTATAGCTGAAGAATTCATACCCTTTATCACTTACTTCGGTAGATTGCAAAGTAACTAGTCTAATTTAGTTACGTTTTTACTTTTAAATATATAATATATAAAATATCTTAAAAGAACATATATATATATATATATATAATTTTTTTTTTTAACAATTTCAAATACTTCTGAAACAAAAAAGTATTTGTTTAATCTTAAAGAAAACATAATATAATAATAATGTGTATTACATTTAGTTAAAATATCTTAAACAAAATAGTTTTTATAAAATGTAGTTAGAATTTCTTTAAATTCTAAGCTGTACTCTGTAAATTTCCATATAATATGTTTAATAAAATAATACCACTTAGTTACAATATCTGAAAATACAAGAAAATATACAGTTTATTTTTATTTATAGACAGTGAAATTATTTAAAAAAAAAATAATTTTTATTTTTCTTGAAAAAATAGTTTTTAGCTCGATACCCAAAAAATGGGTATAGAGCCTATTAGATTCGTGTCGATTATGGTACAGAATTTTGAACACATATATCTCCGCAACTATAAAAGTAAGAGCAACCAAATTTGGTGACAGTACTCCTAGGATGTTGATCTATACTAAGTTTGTATTTAAATTTGACCCCGCCCACGTCCGCCCACGTAAATGATATAAAATCTAATAACAAGAGCACTATTAAAGCTACAGCATTGAGACTTGGCACACAGGATGGGGAGACGAGTCCTGAGGTGTGCTGAAAATTTCATTGAGATCGGTTTATAAACAGGGAAGTAGTTTGAGAAAATATGATATATGGAGAAAATATAATCACCTGGATCTCAGAGACTATAAGAGATAGAGATTCCAAATTTGGTGACAATACTGCTATGTTGCGCACGCAGATCAAGTTTATTTTAGAACTTTGCCACGCCCCCCAATTATCCTGTAATCGACAAAAAACTAAAATATCCAAATACAAGGCCAATTTAATAGGTACAGATGTCAAAATCTGCACACACACTAAACACAATTTTGATAATGCATCCTGAAAACTGCATTGCAATCGGATAACAAATACAGAAGATATTAAATCAAAACTTCACATTTCTCATGCCTACGTGCAGTGGCCAGATTTTGGTACAAAACTTGCAGCAATGCATGCGATTTGTGGGTACATTGGACTCGGGATCAAAACAACTCTTTGTTTTGAACCAAATTATTTATTATTATTATTATTTTTATTTTTTTATTTTTTTTTTCATTGCATTAAATTAATTACATATTAATTAATAATTACATACTTTTTAAATGAATACTTTACATACTTAATCAATAATTTTATGTGATGCACATTTTGCAATCAGTACCATGAATTAGCAGCAAAACGAATTTGGTTCTATAAATAGCTTTATTTGCACATGTATGTATGTGTGTATGTAGGGCTTCTCTTCTAACGAGCGAGACATAATTGAAACAAAAGAAACGTGCAAAACGGACAACGAAAAAAAATGATATACATTGATATTGCCACATGCAAATATAATGCTCCGATGGCTCTGATGATAGAGCCGTGTATTTCGAGGCGATGAGTCGAGAGCTCGAATCCCGTTTCAATCTTGCCCATGTGCAACTTTTTTTTTTTTCTTTTTTGTCAATTATTTCCTTTTTATTTGTCAACTATTTTCTTTATTACAATTTGTACTTTTTTAACAACTTGTATTTTCTTTGATTTTGTGAAAAGAGTAACTAAATGTATGGAAACACAAAATCAACGCCATTGAATTAATCGGTTGTGAACGTTTGGGTATCGAGCAAGTTACTGTCGAGTGCGCTCGACTGTAGACATACCACACCTCATCGCGAGCGAAGCGAGCCGGGGGTAGGCGAGCGAAGCGAGCAGGGGGCGGAGCCCCCTTGTTTATGAATAAATGCACTGTTTGAACAATCGTTCCTTTAAAATTTTCTTTCGAATTTTAAACAAATTTCAATACATAAAATATACATTACTTGTAAGTTTGATTTAGATATCTTAAGGAATAACAAAGTTGTTCATTTTAAAAATTAATGGCATGGCAGCTATATGATATTTAAGTCAAATTTAAAACAGATTTAACAATTTATTTATAAAATATTCTTTATAAAAGAACAGATGAGTTTTCTTGACATATTGTAAGAAACCATCCTTTTTAAACTTTCGCTCCTAAGACAGCTTTGGTATTTCATATGACGATCGGATTCGATAGCATGAAAAAACTGTATTAAAATTAATTTTTTATGAAAAATTCTACAAATAATAATATTTATACACTTTGTTAAAGATATATTGTACAATATTATGTTATAGAAATATAGTCAGTTTAAGCTTATACTATATAGAGAGAGCTCTTACAAATATTAATATTTATACACTTTGTTAAAGATATATTGTACAATATTATGTTATAGAAATATAGTCAGTTTAAGCTAATACTTTATAGCGAGGGCTCTTCAAAAAGTATTGTTATTATTTTAGAACTTTACACTATGGGCTCTATCACGTGATTAAGTTATAACTTCCCTGAAAGTGTATAAAATGAGAGAGAGTGAGAGATAGAGAGAGATAACGAAACTTATTGCGTTATTCAAAAATTTGCATGACGTTAGCTGTTCGTGTGGTCTGTTTCTATCTCCCTTGCTCCCTCCGTACGTTTCTCCATCCATCTGTCTGTCGGTGGGGACAAAGGTCAAGTTATTGCGAATAACCCTATATGATGATAAGGTAACCAGCTGGTCAACGCATGGTCAGCTGCCTGAGACTTGGTTTAAGGCGTGGCACACTCGCCATTAATTGGTGATAAGAGAAGCTTCTCTTATCACGGCCCGGAACGTGAAACGTCTAGCACTTATCGCACATATCAGAGAGCAGGCGTACGCCGAACAAACCCGTCGATTTTTGTCGAGGCGAGACGAATGTTTCAAATAGATTGACTGAAAGATACGATCGTCCGGTCTCAATGGGTTGTTCAAGTGGTCAATGGCACCTTCAGTTTCAGTTCGATTTAATCGCGGAAAAAGTCGCTGAAACTGCAGCTAATGAATGCAATTTCATTTGTGGGCGTGATCTCTCCATGACATTCATAATTTTTGAGTTTGTTTGTCCCCGAGCTATTTGTGAATGAGACTCTCTATCTATATATGATTTTGATTCTGATTTCAGCGTTTTAAAAGTCACTTATGATAGATTAACTTATGCGTCTTAAGCAACATTAATTGGTAGATAATCCCCTATTTATTATAAACATAAGTGTTCTTTATAGACTTTTCAAACCTTATATATTTTTTTAAAACTAAAAACTATTTATTTTAAAAGTTCTTCATCAACTTAAATCTTGATGATTTCAATAAAATATGTACACAAAACGAAATGTTTTATAAAAGTATTGGATTTCTTTTTCTCTATTTGACAATTCCCAGACCAAGATTTCCGGTTCTTTTAAGTTTTATAATCTTATCAAATATTTATTTATAGATAAGTTAAGCAATCAACGGTAAGTATTTGAACTTAATAACATAACGTTTTGCAATTTTTTTTTTAATCTTCATAGAAAATTGTCTTTTTACAATTTGCACTATTACAACTTTTGGAAAATTTAAGTTTTTCCTTTTAATTACGCCTTTTTGGCACATTAACTTTTATAATGATTCGATGAAAAAAAATTATTTAGAGAAAAAATATTGGGCTCAAGAGAGTCTAGTTTTTTCAGTACTTTTCCTATAGAAACAATCTTTCTCTACAATCGTAGCGTTATCAAAACTTTACAAATATTTCAAATAAAGAATTCTTTTCTATATTTGAACCATAGATTAATGAAGATAATCATTTTTCGGGAAAATCGGAAAAACAAATTGGTTAGTCTTAAGTAAAAGTGCCATTTTTCTCAACAATAATAGATATTATAATAATTTGAAAAGTCTCATTATTTAAAATAATTCTTTCGGTCAAAAAAAAACCACATTTGTTTTCTATGAATACTCAACAGAGATGAAATGAATAATCCAATGAAAATAATTCAGAGTGCTTCTTATATAGTTGTGAAATAATAAACAATATGATTCATTCTACAGCAAATAAATGAAAAATCAAGTCAGCAACAGAAAACGACAAATATTGAAAAGTGGCATTATTTGGAAAGAAGTCTTATATAAGAATACGGATCTATAGAACTTATTTAACAATCAAATGTTCATCCAATTCAATTCATTGGGGCAGTCTGTCAATCAATCAGTCAGACAATCAATATTTATCTTGCTTTGTTGTTGTTGTTGTTGGGTTTATCACAGTTTTGTGGTTTATCTTGGGTTTATTTGAAGCTACCACATGACGTATACGCCATGTGTGTCGTGACAATTTCTTTTTTGGGGCGTTGTTTTGTTATCGGACGTATCATTGGGCCTGTGGGTCGATAACTGGCCCTGGGAATTTATTGTTGACTGTTTGTTGATTTATTGTTGCTGTTGTTGTTGTTTTTGGAACCCTTGGAGGCTCGTTGCTCGCTGCGTGCTCAGAAAAACAATGGAAACAACCCAAGTGCGCAGTCAACACACCTATTCTATAATTGTTCTTGTTGTTGTTGTTGTTGACTTGCTCAAATAAGTGTTGTTGTTGTTCTGGTTGTTGTTGTTGACTTTGTGTTTGCTTAAGTGGGCGACTTTAGTCGATTTTTTAGTGTCTGTGACGAATTTCGCCTCATGACGATCATCGTAAATGTGTGTACTACAATTCAAAGCATGAATGTGTGTGTGAGTGTTTGAGTATAAATATGAGTATGTGTGAGTGCCTTGTTATCGCCGCCAACAGCTTGTAGTGATTATTTGTTTGCACACATCGATTGAGTGTCCATTCGATTAGTCAATCAGTCGAGATGTGAGCGTGACTTATTAAGTTAATTTTATATTTAATATATATTACCTTATTTTTAAAACTTAATAAATAATTTTTACATTTTTCTGAATTATAAAATCCATCAAAAAATTAAAAATAAAAATAGACAAACACATTTTATACTATTGAAATAAATATTAAATATTTAAACTTTGTCCTGCAGCCCGAACTGTAAGACCCAGAAGGCTGAAATTTTGACTCAACATAGCTGAGACATTTTCACCATGCAATAGAACGGCTTTTAGCGAAATTCATACGGGAAGGAGGTCAAATTCAAAATCTCTTAGAAAAAATAAACTTTTTATTTGGATTTATTATTATTGTCTACTTTTATTATCTAGGTATATTGTTCTTAGAACAAGTTAAATTAATAATAATAATTTTCATCAAATTTCAGAAATAAAATAAATTAAATAACTGCATTTATTTTAAGCTATTAAAATGCTTAAATTTTTACAATATATGACAGTCAATTTTTTTTAGCATTAGTCAAGAAAACTAAGGATTTTTTTCTAATTTCTGCAACACTTCAAATTAAAAGAATTTTTATTGACATTTACTTTATTCTAATTTCTAGAGTATATATTTTTTTTGTTGCTCAAAAGGAAACTTGTTCTCCTATTTATTCCATCTCTAATCTCGTCTATGTGCTTGAAGACGGAAATTGATTGGCTTGGTATGTTAAATTCGTTCAAAGTAAATGTATGAAGAAACGTCAATGTCATGGAATCAATGAATTCGCAATTGTTGACCAAAAATATTTGCATTTATTTATAGAAAACAAGAGCAATAGTAGCAACAATTAAATTATAAATAACACATGCAATATTTGAAATAAGTGCAAAGTCTTTGCCTCAGATTAAGTTCAATTGAAAGCGACAATCGACTTATCTGCTTCCAGACTTTTCTCCCCCCTCTGGTTACTTACTCCCAGAGAGACTCCCCCCTTATCAGATGGAATTGTGCATGGATGTTTGGCGTGTTCAGCACAGGACAGATCAGTTCAGATCGAGGCAAAGAAGAGGCAAAGATCAGGGCAACAATTTAGCTCATATTTATAATGTATTCAATACCCTGTAAGCAGCGGATGTGTTTGGGGGTATAATGCATTTGTGACCGACAAAAGCATATTCGTTTTTTTTTTTATTGAATTATATTTATTCAATACAATTTTGAGTTATCAAGAAATAATATTATAAAATTACTTTAAATATGTTCAGTTACTTAGAGAAAAATTTCATAGTCTTAGCTGATTCCCAAGGCGAATGTCGAAAAATATTATTCAGAATACGAAAATTCGGAAATACAATTTTGGAAAACAAAACTGAAATTTATTCGGAAATAAAAATGAGGCATACTGTTATGAGTAATTACAATTTAGAGAAAAATATTAGAAGTTACGAAAAGTCAAGTTAAAAAAAATATTTTATAATTTATTTATCAAATTTTTGTAATTTGCATATTTTCAGTCCCAGTATTTAAGAAAAGTACAGGCATCTATTGGGTTTGCTTTAAAGAATATGTGCGTAACAGGCAGAAGAAGGCGTGGCAGACCCTTTATAGGGGCGGAGTCCACCAGTTATAATTGTTTTTTAATATTACACTTTACAATATAAATAATAAAGTTTTATTATAATAAAAAGAAAGTCAAATTTAATCATATTTGCAGGATACTTCGGGCAAAAATGGTATATATTAGATTTATATTTTATCATTCATGTTATATATTTATCAGCATTGATTTTTAAATAATCAAAAGTTTTGTTGATGATCCCTGTCTTTAAATTATCATTCATGAGGCGTTGGCACTTGGCAAGGACAACAACGAGTTGACGAGGAAGACAATCGCAAATAAATAATAATAAAAACAAAACAACGCAAACAACTTGAAAACAACAGCAAAACAACAATTTTGCGACTAAAAGGTCAACGCGCAAAATTCACAAAACGTTGAACCAGCTACAGACCCTGAAGTTCCCCAGACAAATGACTTCTACATCTTCCTCTCTCACTCTCTCTCTCTCTCTCTCTCCCTCTCTCCCTCTCTCCCTCTCCCTCTTGTAAAAATGTAAAGCAGGCCGGTCGCAATATCAGCAACAACTTGAAACGACAACAACAACCTTAAATGTGTGTGGAATTGAACTTTGAAATGATGTCATACATGCATAGAAGGGGAAAAAAAAATCAGAAATACTCATTGATCGTATATAGATCGATCAGAGATTACAAAACAAAAAAAAACACATTGAGAGAGACTGGGAGACATGTGTAGAGCAAGTGATTTCAGTTATGTTGGGCACCAGGTGAAGGTGATCCATGACAACAACAACACCAACAACAATAGTAACAACAACAACAACAGCAACGATCGTAATAACGATTAAAATAACCGTGTCAATAGTTAATCAAGAGCATAAGCTCTAACTTAAGCAGGAATTGTTACAATTTTTTGAAAATATAAAATATAAATAAAATAAAATATTTGTGCAGTCTTAAAATATTATAATAACTGATCCTCAGTTAATGTTCTTTTCTGCAAGTAAACATTCGAATTCAAATGATTTCCAACCCGAATGGCAGATAGTTTATAAAAGTTCTCTTCGAGTGATCATTGAATGCTGAGGATCAGCAACTCAACCGATCCTCAGTTGATCAGAGTACAAGGAGAACTTCCACAATTGATTAACTCAAGATCTTAAGACTGATCCTCAGCTCATATTTATTTGTAGAGAAGGTAAAACTTAAAATTCGGAATATAAGTGATCTTATACCAATTTTACTTTAAGAAAGACATTTATTAACAGCAGATCGATACATTGACTGATCCTCAGTTTATTTTCAGTAAATATTTGGTAATAATCCTAGTCTTATAGATATGAAATGTAATTTAATACGCATTTAGTTTCAACATAATCAATTGTTTAGATTACAGGAAATTCAGCTCCACTGATCAACTGAAGATCACAGTAACCATTGATCACACAAAAAATACATCTACACGAGCTAAAGTCTAGTCACAAATTTCATTTTAATATATAAATTTATAACGAAATATATAAATTAAAAAAAAAACCCAATGCGCAAAAATGTTGAGCTTCTGTTTAAATAAAAATAACTTTTTACGCAGTGCCGAATATCAATTATGAAGAAGAATGAATTATGAAGATAACAACAAACATAGAGCAATACAACTATTGTTAATTATTTAATATATGCTAAGAATTTTTCACTTATCATTGTCCCTAAACTTTATTCGCCAGCTTTAAATTTGGGCTTCTTTCTCGCTTGTTAACTTAAATATTCAATGTTGACCTTGATTAAATACAAAACCCAGAAAAAAATGGTAAGAAACAAAAGTCAAAATGCTAGTAAAATTGGCCAGAAACCAGTTTTTATTGTTGTTGTTGTTGTGAAGCACATGCGAATTTTTAAAGCAACACAAATTCGTAAGTAAATATTTCATCAGCTTGTTTGATTGTGCTAAAAATAGCTAAAGTTGCTTTTTAAGATAAGCGAAAGGGTCTCTATCTCTCTCTCTCTTCTTCTCTCTCTCTCACTCTCACTCTCTCACTCTCTCATGCTGATCGAACCTCAAGACGTATAATTGATATGCTTAATGCACAAAAGCTGATCAATCATACGCAGCGTGCGCCAAAAAATAAAACGAACCTACCCCACAAATTTAATTAGCAGCTGTCGAATGAGGGAGAGAGAGAGAGAGAGTGAGAGAGAGAGCGAGCAAGAGAGCGGGAGGCGGGGGGAAAAGAAATTGAGAAAGAGCGAACTATTGCATTGCTTTTATTGTTGTTTTGTCGTTTTATAAATAGCCAAAAAGGCAATGAGATGATCGCAGGGCAAATGGCCAACTGGACTTTGAGCCACATTTAAGGCAAGCCAACAATTTTGTGGGCGTTTGTGGCCATGTCATGTAACGGCAAATCAGTGCAACGCAAACAACAACAACGAGTAAAAACGCTGCAGTCAAAATGCTCGACTGCTAAATGCCCAGTAACAATAGATTCAATTCTATTTAATCACCTTAAATGAAATGAATACACAAAAAATAAAAACAAGACCAAAAATAAATATGTAAAATGCCCGAATCAAATTTAAGGTATTGTTTTATACTAATTACAAATAAAAATTTAGATTTTAAATTATTAATATTTCTTTGCTTTTAAATAAAAACCAAGATCTAGGTAAAAAATATTTTTCGAAATAAATTAATCAAAATTGCAAGTCATCGAAATCGAAATCTAAAGGAAAATAATTTTTTTTCCCGTATTTAATAAAATTGGAATACAGAATGAATTAAGAGGTCAAACTATGATCAAAATGACATTCCGCTTGAAAATCGATTAAGTTTTGCCAAAGTTCTGACAGTTCGAAGTTCGTCAAGCCTCTGACCTAGCAACTTTACAAGTCAAAATTTTTGTTCAATTTTCCATGATTTTTTGCAGAAAAGTGGAATGTCTCAGAATCAATTTTAAAGTGTTGTTTTATACTAATTACGATATAAGATGTTGATTAAAAGTGAAAACTTAAGATTTAAAATTTTTAATTTTCAAAATTCCAAAGGGGGGACCCTTAGCATCGAAATCGAGATTTAGAGATAAATAATTATTTTCACGAGTTTAATCAAATTTGAGTGTAGAATGTATAAAGAGGTCAAACCATGATTAAAATGATATTCCGCTTAAGAATCGGTTCAGTTTTGCCAGAGTTATAAAGCTTGGAAGTAGGTCAGATCTTGAGCAATCAACTTTTAAAGTCAAAATTTGTGTCCGAAGTTTTTTAGAAGAAAATAACAGGTCTGAGAATCGATATTAAGATATAATGAGTTTATTAAAAGTAAAATAATCAGACTTAAAATTTAAAATTTTCAAAATTTCACCCATATTCAGTGCTAAAAATTAAAAGTTTGATTTTTGTACCATATTTTTCGCAGTTCTTACCAAAATTTAACTCTAATTCTTTAACTTTTAAGAGTTCTTCGAGTCTGAAGATTTCATATGGACAATATCACAAATTTAGAAGCCTGTGTATAATTTTGAGTACTGGGCTAACAACAACAACAACAAACAGGCAAAAGTGGGTAAAAATAAAATGCATAATTTCTGTTGATTGTTGTTGGCTTGGGAAACTGTCTTTTTGGCCAGGTTTTGTACGATTGCTGCTTATGCGACGAATCTGGCAAATTTCATCAGCACTTTTAATTTATGCAGTTGATGACGACGATCATCATGATGATCATGATGATCATTATCATCATAACGGGGCGTGAATCGCACAAAAATAATAATAAAAAGAGATCAAGAGAGAGAGTGCTAAAAAGTTGGAAGAATTGGCATCGAGAGAATTGCTGAGAAAAATTCTGTCTGGCAAACAAGGTTAACGGCTGTGCGAGGGCAGCTTGTGTAGTTCAATGCACTCGGTCAATGTTGTGTAAATAAAATTAAATTAAAAATTGAGTGACAGGAGCAAGGTAACTGCACCCTTGGGTCAATGATATCCTCTTCCCCAAAAAAAAAAATAAAATAAAAAAAATACAAGCAAAGATACAACATTATTATTATTATTATTTTTACTTTTTTATTATTTTTTTTGGGACTGGCCTCGCTGAGGAAGTTGCTTGACCTGGAACGTTGTTGGCCTGCCGGGTGTAATGCACTATGATTACGCTAAATACGGTTAAAGATACAGATACACATGCAGATTCAGATACATATGCAGCTAAAGATACAGCTAAACATGCTTACAGATACACTTGGTATTTTTATAGGTTTTTGGGCGAATGGGATTGTTGTTTTCACATGAATCATAATGAATACAAGTTGCAGATACAGATACAAAGGTAGCTAAAGGATACAGATAGAGATAGAAATGCAAATAAAGATGCAGATACAATTAATGGTATGCATAAATAATCAAATAAAGATAATAATACAAATTCAACAAATAAAGCTAGGAAATCATAAACAAATGTAAATGTAATTGAAAAATTTAAACACAGTTGCAATTGCAGCAAAAGATGCAGATACAAATAGAGTTACAGACTCTGATGCAAATACAGATATAAATGATGATACAGACAGAGTTAAAAATAGAGGTAAATTTACAGATACAAATTCAGTTAAAGCAACAGATACAATTGTAGCAAAAGATAGAGATACAAATGTAGCTAAAGATTCAATTGCAGCTAATGTTACAGATACAATTTATGGTACAGATTGAAATGTAATAGAAGGTACAAATACAGCTTAAGATACAGATACAACTGCAACCAAAGTTTGAAATACTTTTAAATAATTTCAAATTACAAGAAAAAAAATATATATATATTATTAGATAAATAAAAAATATTTATTTAAAAGAGTAAATTTACAAATAAATAAATAAATAATGAAATATATATGTAAATAATTTAGTATTTTAATAAATTAATAAATAACTAAATAAATTAAAATATTATATAATAAAAAATAAACAAAGAAATGTGAAGAGCTCAAAAAATGCAATGAATTCGAAACTCTAAAGAAGTAAATCTTTTATTTAATGACCATTTGGCAAGAGGGTTGCACGGAAGGTGAAAAAGAGGGTGGAGGGGTGGAGGGGGGGGGGGGGGTTTAGCTGACTTATGTTAACCGCTCGGTAATCAGCTGCGCCATATGTTAGCGCGGATTATTGTGCACATTTTCTGTATATTTATTGCCCATGCATAACTTGCAATTCCCCATGCCCACTGTCCATCCTACCCCCCCCACCCCCTCTTCCTTCCATCACCACACATCCCCTCTTCAATTGGCTAAATGTCCCTTTATTTTGGCCTGTCCTGGCCGCTTTTGAGAGGAAGCTTTTCATTTCCGGCACTGTCAGCATTTTTCAAATCTATGAGCGTCCAATGCAAAGCGAGAAATTTCCATTAAAATGCAATAGGTGCAAATTAGAAGACAAAAAACGCTTAAAAAATAAGACAAAAAACCAAAACCCAAAAAAACCGGTAAATGCGAATAAAATGTAGTCGAAAGAGACGTAAGCACGACTGCAAATACCCTCGACAGGCAGAAAATAAATTTATATTTAATCTCACAAATTTTCTATATTTAAATTTAATACTCAAATTACATTAAATGAAAAGGCTCACCAATTAATATTAATTTATTTTTAAATAAAATTAAAATACAGTTTACACAAAATTGAATGTTAAATTTTAACGTTTTCAATTAAAAGAATCGCACAGCCTGAAAGTATGCTATGTTTTTTTCTTAGCAATTTGAATGCAAATGTTATGTTGGAAATATTAGAAATATGTATATAAATATGTTGGTAATATCAATTCGAATTGTATGACAATTAGAACATAACACGTTTTCAAATAAAATCGAATATATAATTAAATTAACTTAAGCTATATTCATATATAAAAGAATAAAATAAAAGAAGCGCCTAGAAGTATGCTGCATTTTATTCGTAGCAACGTTATTTGTGCTGCCAACTATCAACAAGCAGCGTTGCCAATCAATAGAAATCACACAACCATTGGCGCGCAAATTAAATAAAAATAAACTTGATGTACATTTTGCAGAAACTAAGCAAAAATTAGGACAAAAGATAATATAAAATAAAGGCGATAATTTTTATGTTGTGAGTTGGTCAGTTAGTATAATTTAATTATAATTAAAAAATTCACAAACTAACAATATTGCAAAAAAAAAAAATATTGCTAAGGTTTTCAAAGTTCTAGCTACAAAATGTGAAAAAATGACCAAAAAAGCTTCATATTGCAATCGGATCTGAATGTGGGAATGGAGCTTTTGCGGGAACCAAGGCTGCCGTGTTTTAATTCCAAAGTTGCCACACCATTTTGAGACCGTTCTCACACTGCAACTTTTTTTTTGCCAGGTGGCAACGCTCTAGCAACAACACTCTAGCCGCACTTGTTGTTGTATTTATAAAAGCACCGGTCGAACAAGTGCAAATTCCATTAAAATCGCTAATTATAATAAGCAATTAAGCTTTAAATGTTTATAAAAGCAAAGCAACAATTGCCAGACTCTGAGTAAATAATATAATTAAATGCAATACGTGTATGTACATTGTGTTAATGTGTAAGAAATGTGCGTTGTGTTTCGGCCTTTTGTTTTGATTCTTATCATGCTGCGAAACAGAAAAACAAAGCGTGCAACGCAATGAAAAATAAAGTCAAAACAAAGTGGAGAAACTGTGAGAGTGCGCGCGCAAATGAAATGAGAGAGTAAAGCACTCGCTGCTCTCGCTGTCGCAGTCGCTGTCGCGGTCGCTGCCTCAGCGACGACAGCGACGTTTTTATGCTGAGCTTTCGGCCCCAAACGACTCCAACGCAGCAGCGCAGCGACGACGACGACGACGACAGAAGCAGCGTTTAGTTGTGAGCAAGACTTTGCACTGTTCGGACGTCGCTCGCTTACGTTACGCAAAGCAACGACAGTAACGTCACGTCACGTCAACGCTACGCCGACGCCGTTGTCGACGCCGTCAACTTGAAAACGCGAGCAGCGAAAAAAAAAACAAAAACAATACAATTAACAATTGCTAATCGGAATATGTAAAACGATCGAATTGATTCCAATCAGATTCGCAACGCGATCGTCGCGTATTAATTAATTATAAATTAATTACAAGTTGAATATACACACGAAAAAGGTCACATAAATAATCAAAATAATTATCAATTATTGATATTTGATAACTGCATGCCATTGCATTTCAATTTCAATTTCAATTCAAATTCCAATTCCAATTTCCAATTGGTGTTTACTACTACTGTGTGATTTGTGATTTTGTGGATGGTGTTTAGTGGATTATAAGTGCTTCTAGTTTTGTGGATTCCGCCGGTAAATGTCAACAAGGGATTTAATGTAGACGCAGCTTATTGGAAAGCTCTCAACTCCGCATTGGACACCAAACAATGTCACGACGCAAACAGTCGAATCCAAAGCCGTTGAATAAAGGTAAGCACCATCCCCCTTACCCCTTCCCCTTCCCCCTTCACCCTCCCCCCTCTCTCAATCACCCCCTACACCTTTTTAGACAGTTAGTCAAGTAACTGTTTTGACACACTCAACAAATCATATTTAAATAAAATACCATATCATATATTTTATTTATAATTTTTCTAATTTAAATTTATTATGTTATTTAGAACACTTAAAAACATTAAAATATACAAAAACTCACATGCTTATTCGAACAATTTTAAATAAATATAAACAAGAACACAACTGTTATTAAAAATTAAAAAAAAAAAAAAAATAAATAAATATTTTTCTTTATCAAAACAATAATCTTACTTAGTGTAACTGTCTATAACTATCTTAAACTAATTTACCATTAGAAAGTGATTATATTACAAGTGTATATAAAATTCTAAAATTAAAATGGAAATTTTCTAAAATTTTCTAAAATAATGTAAACACTTTTTAGTGAAGTTTTGATGTAAGAGATAATGAAATTCAGAATGTCAAAAAAAGTAATAGATGACTTTAGTAAAAGAGGGTATTATTTACAGTAAATATTTTTATTAGATATTTATTTTGACATAAAATTTTATGACATTTGAAAATAATTTTTGTCAGTCCCTAAAAAATATCTCTTCAATAAAATATAATTAATATTTTTTTTGACTATCCCCCAACTGGTATTTAAATTTTTGCTTAATTTTATCACAGCTGTTTATGTTTCCTATATCAAGTTAAGATTGGGTTTAAATATTCAAAAAATAAAACATAAGCTTTTGTTTTCTTTGTCAGAAGATTTGTTAGACATACTGTACATTCTCTGCACTCTACAACTTACACCTGCTTTAAATAATATAAACAGCATTGTCAGCTCGTCATATATTTGTTTGTTTCGGGGTTTTCCATATGGAATCGAGTAAAGCATGTGAACGAACTGTGTTCCGTGTTCTTTTTCTTGTAAGTGATAGAGATTGTGGGGAAGGGGGAGAGCTATATACCCCATAAAAAAGACGGCGATAATCAACTTGATTACCATATAACTTGGCAAAACTACGAATACCCTCATTAATTAATATATTATAACTTTTATAATTCTATTTCATATAATTTTCTTATAATTCTATTTTATATTATTTTAATCATTATAAAAACTCATTTTATATATTTAAAGTGACAGTAAAGATAATTTATTTTAATTATTTTTATGCCATTCATTAAACGACAAAATATATTTAATATTGAAAAAATATATATAAAGATTTTTAAGTCTTAGCAAAGTCGTGGAGATAAATACTAAGACTTAAAATAAAATATTTGTTAATTTTATTATTTGCTTCAGTCGATTTTTAATTATTTGTATTTTTATTATTAAAGTAAAAAAACTTTTGAAATTGATTCTTTTGCCAGATTTAAAAGATATAATTCAGCTCAATTATTATTAAAAATAAATACTTACTATTTTTTTCATAAAATAATTGTAATATTTTTTTAACGTACTTTTTTCTTAAAGTTTATTATGATTTCTAAAACAAAATAAAAATAGTAATAATAAGATTCTTTGGGCTTAACTATTTATATAATTTAAATTTTAAAATCAAATATGTGCATCTTTTATATGGTCAACACAATTACTTGACTACTATATATAGGTAAATGAAGTGAAGAAAAGTTTGATAAGTTGTTTAGACACACCTTATTATTAACTAATTACATTTTGTTGTTTGTCATTTGTCATTTGATATATCTGAGCAAATGCAACAAAAACAATGAATGCATTTTTGGAATCGATAATACGTGTCCAGAGCTGACCATAAGTTAAAGGTGGAGCTGGTGAGGGGGTGGGGAGTGTGGGGGGGAGGGGGAAAGCTCGCTCTTGAACTCCTTATCGAGCACGTTTCTGTTTTCTGTTTTCTGTTCAACTTGAATTCGATTTGGTTTTCGTATTTTATTTTTTATTTTTTTTTTTCCAATGATATCAGAAGTCATGCAAATAAAATGTACGGTGTGTACACACTGGATAACAACAGTGTGTTTGTGTGTGTGTAACGGCTTCAGTTTCGATAAATTAGCGCGCTTATCTATGCAGCTGTTGTTGTTGTTGTTGTTATTGTTGTTGTTGTTGCACCTGCGCCGTTGATTTCTTCTAGTTGAACACTATCATAGGCTCACCCTTTCCCGCTCCCACTCTATCTCTCCCTCTCTTTCCCTCTCTATGCGCTGAGCCGCTTTGCATATTTATCTTTTGCACACTTGCTGCGGCGTCGCACAGTGGCAAAAACAGTTCGATTACCTGACAAATCTCCAATTTGTTTAGTATTTCCAAAAAAAAAGTAATTTTACAATAATTTACTATTTTTTGATTTTAAAGCATAATATTTGTTTTTTTTTTTGAGTTATTTTTGCATTTTTAAACATTTTTCAAAAATCTCTCAAAAAAATGTATTTTATGCAGTTTTTACTCTATGTTAAATCAATAGTTTTGGAATGCTTTTTTTCTGCGTTATTTCTTAACATCCTTTATTTCAAACTCTGATATTTTAAAAATATGTGTTTATTATTTTATATTTTTTCCACTGTATTTCCAGTGTAATTGCCTTAATTAGCCATACCTAAAATCATTGTAAGAATAATTTTTATTGAAATCGATGAAAAGGCGACTGAGATAACATTTTCTTTTAGGTTTAAAAGAAAGAAAGTAAGAAATTTTTTTTTAATTTTGAAAAATATAAAATAAATGTAATAATTTGTAAGTTATAAAATGAAAATTAAGAAATAAAATTAATATAAATAAATAAAGTACAAAATGATTGACATTTAAAAAAATATTCGATTACTTATTAACTTTCAAAGATTTTATTTATTTTGAGCTAGTGTCTAGCTGTTTTTCTTCACTGTGCGCCGTCCACATGGCTGACTCTGTTCTTCTTTTTCTTCTTCTTATTGTTGTTGTTGTTGCTTTTAAATTTCTATAGCTTAAAAGCGCGCAGTCGATAAACTTTTATCACAACTGCAGCAACAACAACAACAACAACAACAACAATGAAAACGAAAACTGTGCAAAAGTATTGCGTAGTCGGTTTGTTGTTGCTTGTATTAGTGCGAGATATGGCAACGCTAGAGAGTGCCAAGTCAGTTACCCCGTTTATACAGCGCTTATCATGAATTCTACTTGAATTTGCTCAGAATAAAAAAATGAAATGTATCTAAAAATACAATTTTACTGAATACTTCACTTATCATTTAAATTTAACTTGAGAATTTTCTTATCATTATATTTAAAATTGGGATTTTCGTCTCCACTAAATTTATATTTTAGATTTTTAATTTCAGAAATAAATTATTTGATTTAGTTTTTTGTTACTTATTTGTGATTTTTCGTCTCCATTAATATTTAAAGACTTCATGGTGTTGACCAGAAAACATTTTGGTAGGTCTTAACTTTATATAAGTTCAAAAACGGTGCCACAAAGAGAAGCAAAAGAATTTGACAACTATCTCAAACACTGAGCTTTACAGATTTCTTTCAAAGCTATCACAGAAAATATAATCAAATTGCATTCTAAACTTTCAAACTATAAGCATCTATAAAATATTGTAAAATTTTTAATTTTTTTTTAAAGAAACTAACGAAAGCTGTAAAGCAATTGTTTAAAGATAGTAAATAATGGCGTTACCTCGATACAGTGGTGCATTTGGTGGACGTTCTGGTTTTGGCGATTTCGGTGGTTTTGGTAGCGTCAGCGGTGGAGTGCGTTCCGGTAGGGTTGAGAGCCGTCATCAGCATCGCACTGGCGGATTTAACCGCAACTTGCATAATGTGAACCGGTCGGATATGCGTCTGCAGCCGTTTCGAAAGAACTTTTATCAGGAGCATCCTAACACTCACAATCGTTCGCCAGAGGAGATTGAACGGTTTCGTTGCAAGCATCGGATTACAATAGATGGTTATGCACCAAATCCCATACTATATTTGAATGAGGTATGTTTTCCGGACTTTTGCATGAATAAAATGCAACTTTTGGGCTATACGGCACCTACACCAATTCAATCACAATGCTGGCCTATTATTATGTCGGGTCACAATCTTGTTGGCATTGCGGAAACAGGATCGGGAAAGACGTTGGCCTTCGTACTGCCCGCCATTGTGCACATCAAGGGTCAGGAGGGTTTAACATCTGGAAATGGACCCATTGCACTCATTCTCACACCGACACGTGAGCTGGCCCAACAGATTCAAACGGTGGCAAATGAATTTGGCTCCAAGAGTACATGTATCTTTGGCGGTACCTCTCGGTCAAAGCAAGTTCAAAATTTAAGACTTGGTGTTGAGATTGTAATTGCCACGCCGGGTAGATTACTTGATTTGCTCAAGAGCAACAATATAAATCTAAAATGTTGCACTTATCTAGTTCTTGATGATGCTGATCGTATGCTGGAAATGGGGTTCGAACACCAGGTACGTCAAATAATTGAACAAATTCGACCCGATCGTCAGATACTCATGTGGAGCGCAACTTGGCCAAAAGAGGTGCGTCGACTGGCCGAAGACTATCTTGGTAATCATATACACATCAATATAGGGGCTTTGGAATTGTCGTCAAATCATAATATAGTACAACATGTGTTTGTTTGCTTTGAGCACCAGAAGATTGAGCATTTGATGAAAGTGTTATCAATGTTATGCCAATGTTATGGCAAGATCATTATATTTGTAGCTACCAAAAGGATGGTTGACAATTTGACGAATTTTATTATTACTAATCTTAACTTTGACACTGGCATCGCCTCCATACATGGCAACAAATCCCAAATGGATCGCGACATGGCGATCAACGATTTTCGCAGCGGACGCGTCAAGATTTTGGTGGCCACGGATTTGGCGGCACGGGGTCTTGACATTCCGGGCATTCAATATGTGATTAACTTTGATTTTCCACAATCATCGAGGGATTACATTCATCGCATTGGACGCACTGCACGCACGGAACTTTCGACGGGAATCTCATACACATTCTTTACACGGGAAAATGCGAAATGTGCTCGGGATCTGATTAAAATACTGCGTGAGGCCAAACAGTTGGTCAATCCAGAATTGGAGTATTTAGCAAGAGAAAGAGGAGGAATGGAAGGAGCAGAAGGAGCAGAAGGTGAAGAAGCGGGATGGGAAAGAAGAGAAGAAAGAGGAGACTGGGAAGTAGGAGGAGGAGGCGGAAGGGAAGGAGCAGGATGGGAAGGAACGGGAGTTGGAGAAGAAAGAGGAGACTGGCAGGAAGGAGAAAGTGGCGGATGGGAAGCATTAAGATGGGAAAGAGCAGGAGGTGGAGATGGAGGATGGGAAAGAAGAGAAGAAAGAGGAGACTGGCAAGTAGGAGGAGCAGACGGGCGAAACGGAGAAGGATGGGAAGGTGGAGGAGTATTCGAGGTATGGAAAGGAGAACGAAGACGACAAAAACGACGACGAGCATTAAAGAGAGGAGGAGGTCAAGTTCGAGGTGGAATTGGTGGTTACAAAAGAATAAATTTTGGCGGTATGTCCCTTAGTTTCCGTTCCGTTGGTATGGTATTCCTTAATGGCAAGAGAATCCATCTGAGATCGAATTTCAGAGGAACACAATATATTTTTAAAAAGGTTAACACTTTTATCAATTATTCGTTGCATTCAACATTTTAATTACAACTCATTGTCATTGCACGTTTTATTGATTTTAATAATAAAATAAATTAACAATTTCATTTGAAAAATTAAATATTATTGAGAATATATAGTAATTTTTTTGGTATAAAATTGAACAAAGGTTGAAGCAACCCAGAACCCTTAAAAAAATATTGAAAATATGCAACTTTGCGTTGCGTATGGGTCTAACTATAATATTTGATAAAAAATTAAAAATTGTAATTTAACATTTGTGTTCAAGAACTAATCAAAAACTCATACATTTGCTTGGTTTTCGGTTGGTATACATTTCTGGAACAACCCTTTAGAAAATCATATCATGAATACGAATGTTGATTTGAAAATTTTGATTTTATTTATAATATAGTAGAACTTCAATAGATTTATCACACATATTTTTTGTGACTTTTCATGAAATGTGCACCGCATAATCGCAATCGGAGCGAGTTTTAAGTTTCGTTAAGTTTTGTCGACTCGTGACTCGAAAAGGTGGTCGACAAGAGAATAGATAAACACTTTGCGTTTATTTTTTACGTCATTTTCTTTTTCTTTTAGTTTTTTTTTTTTTTTTATAAATTTTAATTACGGCTTATCACTAATTTTATGTTAATTGCCAGCTGTTGTTTGACTGTTGTCTGCTGTCTGTACTGTTGTTGTTGCTGTCCTACTATGTGCATTATCTGGCCAAAAAGCAACAGAGCCCAACAAAAGACACGACCAGCACAACTTGGTCGTCATAGTCGTCAGGTTGTCAGTTTGTCACTTTGTCAGTTTGTCGTTGTCGTCATGCGGGTGACAATTTTCCAAGTAGAGCTCCGGGCTCAGTTGAACTCGAATTCGAGTCGAGTTGACTCTTGGACTGGCCATCAGAGTTGCCTAAATTTTTTTTTTTTTTTAGCGGAAACAAGAGTAGAAAATTATATATTAATCAACAAAATAAATCTAAATAAAGTTAAAGATCTATTATTTCTTTAGAATCTTATATATACACTGAAAAAAAGATATTCTTTAATTTTTAATGAACTTTTGTAGATGTAAATTCTTGGTTTTAGGCTTTAAATATAAAATTTGATCAATTTATTGTAAGTCTCTCTTGGAGAAGATTCAATAAATAAAGGCAATGTAAATAAAAAAAAAGAAAAGATAAAAGATTTTCTTGAAATGATATTTTTTCTCAAAATGCAATTGTTGCTATACTTCAATAAAATAATCTTAATTGTGCAATTTATTTTTGGGTTTCTTAAAGCTGCATTTCTTTCGGTGTAATTTATTGTAAGCTAGAGATGTATAAATCATTATGATTTATCAATATAAATGCACACCTTATATTTATTTTTGTCAGTGTAAAGCATTGAAAAAAACGCCAAGAATTTCGCTGCTTGCTATTTTGATTTGACTTTAGAAAATGACAGATTTGACGGGTAAAAAGAGCTGTTCTGTCAACACTGCTAGCCATGCGATGACTCCCCTTACCAACCCCGCCCCTTCGCAACCCCCCCCTTTTTCTACCGTTAGCTATCGGCGGGTACGTGTCATGCAGCTCATTCTCATTTGGCTTCGTTGATGATAGCAAGCTCAGGTATGTACATATATACATATATACATACTATATATATATGTAAATAGATTATCGTATCGTACATATGTATTTGCACACTGCAATTGGAATTGCACTTGTGACTGATAAGACCAAAGCTCAGGTTGCACTAAATAGCTAGCCAAATCAAGGCCACCCTGTGGCTGCCTCAGTCTACGTCTCCGTCTCAGTCGCAGTCTCCGTCGCAGTCTCCGTCTCCGTCTCAGCTGCTGCTTTTGTCCGCTGCGCTGCTTAGCTCTCTGCCGCTGCCGCTGCCTCAGCTGCTGTCACTGCTTCTTCAGCTGCATCTGCATTAAAATTTGTCAACTTCCGGCAGGGTTGCCAGATATTGAAAAGATTCAAAAACTAAAAATAAATGTATAAATATGATAAAAATAAGCTCAGTTTAAATGCAAAACAAAAAATAAATGTTTTTTTATTAGGGATCTTAAAAAATACACTTACAAAAAAAATATCACCACAATGATCCTTTCCTGTTACATACACAAACAACATAATATACCCTATTTGCCCATTTTCAATGGTATCAGTGTATAAAAATCAGGGCGAAGGGGGCGTGGCAGGTCCCATTAAGCATATATGTTTGTTTAGGATCGATCTCACAGACTTTAACAGCTGGAGACTTCAAACTTGGTATGTAGGTTTCTGAATACCATACGCAGATCAAGTTTGTATTTATTTTTTAATCGGACCCCTATATCATATAGCTGCCATACGAACGATAAATCTAAAATGAATTTTTAGTATGAAAAACTTCTTGGTTTTCAA
Source organism: Drosophila phalerata (assembly GCA_951394115.2). Taxonomy (NCBI): domain Eukaryota; kingdom Metazoa; phylum Arthropoda; class Insecta; order Diptera; family Drosophilidae; genus Drosophila; species Drosophila phalerata. The sequence continues at coordinate 31,119,571 of OX596008.2, read as the reverse complement.
GTTATCTCAACCAATCTGACAAAATAAACATTTTGGCTGATATTATACATCATGCCCAAATTAGATTTAAATCGGACCATTATAACATATAGTTGCCATAGAGAGACTTAGTCGAAAATCAAGTTTTGGTATGAAAAAGTTTTTAGCTTTTTGAGATATCTTAAGCAAACTCATAGAATATGCATTTATGTTGGTGTTATTTATTCTGAACAAATTTGGCACAGATCGGTTTTCTATATCAAATAGCTGACATAGGAACAATCGGTCGAAATTAACTTTTAGTATAGAGTAACTGGGCACTTCTTTTTTTCTATGATACTAATATATTAAGAATTTTTTTTTTAAAAAACTGACAAACAAAATTTGCAAAAATTTAGCATTAAATGAGCTAAGCGTAAATTCTTCAATAAAGTGTATCTGGACCACTGTCGCTGCGCTGCCCGCTGCCCGCTGCCGCAGCTCTGCCCGCTGCCCGTTGCTGCCAGTCTCCCACACCCGCTCTCTCCCTCTCTCGCTCTCTGTCGCTCTGAGTTGATGATTAACCGTTAAAGTTGTCCACTTCAATTACGAGCATCATTACGATGCGGTGGAAAAGAGATGGAGAGAGAGACAGAGAGGGAGAGAGGCATGCGAGAGCAATTGGAAGATAAGCTCTCGATACGAGAGCTTTGGCCACTTTTGACATTGTGTTTAATAAGCGCGATAAGCTTTTGTCGTTGTTAATGTTTTTTGTTGTTGTTGTTTTTGTTGTTGTTGTTGTTATTTTGCATTGAAATCGTACCAGGAAATATCAGCAGTCAGATAAATAACAATAACAATAATAACTAACAACGACAACAGCAACAACTTCAATCACTTGCATTACAAATTACAAAAAATGTTGTTTTCATTCTGTGTACTCGCAATAAGTTCGTTTTATGATTGTTGTTGTTGTTGTTGTTTTTTGGACAGCACATTTGCATATCAACAGCGATACTGATAGCCAGGGGAAGGGGAAGGGGGTTTTTGGGGGAAGGAACTTGGGAACGCTTAAATCTTGAGTCACAGCCCTGAAAACAATTGTGATATTACAAAAATCAGAGTCGCTTATCGAAATGAAACTAACACACAGAAAAAATAAAGCAGTCGTCGCTTATAATATGATTTTTAGAATAAAGAATAATATTAAAAATAATAAAAATATATATTTATCACAAGACCAAAGCCGAGAAAATATCTACACTACAAAGTGATTAATGACTTAATCTCATAATAGTGAAACACTTTTCAAGTATAGAATTCTAAAATGGAAATGGAATTTATTTAATCTTATGTATTTCCGTTCGATAAGATCTCATCGATGTGATAGAATTCTATGGATTTTTGCTAAAAAGAGGAACTGATATAACTAAACCTAAAAGAAAAGAAATCCAAAATGATTAATCAGTTGATCTGAAAAAGTGAAATAAATTCTAGCTATAGAATTCTTAAAATGGAATTTATGTAATCTTAAGTATTTTTGTTTCCAGATAAGATCTGATCAATGTGCTGAAGCTCTATGAATTATTGCTAAAATAAATTAATTTTTGATTGTTCAAAAGATAGGGGGAATTTGAGAAAGAATATATAATATATGGAATAATGAAACAGAGGAAACCAATATTTTTATTTGAAATATATTTCTATCACGCAATCAAAATTATTAATGACTTGATTTTAAATAATTTCTAACTTCTAAAACGGAAATGGAATGTTTGTAATCTTAATTTTTTTTTTTTTCAGATAAGATCTCATCAATAGGTTGAAATTCTCAAAAAAAAAAAAATATAATAATAAAATGTAACTTTATAATTTGAAAAATTATAGTAACAATGAGCATTTCTAAGTTTTATTTTATTTAACAAAATTTATTTTTTAATTGACTGTAAAAGTTGCAATTGTTTGTTTTATTTTATAAAATGTTTTATTTTATTACAAATAATTTTGATGAATGAAATTTTAGTTAAATTAGAGTTATAAAATTAAATTTGTTAATAATATACAATGTTCAAATACCACTTAAAAGATAAAATCAAACTTAAAGTTGAGAAATGCATATATGCATGACTATATACATTGGAATTTCCAGTTGTTAGCTGAGTAATCATTATTGGGTTGTATTATGTGTGAATAAGGGTAGGAGGAAGGGCAAGGGGATAGGGTAGGGGAAGGGGAAATGGAGCTCGATTGTCTGAATCGTTGTTCTAATCGTCAATGAAATCGAAATAAACTTGAAATTTGATGCCCAAGCTGCGATAATGTTTTGTAGTCATTTTGAGAGACAAGCAACAACAAAAATAAAAGTATTTAAAAAAAATACAGCAACAACAACAACAAGTTGAAACAGCTGTCCGCTTGTAGATAGCTATGGTTGTTATTGTTGTTGTTGTTATTGTTGTTGTATGATTTGTACAGCTCGCGCTTATCAGCTGATCTGATGGCAAGATTGTCGCGCTTTGCTTCAAAATGAGAATGAACTGAAAACAACGACAGAAATTGTAGCAACAACAACAACAACCACAACGACAACTAAAAACTGAAAAATACATAAAACAATTTTTGTTGTTGTTGCTGTTGTTGTTGTTGTTGTAGCTCGTCGTCTGGCTGTTTTATAACAATTTCAAAAGATTTTCAACAAAAGATAAAAATGTCAATGTGATTTGGCTTGTCGGATTGTAGCTGGGCTGTGGCAACTTCATACTATATATACAACTATATACAGATATACAGATAAATTTATATATACATATATGTACTAAGTATGTACCATGAGTAAATACTTATATGCATATATGGCTATATTGTTTGTAGTGCTTGCACTCAGAGAAAAAAATGCATTAAAAATTATATTTATTTTATCATATGGTATGAAATTCTAAAACATGTTATTGATTTTAAATATAACTAAAAATTAAATATTAATTAGTATGTAAGTTTAAAAAATATAAATAAATTGAAATTTAATGTAATAAACTATGATGTAATTAAAAATTGAGGGTGTAAAAATACATTCAAGTATCTTCAACTCAATTTTGGTGAAAGCGATTTAAAACAACTTTAACTCGATTAATTTTTTGTTTTTACAAACAATAATTAAATTTTAATCAAATTCAATATGTTAATATATTATTTTGTAAAACTAAAAATGATTTAAATAAAAAAACTTTAAAGGAAAAAAGTACATTACTTAATTTAATGTTTACAAATATATTTAATTTACAAAATGTTTAGTTTTCTTTAATCAAACCTGTACAAAAATATTGAAATAGAAATTGTAAATATTAAAATTTCAAATAATTTTTCTCTGGGTATAACATACTATCTGAGTGATCTGCCTCGTTTGCCTCGGATTCCGAATCGGATTCGGACTTCAACTGATGATGATTTTGTCAATTGTCTGGGGGAAGTGGAAGAGGAAGAAAGAGGAAGGGAGAAGGGGGCGGGGGGGGGGGGGGTGCGATATCATTGCTCATGCCTAATTAATTTTCGTTCCCGTTCGCATGCTAGCTAGCGATGGCATCAGATATCAGTTCCATTGCCGCCCCAAATTTCCCCCCAACCAAATCTAAATCAGCAATCAACAGAAGCGGTTTTTTTTTAGTTGGCTCTTTGATTTGAAATAAGAATCGGGTGTCGGCTCTGGAATTGATAACGCCACGCTTCCCATAAATCTTTGTCAGTTAGCGACCCTCGTCGTCCGTCTGTTCGTCCGCCTCTAATCACTATCGTGATAACTATCGGTTATCGGCTAGCGGCACCGTGCACTGATTTCGTCGGGTTTTTTGTTTTTTTTTTTTACCTCGCCTTTGCCCTTATCACAGGGTCGTTTCCGCAGTGTTTATGTGTGTGTGTGTGTGTGAATATCAAGTTAATCATCAAGTTGGGAATCTGAAATTCTCATATTTCGACACTTTATCGCAATGTGGGCATCGGGTTTTTTTTTTTCGCTCAACAAATTTTAAGTGTTTAAATTTAGAGCAGTGTGTTGAATTTTACCATAATCGTAATCGTTATTGTTATGACTCTCTTTTATATAAATAAAGAGAGGGATGGATATTGCCTCTGATTAATTTTATGCATTTTTGGAGATTCATTTATCGTAACTTTATGAAATCTGATAGAAATGACCTACGAATTTACATCAAAGATACATCTTCTTTGCATTATCTAAAAGCTTCAAACTGTCATAACTTTGTTAAATCTTAACCGATATCCATTTTTTTATTATTTAATCTCTAATTGCAATATTATTTTTAATTTTTATTATAGTAAATTTTATCCTAACTTATCCTAACCCTGAACCTTGACAGTTTATCAAAAACTTAAAAACTGTCATAACATTGTCAATACTTAAAAGATTTTCAAGAGCAATGTAAGTTTCCGCATTTTTTAATCTAATTTGAAATTTCTTTTACAGAATTCTACGGTTTTTTATAGTACAGTACAATAGATCTTATGACGATGCTAGTAATATTGTAGAATTTGGCTTAAATTAACCGTTTCCATGTAGATGAATTCTACTTTAGATTTGCCGATTTCAATTTCGTGTCCAGACAAAAACATCAGCAAATAATCAACATCATCATCTGGTATGCTTTGCTTCTCTTACTTCTTCTTCTTCATCTTCTTGGTAGAGTCTCGTTGCCTCCACCCACTTAATTAAGTTGATTCCAATGCCTCGTCATTGTCAGCCTCTGTTCAATTTCATTTTGGCCTTTCTTTATCAATCTTTAGTGGTCTTATCTTTAAATAAAGTTCAGTCGAGGTCCTATTATCTATTCCCAGCGATCAGCAGTCGCAGTCGTCGTTGTTTAATTGACCAGCCGAACCGGATCGGATCGGATCGGATCGGATCAAATTCTCCTTTCTTCTTCTCACTTCGCTCTCCAAGCAGCTGCTCTCTCGCTCTCGCACTCTATCTCTGATTGTCTGATGATGTGCGTCTCTCCTTAGACCTCGAAATGATTTCATCTCAACTTGATAATGCGCTGGTGGTCGCAGTTTCTCAATAATATAAAAAAATACAAAAAAAAAAAAAAAAACAAAAATATAATTATTTTTTTTATAATTTTCGTTTTAATATAAAGAGAATTTTGAACATATTTTTTTCTTACAAAATTGATAAAGTAATTAAAAGTATTTCTGAAATTTTTGCATTACTTTTTTCATTTTGAAAGTTTTGTTTAAGCTTCGGTTCGGCGCCTCGAACCATAGAGCAAGTCATCGGTTCGGTTCGCGAACCCCCAGAACCCAAGGTTTGGGTTCGAACCTTGGTTCAATTTTCAAAAAAATATTCTTATTGTTATACATTTTTCTCTACATTTTGATCTAATAAAATATTTTTTTTTTTATCAAATTTTGATGATAATTTAAATTTATGTGAAGATTTAAATATGTCTTATGTTAATCCAAAGTCTCAAATAATTGCTTAATATTAGAAAACCATAAAATGCATGTAATTATTTTTTTCTCAAACCGAACCTTTTATTTTAGAATTCGGTTCGGTTTAGGTTCGGGTTCGCGAAGTAAATAATTTCCGGCTTAGGCTGCTTAAAAAACCCGAACCGAACCGGTTCTACGAGGTTCGGTTCAGAACCGGTTTTCAGCTTTGCTCAAAACTCATCCTAGTACAAAAAAAAAGACATCCAAATAAAAATATCTCATCAATCAATTATTAATTACAAGCATTTTCTTCTCATTTTCCCTCCTCCCAGTAGCGATAAATTGATTAAATTTATACTTGCATGTCTTCTTCGTGTTCTTCTTCTTCTTATTCTTCTTCTCCTTCTTCTTCTACTACTTTTTGTTGTCTCCATTTGACTTCATTCCCATTTCAATTCTCAATTCCCAATCGGGGGAGCAATAGGCACATTTCAAATGAAAATTTAAGTGCTGCGATTAATTTGGCTTATCAGAAGAAGCAAAGGCAGTAGTCTTCTCCCCCCTCCCCACGCAGCTGAGAAACCGAAACCGAAACCGAAACAAGTGCAATTAAAAGATTTTTAAGCAAACATTTGTCATTAGAGATAACGCTTGGGGAAGTGTAGAAAGGCGGTGGGGAGAGTGGAGACTGAAGGGGGAAGAGGGTAGACTACCTACGTATAAACCAAAATTGGGATGTCTCAATTGCAAGTAATCGGATGTGGGAGGAGGAGGGGAATCGGGGGGGAGGCTGCTTTAAAAAGCAAACTAATTACACGATAAACGACGCACGACTTTTTTTTGCCCTCCCCCATAACTCCCCTAGCCACCTCTCCCCGCTCCCCTCCTTCCTCTCCCAACACTGTCTACGCACAGCAATCAAACAATATGAATGGCTGGCAGTTGAAACGTTACGATGGTGACGTTAGCCTGGCCAAAAGCTCCCCGCTCCCCGCTTCCAACTGCCAACTGCCAACTCCAGTCAAAGGCACAAGTCTCGCAAGCGGCGGCAATCGATTAAAAATCCATAAAAATATATTTCTAGATTTTATGTGCTGATCAAAAACAACAACGGCAACGTAGGGCACAACTTACAATCCACCCTCTCTGTCTTTCTCTTTCTCTCTGTGTAATTAGCCCAGTACTTAAAGAGTACCCAGCTTTATAAGTTTCGGACAAAGTCTCTCTGTTTGCTTGAATATTTGGATCTCTGAGAGTATAAGAGTTATAATAACCAAATTTGTTGACAATACTCCCAAATTGTGTACGCAGAACGATATTGTTTTAGAATTTGGTTTGATTCAAAAAAAATCTAATAAGACGAGCAAATTTTAAGCGACAACCTTGAAATTTGGTACACGGAATATTTCATATTTTTCGAAGGTTTACTAAAAATTTCATTAAGATTGGTTAAGAAACAGAGATAATAATTGAAATTTATTCATTGAAAGTGCTACGGTTTGCTTGATTCAGATTTTTGTTTTAGTTATTAACATTTTTCTGCAAATATTTGCAAATTTCAAAAAAAAAAAATCTAAAATTATACAGGGTATCTAGCAGTCGAGCATCTTAACTGTAGCTATCTTAGTTGCAGCAGAAGACAGGGGATTTGGGGAGGGGGCAAATTGGGAGCACAATATGAAATCTATTTATGCCATTAGCTTCGATCACATACTGAGATAGGAATTGCCCCGACGGCCATTTTGTTTATCTCACTCTCTCTCTCTCTCTCCCTCTCGCTCTCTCTCGTTGTCCCTCTTCGGGTCTGAGTCTGACTGGATGGAGGCAAACCAACGAAAGTCCACAAAGCCCACAAAGTCCACAAACAAAGCCCACAAGCAAAGTCAGCGAACGTGCGAACGAAGCGGACGTGTGCGAGTGAGATAGCAAGCAGGCAAGCGACAGCTGCGAAAAGTACACAAAAAATTAAATCAAAGATTAAAAACGAATCACTCATGTTCCCAAATGGAAACGAACGAGTTCGACATGAAACAACAACAATAATAACAATAGCACCAAGGGAGTGGATCGAGTGTATCGTGTGTGTGTGTGGTTGTGGATGGGAGGGGAATGTATTAGAACCTGTACTTCTAAAATATAAAGAGTCTATGTAAAACAAAGTTCGGGACTATTCGTCCTTTATATATGTAGAACTCAAACTCCAAATTTAAGCATTTTTCAATTCAAATTTCGCCGATACACAAAAAATTTGTCACAGCTATGTTGTGTACAAATTTCAGCCTTCTAGCTCTTACCGTTTGTACTCTACAATAATAAGACTTTGACGCAGTCAAAGTGTTTAAAAGAAAATTTTATAATTATTGTTAAATATCTGCTTATCAAATTATAGTAAGTACAGGGACTCCCACAGTCGTGCTTGCTCGTCTGTAGCTTTTCCTCCACTAGTTTCATTTGATTCTTATCGCATATTTTGTGCCAAAAAAAAACAAAAACAGTAGAGACACATTTTGTGATCGCGTCATCAGCCCAAAAATCTCATTAGCTCAATTTCGAATTATGTTTGTCTGATAGACATTTGATCTTTCGTTAACGATAAATTCCATGTGTATACCTCTTAATATCTATCGCCTAAATTTTTGTTGACAAACTCAATCATGTGATTTTGATGTTGACGCTTTAAAAGAATTCAATTCGATTTGATGCGATGCCAATCGATTTGTTACATTTTGAGTTTCCAGTTAGAGTTTCAGTTTCAGACTCGTTAAGAGTTCTGCCTCATCGAGCACTTTAAGCGTAATCATTTGAATGGCCAACTTGCATTCGAGGTGTGTGATGAGTGGAGAGGGGCAAGTGGCGAGTGGAGAGTGTGTGTGTGTGTTTGTTGCAAGTTGGATGACGTTGCAGCCCGCAGGGGAGACATTGCCGCCACTTGTTATCTAAATGCCAGCCTCACAGTCTCGTCTTCCATTATGATACACAGATATGCACACGTGGACACGGACAGGTACAGGAAGAGGTAGTGGTAGAGGTAAGGGGACAGATTGCGGGGCAACTCGAGGGGAAGAGGAAGAGTGACAGGGACTGGGAGAAGGGCAACTATATATATATCTGGCGGGCAATCGGATGCGTCGCCAATGCGTCGCCGTGGACTCCAAGTGGCAACAGCGGCTAAATAAGTTGACAAGCAGCACGAACTTAAAGCATACACGACGAGCACATGCTCTATAAAAATTTATGCAAATTATATCACATTTTGACGTGGTTAAATTGAAATTTTTTATTCGTTTAGATCAAGTATTTTTTACAAACTTATAATTGCTTTAAGAAATGAAAGTAAATAAAAGTGTAATATAATCTAAAACTTCAAATTACATTCTATAGATGTCAAAATTTAAACACTTTAAAATTCAAAAAAATTCAAATATATTTTTAAATGTATTTTAAGAGAGAAAATACAAATTTTTCAAAAATATAATTACTTTAAGAAAGAAAATAAAAATTTAATATATTGAACATTTTAATTTAAATTTTATATTTAACATTTTAATTTTCTTTATTTCAATAACCTTTCCTATTTAAAATAAATATTATTTTTTTAACTTTTAACTTTTATTTAAAAATTGCATATAACTATATTGGATTTTTTTCTTCGAATTGCATTATAATAATTTTATTAAAATATTAACTTAAAAGTAAAACATATATTTTTGATTTTTGAGCAGTTTATAACTTGCAAAAAAGAACACTTCTTTTTTATTTTTCTTCTTAACTTTTGTTATTTATCAGTGAAATTTTTGAATTTTTATTTAAAAATTTAAAATCATTAGCTATATTTCAAGCATAAGCTATTTGTGAAGAAACACTTTTTTATTAAATAAAAAAAATCGTAAAAAACAAAGATAATTTTTGTAAATTTGTCTCCTTTTTCATCAGTGGCGAGTTGGATGACAATTGCATCAAATCTGGCTAGTCGTTGTTGTCCTACGAGCGTTATCAGCTATTGCAGGGTATCAGGTGAAGTGTTGAGGAAGCATAATTTACATGGCAACAGGCGCCATTAAGCGCTGCTCAACTCTGAGCTCTGAGTCAAGAGAGACAGACAGGGAGAAAGAGAGAGAGAAACGGGTTTTAGGAGACAAACTTGCCACACGGATGCGTGGCAAAGACCTGTTGCAAGCAAAATTTGCCAGTTCGCCTGATGGATGCGTGTTTGTTTACAGCCGTCGCTGTTTGTTCAGTTTAGCGTAATTGCCGCCGTCGCATCGTGCTTCTTGTGCTTCTTGCAACACACAACGTGAAACATGCTCTCCAAACTTGCAACTGTGACGCGCGCGTCGCTGCAGGGCGCAAAATTAATGTTAACAACATGTTCGACGTCCCGTCTTGCCCTTTTCGGTTGGCATATACCCGGGCATACCCTGGATATATCCAAGGATACCGCACATGCAATTTAAATGCCAGCCAAGTGGAAAGAAGTTTGTCTTTCTGGCTTTTTTGCGGGCATTAAAACATTTTAATTATGGCCCACAAATGTGTGTGCAACTGTCGACTTGTTGAAAGCTGCCACCAATTGAGTGTGGGCAGCTTTTGGCCTTAAATGGCATTTAGATAAAGTTGCGCATACGCCACGTCAGCCAACCAAAGAAATTGATTGTTGTCTGTATATGTTTACTACAATTTATCGACAATTTATACAAAGAATACTATTGATTTGAAAACAACAATTTAAGATAAACAAAACTGAAGTGCAATTTATTTAGAATGTTACCTAAAACTAGCAATAAATTTATTGGAAAATTCTAAAATATTTTGATGTAAATTTAAGAAATTTACTTATGTCTATATTTCGTTATTTTTTTAATCAGATGATTTTCCCTGTTACAATTATTTATAATTTTTAAATCGGAATGCTTTTATTCCACCTATTAATTATTATTGAAAACTAAGCTTGCAAGCATTTTATTTAGAATGTAATTCAAAATAAGGAATACATTTATTAGAAAACTCCAATTAACATAGAAAAAAATTTAAGAAATTTACGAATATATATTTCTCGTTTTTTTTTTAATTTGAAAATTTTTCTTATTTTAATTATTAATAAATTTTAAATCTGAATAATTTTCTTATTGTAACTTTCAAAAAAAATTTCAAATCTGATTATTTTTTTTTTTAATTTAAAAATTGTTATATTTTTTACTTACATTTTTTAGTTTATGCTCCTTATTTCCTCACTTTGTTTTATTTGCTTTAAGCCCTATTCTTAGTTCTTTTTTTTTTATGTAGTCATCGATTTGTGATGTCATTGATTACAGCTCAAGAAATTTCCAATGGCAATTGACATTTTCAAATCTCCAAGGCATCAGTCCTAATTCCCACTTTCTTTCCCTCTCCCTCTCTCTCTCTCTCTCTTTCTCTCTGTCTTCGGTTTTATGTCGTGCGTCATTTATTGAGAAATTGATAAGGTTGCTGCCTGGCTGCTGTTATCCGCATCGCAAAAATATGAATTTCATTTGAAATCAAATTGAACAAATCACAAAAAATAAATAAAGACATTTTGTCGCCATTCTCTCATTCTTTCTTTCTCATTTTCTTCTTTAATTCTCTCTCCATCTCTGACTAATTGCTTTTGTTTGCATGTTTAAGATATTAGTGCCATTTTGAGATACTTTGTTTTAGAAGTACATGTCTGTTACATTAGATATCGACTCAGATAGGGTAAATTATTTATTTAGCAATAAAAGCTTGAGGCAAGAAAATGCTTAATATTAGTAATTTTATTGTATTTAAGTAGTATTTCTATAAACAATAGAAATGTAGCTAATGGATTTATAACATAAGATTTTGTAAAATGTTGTATATTTATAGAATTTTTTTTTTTTTTTAATTTAATCTTTTTTAAATCTATAAATCCATTAAAAACCACGAACCAAGTTCAAGTCAATAGTAATAGTAGAAAAATTTAGTTTTTATTTTATTTTAGGCAACGTTTTTATTTAAACCGGTTTGCGGTTATGAACCGAACCTCGTAGAACCGGTTCGGTTCGGGTTTTAAAGCAGCCTGAACCGGATCATGAAACGAACCCTTGAAAGTATTAACTTTGCAAGCCCGAACACCTGAACCGAAACGCTTTCTAAAATAAAGGGTTCGGTTCGAAAAAAAAAAATAATTACATAAAATAATTTTATGTTTTTCTAATATTACGCAATTATTTGAGACTTTGGTTTAAAATAAGACATATTTAAATCTTCAAATAAATTTAAATTACACTAGGCAACAGCCAAAAAATTACACGAACCAAACCCACTTTTTTGGATAGATTTGGGGCCAAAAACGACGAAAAACATTTTTTTTTTTTTTTCTATGGTGAAATTTTTTTTTTAGAATTTTTTAAAAATCTGGCTTTTTTTTCGTACTTTTTTTCAGAGGTGCGCCGACTTATGTCATCATTACTCGAGAATGGCTAAACCGATTTTCAAAAGCTTTACTATTTCTGAAAGTCAATGAATATATCTATAATTTATTACTACAAAGTTTTTGATTTAAACTTATAGTTTAAGAGATATCAATTTTTGAATTAAGAAAATGATGATTTTTTTTAAGCTTTTTTATTAGCTTTTTTTATTTTAAAATTCGAGGAAAAGTCGAAAAAAATTTATTACATTTTGTCTTTAATTTTATTTGCATAGCTGCATTAATTACGCGTCGTTTATGATATGTCTTATCAAAATCTGTGGAGAGACAACGATTTATTATTTTTTTTTGTCTAGGCATGTTTTTGTCGAATTTTATGACTTCCTTGTAGAGCGGCATGACCTTTAGTATGAAAATTTTTTGTGATTTTTAAGATATCTTCACCAATCTCACACAATATCAAATTGTTGTTATTTTACACATTTTGACCAAATTTGGTTCAAATCGGTCTACTATATCATATAGCTGTCATAGGAACGATCGTTTGAAAATCAATGTTCAGTATTAAAAAGTTTTTTGTTTTTTGAGATATTTTAACCAATCTGACAGAATATGCATTTAAGATGGTCATCTGAACTATTAAATTTGTTTATATATATATAGCTATATTAATTACCAATCGTTGCGTATGTTTACCGTTAAAATCTATGGAAGGACGGCTAAGTTATTAGTATATTGACAATAAAACAATTTTTACGCAAAGGTAGACTTTCGACTGACCGGTCCCATGGAAACTATATGTTATAGTGATCCGATGCCAACCAAATTTGGACAGGTTGTATAAGGCAAAAGAAGGCTTATAACTTGTAAGTTTTGAACAGATAACTTTAAAAACAAAAAAGTTTTTCATACTAAAGGTTGCTTATCGACCGTTCGTATCGATTGTTCCTATGGCAGCTATATGATATAGTGGTCCGATTTCTACCAAATTTGGTAAGGATGTAATGGGCAATTAAAGATACCCAATTTATGAGTTTTATTGAGATTTCTCCAAAAACAAAAAAGTTTTTTATACTAAAACATGATTTTCTACCGATCGGGCCTATGACAGCTATATGATATAGTGGACCGATTTGAACCAACTTTGGTCAGGATGCATAAGACCAACTTATATGCATATTCTATCAGTTTAGTTAAGATATCTCAAAAAACACAAAAGTTTTTTATACTAAAACTTGTTTTTAGACCGATCGGTCCTATGGCAGCTGTATGATATAGTAGACAGATTCGAACCAAAATAAATAAAGATGTAAAGGACAACAAAGAGTACACAATTTGTGAGTTCGATTAAAATATCTTAGAAAATAAAAAAGTTTTTCATACTAAAGGTGAATTTTCGACTGATCGTTCCTATGGCAGCTATATTGAATAGTGATCCGATTTGAACCAATTTTGGTAGGGATACATACCACATTACTAAATACATAACCAGCAAGATTGGATGATATATCTCAAAAAACAAAAAACTTTTTCATACTAACCCTTGTATTTCTAACGATCGTTCCTATGGCAGCTATATGATATAGTAATCTGATTTAGACCAAATTTGGTCAGGGTGTTTGAGACAGTCCCAAATACACTATCTGTGAGTTTGGTTAAGATATCTTAAGAAACCAAAAAGTTTTGCATACTAAATGTCATGCCGCTCTACAAGGAAGTCATAAAATTCGACAAAAACATGCCTAGACAAAAAAAAATAATACATCGCTGTCTCTCCACAGATTTTGATAAGACATATCATAAACGACGCGTAATTAATGCAGCTATCCAAATAAAATTAAAGACAAAATGTAATAAATTTTTTTCAACTTTTCCTCGAATTTTAAAGTAAAAAAAGCTAATAAAAAAGCTTAAAAAAAATCATCATTTTCTTAATTCAAAAATATATATCTCTTAAACTATAAGTTTAAATCCAAAACTTTGTATTAATGAATTATAGATATATTCAATGGCTTTCAGGAAAATTAATGTTTTTGAAAATCGGTTTCGGCGTTCTCGAGTAATGATGAAAAAACTGGGCGCACCTCTGAAAAAAAGTACGAAAAAAAAAGCCAAATTTCAAAAAACTCTAAAAAAAAAATTTCACCATAAAAAAAAAAAACAAAATGTTTTTCGTCATTTGGAGCCCCAAATCTATCCAAAAAAGTGGGTTTGGTTCGTGTAATAGACAAAAAGTTGAAAATTGTTGCCTAGTGTTATCATCAAAAATTTGATTTCTTAAAAAAAAAATAGATAATTAGATCAAAATATAGAGAAAAATGTATAACAATAAAAATATTTTTTTGCATGAAATTGAACCAAGGCTCGAACCCAAACCTTGTGCTCTGGGGGTATATAAACCAATTCGTGAACCGAACCGATGTCTAGCGATATGGTTCGAACCGAAGCTTTAACAAAATGTTGAAGGTTTGATTTTAGGGTATCTCATTGTTGAATTATGCCTGGTTTGGTATGATTATATGTTGTTGTTGTTTTGCCAGTGCTGATATCAGCACGAGTCAGGCAGCTTTCAGCCTCCGCAGTTGTCCCACTCCTCAACACCCCTGCTCTCTCTCGCTCTCTCTCTCTCACTCTCTGTCTCGGTCTCTCTCTTGTGCTCTTCCTAGCGCTTATCGTTGCCTATCGCAAGCATCTAGACAAGCTAATAGTACTTTGACTTGGGAATGGTCTGGCATGGTCTGTTGCTGCTGCTGATATGGCAGTCACTAGGAAGGGGGAGGGAAGGAAAGGAGGAGTAAGAGGAGGGCAGGAGCAGGGGGACCTGTTCGAGGCATCCATCCATCCATCCAACCATCCATCCATCCAACCATCTATCTATCTATCGTTTGGTCGGTCGTCATTTGGTTTTGTGCTTCAGATTTCGATTCAGTTTCAGTTTCAACGTCGTCTCTTTGCTCTTAATTATGTTTGTTGTTGTATTCTCTTGTTGTTGCTGTTGTTTGTTGCTGCTGCTGCTGCTTCTGTAGCATCCGTTTGTCGATCTCTTGGACTGATAGCATTTATGATTTACGTGGTACATTGCATGGCATTTGTATTTGTATTTTGGTATTTGTTTTGTGCTTTACATTCATTTTCATTGCCTGTCATTATTTCGTTTGCTTTCGATTTTGATTTCAGTTTTTTGGTTTTTGATTTTCGGTTGCCATGCCCATGTATGTGTGTGTGTGTTTGTGTGTGTTTAATGTCTCTCTGTGCAGATCGAGGTCAGCGATAAGAACGCGACGTCAACGTCAAAGTTAAAGCCATTTTTTTTTTTGTTTTGATTACAGCGCGAAAAAAAGAATTCTCAAAATCAAAATCGTTCAAAAGGCCCCCAATAAGAGATTCTCAAACACCTACAATTTTAGCTGCTAAAATGAGCTAGACAATTAGAATAAATTTTAGAAACACAAATAAATAAAATAAATAATTGGTAAGCTTAAATGAAAAACAATTTTTTAAAATATTATTAATATTATTAAAATAAAAATGAGTAAATGAACTTGAATGTGCTTAAAAAGACATTTAAATTTAAAGAAATAAAAAACATATAACCAACATTTATTTTTTTATTATATTTTTTAATTCTATTAAATTTAAAAGACTTTGGAATACTTTCAATTTTTTTTTTAAGGAATCTATTCTGATTTAAATGTGAAAAAAAAGTTTCCCAAAAAAAAAAAAATAAAAATTTATCTTTATATACATTTTCCTATACAACAAATTTTTTTCTCAAACTAAAATCCCAATTTTAATATCATTCGTCAAAAAATGCGTCGAAATCAACAGTAGCTGTCTTTTTGGCTTAAAACTTAACCCACTTCCTAGAATCAATCATATCTACAATAAATAATAAAAATGGTTTTAAAAATAGAAAAATGTTTACACTTTGTAATCACAAATAATTTTTTATTCGTATAATAAACAATATTATTAATTGGTAAATTTTTTTTCCATTAAAACTATTCAAATTTGCACCATTAAGAATTCCAAGAATTAAGCAAATTATACTATAACGTTTCGCCGCTGTCGATATTAACATTTGGAAAAGCATACCTAGTTCGAATTGAGTTCGAATTGAATTTGGAATTGCCCGCATTTTGCAGCTCTATCGTTTATATATGTCACTATCCACTTTTCATATCCATTTTCTCTGTGTATTTCTGCCGCTGATAAAACACGCTCTCAAAATGGCCAAGACGATAAACTTGGCGCCGCAAACCTCCGTGTAGGGACAGGTGAGACAAGCGACAGAGAAAGGGAGCAGAGAGAGAGAGAGAGTGAGAGAGAGGGATAGCTAATTCGACTGCTTATAATTATTTTATAAGTGCAGCAAACGTTGCCTTATCCATGGAACCGGCATGCCAAGCCGCATGATTCACTTGGCGACGCTAATTTTCAATGTCTTGGCAACAGCAACAACTGCGACAGAGAGAGCGAGAGAGAGAGAGAGGAAGAGAAAGAGGCAGAAGTGGAGTGTGTGTGTGTGTGTGGCGATAATTCCATGTAGATTAGCGTTGAGTGCAGCAGTAAGAAGAAGGCGATAACAGCGCGTTCCAGAGCATCTCAGCAAAATCGAGGCGAGACTCAAACTCAAACTCAATTCTTGGACAGGAACGTGAACTTCGCTTGGAATATGCTTGAATACTCGAACACTCGTACACTCGTACACTCGAACATTTTCTGGACTTGGGCGGCCCAACAACGTCGGCGTCATAATGTAAAGCAAAAGCAAAAGACAGACAAAAAGACAACAACTTTAGTTATCTTTGGTATAGCGAATATTTAATACGCTTTTTAAAAATGTATGCTTCAAAAAATATATTAGTATTAAGTAATTTATTCCGAAGAAAAATGATATATTTTTAAAAATAAAACTCTTTGTCCTGACTAACGTTTGTTAACAATTCAAAGCACAAACCGTTAGATTTAGAAGGCTGTATTTTTTACAACAATAAAATGAGAAATTTATAATTATTAAAATTAATATTTCACTATTTTAACCAAATCTTTATACACATTTAACACTCTTTGACTGACTCAGTGATCATTGTACAGCTCAAACCATTAGAGCTAGAAGGCTGAAATTTTGCATACAGTATTGCTAAGACAAATTATTATTAATATATGGAGTATTATTAAAAAATTATCTGGTAAGCTTGATATAAAGCATATATTGTAAAGCCCTAGTGGTACCTAGTGATAAAAGCGTATAATTTACTTCCAAAAGTTTTTCTATACACTTTTTGTAAGGAAGCTTATTACATTAATACTAATATGTTTAACTATCAAACTTTCTCATATTAATTTAGTGACGATAGATATTAGAGTAGTTAATTTAACTAATATTTAGTACATCAAAATTTTGTTTACTGATTTCCAAACTTAAATAATGAAAGACGATCATGACTATTCTTTATACTTTTTAAAAGTTCCGCAGAGCTCGTTATTGTGTTACATATTTCGGTTCAATATTGTAATACCCTCAAGAAGGGTATTAAAATATAAAAAGGCTAAAATGCGAGTGCTGGAACAACAGCTCTGGGCTGAGTGAGTGAGGATATCTTGAGTTTGTTATCCAAAATGTTGGACCACGTCGTTGTCCAGCCTCAACAAGAGAGCGAGACAGCAGCAGAGAGAGAGAGAGAGAGAGAGAGAGAAAGAGAGAGAGAGAGCTAAAGAGCTAAAAAGCAGAGAAGATTCGTTGGCAACTGTCGCCTTGGTTTTTAGCTGATTTTGTAGTGCTGATTTTGCTTTTTGTTTTGACTGCAATTTCTGTTCGGTTTTCCATGCGCTCTTATCTGTCATGCATATCCATATGTGTGCTGTGGTACTGTGGTGCGGTGGTGCGGTGGTGCTGTGGTGCAGTCACTGGCAAACTCACTAACTGCTGCCTCGATCGTCCAACTCAACTCTGCTCAGTTTTGTGCAAAACAAAATTCACTCTTATCGCTCATTTCGGGGGCCACGTAATTCTCAGTATTTGTTTGCCATCTGAAAACCACTTTTTTCGTAGTTCGTAGTTAGTCTTCTTCTTTTTCTTGATTTTCGATTTGTTTATTAGGCAATTTATCGTTCAATGCAATTTTTTGGTAAGCTAAATAAGACATAGCAACAACATGTGTAAAAAATAAAATCTATGCATTAAATATCTAAAATTTAAATATACATTTATTTTTTTGTTGCAAATTAATCTTTTTTATTTCTTTTTTTCCTGATATTCAAAAATGCTTCAATTCAGGCTTAAAATAGGGAACGTGTATTTAAAAAGATAATTAAAAAAAAAAAACTCTTAATAAATATTTAAATGTTGAGAAAATTAATTAAAAAATTTAAATTTAAGTAAAAATGAAAATTAATAAATATTTACAGTTCTAATAATTAATTTTCCAAAATACAAAAAAAACTTACATAAACTTTATAACATATAGAATGCTTCGATTTTGTTTTACTTAAAAAATGTTTAGGCTAAAAAATATTGTTAATTTATTTACTGATGAAAATCATCAAGCTATTCCCTTTTTTTTTTTTTTTTTTATAATTTGCCAACCTTTTACTAAAATTAACATTAGTCACTTATCAATAATTTAAAAGTCCCCAGAGGACTCTTAAGAAAACGTTGTGCATTTTATAGACTTGTTTTTTCGAGCTTAATTTTATTTTTATTGTGCAAATCCATTCAAATCTACGTTTCAAGTTCAAGTCAATTGTTGGTCGTAAAAGGCCAAAACAAACGCCCCAAAAATGGCTAACAAAAAAAATGAAAAATCGCAACAATAACAAGAAGTACAAAGAAAACAAATCTTGAAAATTGATAAACTGTGAATTTTCTCACTCTCGTTTTTGTTATGCCTGTTGACTGTTGACTGTTGACTATGGCCAATAGTTATTCCTTACCAAAAAAAAAAAAAAGCCAAGGCTAATAGCAGAGGCAATTGCAGATGCAGGGGAAGTGGGAAAGGTAGAGGAAGAGTAAGGAGCATTGAGGGTCGAAAGATGGCCATCATGAGAGCCGTACCACATTGTCGATTTCTTGGCTTAGTTGACTGTTCAGTTGACCAGTTGTCCAGCTGTCCTCTTCTTCTTTCAATACCCTCTGCTGTTTCCCCTCTTTCCTATCACTCTGTTGGGTTGTGTGGGCGTTCGTGTGAAACTAATGTCGTTTTGGGGCAAATTCAATGGTCACATTTAGGCAACAAACAAGGCAACAATGACAATGACACAAGCAGAACTCACTGACTCTCTGTTCTTCTGTCTCTTTTTTTTTATGTCTGTCTGTCCGTCTGTCTGTCTGTCCGTCTGTCTGTCTGTCTTTTTTCTCTCTTTCTGTCTGTCCTTGTGTCTGTCTGATACGCCTCGTAGATCGTGTTGAACGCAGCTTGTTTAGCATGCCAATTAGGCAGGCAGCAACTGCAATCGCAGTTCTCAGACTCTGCCTCTTCCTTTCTCCCTCTCACTCTCTCTCTATCTCCCTCTCACTCGTTCTCTCTTTGCGCCATCTGAAATGCAAAATCAGCTCGTGCAACAACAGGAGGCAGCTGGAAAAGGTGTTAATTTTTTGTTTGGTTCCCCTGCTTTGCCAAATAGTTTGAGCCACGTTGTTATTACCACAAATGCATCGAAACAACGAGCGTGCTGGTTCAACAGGGTCAATCTCAGTGCCTCTCTATCTTTCCTGCTCTATCTCTCTCACTCACTCCCTCTCACTCTATCAGTCACTCGTGGAAGTCACAAAGCCACAATTTGTAGTTGCATTTTCAGGCACGAATTGAGCACCCACTGGGAGCTGTATTTGTCTACAAATTTGGAGCTGCGACTGTGATTTACAGACATGGCCAAAATATTAACAACACCATAATTTGCACAGAAAAAAATGTTTGATAGTTTATCATCAAATTAAATAATAATTATTTTGTAATATCTTGAAATTTTATGAGAAGTATTAAATTTGAGTAATTAAACTTAAAAAATATCAAAAGATCTGCAAATTATTTGATTGTATAAGAAAATTTGAGATATATATATTATTTGACGAGTATGCAAAAACGAAATAAATTTTATTTCGATTTTTTTTTATTAAATAAAATGTTAATCTTATACTTGGTTTTTTTTTTAAATAAAATTTTTATTTAAAAACAGCTCTTATTTTCAATACTTGACATAATTTTTTATTTTTGAGATTTTATTATTCGGACCTGATTCGGTTTTCATTTTCGGCAAGATTTATCGGATGTGAAAATCTTTAACCTATTCTAATTTCATTTTGTGTTTATTGTTTGGGTGGTAAACTTAAGTCCTATAAAGTGAAAAAATACAATTTTTAAGTACTTGGTATAAATACAACGTCAGAAAATACATTTTATTAAATCCTTTAATAGTGGAAGGGAAAGCCGGAACAGACCTGAATATATTTGAGTTTTAACGATTGTTTTATCAAAATTTTTATTTGCGTAAAAAAATAAGATATGCCTTTATTAAATAAATGCCAACAATTAATTTATATTTATTATTTTATTTTAAAAAGAGCGAAAATAAATTTGTCGAATTTAATATAAATGGATATAAACTTATTATATCTGTAGATTTGAACATATCTCACTTTATAAAGGGAGCAATATTTATTCAGGTTTCTCTTCTTGATCTCTCTTTGGTGCTATTAGTGATCTTAAAATTTCGCACACTTTTGTAACTGGGCATCAGTTTTTCAAGTTGAGAACCTGGTCAAATAATTGTGCATTTCCCTATGTTATCTAAGAGAAGGAGATTGGGGGGGAGGCATGACTGCATATGGGCGTGGTCTATTTAACGATTGTGATTATGATAAATACAGAGAGTCGGGTCGGGTCGAGAGTCAAAGCAGAACTAAAGGCAAAGCCAAACAGCTGCCATGGTTTTTTTTTCCCTTTTCTTTTTTGTTGTTTTTGTTTTTTTTTTTGTTGCCCATTATAACACTTTCACGGCTCGTTGGGTTGCCTCATTTTGTGGCAACATGATCGGCAACATCAGTGCAGATCATCAGCAGCTTATAAGCAGACCCAGCAGCACGAGCAGCACACGGAGAACAGAGTGAGTGTTTGAGGCAGCTCCAGTTCCAGTTCGAGTACATCTCTGCTTACTACCTCCTTGTCTGCAATGGCAGTCAGTGTTGCCAGATTTTGAAAAAGCTAAACATGCAAAAAAAGCAACATTTTTAAGCCAAAAAATCTGAATAACTGAGACATAAGCTCAGAGAAAAATTCTCTAATTTCTCGAATTATTCAGCTTTTTTGTCTCAAAAATTGCACTTTTTTGCTATTGTTTAGCTTGTCTCAATTTTTCAGTTTTTTTGGCTTAAAAATTTTGCTGTGTAGCTATTGTTTAGCTATGATTTTTCAGAGTGGGACTTGAACCCAAGTTTTCGAACTGAGTAAGATCTAGATACAGTTGTGTTTATTTTGATTAAATAAAATTTTAATATTATAATTTGATATTTTTGAGATTTGAAATAAATTAAATTCGGCCTAATTTTAAAACTCTAAAAATATTTTTGATTTGACGTTTAAAAAAATCCAGATTTGGCGGGAAAATAGCTGTGCTGGCAGCACTGTTTGCAACTTAGGGGCGTTGCACACTCGGAACTTTTGCATGCCATCATGATTGGTGTGTATTTGCGTGTGTGTGTGTGTGTGGATCAGCGTCAGTCTTTGGCTCAACTGGGATGTGTGTGTGTGTGTGTGTGTGTGTACACGATTCGACACCATCTTTCATTTTAGCCTCAACTTCTTAACTGCTTTGCTAGCAAAGGCATTTTCAATTAATGGCCACACATTCCATAGCCTTAATCCCAATCCCAATCCGAGTCCAAGTACCAGACAGAGTGCCCCCTGTTCTTCTTCCTCCTTTACGCAATTTGCAAGAAATTCGCCAATGGCAGCTACTTAACTGTACATCTTTCCTAGAGCCATATCAGACATTCAACAAAGGAAGTAAAAGATCATGTCAATCCCTATAAAGTATCTAATGTTTTGCTCGGGTATCTCAGACAAGAGTTATGATCAAGGCTGCGAACCTCCAAAATTGTGTTAAAGGTTCGGTTCGGCGGTTCGAACCAAGGTTTCGATTCGAACCTTGGTTCAATTTCATTCATTCATTTCTCTACATTCTGATCTTACTAAATTGTTTTTTAAAGAAATCAAATTTTGTTGATAACTTAAATTTATTTGAAGATTAAAATATGACTTATATTAATCCAAAGTCTGAAATAATTGCGTAATATTAGAAAGCCATAAAATTTATGTAATTATTTTTTTTTTCGAACCAAATCATGTATTTTAGAAAGCGGTTCGGTATAGGTTCGGGTTCGAACCGGTTCTACGATGTTCGACCAAAAAACATAACAAAAATTATTATATGTATTAGAGAATTATGTGTTATTTATGTGTAGGGTATCATAAAAATGTATGCATTTTGAACAAAACTTAAAATTAAATGAAAATAAAAATAAGAAGAAATTAACAAAAAAAAAATGTTAAAAAAGAAAATAGTAGTAGTCTAGACTCCATATTGTGGAATAGTTTTCTCCGATTTAGTTTACCATATTGAACACATTTATCCTGAGTACTTCTCGAATATCTCCCAATATCCCATACATTATTTTTTAACTTACAAATTGAAGCGCTGACTCTGCTTCAGTTAGTCGCATTATCCGCGCTTTCCTTTACTCTTTCGCCCCCCTCTTAACTCTCTTGCTGTTGCAACATCAACTCCCCAGCCATTTCCTGACCTGCTGTTGCAATCTCTTCTAGCCAAACTTCTTTTTGGCCGTGCACTTGGGACACGTTTCGTGATTTATGAGGTGCGAATTGCATTGAAATCATTTTGGGAGCTCTCTTCTCGTTTCTCGTTGCTGCCATATTAAATTGATGCCGATTTTGTGGCAACTTCCATTCCCAGTTTTGCCAGCAATAATAATAGCAACAACAACAACAACAATAACAATGAAGATTGCAGCTCCATTTCCCTTGTGCAATTCTGATTGGATTTGCAACGTGTTTCTTATTTTTTATTTTTTTGTATGCTTTGCTCTTGTTGTTGTTGCAATGTTGCATGATAAATATGAATCCGACAAAAGTGAGAAGAAGCGGTAACAGGAAAAGTGATTGTATTGCCGACATTTGACTCCCAAATTCGACTGCCAATTAGCTGTCCTCACAGTCAGATCTGCGAATAATAATTACATTTTTAATCAAGCACCTCTAAGCCAAAAAAAACCATATTTATTTTTAATTTAATCGGGATTTTACAGCACAATATTATCATTAATTAAAGTTTATAAAATTAAAATTTTTAAAGACTAAATAATTTGGTTTAAATTGTGTCTACACTCTATTTAATAAGTTTAAATTTAACTGGTTTTACACTTTTGAACTTTCTGTACTACAAACATTTATTCTCAGATTTACACTGCAACTATATATTTAGATGAAAATTTTAACTCCACTATACTTTTAGTTCAGGCTATTATCTTGACTAATTAAAGAGTTCTCAGAAATTGTTGTCTCTGAAAATTACTTGCTTATACTATCAGTAAAACTTTCGTGAAATCTATATGTTTGAACTATTTGTAAAATTAATTAAATTTTAATTGACTTTAAAAATATAAGAGATCAAAAATAAACAAATTTGAAAGGAGTTTAGTGCTTGTTTTAATATTAAGCTAACAAATTAAAAAAAAATACAGAAGCAACTATTAAATATAATTCATTCCAAAAAATGTTATACACTTTTTTCAGCTCTTATCACAGTCAATTCGCAATTTATATGTTATTTATATTCTTTGTTTTAGCTCCTTTTTTGAGCCTTTAATATTTTTTTAATTATTATGTCGCGTGTTGGGAGTTCATTAGGAAGTGAAGAGTGTAGCCATTTATTTGCTGTACTCTTCCCTCAGTTCGTTTTTTCTATCAATTACACTGCACATTGCTTATCTTATCAGTTGCGCGTCGGCGCTGATATCTCGCACTGATAACGCTACAAGCTCTAAGCCAATCAGCTGCCGGCAGCGTCGCCATTTTGTTTTGGCCTCTTTTGAAGTGTTCTCATTGTTTTTACTGTTTTTTTTTTTTTTTTTTTTTTTAAATGCGGGTTTGTTGGCCTTTATCATCAACACTTTTTGGGCATCTTTTGGACTCAACTGGCGATAATTTCACACAGAAATCTACATATGTGAAACAGTATATACATCAGAGAATATATATGTATATAGTACGTATTTAGTAAATATGTATTTGTATGCTCGTTTTATCGCACTTATCGCAGGCCATATAAATTTGTGGGCGGACATAAAAACCACTGCGAACTGAGGCTGAAGATAACCGCAATGATAGCGAATACTGAAATTCATTTTTTATAAACACACACAAATAAATATAGCATATACAGTGTGCATGACTAGCAGATATCCTTATAGAATTTAATTGTTAACTTAATAAATTAACAATTTGTTATTCGTAGTTTATTGAAAGTTGAGATTTAAGATACGGAATTTTTGTAAAACAAAAGACAAAAAGAGCTCTGGCGAAAAAAATTTATTTTATCGAAACTAACTATTTTTAAGTGCAGAATAAATTAAGAGGTCAAAATTGCAAGTTTGGATACAATAACTTTACAATTCAAAATGTTTTTTTCAAATTTTGCATGATTTTAATGATGAAAGGTCTCCGGATCAAGCTTATACTAATAACGATATATCAAAGGGGGACGCATACCATTAAAATAGAGAGCAAGATTCAGAGGTATAAATATTTTTTAGCAAAATTAAAAAGATTTAATATGAAGGTCAAAATTTAAGATTTAATTTTAAGGCCAAAATTTGAGATTTAAAGTTTTAAATTTTCAAAATTATGAATGGAAATCCTTTGCATTAAAATCTAGAAAAACCTTGTTGAAATTTTGAGCTATTTTTATCTCGGTGCAAATTTAATTCAATTGCAAAGTTCAAAAGTTTTTTTAAGTCATTGTTTTCTAATTGCCATAGTTTTTCTAATATCAATAGCTTTTGTCTCTATTTTGCGATTGCTAAATAAAAACTAAATAAATGGATTTTATATGGATCATCAGAAAAGCCGCATCGCCGTCAAAATCTAAAGTGCATTTTTTAGCAACAACATTAAAAATGACAACAATGCTGTTTGCTGTTTTTATAACAAATGAAATTGCTCAAAGAGCTAAAAAAAGAGTGTTGGAAAATGGCAAAAATTGGAATGGAAAAATGGCGGCGTGCAGCGGAAGCTGACAAAAGGCCATTGCTCTGACACTGACTGATGATGCCGATGCAGTCGTGTGTGTGTGTGTGTGTGCGTCTGTGTGTGTGTGTGTGCGCGTCTGTGAGTGTCTGTGTGTGTGTGTGTGTGTGTATCAGCGTGGGCAACAAAAAATGCACAGTTTATGTTAATTTTCCATGTTTGTTGTTGTTATTTTTTTAGCCGACATTTTTATAGCGTTGATATTTGCACAGTTTTTACATGCGTCCTGCTGACAGCTGAAGGATATGAGATTTGCATCTGGCATTTCCCATCTCTTTTTCTCTCTCTCTCTCCCACACAACTCTCACTTGATTTGCAAATATTGTGCGGCACTTTTTATTTGATATGTTGAGAGAGAGAGAGAGAGAGAGCGCGATAAAGTGAGATAGAAAGAGATAGATTTACATTCGAAATCGATTCAATTCGATTGAATAGAACTCGATATTTGGTTTCGTATTCGTTTCGATTTGAATCACAGTCTCCACAATCTGAACGCATTAACGACACATTTTAGTTTTAAGCTTTTAAGTTTGTTATCTACCAAACGATGGTAATTTCCATAAATTTCTAATTTTATTTTATTGAAATGCCCATTAAAAATATGTGTGTTTACGAGGGCGGCACGAAAACTTGGCGTTGATTGAGTAAAAAATTTAAAAGGGTTTTTTTTAGAAAACTGTTTGAAAATTATAACTATTGAAATCAATTTAAATAAATTGTTTCTATGTCAAATATTTATAAGAACATCCTTTTAACACTAAAATAAAAAAAAAATTTAACTTAAGCTATTGATTTTTTTATTTGCATTTTTTAATAGAGATTAAAAAATTATATATGTTATAATTAAATTAAATATATTCTGACTTTTGCAATAATTTAAAAAATAGTATATTACATATTTGAAATGAATAAAGGATTGCTGAAAAACTTTTATTATATATCTCTAAAACCAATTTAATTTTTACCTCTAGCTAAGATTAGAAAACAATAAATACAAAGTAAGCAAATCCATTGTATTTGAGATAAACTTATTGATTTTTTTGAAAGACCCTTGAAATTTGATCTTTAAAAAAAAAATTATATTATGTTTCTACAAATAGAAATTAATCATAAATTCATTCAAAATTGTTGACTTTGTAATTATAATCATTATAAAACGGATAAATTTTTTAGCAAGTGGTTTCTAAAATATCTAGAAATATTTTTAATAACGTACTGCAATTATTCTGCATTTTCTCCAGGTCTATCAATTTATTTCTGATCATATTTTTCCTGCTAAAACTGATCATCAACTCTAGTGTCTCCCCTCGTGAATGCGTATGTTTATATGTAACGTGTGCTGTTTTTTTTTTCGGCTGCTGGGTAATGATAAAAACAACAATGCTTTGTCTGCCTGTCCGTCCGTCTGTCTATCTGTCTGTTGGCCTGCCGGACTGTAGATAAAATTCCGTATACGCAGCGTGCGCCGACGCCGCTTCCAAGATTCGCCACAACGATAAAAATTGCTTGCATATCAGTGCGTATAAATATTTTTGTTGTCTCGTAATTTATGGCATCTTGAAGAAAGACACACACACACACACACACAGAGAAAAACAGCCATAAAGAGCATATGCAGATTGAGTGGGGACTTAAGTGATTTTATTTCATTTCGAGGTGTGATTTAAAATTCGATTCAAATCGATTTAAAATTTGGCGCATGAAGTCATCGCATGTTTTTTTTTTTTTTTTTAATTTTATTGTATTATTTATTTATTTTTTGTTTAGCTTATCTGCAAATTGAATCTGGCGCTCTAAGTGGACCAGTTTGAGATGACGATCATCGCATTTCAAAATTGATTGAAAATTAACGATAAGCTTTGACGCTTCCACATCCACATCCACTTCCCCTTTGGGCCAAGTCTTAAGAACTGAGCCAACAATTGGCGACTGCATAAAGCGTCAACTGTTTATGCAAAGTACACAAACTGGTTTCTATAAACTTGTACCAAGGAAGTTGAAGCTGGCCACAATATGATTTCCTTGCTCTCTTGCTCTTTTTAGCCCAGTAATTCATGGGTAAAAATGCCTATAAGTTTGTCACAAAGTTTGTCTATCCTTAGATAGAGCTAGATCTCCGGGACTTTACGAATTAGTGCAATTAAAATTTGGGGAAATAACTCCCAAGTTGTGTGCGCAGAAAAGGTTTATACTTTGAATCTTCTTTCCCGAAAATATAAACAAATTGAAAAACGTGTAATTATCAATCTACAGCCTTGAAATTTGGCACATGGAATATTTGCTATTTTACCCACATTTGTTAAAAATAAAATAAAATAAAATTATTTTATGCTTTAAGCTTAAAATTTGGCACATGGAATATTTGTTATTTTACCCATATTTTAATAAAAAAAATTAATTTTTTAATTATTTTGAAATTCCTGACGAAAGCCAGGTTTCCACTGCCACATTAATCATAATTATTTTTAAATATTAATTTCTTACTACTTACTTATTCATAATATTTAGAGTCTATTTTTTATCGGAAATTTTCTTGTTTGAAAAAAGCAAAGAAAATTGAGATATAAAAAATTTATTTTCTCTCTCTCATTTTTTTCATTTATATTTATTAAATATATTTATTTATTTTTGTTTTTTATATTTAATTATCCATTTATTTTTAGAATTTTTTTTTTTAAATTTGTTCATTTATTTTGTAATTATATTTTATTAATGCTGATTTAATTGAAGTGCCTCAAAGATACGTTTACTGGGTATCTAAAAGTCGATCAGTTCAACTGTTATCTATTTGCTCGATTTCTCTCTCTTCCTCTGCTCTCTCTCTCTGCTTCTTCCGCTCTCTGGAAAATCCGTTTCGTTGTCTGATCAACGCACTTGGCTTGGATTTAATCGACATGGGCATCTGTTTGGGTCTGGTCAACCATTTTGAATCGACCGTCGCGTCGGTCACTGGCCACCGACTGTCGTGGGGCCAGAGAGACAGAGAGAGAGAGAGAGCGTGCTCTGATTGGTGGCTCTCGTTGGGTCTCTCGGGGTCTCTGGCGCCGCCCCAAATCTGGTTTTTAAAACCCGCAGTTCGATTTAGTTGACTTTTGGCTTAGTTCTTTTATTTGGACAACTTATGGCCACTCAATTCTCCTTCTCTCTCCCTCTCCTTCTGTCACTCTATCTGCCTCTTTCTCACTGTTTGTGGGCTACGTTGAAAGGTTGCACTCAACGCCGTATATCGATTGCATTCAAATTGAAATCACAATCGAATTTCCATTCAATTCGCAATTTCTGCTTTTATTTTTAAATTTCGCAGCAGGCATTGTTGTTATTCTGATTTTTATACCCATTACTCGCAGAGCACAAGGGTATATTGTGTTTGTTGTAATGTAATGTAAGCCTATAACATATATAGATTCTTGATCAGTATCAAAAATAAGTATGAAAATATGTGTACGGGCTCTGCTAAACAGCAGAGTAAGAAAAAAAAGAACTTGTGCTTTTGTCGATGATTCAATTCCAAGTGTTTAATAATTTCATGCAAAATACAATGTAGGGTGTGTGAAACAATGGCAAAGAAGAATAGAGCTCTTGCTCTTTTCATGAGGGCGCTCAGCTGTTTGATTACAATGGTGTCTTAAACTAGTGATATAGTGAAATTATACTTGAATAATGATAGGCGCAAACATACTCCGCCCGTTGAAAGGACGAAGTAACTTTCAAGTGTGTTTTTGAATGGGAAGTGGTGCAATCTTGCAGATAGGTCGTCGTACTACACCTCTTGCAGTCTGTATATCGACTACTCGAACTCTTGCATCCTTTCCTGTACAGGTGTTTGAAATGCGTCCTAACGGCCAGTGCTGCGGTGGGCTGTTATCTTCGTGAATGAGAACGAGTTGGCCCTGTTCGATGTTCGCATTTGGAGTAAGCCACTTGGCCCGTTCTTGCAATGTGTGTAGGTAATCGCGGCGCCAGAGTTCCCAAAATCGATGCTTCATATACGTGATTCGTTGCCAACGCGATAAGTATGATAATTTACTGTCATCTATCGCTGGCTCTGGAAGTGCTTTCAATGATGCTCCGATCAAGAAATGCGCTGGTGTGAGTGCTTCTCCATCATTCGGGTCCTCGGTCAATGGAGCAATTGGGCGAGAATTGAGAATTGACTCGGCTTCAATTGCGATGGTCTGCAGCTCTTCATATGTCAGTCCTGTATTTGACATATTTTTGATGAGAAGACTCTTCATAGACTTTACGGCCGCCTCCCACAGTCCACCAAAATGTGGAGCTCGAGGCGGTATAAAGTGGAACTCGACGCCAGTGTCGTTGTTGAAGGTATGCAGATCATCCAAAGCCTGTTGACTGAAGAGTTGCTGTTTGAAGCGGTTGAGCTGCGCACTTGCCCCAGTGAAATTTGTTGCGTTGTCACAATAAATGCGATGTGGACTGCCTCTGCGTGCGATAAAACGTTTTAGTGAGAGAATAAATGTGTTTGTCGAAAGATCAGAGAGAAGCTCTGTATGTATCGCTTTCGTTGAAAAACAAACAAAAACTGCCAAATATGTTTTGTATGGCACCTTGCTGCGAATGCGATAGGACGTTGAAAACGGTCCACATAGATCTACTCCCGTTACAGAGAATGGCTTCGTTGTCACCAGTCGGTCCGCTGGAAGAGCTCCCATGATTTGACTCATCAAACGCGGCTTGTAATGATAGCAATGAATACACTGCCTGACTATAGTCTTCACTAGTTTGCGCGCATTGATGACCCAGATTTGCAAACGTAGTAAGCCGATGAGTGCCTTGGGCCCAGCATGCATGTTGACTCTGTGCAGGTGTTCGACGAACTTCCAAGTAAATTCATGATCACTCTTGAGCAATAAAGGAAACCTTGCATCCATCGATATAGGAGCGTTGGCTAGACGTCCTCCAACTCGAATGACTGGAAGCGTTTGATTGGATCCTTGGGCTTTGGTCAAAAACGGTGTTAGCCTTTGAAGCTCTGGCTTTAACGGTTGATTCGACTGCAGCTTCTTTATCTCCAGTGCAAATGAGGCATGTTGTATTGACGAGACGATGTGTATAAAGGCCTGCTGCAACTCGTTTGACGATATGTGCATCACCTTGTCCGCCTTTAGATTACCCTTTGCTGGAACCTTGTTGAATGCGCGTAACACATACGCTGTAACGCGTAGAATGCGACGATATGATCCTATATTCTTTACAATGAGCTCGACGATGTGTCCCTCGGTGCCACTATTGCTACACTTTAATGCTACAGCCTTGCGTTGCTCTAGTTCCTTTTCTGTAAATTGAGTACTTGCCGTGGTTTTAGGCCATTCTGCTGCTTCCAACTTCAGAAATGGTGGCCCACTGAACCATATAGTCGTTGACAGCTCACTAGCTGAACATCCACGTGAGACAATGTCTGCAGGGTTGTCCTTTCCGGGAACGTGACGCCAAATCGCATTTCCTGAAATGTTCTGAATCTCCGCTATCCGATTTGCGACAAAGCAATTTAGTTTTGAAGAGTGCATAGTCATCCAATGCAGTACAATCATGGAATCGTTGATATGTGCGCGTAGGTAGATGCAACACCCATACGCCCTTTGTGATGCGTCTGCGAAGCCATGAATCTCGCAAACATGATGTGTAGAAGAGTTTACGAATCTGGGTACTTCGACTTGATTGACTTCGTGTAAGTCCGGTTCGATTTGTTGCCAACGATTATGTAGCTCATCTGGTAAAATCTCATCCCAATCTAAGCGATGCATCCACAACTCTTGGACGAAGATCTTGCATCGTATAATCACTGGGCTCAGCAATCCGAGCATGTCATATAGGTGTGCTACAATCGAAATGACCTTACGCTTGGTAGCAGCTCCACCCGTCGGCAAGTTAAAACGAAAGCAAAGCACGTCGCGCTGCGGCTTCCATGACATTCCGAGCGCTTTAGTAATGTCCTTTCCATCAGTGTGAATGTGAAATTCGCCTGTGTGCTCTGACACATGACTAGCATTAAATTTGGCCAGCTGAAGTCCTGCCTTGGAGAGTACTAGTGTCACTTCACTTATCTTGCGTTGTAGATCCTCCATATTCTCAGCTCCAGTTAAGAGGTCGTCGACGTACATCTCTTCTTGTATCGCGCGTGATCCTGATGGAAACTCGTGCTGGTATTGTTCCGCAATGAACTTGAGGCTTCGAATAGCCAGGTATGGCGCGCATGCCATTCCATAGGTTACCGTATTTAGTTGGAACAGATCCAACGGTTTGTCTGGGGATGATCTCCAAAATATTAACTGATGACATCGGTCTTCTGGGTCGACAATGAATTGCCTATACATCTTTGAGATGTCCGCCGTAAGTGCATGCCTATGAAGACGAAATGCAAGTAATGTTAAAATAAGGTTTTGTTGAATTGTAGGTCCAACCATCACTGTTTCATTTAGCGAGAGGTTGTTTGAAGTCTTAGCTGACGCGTCAAAGACTACGCGTAGCTTTGTTGTTGTGCTCTCTGGTCGCTGCACGCAGTGGTGTGGGATCACGTAGTGCGGCTTCGAAGCAACAACGTGAAGAATTGGTTCCATGTGATTCAGTGTTAAGTACTCATCCATGAATTTTGTATACATATCCTTGAGTAATGGCTGGCGTTGTAGCCGACGTTCAAGCTGTAAGAATCGAGATTTGGCATTCTCCATTGAGTTTCCAAGTCTCTCTAGTGGGTTCTTAAATGGCAAGCGCACCTGCACTCGTCCAGATTCCACAAATTTTGTGTGTGCAATAAAGTGTTCCTCACACGCTTGTTCCTCTGGCGTGTAGACTTGTTGTTTGGTGCGAAAATCTTCGATTTCCCAAAATCGCCGAAGCGTGTCATCTAAGTTATAAGAGATTGTCTGCCTGCAAGTGAAAGCCTGAGCCCTTGTGCTTGGCGGCTCATCAATTTTTCCACCAACTACCCAGCCGAGAGATGTGTTGAGTAAGCATGGTAAATTAGTGCCCAAGGAGATTTTGCCATCTGATAGTAGATCAAAGAACTCCTGCGTGCTGATAAGGAGGTCGATCTTGTTTGGTTTGAAATATAGCGGATCAGCCAATTCAATGCCAGTGGGAATAGTCCATCCTGATGTTTCTACGACGTGCTCTGGCTGTTTTAACGAAATTGTTTTTGTGACAGCAAATTGAAGAGACCACTTCATTGACGTGACTCTTGACTTGATGGTCGTCGAGACTGAATATCTCAATTTTGCGCGGACGTCCGCGATGCCTGAGATTTCGAATTGTTGTCGCTGAAACTGTAGCTGGAGTCGCTTTGCCATTTCCTCTGTGATAAAGTTTATTTCAGATCCAGAATCTAGTAGCGCTCGGGCAGGCTGAAATGTGCCATACTTATCCATTATGAGGATTGCTGCCGTAGGAATAAGTGCACGTCTGGACTGCCGAGCCAGCAGCGACACGACGTGTGTTGCCCTGTTGTCATTAGCTGATGTTTCACACGAAGAAGATTCTCTCGAAGGTTGCTCCGGTTGACTAAAACGATGTAAGCAAGAGTGATGTAAACCTTGACATATACGACACCTGAATTTTGATGTGCATTTCGCCGCCATGTGACCCTTGCTCATGCAGTTCAAACATAATGACAATCGTTTCACAGTCTTAAAGCGTTCATCTATGTTTAATCCTACAAATGATGGACATCTTCCCAGATTATGATCCACTGCATTGCATAATACGCAGCTTGCCTGTGCGGTTACAAACGCTTTCTTAGTGGGCTGAGACTTCTCTTGTTTCTCTTGACGATTTGGTGTTGACTTTCCGCTAGCAGTTGCAGTTGAGTTGCATTCCAGAAATTGACAATGTCGACCAAGAATCTTGTAGCAATCGTCCCACACTGGAAGTTTTTCCAAATCCTGCAAGCGATCGTATGCTTGCTTGGCTTCTGCGTCGACCTTTGATAAAACAATATGAATTAGAATTGCATTCAATATATTAGTTTCAGTGCCTAACGACAGCAATGATCCGCGCAGAGCAGCCACCGTGTCCAAGATGGCACGAAGACTAATTGCGTCCGAAGCTTTCATGCTTGAAATGCTGAATAGATTAGTAATGTGTTCCGTAAAGATCAGAACCTTTTTGTCGTAGCGTTCCTTGAGTTGATTCAAAGCCTTAGGATAATTTTCCTCTGTCACCTGAAATGGCGATACTACGCTCAAAGCAGAATCTGACAAACACCCGAGCAGATAATTGAACTTGTCCACAATAGATATGCTGACATCGTCGTGAACCATGTTTGTAAACGCCGTAATGAAGCGCTTGTAGTCGCCGTATTTGCCATCAAACTTCGGCAGCTTGAGTGACGGCAAACGCGTGTGGTGTGTGCCTGTGCATGACACGTTTAGGAAACTTGCCTCTTCGGCCTTTTGGGATTTATTGCAGCCTGATCGTTTTAGAATGGCTACCTTTGCATCCACAAATACTTCGTCCAGCTCTTCCCGTGTCTTGTCCTCTGGGTCCAATTTTTCGATGTTTGATTGGAGTTGCCGCAATTGCTTGTAGTGCGCCTCCAATACTTGTAAGCGGCATTCAAGAACTGCAGCTTCAATTTCATCCTTAGTCTCTACCTTTTGTTTGATTTTACGAATGCTGTGCAGCAGAATTAGTTTTTCCCGATTGAACACAACTAATTGCTCTTCTGGCTTGGTCATCTTGAATTTATTTTGAATGCGAAGAAACACTAATCAATATTCAGGTTTTAGGCAGCAGCATAAAAGAAATACAGCAGCAGACGTCGAGAATTGCGTGTGTGAAGTACTGGAATTGGCGTCAAAAATGTGTGCGAAGAAGTGCAATGCGAATAGTGAAAAAAAATGTGATAAATTTCGACGAATGAGAAGACCAACGGTAAACAACGGTTGCGATTCACTCAATTTCGACGAATGAACGAACGTAGATAACTAACGAGATGCAACGGTTAATTCACTCAATTTTGACGAATGAACGAACGTAGAAAACCAACGAGATGCAACGGTTAATTTTATAACTGATGCAAACCCGTGTGTGTTGTTGTTGCTTGGTCCACGCGGTTGACGAAAATGATTTTTGATGTAGGTTGCTGTTAGCTAACAGATTCCTTCCGAACAATACCGATGAATTGTGATGCACAGAAGCAAGAACCAATAATCCCTTTGAATAGATGCGAGAACAATATCTCCGCCACGAGCGATGTGTGTTGGTCCCAGTGACCAAATCTATGGATTATGTAGCAGCTTATCAAGCACTATTTAAATTTATGTATATATATATCGGACAACTGACATCCAAACTGCCGATGTCCTGTCACGGTCGCCAAAATGTACGGGCTCTGCTAAACAGCAGAGTAAGAAAAAAAAGAACTTGTGCTTTTGTCGATGATTCAATTCCAAGTGTTTAATAATTTCATGCAAAATACAATGTAGGGTGTGTGAAACAATGGCAAAGAAGAATAGAGCTCTTGCTCTTTTCATGAGGGCGCTCAGCTGTTTGATTACAATGGTGTCTTAAACTAGTGATATAGTGAAATTATACTTGAATAATGATAGGCGCAAACAATATGAAACTCGAGTTAAGCATTCAAAATTTCGTACACATAATTTTACACTGTAAATAAAGATGTTTTTTTGCGACACATTTTATTACAAAAAATTCGACATATTAAAATCCAGTATTTTCTGTCATTGCTTTAAATATACACGAATTAGTTTTGTTTTTAAATTTCCCTACGTTTCTTTTCGCACTCGCAATAAAAATTTATAGTATATAATATAAGAGCTAGACACACCAAATTAATAAACGGACGCCATTGATCTGAAAGTTTTTTTCAAAATCTAAAAAGTTTTCTTTTGCCTTTGCAAATTATTAAAAACGTCAACACACTTGCAAATTAAAGTAAATTTTACCCTTTTATTATTGCCAGTCATTCCAATTTATGAAGATCATCTAATTTAATTTAATTTTATTTGAATTTATCCTAACGCTAGAAGAAAGAATTGTTATGGCGGTTTTAAATTTAGCAACTTTATTTTATTTTGAAAATACATATATGCATTTTAAATATATTTAAATTTTTATATGGGTATTTTATAGTCAGGGACTCGAAGCGTAAGTTCTGACTCGTTGTTGTTGAGGTTGCTGTTGTTGTTGCTGTTGTTGTTGCTGTTGTTGTTGTTGTTGTTGTTGTTGTGTTTTCTTGCTCGTGTTGACAACAACTCAACGGCAACTCAATCGACAAGGAAGTCAACCAACTGGGCAACTGTTGCGCCTCGCATTGTATAACTTTTGTGTGTCTCCCCTCCTCTCTCTCTTTCACTCTCTCCCTCCCTCTCTCTTTCTCTCTCTGTCGGGGGGCGTGGCACGCCCATCTGCTGCTGCTGCTGCTGACTTTTTTGTATGCGCAAATTGAAAACGCTGACAATATTATCGGCATTTTTAAGTTTACACATCAGTGGGTTTAATTGCAGGCAGGACATGTGAGCATATGAGAAGCTATTGCAGTAATACCCTACCTTCCCCTCCCCCTACCCCTTCCCCATTCACTCGCCCCCTTCCCCCCGATAATTCCCTTCAACGCATTTCGATTTCTAAATTGCATTTTGATCAACAATTCGCAATTGTTTTGTGTGTTTTAAATTCAATTTATATAAAATGTTTCTATATGAGAGATTGTATCTGTAATTACAACGAGCTGCGTTTAGGCAATTGTCCTGCGTTCACCTGACCCCGCGTCCCTCACTTCCTTCCCCTTCCCTATACTACAACTACAGCGCCTTTTTAGTCCAATATTCAACAGACTAGACAAGCTTATAAATTTGTTATAAATATTGTCAATCGCAGTAATATTAAATATTATTTTTATTAGTAAATTTTTTTTATTTAGTTATTATATCTAAAAAATAACTCTTAACCTTTCTAATTTTATTATATATTTTCGAATGCCAAACATTTTTTGAAAATTATTTTTGTGCTAAATTGAATATCGTTCGTGACAAAGTTTGATATCAGAAATTTTGACGAAATCAAAAGACTTTCATCACTATATTTTTGTACAGTAACTGTATTAAATGCTGGGAAAAAATATGTTTTTTCTATTAAAATACATTTTTTTCCGCTATCTGTTTTTAATGGTCGAGTAATACATGATTGAATTAAATTTTATTATTCTGAATTCTTGCTATAAATTGGTTCAGAAAACGTCAACAATTAATTGGATTAAATCGAATAGTTGCAAAGATACAAAATGGCGGTACTCCCGGATTCTTATAATCCAAGCCCGATTTTTCTCAACAATATTTTAATTTTTGGAGTTTCTTAATAATTGTTTTCAGTTCGATCAAATAATTTACGATTTTTTAATATTGTTGCTACGTATTATCTACGTTATATCTACGTATTATCTTAATTTGGAATTATATTCTGAATACATACTTAAAAACTTCAAGCTAAAATCAAGTGTTTTAAATATGATTTTTAGAATGGATTCAAGCTAAAATCGAGTGTTTTAAACTTGATTTTAAGAATGGATTTTTGTTTCTGTGTACGGTTACTGGGCATCTAAAAAGTCGATCAGCTCTTTCTTATTTATTCACATGTGTAATTAGCCAGGCGACCAAATAGTCAAATGGCCACGTAACGAGCGTTATTTCGATCTCATTTACGATTCCGTTTGCTGATGTTTAGGCCACGTTTAGTGGGAGTGTCCGTCTAATCTGTGGGTTGAGTGGCAAGTGGCAGAGGACACAAAATGGCCGTTAATCTACGCATCTCATCGGGCGATTAGAAGTTTTCAAATTACAAAACACATATGCAACTAAAAAATATATATATTATAGTTGTATGTATTTAAATGTACAATACATGCTATCATTTTGCTTGTGCTGTCGCTTATCTAACGAGCCAGTGGCATGCCCCCAATTGTTGCCCCAAGTATCCAAAGTGTTGCAAGTGCTTCAGTTGATAAGCGAATTGAGGCAGCTACCGAATTATCAGTTACTTGCAAGCATTTTGCATCCTATTTGCCAATCTTCTCTGTCCCCCATCTGTCAGTCAGTGCTGCTGTTTTAACGTATTTATAGCTAAAACAAAGCTACTTTTTAATTGCAGAAGCTAGCAATTGAGTATATAAAATATGAGCTACATATTTGAATATTTTGCGAATTATTTCAGCAGATAACTTCAATATACTCAAGAAATTTTTGTCGAATTATTGGAATAATTTTAAGAAGAATATATTAAGAACATTAAGAATAATTAAATCATTATTATATGTGGCAAATATATAGTTTTTTTAAATAAGACAACTTTAAGAAAATTATACAAAAGTATAAAAGGTAAAAAAATGACATTGTAGTCAAGATGTTTTTTCTATCCGTAATAACTTTCAGTTCCGTTCGGCTCGTCTAGAAATAAAGATGATTAGGCTGAAAAACTAAAATTATGATTTTTTATTTGTAGATATAATTTTTTTTGAAACGAAACATTTTTAGAGTAGAATATGACAAATGTAAAAATTCGTTTTGATTTCAAAACATAGAAACAGTGAAACCCTTTTTGTTTTAATTATTAGCCAAAAATCTGCATTTTTTTATTGCAAACCTGTTCAAAATAGCTTGATATTTTTTTTCAGCTAAGATAAAAAAATAAATAATTTGTAAGTTGTAAAAACTTTACTTCTTTATCAGTTCAGTTTTAAACTTAAATTTTACATATGGTTTTTAAATTAATAATTTCAACTTGTACATTTTTTGTGATTCCCATTTAAATTACTAAATAAAGTGAAAGTTAATAAATAAATATATTTTCGGCTATTTTGGCACTTACAATTTCGGCAACACTCAGAACTTTATTCCCTAATCTTAGCTCTAACTGTAAGCAGGAAATCACGTTGCATACACACTCACACACACACACACACACACACACACTCACACACAGACAATCAGTTGTCAGGCAAATGCGGCGTATGAGCAATATTACATTACGTATACGCAGCGTCTGTGCAAGTTTTTGGGAGCACGCGTTGCAGAGACACTAAAAACTTTTTGAGTGCACGACGTCGACGCCGACGGCGGCGTCGGCGTCAGCGTCTATGTCTTTATTGTGAAGCGCGAGAGTGCTGTGTGTGTGTGTGTGTGAGTGTATGTGTGTGAGTGTGTCTTACGTGCCTGTTAATGCAATATTCAAGTGATTGCAAGCGCTCTTTCTCTTCTTCCCCACTTCTTGCTCTTCTCCCCCACTTCTTCCTCTTCCTCTCCCCCTCTTCTTTCTCTTTAGCCTCTTCCTCTGCTTACAACTTCTTCAGCTGTCACACGAATGAGCAGCGCGCTTATCTTGTGTGCACTCTTGCAGCATGTTGCATGTGTGTGAGTATCTATGTGTGTGTGTGAGTGTGTGTGTGTGTGTGTGTACAGGAGTTTTGTTTCCTCTTTTTACAGCAATCTATGCTGCTATCAAGATTCGCATTAAAATGTATCATTTTTGCTTGCGACACTAACTACAACTACAACAACATTTATCAGAGCTTTTCCCCCCTTCCTTTTACCCTCCTGCTTCCCCTTCCCCTTCACCTTAGACTGCCTGCAGCTGCAACGTCTAAACTTCGTAATCAACTCGTAATGACGTTGCATATAATAGTTGCCTGCCTTCTTGACTGCTTCTTCCTCCTCCTCCTCCTCCTCTTTATCTTCTACTTCTGCCAGCTACTGTGTGTGTATGTGTGAGTGTGTGTGTGTGTGTGCTGAGTGTCTAACAGGATGCAGCGTGTGTCTGTGTGTTTGCCACATCTTATCACTAGTTTTACGTCTCATAAAATTTCGCTTGCTTTAAATCAAACTTAATCAAATCAAACCTCACAAAAGCAACTAAATTAATTCTAACAAAAACAAATATATTTAACGCATAAAATAAAAATTTTATATAATTATATTTTTAAAATTATTAAAAGAAATAAATAATAAATAATTAAATAGTTTTGTTGGCTTTAAAATGTAGGGACCAAAGTTTGTTTTCAAATAAAGTTATCACATAAATTGTACGATTTTTTAGAATCGCTTCTTTAAGAATTTAAGAATTCCAGAAATAATAGAAATTAAATAATGAATTAATTATTATTTTATAAAATAAAAATTAAGAAATAATCATTATTCTGTGAGTTTTATTTTTTTTGCTCAAAAATAATCATAAGTAAAATAATAATACTCATAGAATGATTATTTTTAAGTTTTATCTTAT
Source organism: Drosophila phalerata (assembly GCA_951394115.2). Lineage (NCBI taxonomy): Eukaryota > Metazoa > Arthropoda > Insecta > Diptera > Drosophilidae > Drosophila > Drosophila phalerata. The sequence goes on along the minus strand of OX596008.2, from coordinate 31,080,190 downwards.
TAAATAATAAATAATTCATTATTTCATTTCTATTATTTCTTGAGTTTTATTTATTTTGCTCAAAAATAATCATAAGTATATAATAAAACTCTTAGAATAATGATTATTTCTTGAGTTTTATAATAAAATTAATAATGATAACAGTCTCTGATTTACTGATATCTTTTTGCTCTGTTCAATAAAAAAATTCCCAGCGTCTTTTTAAAAATGGAAAAACCCTTTTTAGATTATAAGTATTGGGGGAACTTTGAGACATGTGCGATGGCCGAGTGTCGAGATAATTGAGCTAGTAACTAGCTAACTATCTCACTCCAACTCGCGCTCTCACACTCCTGTCTTTGATTTATCTGCTCTCAACTTTGGTAACAACAACAATTGCTACAACAGCAAATGTTCTTATCAAATGCTCACGAAGCTAACACGAAGAAAATTGGTCGCAACAGCTTCGTTTGCAAAAGCTTTCGTTCGCTTGCTTGCGCTCTCACTTGACGCTCTCTCTCTTTGCCTCGCATGCTCTCTTTCGCTCACAAACTGAAGCAGGATAAGCACACACACACCTTTGACTGTTGTTATGCTTGTGTTGTTGTTGTTGCTGCTGCTGCTGCTGCTTGCAGTTTTTATTTGTTTGGCTGCTGAGCAGCAACATTTGTTGTTGTTGATTTTTTTTTGATATTGGTTTTGTTTTTGGTTTTGTTTTGTTTGCCTTTGCGGCTGCCGGTCGCTGTTTACCTTTGTGCTCTCATTGTGAGTGAGTAAATGAGCGAGTGTGTGTGTATGTGTGTGTGTGTGTGTGTATGTTGCGTGTAGTGCCTGTTTACTTTTACTTGTTGTTGTGTTTGTTTGCTAATACAGTTTGCTTGTTGTTGTTGTTGCTGCTGGGCATTCTCTCACTTACTCTCGCTGGCGTATTTGTATGTGTGTTTGCATATTTGTTCTTGTCTTGTTGTTGTTTAACTTTGAGGCGCGTTTTTATTTTGCGTGCTCCACACACACACACACACTCACATTGGCAATTGCCTGCCTTTATTGTTGTGTGTGTTTGTGTTTTTCTGCTGTTGCTGTCTTTTGCTGTGCGCCTGTTCCACACCGGTTGCGAATTTCAACAAAAACACAAACAAAACGTGGCAGCAACAAAATTTTGAGGCAACTTCTCGTTTCGTCTCGCCTTATTATATTGTGTCCTTTCTTCCTTCTTGCGCCTTATCAGTTGTGCCACAAAGTTGCCGTTGCCGTTGCCATTGCCTTTGCCGCTTGACAGCCTTATCCTTGCCACATAGTTGTTATTGTCTCTTGGCCTTGGTATGTCCTGTTGCTGTTGTTGTTGTTTTTGTTGCTTGGCGCGCAGTTAAATGCGATTTTTCACTCGCGATAAGCGAAAATTATTATATTTTAATATTTCTCGCTTAGCGCAGCACAAAATTCTTGTTATCCTTGTGATCCTTGTGTTGGGCAACATTCAATCCCATTTGATTTGTTGCTGTCGCTGTCGCTGTCGCTATTTGCTGACTTTGCGCCTTTTCTCCTTCTCTCCTTCTGCCGCCTTCGATCCATATTTCTCATTATACCCCTTACTCATAGTTCAGATGGGTATGTTCAACTATTTAATCAAGCACCTCTTAACTACAAATTTTATTTTATTTACTCAAATTATTATTATTTGTTTTTAATATTTAAACAAACGTTAAATTCCTTCAAAATTTATTATAATTTTATCACCACTATATTTCTTCTACTACCAAGAATTTTTATACTACAACTTAAATGATAAAAAGTTGTGATTTTCTTATCCATAATTTTTTTTAGTTGGGATAATAACAGCATTTAAAAAAAAATTCATTTAAATATCTTCTCTTTAGAGCCCATAATAATACAACTATAATATTATAAGAAATATCTGGAGCTCACAATTTAACGGATAGAGACTCCAAGATTGGTAGACCGTATTAACGCCGCCAATATTTGCTCCCGGAAACCGATAAAAACGGCTCCAAACCCGCAGCTGTTTAGATAGAAAACTCTTTTTAATATATAAAATATCATTTTATGAGAATCAATTATTTAACTTAATTTTATTTGGATCGATTTATTATTTCCGTAGTTATGGCTGTTTTATGTTGGCTGTTGTAACAAGTTTTTATTAAAATAGAATGCTCTTTTAACATTTTTTTATTAATCCACTAAATTTCACTTAGATCACTTAATTATAACATTAGTTATGGCTGTTTTAAGTTGACAATGCCTTAAAGTATGCAGTAATTTTTTTAGCGCTGCAATTTACAATACAATAGGTACATTAAATATATTAACGGGTATATTATAGTCGAAACTTCGCTTGGACTGTTTTATTTTTGGTATTTCTTTTCTTTTTTTTTGTTCGTTGGTGGCGCCTCGAGATGTCGCGATAACCCGAGCGAACTTGTCCGTTTGCTTGACTGGCCTCATTAGCCAAGCGGCGGCTTCCCGTTAGCTGCGGGCCAACCAATCGCTTTGGCTAAAAGCAAATTTGTCAACTTTATCGACGGCATCCATCAATCCTACCCAAAATGCAGGGAGAGAAAAAAATTTACTTTCATAGTTCATAAACTAAATTGTAATTAATTATGTGCCGATGTAGCCCCAAATAGCTCCATCTCTTTCGCACACTGTCGCTCTCTCTGTATACGTATCAGGCTAAAGAGCACGATTTGTCACTTGCCCCGCGGAGGCAACTCCAGGTGCTTGCCACAACAGTATCTTTGTGCTTGGTCAGCGCGCTTTGCATTTTCATAAATCATTTTAATGAAAATTATTTGCTGATAAGAAGCTTCTTGTGGGGCAAGGGGCAGGGTTGCAAGACAGACATCGACATCAAGACATCTCATCTAAGTGGCGCTCGAGTGGCGCTGGCGGCGGCGGCAACGGCAACGGCAACGGCGGCTTCGTTTGATGCAACCCGTTGTTGATGCCACTGATGGCGCTGGCGTCTTCATTATCATCCACAGACGGCGAGCGGCGACAACGTTTTGATAACAACGCTTTGGGGCATGCCCGAAACTCAAAATGGAACTGCAAGTGGCAACATAAAAGAACTGCCACAGGTGTGGCAAGGGAATACACACACACCGAAAAATAAATTCAAGATTCCGAACTTAAATTCGTCCAAAGCGGTGTCAGAAATACGGTAATCCCGGATTCTTATAAACCAAGTATGAAATACTTGAAACAAGCTCGATTTTTCTAAACAATATTTTCATTTTTGAGACTCTGTAATATTTAAAGTTAAGTTAAATCAAATAGTTTAGGCTTTTTCGAATTTTTTAATGTCGATTTTTTACTATCGTTTCCATTTTATCTTATTTTTGGAATTATATCCTAATTACATACTTAAAAAAATATTATAAAGTTTTTTCATACCAATTATGATTTAAGATGTTGTTTAAAAGTAGAAATTTTAGATTTAAAATATTGCATTTTCAAGTTTTGCAATAAAGGAGAATTTTTAAGAAAACTATTAAATATTAATAAAAATTTAAATGCAGAATGAATTAAAAGACCAAATCATATTCAAAATAACCTCTTTTCATGAAAATCGGTTAAGTTTTGATACATATAAGACAGTTTGAAGGTGCCCAGACTTTGAATCTAGCAAATGTTACTTGTCAAAAATTATGCCCAATTTGCAGGGATTTTTTTTTCAATATTTAGAAAAATTAAATAAAATAAATTAAAAATACAATTTGTTAATAATTCTTTTGCAAAGTCGGTTATACAATTTATTCCCATATTTATTTGAAAAGTTTATAATTAAAATGAAGTCAAGAGTAGTATAAATTTTTTAAGCTTTTAAAACTATAATTTCTGCTTTAAGCGCATATCCTTGACCCACTTTGATTTGTTTTAAAGTTTCGTATCTAAATGTTAATCAGATTTAAAGATGATTTGAATTGGATGGGTGTGAAATTGAACAAATTATACGAGCGACCATTGGCCATATAAGTAGTTTAACTATCGACTGCTCTCTCTTTTTTGCTCTCTCTCTCGTTCTCTCTCTCTCGTTCTCTCTTTAGTGTTTAAGTGGAGAATGATGCGATTTCAGTTCATTTACGACTGTCATAACTTATGCACATATATTTGTTGTGACTTGATTTCGGGTGTTGTGTTCGTTGTTGTTGGGTGTTCGATTACAAGGCCCCCGAAGGCATTGAATATCGCTTAATATTGATGAGACATTGGTTTCGGTCTCAGCTTGGAAATGGAGACAAAATAACTAAATGTGGCATGAGGCAAAACAGAGTCATAAACTTCTGGTTTATGGCTTAAATACACACACACACACACATATATATATACAGGTATCAAGTTATCGCTGCAAAGGATCTTTCTCTCTCTTTACACTGAAAAAAAACTTCTAAAATCGAAAACATTCAGCTTAAATATTTTGCTCTTAAAATAAGATTATTTTAAGACCATATTAATAAAATTAAGATTATTGATCTTAAAAAAGGTTAAAATCTTAATATACATAAGAATTAAAATTTTAAAATGTTAGGAGGGTATAAATTAGGGATGTCGAATATTTTTAAAATATCGTATCCATGAAATTTTTTGTTTTGAAAAAATATCAAATTGATATTTAATATATCATTTTTAAATATCGTATTTTGATATTTTTTTTTTTTACTTAAAAAAAAGTAATAATCCCCACATTAAAAAGAGTTCGTTGAAGTAAATCTATTCATACAAATTTTTCATAATATATTTTTTATTCATATATTAGGCAAACGAAAATGCGATTCAAGTAATTACAAATTGTAATTTAAAACAGAAAATATCATCGATAGATATTTTAAAAAACTTCGACGACCCAAATTACAATGTAATTTTAGATTTTTTTTAAGTTCCAATGCTTAGATGGCAACGACTTTAAAAATGTTCGTTGCTTTATATGTGTGTCCGTCATTCGGCTGCGGGAGTCACAAGCGACGCATTTTATGGCGGACGCAAGTCGCTCTGAAGGCACTGACCGCACAGCTTACACTTTGCTGTGCCGTTTTTTATTTCATCATAGTTTAATTTTATTAAATTCACATCCATTTTTCCGCAATTCGTCTTAATTTACTTGTTAGAAATCACAGAGTGACCAACTCACAAATTTTATAAAATATCAAAAAAAAATATCGGATATTTGATATATCGGCAAAACCAATATCGCGATATAAATATATCATTTTTTTTAAAAAATATCGATATATTGATATTTTGATATATTTCCGACAACCCTAGTATAAATATGTACAAATTCAGATGAAATAAAAGTAAAACAAATAAAAATATCATTTATAAAATTAACTTTAATAGAATAAGATGTAAATAAATCAAAATTTACAAAAAAAAAAGAACATTTAATATTAAAATAAGAACTTGGTCCTATTTAAAATGTTCTTAAAATCAAGATGTGTTCTCATAAATTAAGAATTTAAGTTCTCAACGCATTTTTTAGACCAAAAATCTTAGTTCTGAGACAAAATCTTGATTTTAGAACATTTTTTTTATCAGTGTATATATATATAGCTCACTCTTTCTCACTCAATCTCTATCTCTCTCTCTCTCTCTCTCTCTGTGTCTATCTCTGTGGAAAAGCCGAAACGAGTTATCGCGTCTGGGCATCTTTTGGTTTTAGCGTGTGTTTTTGGCGGGAGTTCTACCTTAAATGGGTGTAGCTGGGTAGCTGCCAGCAGGATATTTGCCAATAATGGCAAAAAAAAACTTTTTATAGACATACACACACGCACACACACTCACACACACAATATACGAAGCCTTATCAATCAATCTTAATTAATCACAGCGCGCAGATCGCATAAAGACAAACTTAGGGGTGAAAGGGGGGTTAAAATGAGTCAGGAGAGAGAGAAGTTGAATTGCAGGTGCCTAAACAAAAGTTTCGTCATCGTCAGGTGGCAGCAACAGCAACAGCAACAACAACAACAACAACAATAAAATCGATGGCAAAGTTGGCCAAAGTATTGAGAAAGCCGCAGCTGAGGAATGTTGCAACAGAGACAAAGAGAGAGAAAGAGAAATGGCGAGAAATGTGTTAAAATGGAACATGTTTGAAATTATTGTTATGCCAGCCTTATCACTTGTGGCACAATCAAAATGCCTGCCACACAACTACAAAAACAACTATAATGTTCAGCTAAATGAATAAAAGTTTTTTAAATTGATTTATTTATTATATATTTATTTACATAATATTTTATCTATCAATTGTTATAATAAATATTTAAAATATATTGCACTCTGATATTGAAAAAATTTCTAAGTTAAAAGAAACCTTTATAAATATTTTATTTTAATATTGCCCATGAATGTTGCCATTTCATTTTTATAAAACATATTGGAATGATTTTAAATATATATCACATTTACTTTTGTTAAGCAAACTTAAAAAAAAAATTGATAAAATTTATTTTTATGATAAGATTTAAAAATATGATTGAATCGTGTTTAATAACATTTATATATTTTTTAAAATTCTTTTCAGGTTTGATTTTTTTATGCTCATAACTCTTATTGCGATCCCTGGAAGCGAATCTATGAATATATTGGTAACTGTTTCTGTAGAATATCTTTAATTCGTTATACACTAGGGTGCATCGATTTTTTTTGAAAAAAAACGAAAAAAATGGTACCCCCAACTCAAAAAGCGGGGGCTTGAAATTGACTTTAGAACTATGATGTCTTGGTGGAAACATCTTAGAGCTGACCGTAGTTAACGAATATGGGGTACCATTTGTCAATTTTTTTGGCCCATACAAATCGAAGCACCCCATTATACATATTAATAAATTTTCCTAATTTTCCAATAAATTATGCAGCTATTAAAGGCAGGGTTGTTCTAGTATAGAGAATTTTGGCTAGGGGAAAGCAGGGAATAGTGGGGAGGGGGGTTGGGGGCAGCCACTCGGCTTATCATCAAAGAATCCATCAGTTGTATCGGCCGTTGGCATCGGTTCATACGACGCCGTCGGGAATGCCGATTAGCCCAAAATAAAACAAATTATTTTTTTTTTGACTCGACAGCCAAAAGGCAAACAAAGTACAAGTGTACATTGTGAGAAGTGTTCGACATAAAGAATTTAAAATAAAGTTTATTATTTTTATTTATAAATAATTTTCCATTAATTTCAATATAAATTTGTATTGTTCTTAATATAGTATCTGGCTGAAAATATAATACGTTTTTTAATTTAGTTTAAATTTAATATAATAAATTTTACTGTTAAAAAAAATGGTGTTTAGTTTTCATGACAATCTTTTAAAATTATGCTTAAGTTGAATAAAAGAATTACAAAAATTGTGTGTGTTTTTTTTCTTTCGATAATTTAAAAAACTTTTTGATACATATGTTTATGTTTATGTTTACATATAAAGCGTTTATAAAAATTTTCCCGACATTTATAGAAACACTCAAATCTTCATTAAATATTAAAATTCAATTGTTTAATATTCACTAGACTCTGCAAATAGTTAAAGTTACGTACTAGAAAAATTAAATGCATTTATTATAGTCGTTTTTGGTAATTTTCTAAATACAGGGAATTTTGAAAAAACATATTTATTTTTTTTTAAACTAGCTAATAAGTAAAAAAGAGAACTGGGAATGGTAATAAGTGCTGTCCATCACTGACAATCATCTTTAAAAAGTTGGAATGCGCAATGAGTGAGAGAAATACTCGATAACCGATAAACGATTAGTTAGCCATGCCAATTGACGTCGTATCATGTATATCTTTTTGCAATCGTTGCCATTTTTTTTGGCAACATCTTTGACTTTTGGCTTAATTAGAGGCCTGCAGCTGCAGATAAAGATAGCGAAGAGATAGAGATAGATAGAGAGAGAGTGAGAGAGAGTGAGACGATTATCGTGGTAATTGCGAGTAGCAGCTGCTAATCTGCCTCAGCTCGCTGCACGTGCCGCAAAGTATCTGTATGATGCGAGTATCTGTATCTTTTGCTGCGGTATGCGGAGCGCATATCATGAATTACTGCGAGCTGTTGTATCTGAAGCCAAGAGAGACACAGCTTGGCCCGATTGCGTAATCTGGGTCAACGAAATACCTTCTACTACCACTTGCCACACACTTGTCAAGCAACAAGCACAAAGAGCAAAAGGGAAGTGGGTGAGGGGAGAGGGGAAAGGGGGATGCCCACGATTCGAGTATGCATGTCAAAACAAGATACAATAGTTATCTTCGACACGCCGAAGATTTGATACACTTGCAGAGCACTATAGAATTTAATATTATGTACATCATATCCAAAATATGTTTAGATAATTGAAATAGTTTTTATGTAAATTAAGATTAAATAAGTTCTTCTCCAAAAAACCCCTTTTTATTTAATTTAGTAAAACTATCTTAAAAGATTACAACATTTCTAAGTCATATATTCGATTTATTGGTCTATATTTGTTTAAATTTTTTAATCAGCAGTGAAATATTTTATTCTAGTATTTTGAGATTTATTGAAGTATATGAAGCAACAAACATTCTCATCCTAAATCTTGATTTCGATTAATTTAAAGTATTTTCTGGTATTTTCAATCTTCTCGATTTTTTTAACGCAAAAATAATAGTTTCTTGTCAATTCAGTATTTTAATAATTTAATATGTTAAAAATTATTAAGAATTAAAATCATATTTTGAATATACTAAATAACAAACTGTTTCAAATTTCATTTGAGCAATAAATTTAGTATCAATGCTAACAAAATTCAAGTTTGAAATATAATAAATCATTGCTGAAAGCATATTAATGTTAGTATTTTTTAATCTTATTATTTTATGTTTAGATTAGTTGAAATTATTACAAATTTCGTAATGAATTTAAAATATGCTCTTTCAGAGTATAACAAAGGCATTGCCGAGTATCTGTATCTGTATTTGTATCTGTATCTGCAGCTGTTGCTGTATCTGTATCTGTATCTGTTTCAGTCGTGTGAATGTGTGTGAGATACAAATGTATCTGTTAGTCGACACTCGTATCTATAGGTGGACAGGCAACAACAATAACAACAGTTAAGAACAGAACACAACAAGTCGGCGTTTTGGCATCCTTTAGCGACATTTGCTGCGCGCCTGTTACGCAACACACATTGCCACACACACAGAGGCACAACTTCAGTGTATCTATAGTGTATGACTGTAAGTCTGTGAGTGCGTGTGTGTGGTAAGTGTGTGTGAAACAGGAACTGTGGAGAAAAGCCGCCCTCAAAAAAAAATTGTATAGCATAAGCTGCTCTCTCATTCTCTGCCGCTCTCTCCCTCTCTGCCGCTCTCTTTTGTCGCTCACCTGCCGCCTTTTGTTCCACGCACGCACACAAGAAGGCAGTGCCTCTCCCTACTCCTCCTCTCCCTCCCCCTCCGCATTTCCCTATTCTCTCTCTCTCCCTTCCCCCATCAACTAGTGAGTCCTGTTTGGCTCGCTTATCGCCAGCCCCGAGCTTCGAATGGCTTGGCACATTCCGTTGCGATAAGCAGAGCTACCACTCAACTACCCCCTACTCTCCCACCCACCCCCTGCCCTTCTTCTACCACTCTCTAGCTAGTGCAACTAACAACAACAATAGGTACACTACAGTAGAGTACACGACTAAAAGATACCCGTTCCTACATTTAAATATATTTTAATTGTATCTAAGAATTTTTATTTGGAACTGTATACAAATTCCTTTACTTTAAAACAGTCATAACTCCCATTCAATTTGATCGATCTTGATGCGTTTGAGTTTGATGAATAATAATAATAAAAGGCACTATTTGCCTCAAAAAATATCGTTGTATCTTTCAAAATGTGATTTTGGTGTTGTTTATTCAATATGTGGAATTTGTACAGGGAATTTGGTATCTCTATCTCTTATAATGTAAGTGCTAGACAGTTTTATTTAAATTGCAGCGGCGTAAAAAGGCGTGGCAGTCTAAAAAAAAAAGTCTAGTGTGAGGGGTGACAATACACATGTGTATTCCGAATTTGGAGAGTCTAGCTCTTCTGCTCAGGTGCTTTATCAACTGCGGGGACTTGGCAAAACCTAAAACAAACTTTTTCTTGCGGTTTATATATAAATTTGAATGCTAATTTTGGTTGCTCTAGCTCTTAGTCTCTAAGGTCTTAGATTCTCGTTAGTAATAGTCTTTTTTCTTTGTTCAGACATTTTTACATCGAGTTTGGAGAGTCTAGCTCTTATATTCTCTGAGTTACAGCTGTATTCGGAAACTACTTGAGGTTTAAACAATTATTTTGTATGCCAATTTTGGTTACTCTAACCTCTGAGGTCTTATTGTCTTGCTTGTCGATACCCTTTCACTCTACGCTTAACGGGTATAACAACAACAACAATGTAAATTGGGGCTCTGACCCCGAGCTTGGTTTGGTTATCCCGAAAAATGTTGTTTATCATCATGGCGCATTCAGAAGTCGGGCGCCATTTTCACTTCAGTTAATTAAGTAAAGGCGCGCTAGAGAGGTAGGGAGGAGGCAGTTGGTAAGACAGGTAGGGGTAGTGATAGTTAAAATGCAAAAGGGGGTGGCGAAAGGAGGTTTAATCAATCGACAGGCGTTTGCTGCATAAAAGCTATTCACATTTCACATTCAACGACAGCGAATCATTTCATTTAACAATTTCCATTGAATGTAACGCTGAATTTTCCAACACTGAAAATGCTTCATTATGCCTACAGAGCCCCTCCCCTCCCTCCCTGTTGCTGTACCCCTATTTTTCCTTTTCCCCCCTTTTTTCACTATTTTCCTCTTTTCAAACGCTGTCAGCGCGTTGTCATTGTTTCTGTGCTGTCTTTCAGCTGCTTTATGCTTTGCGCTGTATGTGTGTGGGTGTGTGAGAGTTGCCACCCCTTGGTAGAATGGTAGGGTTGCAGCACGGGTGTGCCCGCTGATAAGGCCGCCAGCGACAACGGCAAGTGAAAATGTTCATTCGCCTCGCGTCATCAGCAAAAATGGTAACGTAACTTTTTCGGGCTCCAGGGAGCAAAGAGGAGGCAATAAGGGGGCGTGGCACCTGGACAACATCATGCACTATACACACACAAACACACAGGACTTTGTCTGCATTCCAAAGCCGGCTGCTTTTTCCCCATCGCCTGCGCTTATCTCGCTCAACAGTCGGAACGCTCCTAAAACCCAAGGCTAGGGAGCTAGACACAAGGAAATGGCTCCTCTGCATTCAACCACCCACAGCACCATCCAAGCCACCCACAATCCAACAGAGAGGATGTGGACTCGCCTGTGCACTCCATTTAAAATCTTTTTGCTTATCGCCGTTCGCTGCTCGCCTGATTGATGGCCATAGATAAGGCCTAGCCTAGCCCAAAAGGGTAGGGTAGGATGGGTAGTGGGGTGGGTTGGGTTCAATCTTTGCCTCGACTGTTGTGTCCTCGTTTCGTGTTGTCCTTGTATCCTGCTCTCCCCCTTTCCTCTCTCTCCAGCTGCATCGACTGCTCCATTTGGCATTGTTTGGTCCCATTAGCGCGGGTGTTATCAGCTCCAGTTCCAGCTCCGGCGAGTTGAGTTGATTCCTTTCTGATATCCTAACAAAGGGTATTATTATTTAAACATTTATTATGGCAAACTTTGTTGTTTCCTGATTTATCTTAACTAAACTTTGATATTGTCGTATACATCCTTGACAAATTTAAAGTACCTCTACTATATAGTAAAGTCGTCATATGAACGATCGATCCGATTTTTTTTTGCTTCAACGACCCACAGGATTTGTATTTGATATTATCTAAAACATCCTGATCACACTTAGTTCAAATCAAACTACTATAGCTTTCATATAGCAGGTATACACTGAAGAAAATGAATATTTTTTGAATATTTTTAGAAGAACTTAAGCAAATTTTTAGTTTTGTAGGAAAATAGCAATTTACAAATTTTTTTAAAAAAGGTGTTTAAAATAAATTTTAAATATATAAATTTTTTAGAAATAGGGAAAATGTATTGTTCAGCAAAGCACGGTTTTTTTTAAGTGATCTTATTTTAAAAAGATTTTTTTTTTTTGGCATGTACAAGTGAAACTGTAGTTAAAAAGTATTTTTTTTTTTATAAAAATTAACTTATGACTTATATTTTGAATATTTGCAATTGTAATTATTTTTTAATTCTATTGAAAATTACATGATTTTAAAATAAAAAATTTAAGTTAATGTATTGGCTCATAATTTATTGTTTTTTATTTTAAATAACAAATAAGTTTTTAATTTTTTTTTTAAATAAAAATAATATTTTATAAATATAGAAAATATCAGTTAAGATTTCAAAATGAATGCAAACTATGCTTTTATATTCATACTTTCCTTTTTTTAATTAACCCTTACATTTTTTTTAAATATATATATTATTAATTATAATTAAATAAAACTCTCTGTTTTAGTTGGATTTATTTGCTAATAAATTTATATTTAGGATTTATTTTTTACTTTTAGAAAGAACATAAAATCTTCGGCGTGATTTCTTTAAATTGTATTTCTTGTTGCGCTTTACAGCTGCGAGTGTGTGTCTGTGTGTGTGTGTCTCTCTCTTTCTGCGTGTGTGTGTGTGTGTGTGTGTGTGTGTGTGTGTGTGTGTGTGGTGAATGGCTGAGTGAGAGTTTGCGATAAGAATGTAAAATATAAAATATGGCGCTTGCTCTGCACTGAGGAATGTCCTTTTTGTGGCTTGCCAGTTGTCCCTCTCTCTCTCTCTCTCTCTCTCTCTCTCACTCTCTCTCTCTCACTCTTTCTCTTACTATCTCTATCTACTCGTTGTTGTTGTTGTTGTGTTGGTATTTTGTCAATTTAATGGCCCCGCGCGACATTCAGAGACGTAGAGTAAACGCATCGGTTTCTCTGGCTTTCTCGTCCTTGCTACCAATTTCACTTCCCCCTCTGACTGCTCCCTCTCTCCCTCTCTCTCTCTCTCTCTCTCTTTCTCTCGCTCTGCTTGGCCAGTTTTGCTTATCGGCAGCTGCTGTGTCCTGTGTCCTCCTTGCAGTTTGTCATGCAGTCGCAGTCGCAGAGAATTTATCATTTGGCCAACAGCAGCAAAAGGCAGCAACAGGATAAAGGATAAGCAATTTATGTGTGTGCGTGCTTCAAGCTTGCTTTAATGAACCTGACCACAACTATACACACACACACAAACACACTCCCACACACACACAGTCACACTACCACTCACACCCGCATTTATAGTTATACTTATCTACTTATACCATAATTTTATATTTGTTATTTGCCTTATTTGTAATTTAGCAAAATTGTTTTTATTATTATTGTTAGTGCCTTTTTATTTGCCAAAACCCCTTCCTGCTCCCTTCTGCTCTATCATTTATTAGCAGGTCAAACCCTATTGGCCATTGGCCAGTCTCAGTCTTTTGGGCCAAGAGTTGTAGACATAAATGCTTATGATTTTTATGATGACGCCTCTGACACTTTGGGCCATGATTCACACACTGCCACTTTAAGCACACACAGTCTGTCCGCCTGCCCCCTCCCCACCCCTTACCTTCCACACTTCTTTGGGGCCCACACACACACACACACACACACAACAAATGACAGGCAACAATGCGAAACAGAAAAGGAATGCACACTGATAAGCTAAAGAAAAGAGAGAGAACAACATTTCCGTTGCTTCCCTTTCTTTCCTTTCCCCTCTCTCTCTCTCCCCTCTTGCCAACACCCTCATCTTGTCAGCATCATTGTCATCATATGTGAGCCACATTTCTGAGTCAAAGACAGAGATGTTAACTGAGTCATTTTTTTGCTCTCACATTGCGAGTCATATGCATTTTTTGAAAGAATTTGTGGCAAGAATTTCATACTCTATTCGGTTCACTTTACAATTAATTCTTCAATCAATTAACGTTAATAACAATAAAGATAATGGATTAAAAATATCATCATAGTTCTAAATAAATAAACTAATAAATAAGTTGCAGTATTTTCATAATTTTATTAGCAAAATAATACATTTAGAATGTGGAATCGGCGATTAATAATTAAAAGTTTTCAGTTTAAAATCGTGTTGTATAAAAACCACAAACTATAAAATATTTGTCTAATTCTTGATAATAAATAAAAATCATAAGATAATTAATTATAAAAATTAAAATCCAATTTGGCTTTTAATTTGTTTAAAAAAAAATTTGTGATGTGTTCAAAGAATAATCCCAAAAAAAAATTTGACCAGCATAAAAAAAAAAACAAATGTTTTTTTTATATAATTTATTTACTATTAATTAATTTTTTATATAAAAAAAATTTGTTTTTTTTTGTATGCTAGTCAAATTTTTGTTTGAAGAAATTAAAAAAATAAATTCCAATGCGAAATGGTAGTAATTCTTTAATTTTCAATCAAAAAATTGAATTTTGCATAAATTGCTTTTCATGATAAAAATAGACGTTACTTAATTGTTTTTATAAGAATCACTAGGGGCTAGTTAAGGGATTTGAAAAGATAGATAGTCAAAGATACTTTAAATAAAAATATATAAAAATTTATTTCCAATTTTTTAATATTTTTGATAAAATATAGAGAAATATTGAATTGTATAATTTCCATTTTAATAATTATAATCCTTACGATATCTGGTTGAGTAAGTGTATATGAAATTCGTGGCAAGACTGAGTCCTTGCTACTTTAGTATACTTGAGGCCAATTGACAATGTCGTTGTCTGCTATTCGAGCTGATCAAGTCGTGAACCAGGCAGACAGTCTAGAGGGTTAGTCAGTTAGGGGCACCCAGAGAGATAGAGAGAGAGAGAGAGAGGATATAGCTGAGGTTGGGGTTGAGTTTGAGGCTGGGGCGTGTAAAATATTTTTATTGCACCTTCCTTTTATGATGGCACTTCCGGCTGCGATAACGGAACGACGCCAACGCCGACGCCGATGTCGACCCGTTATCCACTCGAGATCTTGACGCACTGAAGACGTTGACAGGCTAAAAAAAAAACCAAGTAGATGCCGAAGAATGCAATGCGAGTTGAGCAAGAAGACAGGGGAAACGGAAGACGGGAAAAGGGAAAAGGGAAAAGAACAGACGGCAGTCAAGCTGTACGATGATAGAGGTAGAATTGCGGACAGGTCCTTTTGCCAAACAATACAACAATTAGCTTTGGTTACGGCTCGTGCTCTATCTGCATCTCAAGACAGACAAAATTCTCAATACTCAATACTGAATACTGAATGATTCATCCATTTTCCAGTTCCCTGCCATTTGGCCGTCATTTGCTCATTTGCCGCCTGGCGACGTCTCGAGAGGCCGAAAAACGTTTACGGTTTTACACAAGGCACTTTTCATTTCTGAATTATGCTGGCTCTACATCTATCTCTTTCAGTTGTTCTCTGTCTCTCTTTCATGCTCATTTGCCTACCTGTTCTCTGCTCATTTGTGAGAGATGCACAGTGGGCTCTTTAATACAAAACAGTTTGCAAAATTTCAGCAATGCTTAACAAAATAATATGTTATTGATAAATTGTTTTAAACTTAAACTTTTCATTTGAAACACTATCGATATATAAAAACCCAAATGTTCTTTAAATTCTTTGAATTTCTAATAATTTTTTAATCAATATTTTGCCTACGAAGAATGATTTTTTAGATGGCATCTCTATGTTATATCTGAATCGTTATGAAGCATGCATTTTCAGTTGTTCCAACAGATGCTGTAAATTTCACCACGTTTTAAATATTCATAATAAATTTCGTATATATCTAATAATTTAAAATTAAATAAACACAAAAATTCTAGTGTCGAAAACATCACATCTTTTAATTTAATTAAATAAACAAAGACTAATGTCACTTTTTTTTTTAATAATTTATTTCCAAAAATTCCACAAAACAAATAACAAAAAAGGCCGCTATATTAATATGCAAGTTTAAATATATATCCTGTTTAAAAAATCAGTCTTTTTTGAACTATTTTAGTTTTCAATTATTTAAATATTTTTGTTGTTGTTTTGTCTCATGAAACACCTAATTGAACCACTGTGCGACGTCTTAAGAATTCCAAAAAAAAAAAAAAAAACGTTTACTGTTTTACAAGCCACTTTTAAACTCAATTTGCGTATGGCGACAACGACGACGACGACGTCGGAGTTGAAGTCGAAGTCGGAGATGAAGGCGACGTCATCTCAATATCGGTTATAGGATCATTGACACTTTGTAAACGTCGCGCCCGCGTCTCAAATTTGTTGTCTTGGCTTCGAATTTTTTTTTGACTCTGGATTTTCGATTTAGGTTTTTATGACTGGGTTTTGACTTTCGCTGTTCATACGTGAGTTTTGAAGCGCTGAAACAAAGGGAGAGACCTCAAAATTCTCCCTGGCCTCGGTGTCTGTCTCAGTTCTCAGTTCTCCGGTCTCGGCTTTGTGTTTTGTATTTTAACGACGTCAACTTGACGCCGAACTAATTGATGCGATAACTCGTGTTTATCACTCACTTACGGCAACTGAGACACAGACAGAGATAGAGAAAAGGTTGAGCGACAGAGAGAGAGAGAGAGAGAGAGAGAGAGAGATATAGATAGAGAGGGAGTCAGAATGGTTAACGGGTACGGAAGAAACCGTATTCAAAGCAGGCGATGTCGATAACGCAAAATTATATTTTGAAAGCGACTCCATACGGAACGTTACCATTTCCATTTTCGATTTTAGCCCCAGTAACCTAAGAGATACATAGGTTTATGAGGTTCTGACAATGTCAGTATGTTCTTAAGTAAATGAAACCTATTTACAAGATAAAAGTCTGGCGACCAAAGCATTTTCATTGCCCAAAATATTTCTTGTATATTTAATTTTTTGACAAACTATTGTATATTAAATTTAATCTATAAAATATTGTAAAAAAATTTACAAGCGACTTTTTATGTATATACTAGAATTTAACACACTTGCAGCTCGAATTTTCCAAAACGCCATCTTATCTTAGGATGAAATTATCTTAGGTGTGTTGTGTCCAAATTTCAAGTTCTCACGTCAGACGGTATGGCCTGTACAATGCTCAGTCAGTCGGGACAAAGAATTTTATATATATAGAAGATAAAATATTGTAACATAAAAAAAAATGGACTATTTTTTAATTTTTATTTGCTGTTTATTTTTCTAAAACTATTACAAATGTTTGTAAAACAAATAAACATTTTAAAGTTGCTTTCATAAATGTATTTTATCATTAAACTATTTTCTTGGTAATTTAACTGTTGGAGCCTTTGTTTTCGAATTTAGAAAAGACTGTCTCTTTTCAAAATTTTTTTTTTTTTATACAAATACTGGGCATTTAAGAGTCGGGCACATCGACTTTCGCATTCTTACTTGTTGTTATCGCATTTCTGTGCATTTCAGCCGCCTTATCCAATATTTTAATCTCGCACTTACCAACGGCTGACTGAACTGACTGAAAATGAGTTGACTGAATTAACTGCAAGGCCGAAAGAGTCGGTCGACTCTCGACCGTCGACAGATAACGTTTCACGTTTTACGTTTTACGATGTTTACGTTTACATTTACGTTAAAGGGGGTTGCAATCCAAATGGATTCCTATGGAATCGACAGTCGCACCCGCATAGCGTCGGCTTCCTGATGCATTAAGCATATTTTATGACCACTTAGAGCCCCGATGACTGACAACAGCAACTACCATAAACAAATACGTATTTCAATAAAACTGAAAACTGCTCATGAAATGACTAAGGCATCAATCATAATGCTCCCAAGAATATACGTATTTACCCTTCAACAAATTACCTGCACTTTGATTCCGGCTCAGTTCGTTTAAGAATTTTGATTTAATCTTTACTCATAAAACCTGTTCAGTCTGTCGTAAATTGTATAAAGATTACAATTATTGCTTATATAAAATAAATTATTATACATTAGTTTTATAGGCATTTATTTCTTTAGAGTTTGTTTATTGCTTTACAAATTTTAAGATCTGTAGTGCACCTTAACTTTAATATTCTTTTTTTTTCAAAAAATTTACACGAAGAAAAAATATATTTTTACATTTTCTAATCACAAAAATATTTGTAAATTTTTATTCACAATTAAATTAAACATTTGATCATCTCAAAATAACTGTTTGAATTTTATTTTGAGACGATTAATTTCTTGACTTTTTTTAATAGATCAAAATTGCCATAACTTTGAGAAAACTCAATTGATTTCCTAGACTATTTTTTTTTTAAACCATATTTTATCGCCAAATTCTATCCATATCCAAATTTGATAAATATTGTAAAATATTAAAATTTAAGAAGTAAGTTCTTTATATTTATTTAATAATAATTCCATGCGTTAAAGAACAGTTCTTAAAGGTAGTTTATAAAACACTCTACAGTGTTGGCAACTGTCTCAGAAACGCGGCATGAAATTTAAATCATTTTGATTGATTGCCCGATAAAAAAAGGCGCTGTGAAAGTCATGCTGGCAGGCAGTGTGAAAACGTGGGTGGGGAGAGTTAGAGAGAGAGAGAAGGCAACAACTCACACCTTGTGCTCATGTTAATTGATTTAATTTCATTACAATGAAGTCATTCACATTGTTGTCGCCTCATAAATATGCAGAATGGCAGCTAAAAAAGGTGTTGGAATTGACCTGGTTAGAAGTGTGAGCTGAAATTGCTGTTGCTTAATGTTGGTTAAAGAGCGAGCTTGATGATCCTGTCTGACACTTTGGCACCTGCCTCTGAGACATGGAAGATGAAAGATGGTAGATGGAAATATGAAAGATGGAACTAACTCAAGGTTGGGGTTGAGCAAACACATTATGATTATATAATACAAAGTGATATCTCCGTCTCTCTTAACTGCTGATTAAGCTTCGCTTCCATGTGCAAGTTTCAAGTTACAACAACAACGAGAACAATGGCAACAACAAGTCCAAGTTGTGCCACAAGAAAAAAAAAACAACAAAAACTTGAAAAAAACAGCAACAAAAAAAAAACTTGAGTAGATTTATTTCATGATAAATGTTTGGCTGTTGTTGTTTTGTTTCCCTTTTTTTTTATATGCTATGCCACAGCAACAACAACAACCACTACAACAACATTAACAACAACAACAACAACAAGAAAATGCTGCTTTTTGCTAATCTTAACGACGCATCTGCGAGGCGAACGAAATGAAATAACGCGACTCGGCAGCGTGTGGAAAAACAACAAATGCAACAACAACAGCAGCAACAACAACAACAAGCAGACAAAATAACCCCCAAAGTCTGTTATCAGCGGCAGGATCTTATCAGTTGGTTGCATCTGCGCCGACTTCAAGACTCAAGAGTGTTGAGCTCTCTGAACTGAACTGAACTAAACTGAGCTCCATATTGAGGCATAAATACACTCAGTGCAACATGTATTCGTACACTCAGCATTTTATACTTGAACAAATATTGCAAGCCAGGTTTTTTTACTGTTGCCTACAAATTTTTTAAATAAGTTTTGCCAAATATAAAAGTACTATTTTCATAAGAACCAAAAAAAAATGTAC
Source organism: Drosophila phalerata (assembly GCA_951394115.2). Classification (NCBI taxonomy): domain Eukaryota; kingdom Metazoa; phylum Arthropoda; class Insecta; order Diptera; family Drosophilidae; genus Drosophila; species Drosophila phalerata. The sequence continues at coordinate 31,060,661 of OX596008.2, read as the reverse complement.
TAAAACCTGTTTACAAAACCTTTTTTAACAATTTAACGTAAATAAATTTAATGCTTTTAAAAATATATATTAAAAATATTCTATAATCATGTTGAAAAAAAAAAATATATTTATATATCAATGGTACCCTATACAGGGACTTATAGCTTATTTAAACCACTACTCTAACATACTATAACTACTTTTAAATTAATTAATCTTTTTATAGAAATCAGGAATAAATATAATTGAAATTCACCTTTTCAACTAAACATTTAAACTTTAGCAAAATATTTTTATTTTATATTTTTAATATATATTGTATCTGACAAAATATATGTAGCTTATAATATAGTGGGTCATATAAGCTGTAAGCCACTGTACTTATATATTATGATACCAAATAATACAACTTTTCGAGTGTACGAATAAATGTTGCATTGAGTGTACTACTTACAAGAGTACGAGGTATTCGTATATCGAGGTCGCCTCGGGTCGCTGTCAATGTGTGTGTGTGTGTGTGCGAGTGTGCGAGTGTGTGTGTTGCGGGTGTGCCTACACTCGTGTGTGTGTGTGTTTGCTGCGTCATTTGCAATTGCAGCAACAATAATTACAACAAAAACTCACAAATACCTAATAACAACATGATTTGCTGCATAATTGTATACCCTGTAACAAATGTTCACAAAGGGTATGACAGCATAAACACAAATGCAAATATAAAACTATATATTGCAGTGAGAAAGAGAGAAAAATGTAATAGCAGCTTTGTATATTCACAGGGTATGTGTTATTCAAGCAACGACAACAACAACAGCGATTGCAAGCAAAATTCAACACTTAGTAATATAATCTAATAAACAAAATAAAAGCGAAAATAGCAGATAAATTGAATATTGGAAAATTTATAGGGTATCTGTTGGTCGAATAAGGTGACGGACTAGTGTTTTAATAACTGTTTTCCCTGGAGTTGCCTTCATTTATCGACAAACGTAGATCTGTCTTTATTTACCTTCCATATTTATGCCAATAAATGAGCACGTAACAACAATGACACACATAATACTACAGAAAGAGAGAGAGAGAGAGAGTGAGTGAAAGAGAGAGTTGGTAAAATGTACTTAACAGAAACATAATTGTAAAACAACTGACTTCAGTTGAGCTCCAATATTAAGAGAATGTTGGCACTGCATTTGTTGGCAGTTCATCACCCTACGAAAAGCAACAAAAACAATAACAAATACAGCAACAGCAATAACAACAACAATTGCTACAACAACTATAATAACATTAACAATGTTAAGCACATTTATCAAAAACCTTTTGCAGATATTCACGCATGAAGTGTTTATCGCTGCATAAACTCAAAAAACACCCACCAAATGTGAAAATGTATTCAGAATTACAAGAAAACAAGCTAATAAAATTGCAACAAGTCGAAGCATGGACACCCTTCAAAATTACAAAAATTTAAGAAATGGTTTTATTATTAAATATGATGTCGGAATGTCGACTCTAAAGTCTAACTCTAATTGCTTAAATTTTAACGATTCCAGCATTCTTAAATCTAAATGACTTTAATGATTTCCACCTGACTTTTAGATAAATGTATTTGTTATAGAAAATTTTTGATATTTCAGCACTCAGTACAATAAAAAAAAAATAATAAAAAATAAAAATATTTACCAGATTTATAGATAAATTTTCTTGACTTTTAACTATCATTAATTTGTTGAAATTTTTTGTGGGTTGTCATAGATAAGCTGGCAATTTTATCAAGCAATAAAAAGTTCAAAAACGGTCTTAGGAATACAAAATTACCAAAAAATTTACAATTTTGACTTTAAAACTGCTCAGAAATAAAAAATATTACAAATTTTTGACATTTTTGCTGAAAATAAAGAAAATTTTATTAGAAATTATCAGTTTGAGTTTTGAAAACTTTTCAATTATTAAAAAGAAAAAAATAGTGAAAATAATATAAAAAAAAAAAAAAGATTTATAGTAAGTTTTAAACTGTTAGTGCTATGACTTTGTAAGGGTATTGAAAGGTATCGTCTAGCTAAGGGGGTGGGAAAAGGTATAAGGGTGTAGGGATAAGTGCAGAGGCAGAGGCAGAAGCAGCGACGTCGACGACGGCGGCAAGCGGCGCGTTTAATGAATCTAATTAAAAGTCAACAATGGCAAATGAGATAATCGTTGAAAAAGTCAGTGTAGACTGAGGGTAAGATTAGTGAGGAGAGCGGGGAGGGAGCAGGGGAAGGGTATCAGGCGGGTGTTGACGACGACGCATGCGCAACATGACAAATGCAGTCGCAGTCGCTGTCAACGCAAGCAGCGACGCAGCAGACACAGCTGATTTCAAGCAGCGAATAAATGCAGCAAAAGAGCGAGAAGAGAGCAATGGGAGAGAGAGAGAGAGAGATAGAGAGAGTAAAGAAGAGGATGGAGAGAGAGAGGGTGAATTGTGGGTAAACTGATAAGAATCTGGCAAACGTTTTGCATCTGCAAAAGCTGCCAGGCAAATGAAATAAACCAAACGCCGATAAAAGCGCCAGATAGCAAATACAACAAGTAAGAAGACTACAATCCAGTTGCTCGACTGCTAGATGCCCAGTAATTGTGTCTTTACAGTCCTTCGACTTTAACAACATTATTAATTAATTAAGTGTGTTTTAAAATATTATAAAGTTAGGGGAAATATTTAAAAAAATATATATAAATAAAAAATCGTTCCTGTTTAGGTCCCCGAATCTTTAAATATGAAGAATGAAAAAAACATGAATAATAAATTAAATATAGAAAAATATTTGAATTGCGTGTATTAAACTTTAAATAACTAAATCTCAATTTTCTTCTTTCTTTATTTAACAATTGAAACGTAATTTTTAGGAAATGTCCGCGAAATAATACAAATTCCATGTACCAAATTTCAAGGCAAAAAAAAAATGTTTTCTCATCTTATTTGATATTTTCCATTTGAGGGTGCTAAGAGAAAATTTAAAGTTCAAAAAAAAAAAGCTAAAAAAAATTTAATATTAAAAAAATAAAAAAATGTACTTTCTTTATTTATAAATAAATAAGTATTTATTAAAAAATTCCGACTAAAATTACAATTGATTCAAAAAGAAGTTGAGATAAATACGAAATGAAAGTAAAATACCCAATAAATATAATGAAATAATAAATTTTTAATTCAAAAGTTTGAGTAAATAAAAATAAATTAGCTTTTTAGTAAAGAGTTGCTGATTTAAAAATCACTATATTTTTATATATATAATAAGCCTGTATTCCCCTTGAGTACTGGGCTAAAAACGAAGCATCAAGAGAGAATAAAAGAGCTAGACGAGGGGAAAAGCCAAAGCAACATTAAAATAGATCAACGCTCGCTGATAAACACAATGAAAACTGAAAAGCGCCAAAGTCTCGTGAGCCAAGTGGAATGAGGCCAAGAGAGGGGAAGTGAAAAGTGTTGGGAAGTGTAGTGGAGGGGAGAGGGAAGGTAACTATGGATTGGGGCAGGTGTTAGTTGAAGTTGAGGGTTTGGCCACTGCAGGAAATGAACTCAGCTCAATGGGAGGCCACAACACACACACACACAAAAGGGGTGATAAGAGACAACAACAACAGCAACATCTGAAACAGTGGAGTATAAATGTCTGCATATATACAATGTTTTTGTTTCTTGCAGTGT